>OY744526.1:74062906-74070406 GCA_963556195.1 Sepiola atlantica | reverse complement strand
GATTGCCCCATCTCTTCTTCTCTGCATCCTCTCTCTGACAGACGTGGTGTTGCTAGTCTCAGTCTTTTCTATAAATACTATTATGGCATGTGTTCTTCAGAATTGTGTGATCTATTCCCTGCTTCTTTTGTTCCAGCTCGTTTGACTCGTTGGTCTAGTGATCTCCATAAATTTGCTGTTTTGTAATACATCTTCCTATTCCAATAGCTTATTTCCAAGAACTGCAGGCTTGTGTAACTCTCTTCCTGCTGACTGTTTTTCTTCTACCTATAATCTTAGTCTTTTCAAGACTAGAGCAAATAGGCATCTCCTGTCTTTACGATAATCATATTTGTTCTTGTTAGCTTCTTACATCAAGTGGCTTCATGCCTTGTCTAGAGCGATTTCTATAAAAAAGATTTTTATAAATAAAATAAATTGAGAACCTGTGACAAACCGTGTTTATCTGTATTATTTGTATGCTTAAATTAGAATGTGGCAGTTATCCCCCTTGGAGTTATTTGCTTTAACGCCAGGGGGTGCTATTGTCACGAAATTTTGTACTCTCGTCTCTCAAGTGATAAGAAATTCAGAAACGATACTCTGTCTCTTATTGGTGTGACTTTGAAAGCACACAAACTTCTTATATCCATTGCTCTTAGCATTCTTTTCAAACCACAATTAGCTTTGCCTGTTAAGGTTACTTTTCTGATTGAGTCAATCGACACCCAGACAATGGTCAAGGTGTTAGATAGTAGGTGAGAAAAACCCACTAGTAAATAAAATGGTTAGTTGAGAATCACAGGAAATGAAAAGTCAGCTGGAGTCAACTTGTTGAACTTGAGGTGAGGATTACTAGACTGTGGGAATTACTAGAAACGGATATGACGTCACATGGCTGAAAGAGAGAAAGAAAGAAGGCGAGGAGAGAGAAGACAACAGTCCGTTTGGAAGCATGCAGCACATGGACATGAAAAATGAGATGGGCTGACAAAATATGATTAAACAGTGATTATCGATCTCTCTCTGCCCCCTTAATCAATGATCTGGAACCAAGATCAAGTCTAATAAACCTCTTCTATCTTCCATCAGCTTTGTTTCAACTTTTTGAAAATAGAAATAACGAGCTTTGAATTCAGGACAATCCGCCAGTCTTGAAGGATCACAGTGAAGTGCATAAAAGAGCACTCGGTTGGAGCCTCTAAATAGCATGTGATGGTCTGGCATTTGGGAGAATGTCTCGTCCCTATGCTAACGAACACAGAAATAAGAAAATTTAAAAATAAAAAGAGAACATGCAGCTACCAAGGTTTGAATACAATTTGTGAACTTCAATCTTTCTGTAACGATTGCGGCAAGTTGGTTTTCTACATGTATTGCACAAGGTTGAAATGCAGCAAAGGAACCGAACAAGTTTATTTGTATGTTTCTGCAAGTTGTACGTTACTGGCGTTGAGTAACTTTACAGTAACGTCCATTCACATACTTTTATTTCGTCTCTCTAACAACCCGAGTATTTCTGTATTGTCATGGAACTTTGTAGCTGTTGTTTAAGATTCATGTTTCTATGTCATTTTGTGGTCCATACTTTATGTATGTACACGTCTATAACATGTGTTTATGTCTTAGTAGGCGGTTCTAATGTAGGCTTACAAACTGTAAATAAGCAACTTTATTATTAACGACTGGTTTTTTGTTGTTTTTTTGGGGGGGTGGGGGGTCCGGGTCGAACATGTCTGCCACGTGTGCAGGAATAATATATTCACAAACGCGTGAGCACCTAAAACAGTAAAGTGACTATAAAATATTCTAACTTTACACACATATCTATTTTGTCTTGAATGCATTAAAATCAAATTTACCAATAAACTATATTCAAGTAAAAGTTTACATTTAAATAATTTAATTAAAATAATCGATTCAGTTACTGTGTATTTGTTTACTGCAATGAACACAATACACTAACAGATGACACTGTCGATAAAGTCAATATTATTTTCTATTAAGTTTCTCGAACAATCCCATCTTTTCTTATTATTTTTACTACGTTTATTTGTTTTTCTTGCAACACACACAAAGTCAAAACCAAATAATTTACATTTAATTTGATCTGCAAAGTAAAATATATTGAAAATTGTTTTAATTGAGTTAATTTGTTTCCAAACACACGAATATTTGATGTTATCTCCGTAAATGAAAACAAAAACAAGAAAAAAAACAAGAAAAAAAAACACAACGTAAAAAGGTGAACCACGAAATACGGTAAAATTTTAGAAGCTGTTCTTAAGATTTACAATTATCCCAATCCTATAAAGTTGACTGTCCGACAGCGTGGGTGAAAACATAAGCCATGCCCCCAAATTCCAACTACAGGAAAGAAATTGGATTTTCGTTTAAAAACTGGCCCCCACAGCCGATTTCTAAAAAAAACTCTAATCCGATAATGGAATTAAATTAACTTTCCTTCCGTGTCACCGCCACGAAAAATCTCAATCTCCACTGTTCACTGTCAACTGCTCACTTTTCACTGCTTACTGTTCACTCTCTACTGCCCAGAAATCAACTGATCTCTTAAATATTAAAATATTAGTTTCCATACCAATAAAACCACCACCTATGCAAAGGGAAAATAAATCAATTGACATATATTGTCATCAAAGCAAATTATCACAGAATCTTAAACCACAAAAACAAAGATGTCAACCTTCAACTACGCCCGCCACACCACGGGATTTAAATCCCATTTTAGCGCCAAACTTAAGGTGCTTTGTGGGAGCCAATAAAATGTAATAAAAGCCCAAATTTTCGTTGAGAATAATATAAGCAGACTCTAACATCTATATTATGCTAAGCTTCCTTTCCCCTTTTTGGGGCAAGGGACGCCATATTCTGACACAAAAAAAAACAATGTAAAAAGATGAACCACGAAATACGGTAAAATTTTAGAAGCTGTTCTTAGCAGAGAGTGTTAAGACCAACTCCTATAATATATTTGTTCAACAAAAACAGTCGTCATACGAAAGGAAAACAAAACCTTTTTATGAACAACAACGAACAGGTATTTATTCAAGTTACCTATGCCGTTGGGTATATAGGTTGGCAAAGTTAGGACAGTGTCCAAGTAACTGCCCCTTTCTCAATATAGACACATCCTAGTTAATAATGCTAAAATAATACACCACAATACCAACATCATAATATTAAAAATTCTTGAAGTCCTTTATGTAAAAACTAAACCTCCCACAATCAATAATGTGAATCACGAAACTAGTCACATCATTTTAAAGTGTCTAGCATAGTAACTAACATTACGAAATTCTTAGTCGTTAAGCAATCATACTTTAAAATTTTGAACGCGTTAAGAACGTAATCTCGTTTGCATGCAACATCTCAATATTATAGACCCTCATTACTAATTGTTAAAAATACTCAACAGTAAATACATAGTTGTAAAGACACCAAGACTAACACCGGCTGATGATGATTTGACGAATCAAATCGAAAGTACTCGTGAAAAAGGAAACAAAAATGGAACAAGAAACCCATAGAACTCACATACACAAATTTGACCGAAATACTAAATGGACTATTCGGAAAATTGAAAAAAAAGTCTTATCAAGCAAAAGCACTCCGTGTTATTTAATAATGTTTGCCTAAATGAAAATATGCTGCCTAAATATTCACACACACACACATAATATATATATATATATATATATATATATATATATATATATATATATATATATATATGGTGTGTGTGTGTAAGATAAATGAAAGAAGAAAGATAAATATGTACGAATGACAAATCTATTTCAACTTCTCAACTTCGATTGTTCAATGCAAGGTGTACTCTCTCTCTCTCTCTCTCTCTCTCTCTCTATATATATATATATATATATATATATATATATATATATATATATATATATATATATAGATATAGATATATATATATATAGCACATAACTTAAGAAATCCCGGGCCTGACATATAGATGGCGCCACTAATAAAAAAGATCCATATGATTTTCATAAAGTATTAACCTTCAAATGTCAAGTGTCAAAATTGGAGACCAATCGGGTTATTAGTTTACAAATTACAGTTATTAAAGTGAAGCTGCTGTTGCGAATTTTCAAAGCAATGGTAAGATTTGAATTTCATGTGTTTGTAAAGCATTGCTTTCTTATGATGAAAAATACTGCTCAAGCAAAGCAATGGCTTAATAAGTGTTATGTGCTGCGTTGGAAACAATGGTTAAGCAGTGATATTATGGCTTTAAATGTAGTTGTACAGACATAAATGATGCTGTTGTTCCGGAAATTCGGCAGTTGTTCCGGAAAACATAAAGAAAAGTCTACAAACTTGTTTTTGCCGATCGTAAATTGAAGTTGTGTGAGATAGCAGAGGATTTGAAGACATCAGAAGGCAGTATATTCGCTATTTAGCATGAACATTTATCAATGATAAGGCTGTGTTCAAAGTGAGTGCCGTGTTTGTTCACAGTCAATCAAAAACAACAGCATGTCGACGATTCGTTTACAACTGTTTCAATACAACTAAAAGGGGGGTTTTTGCATCAATATGTGACAGTGGGTGTAATATGGACCCACCGCTTGACTCCGGAGTCAAATCGGCACTCAGCTGAGAGGACAGCAGCAAGTGAAAGCCATCCAAACCGACCAAAGACACACACATGAGCAGGAAATGGTTTGACCTCTGTATTTTGGGATGCTCAATGTATTTTGTTCATCAATTACCCTGAGAAAGGAAGAACCATCAATAGCGAATATTATATGGCATTATTGGCGTGTTTGAACGAAGAAATCGCCCAAGAAACGTTTACAAATAAAGAAGAAAAAAGTACTCTTTCACCAAGACATTATATTAGTAGTAGTAGTAGTAGTAGTAGTAGTTTTTAACGTATTAATTGTGTTTTATTCATATTTAATCAGCTGCCCATTAATCGACTTAAATTATCAGATTGTAATAAAAGTTCTGTCCGTTTTTAAGACGATAAAACAATAAAAAAACAACAACACAGTTTCAGGTTTATTTAATTGTTAATGTAGTCTCCATTCTTCTATATGACCGATTTCCATCTATAAGTGTTTGAATGGATTTTGAACTGTCAGATCTAGTGTCTTCATTCATTAGGATAAGAACCCACTACACAAAAGACCAAAGATTTCCTAGAAAAATATTTCCTAGGAAAAGTATGTATCAGCTAACATATTCTTCAGACCTTCACACCAACAGATTATCATCTCATTTGAGTGGATTAAGAGTTACTTTTTTTACTAAAGGAATGACCACTTATCAAAGCCAACAGCCACTCGAGGATAATGGTTGATGAGGTGGAATGATTGTCAGTTGATAGATGAAGAACCTTATGAGAGGATTGAGAAAGATTGGTGGATGGACCAAGCTTGAATTACTTGTGGGGACGGTTCTTAAAAGAATCTGTTAACATTGGATTTGAAGATGCCCATGCTGTAATCTTCAGGAAAGTAATTCCATGGTAACGTAAGCTCGGTTTGTGAAAGTTCCACCTGACGCTAGAAAGAATTTTTTTTTAATTGTCGTTGTGATAACAAGACGAGTTCTTGCTGTGAATGTCTTACAAGGAGGAATCAGAGATTAGTGCTCAGTTGAGGATCTTCCACGGAAATAATGATAGAGAGAAAGGGGGGAGCAGCGTCTCTTCTGTGAGAAAAGGGGCTGTAAAGAAGAGAAGATTACAGAGTCAATTTTGAACTTCGTCTCAGCAACGAAGAGTGCTCTGAACGGCACCTCCCCAAGGTGCCAAGAGAAGGCAGTAAAAATTACAACTTTTTTTTTCTATTTAAAGACCAAAGACTTTTATGAACGTGGCATAACATTTGATAGATGGGAAGAGGCCATAGCGACGACTGGTGAATATATTAACGATTAAATGATTGAGTGTTAAAAAAATGGACAGAGTTTTTGTTACAACCTGATACATAAATCAACCAACTCGTTTATACAAAATGAACGAATAAATAAGTAAATGGAATAGTTTATTTTTACAAGTCGCTTGTTTGGGTTTAGTAGTCCGTGTTTAGTTCCAAAGTTATTTTTAACACATGAAACATTTGTTGACGCATTGTTTTTTCTTGGCCTTTAGAATCATTCGTCGACGATCTCATGTGAAAAAATATATTTTATTTGAAGAGATTGATTTGTTGTTATGATCATATATATATATATATATATATATATATATACGTATGAATAAATGAAGGCTGGGAAACGAGGTTGGGAGAAAGAGGGCAGATAAAAGAAAATATTGGACAAATGAACCAAAGAACATTAAAATGGAAATAAAGAAAAAATCTCGGAGTTGAAAACAGAAGCGAGAGAAAAGGACAAAGAGAATATATAGTAAATACGTGAGAGAGAGAGAGAGAGGGGGAGAGAGAGAGGGAGAGAGAGAGACTAATGGAAGAGGGAAGAAAGAAAGAAAGATAGGAAGGAAAGAAAATAAAAAAGCTGGTAATTCGATAGATTCATAGCATAGCTGTGCATAATCAAATTTGGTACAATATTCGGTCCTGGGTATGACCTTAAAAGACATCCAGTGGTGAGGCCTCCATTTGGGAGCTGTGGGGAAAGTGGAGTTGCCCCTTAGTTGCCATTGTCCTCAGGTCCACTCTGGCCCGGAGTGGTAATATCTGTAAGGACCCCATCTATGGGTCAAATAGAACCTACTGGCGCTACCAAATCAGGCTGTCTGAAGTTATTGACTTCCTGACTCAAAATGCACCAAACATTGATGTTTTATTGTTTTTTCCTTTGCAAAACTCAATCATGTTCTGCAAAATCCAAAACAAAAAACAACAATTTCCCTCCCCTCTTCTCCCCTCCCCCCCCCCTTTCACTCAACCAAACACCATGAATAAATACTTAAACATATAAAGAACTTGAAGCATAAAAACCTTCACCAAAATGACCGGATTCAGCATTGAATGACCTGAAAGGGGTCAATATGCCGTGAAACAAAAGCAACCAAACCAAAAACCATGATTAAAAATTTGAACATATAAAGAACTTGAAGCATAAAAACCTTCACCAAAATTACCAGATTTGGCATTAAATAACCAGAAAAGGGTTGATATGCCGTAAAACAAAACTACCAAATACCTTGGTACAATATTCCCTGAATAAATACAATGAATTTTTTTTTTTAAATACAGACATTTTTAGTTTTGATATCTGGTTGGTTAGATGATGGGTTAGGAAGAAGGTCAGGACGAAGAACATAACTTGGTAGAGTTGCTGCGTCTAGCCGCATCTGACTGAAATAGAATATTGAACAAGAAAAGGGTCACCATCTTCCATAAATAAAACCAACATCTCCAATACTAAATAGATACTTCTTTTTATTCAAGGGAACACTGGTACATAACGAGAATTATTTACTAGGCTGGCTTTTACTGATAAATGAATGCTGTATCCTGGAGTTCCATTCTAACGGGCAGTTTGTGGCGAAACGACGAC
>OY744526.1:73937906-74057906 GCA_963556195.1 Sepiola atlantica | reverse complement strand
GACTGGTATTGTCTTGGCCTCCGGGGCTTGATTTACGCCGGTCTATGGGATTGTCCTGTGCAGTTCTAGGAGGTCCACCCTCCCAGGCTTCGCCTCCCCTCTTTGGGGAGGAGTAAGTTTATTGCTTACTGCCTGAGGCGCCCCTACCGGGGAATGCCGACGGGGCTGCCCAGGCAATTTTTAAATGGCCAGAGTGCTCACCTCTCGAGCGCTGGCTTTTAACCCCACTTTCTCGACCCAAGCTGTGGTCACATCTTACTTGTGGGAGTAAGATAAAACTGGCCTTGTGCCTAACTCCTGGGGAGGAGTAAATACCTACTTAAATCTGTAATTAATTAAATGTATAATTAATTAAATAAGCTTAACGCGTGTAGATATAAACATAGTTAGAATAAATTAAAAATATTTCGCATTCATTCATTTAGATTTTAAATTAAATTTAAGTATAAACTTTAACCCAAATCAATTGAGAGAATTGTTTAGCTTTATTTTTTAATTCAATGAACGTAAATTTATTCGTTCATTTATTTTTTTTTAATTTAATGAACGTAAATTTATTCGTTCATTTATTTATTTTTAATTCAATGAACGTAAATTTATTCGTTCATTTATTTTTTTAATTCAACGAACGTAAATTTATTCATTCATTTTTTTTTTTTAATTTAATGAACGTAAATTTATTCGTTCATTTATTTATTTTTAATTCAATGAACGTAAATTTATTCGTTCATTTATTTTTTTAATTCAACGAACGTAAATTTATTCGTTCATTTATTTTTTTTAATTTAATGAACGTAAATTTATTCGTTCATTTATTTTTTTTTTAATTTAATGAACGTAAATTTATTCGTCCATTTATTTTTTTAATTCAATGAACGTAAACTTATTCGTTCATTTTTTTTTAAATTCAATTAACGTAAATTTATTCGTTTATTTATTTAAGTTTGAAGTAACAAAACATGATTGTTTTATTTAATTGTACTTTGTAAATTATTTTCAAGAAAATTATTTTATTTAAGTTTGGAATTAGTTCAAAATTATTTTTAATTCATAGTGCAGGTTGTGTATGGTGTTACAAATATAAATAAAAACTAATTATTAAAAAACGAGTTCAAAAACTTTGTTTTTACTGTCTATTTTGTGAATCATAATTCGGCCAACTGTCTATTCGATGAAACGTCCCTCTGATCAACTGTTTATTTGGTAAATCAGCTTTCTGCCATTGACCAATAGGCCATTCGATGACCAACTGTCTATTAAACCAACTGTGCATTTGGTGAATCACCTTATGGTCAACTTTCCAAACGTCACGTTATCAATTCAGTGTTGTGCAAAGATCTGGTGATGCCCGGAGCCAACTCTTTAATTGTATATCCCAAAGATTTAAGTATACTATATCTACTATATACTGAAAAATATTATGAAAAGGGGAGATAGTTTGAATATGATTGGATGCTCTCCTCCCATTTGCATCACTTTCTGAATGCCACATGATTAACTCTCTATTTAATGAATCATCATTTAACCACTGCCCATTCGACAAAATGTCCCTTGATCAACAAAACTTTAAACCAACTGTACATTCAAATGATCATATTTATGCCAACTCTCCATACAGCGATACGTCATGTGATAAACAGTCCATTCGGGTATCATATTTCAATCAATTGTTCATCAAATGAAACACCCAATCATCTTTCAACCAACTCTTCATAAAAGAAGAACGGCATTGAACATACTGTCAAATATATAATTTTGGCGAATTATCTTTCAACTCATTGCTCTTTTGATGAAACGTCTCTGAACAAATTGTCCATTCAATCAATCATCTTTCGACTAACAGGACATTAAATGTATTGTTCCTTGATCAACTGTCCATTGGGCGAATCATCGTTCAACCACCTGTTCATTTGACAAAACGGCCTTTGACTTATCATCCATTCGCGAATCCAATTTTTCCAACACTCAATTCAGAAAAATGGTCCTTGGCTAACTATCTATTCAGTGAATCGCCTTTTGACTATCTTTTCTTTTGATGAAATATCTTTTGACCAACTTTATATTCAGCAGGTCATTTTTCGGCCAACTGACTACTCTATAAAACGTCCTTTGAGCAACTTCAATTCGTTGAATCATCTTTCGGCCACTGTCCATTCGATGAAAGGTCTCTTAATCAACAAATAATCTGATAAAACGTCGAACCAACTGTCCATTCAAACAATCATCTTTCTGACAATTGTCCATACAGTGAACCGTCTCTTGGCAAACAGTCCATTAGACGAATCATCTTCGATCAACTGTACATTTGGTAAAAAAAATCCAACGAATTGTCCATTCTTTGAATCATCATTCGGCCAACTCTTCATGAAAAAAAAACGGCCTTCGACATACTGTTGAATATAGAAATCATCTTTCGGCGATTCATCTTTCGACCAACTGTCCATTCGGTTAGATGTCCCTCTCCAAATTATCCATTCGGCGAATTGTCTTTCGGCCAACTGCTCATTCAGCAAAACATCATTCAGTGAAAATATATGATTTTATTCATGTTCTGGTTAAACAAGTTTTAAAATAATTCTTTGTGTTTCATGTTTCCTTATTTAATTCACACCCATTCTCTCATGGTGTCTAATTTGCATCCTCGTGAAAGAAATTAAGCCAAGCCAGCATGTTCTGCTTGGAAATAAAAAAGTTATCTTCTATTTTTAAGGTTATCATTCTTTAAAATAATGCTTTTGGTGGGACTACCCATAAGCCCCACAGATTAAAATTGTTAAGTAATTTGATAAAAGCACATACTTAAATATTATTCAAGTTGATAAGGGGCAGAAAATGATTAAAATTATCCCTACACGTCATCTTACCAATAGTGTGTGAATCATTAAACATTTATCACATGCTTTTTCAGGAAATAAGTCAACATGCCGAGCAAATAAGCCATTTTCTTATCTTGATGACCCCCTCCACCAACACGCACACACACTCTTGCCTTCAACCAACGTTTGGCGGGAATGAAGCACTCCACTTTCTTCTTCCGGTTCTCCACTTCTCCCCCCCCCCCCGTCCTTTCACCATACTTAATTTAAATCTATGAAAATGCAATAAAAAAAAAGATCAGTACATTTCCCATGACCCCCCCTCTCTCTCTCTCTCTCTCTCTCTCTCCTCTCTCTCTCTCTCTCTCTCTCTCTCTCTCTCTCTCTCTCTCCCTTCTCCCTTTTTTGTCTTACAAATAAGAACAGTGACAAAAATTTAAAATCCCACCTAATTAACTGACAAAACAACAAAAGCTTTTATCAGTCCTCCTTATATCAAAATTCAACCATTTTTTAGGGTAGGATGGGATAAGGGTTAGGGTTATATGAGAAAGAAAGAACAAAAGAAAAAGAATAAACATGTTTATTATAACACTGGTTGTATTTATTCGGCGTTGCCCGGGAGTCTTTTTACTTTCAGATTTATTTCATTCATTGACCCCCTCCCCATTCTTTCTGGCATTTTCTCTTAATAAATTTCTTGTAAGAAAAAATACTTCTATAAATATATTTTTAAAAAAACGATAGAATGCCTAACAAAATATTGAAATCTAAATCCTAAAAGTACTATGGAGTTTATTTCTTTATTTTAAAGATGACAAAATATACATGGTACAAAATAAATTATAGTATTATTGTAGATTAACACTCTATGCTAAATCCCCCACCCCAAATGAGATTCTATTTTTTTAGGCAATTACGCATGAAAATGGCTGCGTGGAGCAAAGGAAATCATCTTCCACTAGATTTTGAAGTCGATTTTGCATTCTGTCAAGCAAGAAAGAGTATTCTGAATGGTACCTTCCCAGATGTGGCAGCAATACTCTATGTTAGGACGTATCTGACTATTATTTAAGTAGAAGAAGATTGCATCAGGAATCAGATAATTTCTAGAACAGTAAATTATCTAACCATTAATTCTAGCAATCTTAGCAACAGATTGGATATACGTCTTCCATTTTAGATCTGGAGTGAAAGTCAGTCCTATGAGCTTATCAAACCAAAGGACTTCCTCAAGAAGAGAGCCAGCCATTTCAACTGGGACAAAACAAGGTTCTAAGCGTTGGTGGTGAAAAAAGAGAAGATATTGCTTGTCACTAAGTATATTGCTTTCGCTGAGGTGGTTTACAACCTCATGATTGATCCCAGATTCAAACAGCTTAATTATGACAGTCTGGTCAGTCTGTACTGAGATGCAGAAGTCTGATCGCCAGCATTTTTAAATACTGGACATACCAGCAAAGTTTTTTGATATGATGGAAAGCATTTCTCCTTTAAGCAACGATTGAATAATTTTGTATGGATAGGATCAAGTTCTGGCAGCAGATTCTTGAGCATAATAACTGGAATGTTGTCAGCACCAGCAGCCTTACTGGCATCAAGGCTATTAATAAGTTTGGCAACATCTCGGATAGATATATGTATATCACTTAAAGTAATAGGGGGAAATTCCTAAAATTGGTGGTCCTGATCGCTAAGGGTGGAAATTGTAGCAAAGTCCTTTGTCAGATGCTGAGGAAGGCTTTAGTTTTGGGGCATCTATTTCATTGACAATGATTGAAATAGTAGCTTCTGTGAGCAATGGCAGCGGCACACTCAGGAGTGAACCATGGCTGGCTATTTGGTATCTGTTGGAATTTTTTAGAGGGTATAAAACACTCAATACCAGCAATTAACCAATCAAATATATTGGAGGCGACATAGAACACATTCTTTATGAAAATGGAAAGCTGAGGAATTTCAGAGATGGATTATTAAATTTATCCCAATCAGCCCTTGAGTATCGATACACTCTGCGATGGAAACGGACATCAGAGGTCTTCCTGAGCTTACATTTGATCTTAATGGAGAAAACCGAGTGATCGGAAAATCCAAGAAGAGGTAGAACAGAAGATGTGCACTGATTTCGGCAAGATGTCAGGAAAAGATCAAGAAGATTTGCAAAATGTTTTTGTTTTTTTATTTACCTCCCCAGGAGGTTAAGCACAAGGCCAGTTTTATCTTACTCCCACAAGGTAAGATGTGACTCAAGGTCGGGTCGGGAAAGTGGTACTTGAAAAGCCAGCGCCCGAGAATGTGAGCACTCTGTCCATTAAAAATTGCCTGGGCAGCCCTGTCGGCATTCCCCGGTAGGGGCGCCTCAGGCAGTAAGCAATAAACTTACGCCTGGGAGGGTGGACCTCCTAGAACTGCACAGTACCGTCCCATAGGCTGGCGTAAATCAAGCCCCGAAGGCCAAGACAATACCAGTCTATGGGGTGCAGTATCCATCGGAACAGATACTACACTTTGATCTTAGCCAAAAGGCCGAGAAATTTGCAAAATGTTTGTCAGAATCAGATATGTGAGTGTATTTGTCAACAATCTGGGTCAGTTCATAAGCAAGAGAAAAGTCATGATAAAACCTTCCTTCATCATCAGTTTTGTTATGATGGATTACCATTCTACATTGTGAGCATTAAAGTCACCACATACATGAATCTTAGTAGCAACATAAACAGTCTTTTGTCTGACGCAGTTAAGTTTGCTTTCAATAAATTTTAATATTTTAAAAACTAGACAGCCATGCAAATAGGTGTGTCGATTCCGACAATAGATTTGAATATGTGTCTATAATTTCGGTTGGATCGACTTAAAACATACGGTTTTCTTTGGTTGGTTGCTCTTAAGTTTTAAATAGGATTTTCATTGCTAAATGCACAGATTGAATAGACGCATCTTAGAAATACCCGTACTTGCAGTTTTAAAAAGTCAGGAGTATCGGGTATGAGTAATTTACTTAGATGGCCTCTCAACGTCATATAGTCAACTTCTGTGCCATTTCTTCTGTTATAAGGATCCGAATTTGTGCTGTTATTTGATATCTAGATACAAACGTTATCTATCTACTTTACATATCATTACATTTCCTGCTGTAACTGATGATAGGCACATCTACTCAGCCAGGACTTGGGGAGAAGGAGGAGAAGGAGAAGGAAGGGGTTGCGAAAAACTCTGTCACATGACTTTCTGCCTTTAAGAAACTATTGTGTCATTTAATATCTAATAAAAAAAATATATAAAATGGTAATACTTCCCAGCAAGCATTTATTTATGAAAAATAGACTTTTATAATTAAGGATTGACAAAATAACCTATCATTTTTCTCTCCATATCACTTGAACATTAGTCCAACCTAATAACACTAAACCAGCAGTAGCAATGG
The DNA here is from genome assembly GCA_963556195.1 of Sepiola atlantica. Taxonomy (NCBI): domain Eukaryota; kingdom Metazoa; phylum Mollusca; class Cephalopoda; order Sepiida; family Sepiolidae; genus Sepiola; species Sepiola atlantica. The sequence continues at coordinate 74,051,666 of OY744526.1, read as the reverse complement.
GATGTGATTCATAAAATTCAAAACAGATTTTAATACGTGAGACGGGTGTCGGCAATACATTATTTGATTTGTATGCAGAAAGGCTGATTTCGTTCCACTCCTCTCCATTTCTATATTTTTCAAAGATTATTTTTGTTCTGCAAAAGGGGTCTTAAAAAATTTAATCTTTTCTTTAAAATCGAAAATATTCGCTTTCTGCGAAAAATGGTCAATTTCTGAGATAAAGTGTCATTTACATTATTTATATATTTCAGGCGGAACGTATTCACAACATTTCACCCGCTCTACTTTCGGGCCTTCTTCAGGTGCCTCTTGTTATAGTTGATAACTTTTCGTGTATTTTACTATTTAAAGTTGTATTAGGTGATCCGTGACCTGTTGAGTCAATGTTGGTACATTGTACATTTTATTCCTCTTTTTACTCCTTCTTTCCTCTTACTCTCTTTCTCTTCTATTCCTTTTCTTCGTTATTCACGTCATTTATTTATTTACATCATCCTCTTATTCTCCTTCTGTGAAGAGAAATGATATGAGAATGATACGATAGATGTTTAATGTGAGTCTTAAAGACGGGCTTAGATCTGATGACCCCAGAGGAAGATTCAATCTGGACAGTATAGGGAGATATGTGCAGAACAGGAGGCTTCAGTAGTATGGTTACGTTGAAAGAATGGATGAGAGGGCCATCCTTACTCTGTCTAATGTTCTAAGAGTTTAACATTTTTTTTAATCATTATTGGGGGTCATCACTCATCAAGGGTTAATGAGATATAGAACAGTTGAGGTAGCAGGTTCACTTCACAGGGGAAGGCCAAGGAAAACGTGGGAGGAAGTGATAAGGATGGACTTAAGAGATAGGTTAGTTTGGAAGTCAATTTCTAAAAGCCATCTAACGCATGTCAGCATTTAAAACATATGTTAAACCGAATGGAGGAGGAGGAGGAGGAGGAGGAGGAGGATGATGATGATCGTTTATCTGGCTGGATCGTCATTAATTATCGATCGATTATAATTAAGATCTCTCTATTTACATAGCCGGGCTTGAACAAAGAAAGAGAGAGGGGGACAGAGTGTCAGCCTTACTCTGTCTAATGTTTTAAGAGTTTAACATTTCTTTTAATTATTATTGGGGTCATCACTCATCAAGAACCACCAAGAGCCACTCAAGGTTAATTACATAGGAATGATTGTCAGCCGAAAGATGGGTAACACTATGGGAGTACTAACATTGATCAAGGATATGAACTGTGTTTGATTGCTTATGGAGCAGCCCGTGACAAGAACTTGTTAACAATGGATTTGAAGACGATCAAGTTGTAATCAGCAAGGAATCAGTTGTGTGGTAATGTTTTCCACAGACGAGAAGCTCTGTCAATGAAAATTCTGCTTGACACGAAGAACATGAAGGGAAAAGGAAAAAGAAAACTTATGGTAGAAGATGAGTTCTTGCTGTGAATGTCTTACAAGGAGGAACCAAAGACTGAGCAACTTTCATGGAAATAACGAGAGTAGAGAGAGACTAACAACGTCTCTTCTGTGAGAAAGGTGTTGTAGTGAAGAGAAGAGAAGAGAAGAGATCAGCCCACTAGATTTCGAAATCGATTTTGTACTCTGTCAAGACAGGAAAGAGTCTTCTGTGCGGCACCTCCCCAGATGTGTCAGCAGTATTCGATCTTTAAACATATCTGACTCTTATATAGGTAAACGATTGCATCTGTAGTCAGATTATCGCTGAAGCGATATAATGATCCAACCATTTTTCCAGCGCCTTTAGCAACAGACTGGATATACGACTTCCATTCATTTCAACTGGGGCAAAACCGGGATCCGAGCGTTGGTGGTGAAAGGAGAAAAGCTTGGTTTTAGAGGTGTTAAAAGTAACAAGCCACATTTTCCCCACTGCACCACATTCTTAAAGTCCGAAGAGAGAAAATCAGCTCGATTTTGATCACCAGTGCTCTTTGAGGTAAAGCCATAGACAGTTATGTCGTCTATGTAGATGTCAACGAATTATTTCAGAATATAATTTGGCAGGTCATTAATGCAGATTAGGAAGAGTGTTGGCCCCACAATAGATCCTTGAGGTATGCTGGCGTTGATTCTATATGCAAAGTTCTTTGCAAGGAGTTTGGCTTTATCAGACATCGTTGATGATGCTTGTAATGGAGTTCTTACATCTGTTCAGTACACTGTTATTTTCTAAAACTTACATAAACTTCTCAGCAATTCTGGCTTTAATAGATTGGACATAGGAATATTTCACGTTTTCAATAATCCATTTGCAGCGGTTACGAGCAGTTTTAAAGGTGGCTTTGGATTCAAAACTTCTATTCTGTTGATAAAGATTAAAATAGTGGTGTCTATCGTCTATAGCTGCAGCACATTCAGGAGTGAACTACGGCTATCTATTTGGTCTCTGTTGGGATATTTTAAAGAGTATAAAACACTCAATACCAACGGTTAACCAGCCGGATATGTCGGAGGCGATATAGGACAGGTTTTTACTGAAAATGGAATGTAGAGGAATTTTAGAGATAAAAGATCTAAAGCTATCCCAATCAGCTCTTGAGCATCGATACACTGTGATAGAAAGAGCCATCAGAGGTCTACCTGAGCTTAGATTTGATCTTAATGGAGACAACCGAGTGATCAGAAGATTCCAAAGAGGGTAGGACGGTAGCTGATCACTACTCAGGGCAAGTTATCAAGAAAATATCAAGAAAGCTTGCAAAATATCCGTAGGCATCAGGTATGAGAGTGGGTTTGTCAATAATCTGAGGCAGCTGATAAGCAATGGAAATTAATGACAAAACCTTCCTTCATCATCAGTTTTGTTTGAGTAGACTAGCTATTCAACATTGTGGACAATAAAGTCACCACAGATGTGGATGTTGGCAGAAGGATGAACAATTGTCAATTTTTTCAGAGATTCTTTTAAAGATAGAGATTCCTTCATTGTGGAGACGATAGAGGGCAAAGACGAAGGAGGTGCTGTGTATGTGCTACACGAAACACACATAAATGGCAACTCTGGGTCTTCATTGGAGATGTCTCTACTGTATGGAAAACCGTCCCTGATGTAAACACAGATTCCATGTCGTGGCATTCTTGAGGGTTGCTTGCACTTTGAGGTCAGTTATCAATAGTACTTAACAGGCCAATGCCGGTTTTATATAGGAATATCAAGTAAGGTTTGGTTTCTGATAAATAGATTTCAACCTCTGGAAGGTTGGAACGCAGACCCCTGATGTTGGAAAAGAAGATCTGGTAGAAGAGGTCCACGTTAGGAGTAGAGGTTCTTTATAAGTTTGGCAAAATCCCAGACAGATATATGGATGTCGCTCAGAGTGTTTACAGTCATAGGGGAAAATTCAGAAGGTAGGCACCCTGATCGCAAAGGGTGGAATTTGATGCAAAGTTCTTTGCAAAAAGTTTGGTTTTATCGAATGCTGAGGAAATCACCTCTGGTCCATTGATGATGGTTGGAACCGGTTTTACACCTGTTCAGGACCCTGTTTATTATTTGCCAAAACTTGTGGGAACCAACCCTCTGCTCAGCCACTCTAGATTTGAAAAGGCGAAACGTGTCTGTGGATGCTTATGCTTATTGACTACATACATGTATGTATAATATATTCTTAAAATGTGACAAAACGTATAAGACATGAATACACTTAGATTGAGTAAAAATGCAAAGAGAAGAATTCAACCATATTTGACGGCCACTTTCAGTCTCACACACGAAAACCAAGTCAGGTTCGGTCTCTAATAAACGAATTTTAACCTCTGGAAGGTTGGAACGCAGACCCCTGATGTTGAAAAAGGAGATCTGTTCTAAGGGGTTCACGTTAGGAGTTGAGGTTCTATCCAATAATTTTATAAATAGATATTTTAGTTGGAGGAACCAATTTTAAGTTTGTGGTTTAAATCGGGAACAAAATCAGAATGACGAACTTACTTGGAAGAGTATTACGTCTGGCCGAATCTGACTGAAATAGAAATGTTACATAAGCAAAATGGATCACCATTCTTCCACGAAATAAATAATGGCTCCACAACTAAATAGATATGAACTTTTATTTACGGGAACAAAGGAACAAAATGAAAATAAATTATTAATTGAACCAAATGTTACAAAATTAGTTATAGTTTTGTAACATTTGGTTCAATTAATAATTTAATGAACAAACAATGCCGTAATTTAACTTTCAAAATCCTATAAAAAAAAAAGAAGAATTTGGTTTAAAACAAAAAGAGGAATAGATAACAATTGCAGTAAGTGACACCCTGGCAACGCCGGGTAGGTACTGCGAGATACAAATAAATGTTGTCATTTATTTTGTTTACCCGTTGTGTATGTTATGTGCCTCATGCAATCTTTTGACAGAAATTTTTAAAAAAATTTTTTAATTAAAACAAACTTTAAATTAAAGAATATTTTTTTTGCAGAAAGTGTTTGCTGCTGGGAAAAAATGTAATTAAAAGTATTTACTGTTTCTAATAAATGTGATTTAGTTAATGGCCATATATAGAATACCTATGTCTGATCAATGATTAATAGTATATATATATATATATATATATATATATAATATATATATACTAACTCCAAATCGGACGATATGTAGTCAATGCTAAAAATCTAAAAATAAGTTATTTTATTAGCCCATGAACTGAAGACATACAAACGGTTTATTTAAATATTATTTTTAATTTGATCATGTGACTTTTCAGTTTTGAATCTAAAGTTTTTTTCTTTTTCCTTCTTTCTTTCTTCAATATGAACAGCTAAAGAAAAGACAGGCTTCTTTACCTGAGGAGATCGTAGTTTTTAATGACTACGGATCGAAACAATGTGATGTCAATGCCGCTTTTGTACATTTCTGTACAAATAAAAATATCAATATAAATAGCTCTATTTACTATGTGATGTAGAGTGTGAAATCTAATGGTGAGAGGGATCTAGATGTCTTAGGGTGCTCGATAGTGAATTGTGTTTTGTGGTCTGTATTTTTAAAGCTAATGAAAATTTTGTTTGCTTCTTCGCGGGATGATGTGAGGATGAGGATATCGTCCACATATCTTGTGGGGAAGATGCTGGAGTGGCAGGTGTGTAGTGCGCGTTGTTCTAATCTATTCATGTAATGGCGAGTAGTCCTGATAGGCTGGATCCGATAGGTAATCCAGTTATTTGTTTGTAGGTATGTTCTTTGTATGTGAAGTATATGTTTTCGACTATTATGTATAGTAGCTGGTGTATGTCGGTGGCAGTGAGACCAAAGCAATAGAGATTGTTGGAGAAGATGTAGTCGGTGACCTGCGTTAGATGTAGGTTGTTTACAGAGGTGTTTTGCCGAGTTTATTGTTTGTTTTATGGTTTGTAGATGTAACGTATCAAGTTACAGCCATTGGGTGAAGTTTTTGATTGGCCCAGAGGGCGTTTTTGTTGTAATTGTTGTTGTTGTTGTTTTGATTATATAAAGAAGAGACTTTAACAGGTCTGGGTGTGCTTGTGTCTTGACACTTAGTGAACGGTACAGACGTAACAATTGGCAACGAGGATGAGATCCGAACTCACGCTTAGTCTCTGGAATTAAAGATGTGAAAATCCAGGAACGCCTACTAACCGAAAGAGATCTAACGTTGAATCAAGCTATTGAAATAGCAGTGTCAATCGAATCAGCCCGGAAATATTCTAAATCAATTCAGGAAACGTTTCCGGATTATGAAAATCCAATACACAAATTAGCCTTGAAACGGGAGTGTTACAGACGTGGTAGTACCATACACTTGGCAGATAAATGTCCATTTAAAAATAGTGAATGTTACAGATGTCACAAGACAGGACACACCTGCAGAAAGTGCAGGCAGCAACAAGGTAAATTCTTAAAAATAACTAAAAAGAGCGATCCAATGAATGTGGTGGATGAAGAGCAGACAGTTCAAAAAGGATTCACTATGGAAAGGTTAAATCTGGATGAGAGGGAGGTTCGGCAAGAATTGAGTTTATACAGTATTTCTAACTTGCAAACACCACCGGTAAAGTTGTCATGGAGGTAGATACAGGAGCATCTTGTTCGGTCATTAGTCTAATAAAAATTTAAAGAGCTGGGTAGGATTCAGGATTTTAAAAAAAGCACAGTAAAACTGACGATGTATACTGGTGAGATAGTAAAACCTCAGGGGACAACAGTTGTAGAGGTATTACATGAAGGACAAGTGAACTGTTTACCACTACTGGTTGTGAAAGGAGAGGTACCAACACTACTGGGTAGAGATTGGATGAAGAAGTTAAAGCTGGACTGGGAACGGCTGTTTTATTTAACAAGGGAGAATCCATCGAAGCTTTAAAAAATACTTACAAAATATGATGCCTTATTTAATGGAGAAATGGGATTCCTGAAAGACTTTCAGGTGAATATACCCATTGATAAAGAAGCCAAGCCCAAATTTTGTCGAGCCAGGCCTGTACCTTATGCTTTGAGAGAAGGGGTGGAGAAGGAGTTAGACCGCCTAGAAAACCAAGGCATTTACAAAAGAGTAGAATATTCTAGATGGGCTGCACCCATAGTGCCCGTTGTTAAAAGTAACAATGGGCGGATCCGAATATGTGGGGACTATAAGCTAACCATCAATGCAGCAGCTCCATGTGTCAGCTACCCTATTCCTCGAACCGAAGATATATTTGCCACACTGAGAGGGGGTGAAAAATTCAGCAAACTGGATTTAAGCCACGCCTATCAACAGCTGAAATTGGAGGAAGGTACCCAGGAATTGTTAACTGTAAACACACATAGGGGGTTGTACCAACCCACAAGGTTACAGTTCGGGGTGCACAGTGCTACAGGAATTTTTCAACAGGAGATGGACAAACGATTGAAAGATGTTCCTTTCTGCAAGGTACGAGTGGACGATATACTAATTTCAGGTCCCGATGATGACAGCCACTTAAAGAACGTTGAGAGAGTATTACATACGCTGAGCATAGCTGGGCTCAAATTGAAAAGAAGCAAGTGCGAATTCCTTCTTGAGGAAATAACCTATCTAGGGTTCACGGTCAGCAAGGATGGTACAGCTCCTCTACCAGAGAAAGTGGCTGCGATGGCAAGAGCCCCCACACCCAGGAATGTTACAGAGTTGAAAGCTTACCTTGGGGCGGTAAATTATAATCGCAGCCATTTACCAAATTTGTCCACACGACTTGAGCCACTGCACAGTCTAATGAGGAAAGGCATAGTTTGGAAGTGGGAAGCCTGCCAACAAAAAGCTTTTGAAGAGACAAAGAAAATGCTGTGTACAGCACCCCTTCTGACTCATTTTGACCCGTCCAAGCCCACACTTGTACAAGTGGATGCTTCTCCTTATGGCTTGGGAGCTGTGTTGGATCATAGGATGGAAGATGGCAGTGAAAAGCCAGTATGTTACATCTCCCGAACGCTCTCAGATGCTGAACAGAATTATGCACACATTGAAAAGGAAGGGCTAGCCCTGGTTTTTGCAGTGAAGAGGTTACATCAATATCTGTTTGGAAACCCCTTCACGATGTTCACCGATCACAAACCGTTGTTGGGTCTATTTGCAGAGAACAAGCCAATTCCTGCTATGGCAGCTGCCCGGGTTCAGCGTTGGGCCCTATTCTTGGCTGCCTATAATTACAAACTAGAATATCGAACTGGAGCCCTCAATAGTAATGCGGACTGTTTGAGTCATCTTCCATTGGAGGCTCAGGAAAAAGATATATCTAAATCCACTAATGAAATATTTATGATGGACCTTGTAGAAGCTCCAGTGAAGGTTGAAGCTGTGAGAGCAGAGACTAGGAAAGATCAGATCTTGAGTCGGGTATACAAATTCACCATGAATGGCTGGAATGGGGTCAGTTGGAGTGAACAGTTAAAGCCCTATTTCAATAAACGGGAGATACTGACCTGTGAAGATGGCGTGTTACTGTGGGAAAGCAGGATTATTATTCCTCTTAAGTTGAGAGGAAAAGTTCTGCAGCAATTACACCAGACTCATATAAGCATTGTGAAGATGAAAGCATTAGCTAGAAGCTATGTATGGTGGCCAAAACTGAATGGAGATATTGAGTGGACTGCCAAGGGGTGTAAAAGTTGTGTGCTAAATCAGAAACAGCCCAACAGAACTCTGATTCATTGTTGGGAATATCCAAGTCAGCCCTGGAAAAGGATTCACATAGACTATGCTGGTCCAGTTTTTGGACACATGTTCTTAATAGTGGTTAATGCCTACTCCAAATGGATGGAGGTTTGCATAATGAAGACATCCACTGCTGCAGCTACCATTAAGAAGTTGAGGGGAATCTTTGCGACTCATGGTTTGCCTCTGTTGGTTGTGAGTAACAACGGCCCTTGTTTCTCCAGTGAAGAATTCAGGAGGTTTTTAGAGGCAAATGGGGTTAAACCCATATTCACGGCTCCTTACCATCTCTTCTCCAACGACCAGGCTGAACGCAGTGTGCGTACATTCAAAGAAACAATGAAGAGGATGGACAAAGACACAAAAACATCTCTTGAAACAAAAGTCAACAGATTCCTTTTTAAATACAGGACAGCTGCACACACAGTAACTGGGGTTCCTCCAGCTGAATTGCTGTTCAAGCGACAATTAAGAACAGCCTTTCATCTGTTACAGCCAAACAAGTTTAAGAGCAGGGTGTACAACTACAAAATGGAGAAGGGTACTAAGATCATGACACCATGCTGAAATCATGGGGTGAATGATCCAGTCCTTGTGGGGAATTTTGGCCCTGGTAAACGGTGGTTGGAGGGCATCATTACGAGGCAGTTGGGTAATGTTAATTTTGAGGTAGAGACTGAGAGAGGAGTTACACGGAGACATTCAGATCATTACGTCACGGATCATTAAAACGACAATCCTGGTCCCAGAGGAGGATGTGACTGATATGAATGATGCCGCAGAGGACATGGTGACAACCAGTACAAGGGAGTCTACCGAGGAAGGAGTACCCGAATTGGTAAAACAGGATGAAGCTGAGGTGGAACCTATAGACTTTGGACAGAAAGCATCGCCTATTCCTCGGAGATCTGAGCGTGTAAGGAGAGCTCCATTTAAGTTAAGAGACTATGTTCATTGACCCATCTAAGAATGGAGGGATGTAACGTATCAAGTTACAGCCATTGGGTGAAGTTTTTGATTGGCCCAGAGGGCACTTTTGTTGTAATTGTTGTTGTTGTTTTGATTATATAAAGAAGAGACTTTAACAGGTCTGGTTTTGCTTGTGTCTTGACACTTAGTGAACGGTACAGACGTAACAGTAATGTGGTTTGTATGGTGGGAATTCCATATATATATATATATATATATATAATCTAATCACTTAGGAAAGTGAGACAATCGAAATAATAGTAAGCAAAATAACAACGAACGCTACAATCACCAATAAAAATAATTACATAAAAATACATTGAATATTTAGGTGATAAAAATCGAAGGTTCGATCTCTGTCTAAGTTAGCCATGCTGTGATAACGGCTGTGAGCCAGAAACACGTGTCCATGGATTACTTTTATGTATGTATAAAATAAACAAAAATATATATTAACGGAAAAAATACGTCCTATGAAGTTAAGGGCGACTAATAATGCAATTTTCTGCATCTTAATCACTTAGGAAAGTGAGACAATCGAAATAATAGTAAGCAAAATAACAACGAACGCTACAATCACCAATAAAAATAATTACATAAAAATACATAAAATATTTAGGTGATAAAAATCGTATATATTTCTAGACGGAGCGTCTTGGTCCAGTGGTAGAACGCTGGACTATAGACATCAATATCGAAAATTCGATCTCTGATGCTGATGACGGCTGTGAACCAGAAACACGTGTCCATGGATTACTTTTATGTACGTATAAAATAAACAACAAAAAAATATATATATAGAGAGAGAGAGAGAGATATAGATATAGATATATAGATATGTATATATATATATTTATCTATATATATATACATATATATATATACACACACATACATATATATATATATATGGAATTCCCACCATACAAACCACATCACAAACCATAAAACAAACAATAAACTCTGCAAAACACCTCTGTAAACAATCTGCATCTAATGCAGGTATATACACTATCCCATGTAATAATTGTCATCAAATATACATAGGGGGAACTCAATGGGAAATGGCTCGGTGAACACAAAAGAGACAAAAAAATATCAACTCCCTTAATGCGCTTTTCTCCCATGCTGCACAACACGACCACTCATTTAACTTTGGACAGGCTAAGATCATTAAATTCATATCAAATAAATCTCGACGCAGACTTCTTGAAGAAGCACTCATCACAAACTCCAACACCATCAAACAACGTAACGGTTTCTATAATTTATCTCTGGTAATCAGCAAACTCATCATGGCTGAACAAAAATTAACATCAGATCTTGGATAACCACTCCATACCACATTTTCTGTACATAAATCTTGCACAATGTCTATATAAATTATGTATCTTCAGTAATTCACTCTCACATATAAAGCTACTTTTTAGAGCTCGTACATGTTCACTAACATGTGTGGGAAATTAAGTACAAATTAATATATGACACTATCAATATTTTAGATTAATATAATTAAATTTGTCCTTTTTCTCGTCTCTCTGAACACCTCACAATTCTATTCTCTCCCACTACATTGTCAAACATTAAGATCGTTTTTACCACACAGGATAGATGAGCATGTTGTATATACACACACACATATATATATATACATATTGCATATGCACATACTTATATGCTCATAATTAATTTAATAATTATTGACTGATTAATAATACACAAATAATTAAATAAATAGAAATAAATTAATACATTCACACATAAATTAATAAACTAATAGATATTATTTTCTCTCTCTCTCTCTCTCTCAGACTTACATATATGTAATGCATATGCATATACTTATATGCTCATAAATAATTAAATATTATTCATTAATTAATAATACGCAAATAATTAACTAAATAGGAATAAATAAATATATTCACACATAATCAAATAAACTAGAAGATATTATTTTCCATCTCTTTCTTACACATATATATACATATGGCATATGCATATACTTATATGCTTAAATATAATTTAATAATTAGTGAGTAATTAATGATATACAAATAATTAAATAAATGAGAATAAATAAATACAATTCACATATAAATAAATAAATAAATAGATATTATTTCCATCTCTCTCTTAGACTTATATATACATATTTTATGTGCACATACTTATATGCTCATAAATAATTTAATAATTATTGATTAATTAATAATACACAAATAATTAACTAAATAGGAATAAATACATTCACACATAATTAAATAACTAGTAAACATTATTTCCCATCTCTTCTTACACATATATATATACATATTTGCATATGCATATGCTTATAAACTGAAATATAATTTAATAATTATTGAGTAATTAATGATACCCAAATAATTAAATAAATAGGAATAAATAAATACATTCACCTATAAATAAATAAACTAATAGATATTATCTCTTTTCTTTCTATTTTTTAGCACATTTTCGGTTTTCATCAGAATTTGCATTTCTAAAAGTAATCACGCTATTATATTGCACATAGAAATTCATTTTTCCTTCCTACTTCCTTTTAATTCGAAATGGGGCAATGAGTTCAGACTTTCGCCCTCCACCCTATCCACCCCATCCACCCCGCCCCAAACGCTCATTTGGACACAATGACCCAGACAATATTTTTCTTTCAAGGCTAAAGATAATAAACTCATAACCAACCAACCCATCCTTACCCCCCTAAAATCTCTGTAAACTGCTGCTTATAATACACAGCCAATTTTGCATGTCTCAATTTTTTTAATTTCTTTTCACTGACAGTCTGGCCTGAGGCTCGCCGCCCTCGGGCAGGTCAAATTTGATAATTGTATGATTATTTTTTCTGCATTTTTCTTCATCTTGAGGAAATCTCACAATAAAGACAAAACGTTGATGAATACATGAATAAGATAGTTTTTGGCTTTCCTTTTTCTTTTCATATTTATATATATATATATATATATATACAGGGTGGGCCAAAATAAGGGTCCTATCTTTAAATTTGAATAACTTGAATTTGAATAACTTCCACAAAATAAAAGTTAAACTCACCAAACTTTATGTGTGTGTAGACTGACCCTTCCGAGATTTTTTGAAATAAACAAAACAAATTTTAGCCGAAAAACACTTCTTAAAACTTACAAAAACTAAAGTATTGTTTTTTACACTGTTTTGAGTTTTTTAAGCAAAAATAATGTTTTCTAAATGAGGGTACGTTCCTTAGGGCTAATGCGGCTCGTGCTTGCTTCGGAAGGGGTCCTTTACTTATTCTAAAAAAAAAATTTTTTTAAATCAATAAATAAAAAAGTTATGAATTTTTAAAAATAGGACCCTTAGTTTTGCCCACCCTGTATATATATATATATATATATATAATCACCTCATCATCTGTCCCGGGGTCTGAATGACCGTTGGGACGTCAAAAATAACCTGGCAACCAGCTTTCTCCAACCCTCTCTATCTTCTGCCTTTTTGAACATGCTAGTCAGCAGTAGCCCTGTTCAATCTTGGATGTCGCCATCCCATCTCTTTCTTTGTCTCTGTACAGTTCCTTGCATCATCATCATCATCATCATCATCATCATCATCATCATCATCATCATCATCATCCAATTTATTTTTAACAAGCCTTTGATTAGTTCTCTATAAGAGGGTGGGGCCTGTCTGTCAGTCTTCATCAAAGTCTTCCTCTCCAGGCTCAGTGGTCGCGAGGACAAAGTTCGCAATCCCCAGGGCCGCACGATCGTGTTTACACAGCTCATGGCAAGAGAGTTTTGATCTTCCAGCCTGCTGACGATGCGATGGACATCTCTCTGACCTGGGATATCCAGCTGCAGCTTTGCTCCACATGGCCAAGCCATCTCATCCTGCCCAGGGCATCAAGGACATCAGATATTTCTTTTATACCAATTTTAGAGAGAAGAGTCTCAAGGAGAGTGTTGTCTGTTGGCTTGACATGGCAGATCCATCTAATCATGGCTCTTTCGTTGTGCTGCAGTTGTCTTGAAAGTGCTCGCTGATGCAGCCCATGTCTCAGAGCCATAAAGCATGACACTCCTCACACACAGGTGATGTATACATGTCCTCTAGTCGTTACGACTAGATGCTTATTTGCCAAGATGGGCAGGAGTTCTCTGAAGCCCCTTCAGGCAGAATTGCATGGGGTAATGACAGCAGTCTCACAACCACTATCGGCTTAAAAGGAGTCGCCTACGTAGTAGAACTCAGCTACAGCTTCCAGTTTGGTATCCCTAACCGCAGCCTCTTTCACTAACCTGCCGTCAATTGGTCTAGATGTGCCCATGTGAGGACACCTGTATTGCTGATCTCGTCGGAGTAGGCCACTGATTCAACTGCATCTTTTGTGGACCCAGTAGGAACAAACGGGGCAGAAGATGGAGTTTCTCTTTGTACCACTCAGGCAGACCGAGCAAGGGAACTTTCCTGATCTTCTTATGGAGTTCAGGTTGGGACCAGCAATCATTACCTTTGTCTTTGCCATATTGACTCAGAAGCCATTGTCCCCCATACTATTCTTCCAGGAGGTAATTTTCTCAACTAGAGCTTTAAGTGAAGTGTCGACAATTGAGAGGTTGTCTGCGTACAGGAGCTCCCAAAGGCATCCAGTTCGCAGTTCGAGTGACAGGGATTCCTAGACGATGAGAGAAGGGGGCTCAATACCGAACCCTGGTGCACACCGATCCCCACACTGAATGGCTCACTGTACCCATTTTCCACATGCACACAGCTTCTAGCATTCGAGTACATTGACTGCACAAACTGCACCAGCTATTCCTCCAGTGCCAGCCTCTTCATCACCCACTATATGACCCTTCTCAGTATGCGATTAAAGACCTTCTCGAGGTTGACAATATCCATGTATAGGGCCTTGTTTGTGGCCAAGTGTTTTTCTTGGAGTTGTCGGATGATAAAGATGGCATCAGTGGTGCCCCTGCCAGGCATAAAACCAAACTGCATCCCATGTCTTATCAGCTGCTCTGTCACTCTCTCAAATATCTTCATGGTCTGCTCGAGGAGCTTTATCAAGAGCATCTTCCTTCTCTTTATATATGCTGATGATTTAGCTTTCTTCCCAATCCACAGGAATACGGCCTTCACACATGATGGCTTCTGATAGACTTCGTATAATGGCAATACAAAGCTTGCCAGTGGACTTCAGCATCTATAACTCTTGAAGGTCCTCCAGCTGTACCCATTGTCATCTTACTTACTGTCTCTGCAATCATCTCGGTGGTGATGAGAACGCTCGGGTCCTCCACAGGAGATGCTTCTGAGAGACTGTCAGGATTCTAGGGAAATTCCACACTGATCATACACTCGTAGTGCTGTCTCCATGCTATCCTTTTGTCATCCAAGCCAGGAGATAGTTCACCATAGTCATTCTTCACAGGTTTCTCTCCAATCTGTAATACCATACGAGCGTATTTTCAGGAGAAGCCCTTTATGCCATACCTTGTCAAAGGCCTTGGATATATCAAGCGCTACCGCCCTAGCTTCTCCTGCCTTGTCAAGTGTATGATACATGTGCTCAGAGATGACCGTTAGGATGTTTGCAGTAGATCGTGCTTGTCTAAATCCATACTGGCGGTCAGATAGAAGTTTAGCATTAACTAAGTGCCGTGCTATCGCTAGATTGATTAAGGATTCAAAGATTTTAGCAAAGATCGGCAGCAGACTGATTGGACGATAGTTCTGAGGATCGGTTCTATTCCCAGAACTCTTGTAGACTGGCACCACAGAGGCAATTTTCCAGCTATCGGGGAAGCAAGATTCTGCTAGGCATTTATTGTAGAGTTTGGAGAGGACAGGGGCCAGTTCAGCAGAGCATTTCTTTATTACTATTGCAGGTATAAGATCAGGTCCACAAGCTTTAGAGGTGTCAAGGTGTTTTATGATGTCTCTGACCTGGGATGGGGTGATGACCAGGTTATCAAGTGTGACTTCGGTCCGCAAAGGGAATTCAGGGAGGGGGTGGTTATCTGAGTCCAAAGTAGAGTTAGAAGCGAAGCACTGGGCAAGTAGTTCAGCCTTATCAGTAGCCGTGCATACGACATCATTGTGGCTTGATAGTGGGGGAATCGTTGATTGACCATTATTCACTACACTATTGTAGATTTTCCAGAAATCACGAGTACCTAGTTTCTGTGACTGGATGCGTTTTTTTGTTAACTCATTATACCTTCTCTTCGCTTTACCTATCACGGCCTTGCATTTATTTCTTGACTCTATAAATTTATGTCTATTAGTAGCTGACTTATGGTGGCCGAATTTACGGAATGCTTGTTGCCTCTCAGAAATGGCAGCTGCAATTTAAACTTTAATTAAAGTCAGAAATTACTTTCAATTCGACAGTTTAACGGCTTCAAAATTACTTTTGAATAAGAGGGTGTCATAATATTGTAAACACACATTAGCTATTTGTTGATCTAGTGTCAATGGACTTGTTGTACATACCCAGCGTTGCCCGGGATTTTTTATACTTTTGCTTTGGTTTTGCTTCTTTTTTTTTAACTATGCCGGGTTTTTTATAACAAACTATTATTTTTTAAATACGATTTTGAAAAATAAATGTAATCATTACGGTATCGTTTGATCATTAAATTATTAAATTGAGTACAAACTGTTATAAAACTATAACTAATTTTGTTAAAGTAATATTGTTTTTATCTCTATTTATAAAATTATTGGACGTGAATAGCTTCTAAAACTTTCAATCTTATGATACATCAAGATTTGCTAAAAAAAATTTTAAGACAAAAATCACTTTCTATTTAACAGTTCTGTTGGAAGCAGCAGCGGCAGGGAATGTTGTTGTTGCATATCGATTCTCGATTGGACAAAAGCTTGAATTAGCAGTTTCTTTCAACCAATCACAGCACAAGAGATATTCACTTCCAAATCTCGTTCTAATATAAAAACCCAAACAGCGTTTTTCTTTTTCCTGTTTTCCTTCCATATCCGACGCACGTGAGTACATCCTTAAAAGTTAATGTTGGCCTCTGGCCGAAAGCCTTCGGCAGACGTAACGAAAGACACACACAAACTACTAAACGCAGCACCAGCATATACACACTGCTAATCGAACTCTTTCGCATACAAGTTCGTACATACACTCTCTCATTGGCAAAACAGGTATGCTAATACGCGCACACATTTAAATGCCTATCCCATTTACACACACGTAAACACACAAGGTGACAGCAAAAATTAACATCGAAAACATTCCTGGGAACTCTGAACTCTGAACTCTGAACTCTTTACCAACCTTTTATTTTACATTGTCTTAACAAGTTGTCAATAGAAATGAATTACTTTTGTATGGATAGACTTTTTCATTCTTTCCTTTGATCGTCAACAGTTTAAATGCTTCTATATTCTTTTCAAATTTCGAAGGACAAAGTAATCCATTTTTTTTTAAACTATTAACTAAAAGGTTAAAATGGCTGACTTTTTTTAACGAAGAAACCGAAATGCATTCTGGTAGATTTGATTTCGTAATATTTTCTTTTAAATAGGATTTTTAAAACGTTCGTTTTAGTACTTTACCTATTGCATGTTTGATTTCAATAAATAATCGATTAATATTAAATAATAAAAATAATGTGTAAGTCACCTAGGGGCGAGATACACATACACAGGCACACGAGAAGTGGTCACACTATTTTATTCATTTAAAGATTAAAAACAAATTGGCCGCCATGTTTTAATGTGAAAGTAATGTTAAATCAATAGAAATTGATTTTTGTCTTGAATTATTAAAGTCAAGTATTAGTTCTCTTGTCAAAGAAAAACAGTAATTGTCTCACGATTCCTGTCATAGATAAAAATAAAAATTTTAAATGGTTAAATTTGTTCATATTTTTATTCAGAAATTTACAGATGTGACATTTGAAAGATCAAAGATAAAAATTATAACAATTAGAAAGATTTACGTTAACGGACATTTTTCCCCCATCGTTTGTGTTCATTTTTCAAAAGAGGCATAAACAAAAAATATTAGCTGCTATTCACATTGAGAGCAGGTGAAATCGATTATTTTATTAAAACTGAGTGAATCAACGTTTATTTACCAAAGGTTTCATACATAAAGTAAGTTGAGATAAATAAAATTAGCACATTATTTGTATACGTTCAAAGAATTAAACCACATCAAATATTTGGTGTACGATCATTTCTAAAATGATTTGGAATATTTTATTTTGTATTATACTTTAGATGATTCCAAAAAGTCTCTTCATCAGCAAGCAAGAGAAATATCAAATTTAAATATATATATATATATATATATATATATATATATATATATATATATATATATATATATATAAGTCAGGTTCATATTATATTCCAATAACCATGTTTTTATTTTATTTTTTTTTTTTTTCACATTTCCAAAAAACATAACATTTTTGTGAGATATATTGTTTATGGTCCGTTTCATTTGTCTTGTGGCAAACAACATTTTTATGTTAATATCGTCTCTGAAACATTACAAAATCATCAGAAACATTCACAAAGAGTAAAAAGTTCTTGGATTAAAGTGTCTTGAAAAAACCTACACTATACAGTGGTTCATTTTTGGGTGAAACCAAACAAAAAACAGAGAAAAGAGCAAACTCACACGGGCATTCGTTTGATAGGCTAGTGACGTGGTGGAAATTATCCAGTTACTATAGTAAACATAACCTCTTAGTGTGAACCTGTATGCGTGCATTCACTGCACTGGTCGCAATCGTCTTACACGTTGTGCCGGTCCAAGGTTGTCGTCCGACTAAGTCAGGGCTGCAACAAAGAATTCTCATCCCAAGCAGAATCATGACTCCAAGTTATAAACAAGTAACAGGTTTATTTGTTAGAGGTAACAAATGAAACTCGTGTTCCCAGGTTGAATGGCAGACTTGCAAAATGAGATCTTTATCCCGGCCACACAGAATGTAAATCCCATCAATACAGTCCTTTAGCTAAGAGCCCCAAATCGGCTCATCTTGCCTGGAAAGACACCCAGCTTCTAACAGATTGCCAGCCCTCTGGAAAACGAACTTTCTATCATGCACAGTGGGCCAGGTCTCCCCCTCGTCTTCCCATCTCCTAGGGTCCTTTCCTCCTGACCGAAAATCTTGGATTCCAGTCTTTCTCATTGGTCATCACCAGACCACCCAAGCACTGGCTACTTGAGATATCCACTGGAGATAACTGTCAAACAGGAGGTTTTCATAGAGACAGTCTACGACCATTACTTTTGAGTCTAAGCAGGATTCTGTCTTAATGAGGCACTCATTTCATTTCAAAGAGAAATAAGATTATGAGTGGCCTGATATAAAACCAAAGATATTTTCAAATTCCTCTGTGCCCCCACCCACGGCCATCGTCAAGGAGGCCTGAGCACTGGAAAATGACGTCATGATCTAAAATAACAGACGAGATCTGTCGAACAGTCAGACTATGGCCATTTTGACCCCTCCCTTCACTTAAAAATTCATCAAAATTCAAGAAATCAAACAATTTTAATGAAATTTTCAGTATTTATTAATTAACGATCACGGAATATAATTAACCTATTACTTCATTCAAAAATCTTAGTTCAAATGTATTATTTCGTGTAATTTGCGTAGGCTCGACAGCAAACATTAAAATAATATTTAATAATAAAATGGTGTTGTCATAAATTTTTGAACATGAACATTTTTCTTTGAAAATGATTTGTCTGAGTTAATATTCATTCTTTAAATAAGTTCATTCTTTCCGGAATGTTTCTTGATTTTTTTAAACTTAAAAGTAAATCAAGCATGAAAGATTACGAATTCAGTAATGTAACACAAAATCAATAAATCAAAATAATGTATTAATAGAACATTTATTGAAATAAATTAAATGTGTGTTTTTTTTGTTTTGTTTTTAGATAATTTGATCTACTTTCCAAAAAAAAAAAATAAATGATGTTTTTTGATTCTAAGTAAATCAAGCATGAAAAGAAAATCAAACATGAAAGATTACGAATTCAGTAAAGTAACACAAAATCAATAATTCAAAATAATGTATTAATAGAACATTTATTATTTTCTTTTTTTTTTGCAAAACGAACAGTTTATTTACAATATAGTAAACATTTGTAATAAATTAAAACGGTCATTTGGATGAAACTTATTAATTAGTTTAAAATTGTATTTTTTATCCTGAAATAAAATTCTAATTTATTTTTCTACGGCTTGAAATTCGACTTTTAATGCAATGCCTTAATCGTTGGACACCATGTTGTAATTTTCTTATTCTTTTTCGTGCTTGACATCTATAAAAAAGAAATATGTTTGAAAAAAGGAACAAGTAATGATTTTCAAATGAATGAATAATCGTTAGGAGGGTTGCCGTGTTCTTGGCAGGAGAATAAAGTCACAATAACAGGAACAAGTTAACAATGATTTCCAAGTGAATGAATAATCCTATGGACTTGAGTCTACTTGCTCTGATTACTTGCTCTGATTACAGATGGACGCATGCGTGTTAAGCCATGGCGCATTTCCGGTCCTCATTGATAGTGGTTCTTACTCCCACTATCAATCACGTCACCAGAAAAACTCGACTCAGTTGACAGGCCTCCTTTACGATGGCCGAGCCCCGCCCCATTTTTCCTTGGACCGAGCGTCTAACACCTGCAACGTCTACCATTCACATGCACCACTAAAAAAATGCAGCCTACTGCATTTTTACATTAGTATATAATTTTATATCATTCTATTTATAACATTAATAATAATAATAATAATAATAATAATAATAATAATAATAATAATAATAATATAGTACATAGTATTTTAAATACAAAATAAATAAAGTAGAATAAACAATAAAAGATAAAAGCAAATAAAATAAAGTACAGGTTAAAATAATGAAATATTAAAATAATTTGTAGTGAAGATAAAGAAAATCAATAATAGTGAAAATATATAATGGAATATAGTATCATAACAATTTGA
Source organism: Sepiola atlantica (assembly GCA_963556195.1). Classification (NCBI taxonomy): domain Eukaryota; kingdom Metazoa; phylum Mollusca; class Cephalopoda; order Sepiida; family Sepiolidae; genus Sepiola; species Sepiola atlantica. Next base: position 74,031,522 of record OY744526.1, on the reverse strand, counting down.
ATTATATATATATATATATATATATATATATATATATATATATATATATATATATATGCATACAAGCAGGACCCATGTCCCGGCGTTGCCCGGGAGAGATATAGATTAATCTTTTTTAAATATAAGTATGAACCCCACACGCCTCTCTGTCCGTGGGTATCGTCGGCAACCGCGCACACAGGTGTATGATATCCTGGTCGCGGTGCCAGGTTGTAAACCCCACGCGTGTGCACGATCTTACCAGACCATGAACACACTTCAGCCGATCGTCGTAGTGGCAATAAAAAAAATATGTCGATCGAAATTCCTCTAGGCCGGGATGACGACGATGATGGTGATGACTTCGTCAATCTCGTCGTCTCGTCCAACTCCCACGTTGAAACTGTTTATATCAGTGAGCGATCACTGGGCGAACAGCAATCGGTTGGCTCTGTGAGGGCGAAAGATTATTTAAAGCAGAACAAAGGGAAAAGAATAATGTTCAACAACTCGGTCGGGGTCTTTTTGTATTGAAGAGTAATTATTAATAAAATAAAAGAATTGATTTTACATTAGATTAATGTCTACCGTATGCTCTAAGTTATCTCGTTGGTTCTCTGTGTGTGTGTAAATTCGTTTACAAGTGGTTGCTTAGTCACAAATAAACTGGCTAAGAAAACGATGGTGAGTTCACCCGGTTTTCTTCTCTTCGTCGCGTGCCGATGACGGTACGCGATGTCGAACGTCCGACTTTCTTGTTCTGTGGTCTCGTGGTTCTGTCTCTTTGTGCGTCAAAACGCACAGTCTCTTATTGAAAATGTCTATCGTCACACACTCTTTCTCTGCCATATTTCTCTCAGGGGTTGGGAGGATGGGCGTCTTACTCCCTTGCCCCTAAAATAAAATGGAATTCCCTCTCTGGCTTAGCGTTATCATAAAACAATTACCTTTTCCTTCTCGCTGTTTGGGCTGAAGGCTGTCTGCCGTAATTAACGATGACAGGCCTAGATGATTATCTACTCAGTTAAACAGAACAAGCATCGCTCTATTAATATTATTGGAGTTAAATCTAAGATTATGGATTTTGCTAAATCCTTAACTTCCATCTGGACTGCTTCTACCTGTTGCAGCGGTGATCGGTATTGACACCAAACACGACTCTGCTAGACAGATCGCCGCCTTTTTCATTGTTTTGAATAAGCTCGTTTCCACGTCAAATATATACTAGTTTTATGTCTCCACTTCGTCTCTATGCAGGGCCTAGCATCATCACTAAGATGCATACTAGCGCATAACCAGGGTACCCGATCCCCATGGGGCCCCGGACACTTTGTCACATAAGTAATATAGTATTAATTCATAAAAAAGAAGTTAAAAAGAAACCTGTAAATAATTTAGGTGATTAAAATAGGATTTATTCATGTTTCGAATCAAACAAAATAGATTTCTCTATGTTTTGGGTGACTGCCTCCTACGATTGTAAGTAGGGAGTTATTTGTAAAAATAAAAACCGATGCCCCCCCCCAAAAAAAGTAAATGTGATCCAAAAATATGCGTGAAACTTACCAATGTCAGTGAAGAAAAATCCTTCTATACTGAGGTAATTTTCATCCTAATCCGGAGTGCCTCTTTTAGGGGGAGATTGAATTTACCAACATTAAAAATCGACCTTTCGTCTAACTCTGCCCTTGATTTAAATATATGGCGACTGATGCAAGGCATTTGTTGTTGTTTTGTTGTTTTCTATTTATCGGCTGTTAACTATATTGTTGTTATTTAGTTGCCACCCCACGAGGGGAGAGTTAAACAATGGTGGTTTTTAATGTGATGAAAATTCATTTCCTTGGGAAAAAAAAATTGCCACAGTCTAGAAGGATTTCTGCAAAGCAAAAAATAAAAACAATAATTTTCCTCGGCATTAAATAACCCGGAACAATCAAAACAAATACCACAAATAAAAATTTGAAGATACTTATAACTTGAAGCATACAAACCTGTTACCAAAATGACTGGATTCGGCATTAAATAACCCGAAAAGGCTTTATATGCTGTAAAACAAAACAACCAAAACCAAACCAAACCAAAAGTAAAAATTAGTAAATAAAAATAAATCGAATGATAGGGGGGGGGGGGAGGCAGAAAGATAGATAGATGGAGAGAGACGGGGAGAGAGAGAGAGAAAATGATGATAATGATGATGATCATCATCATCATCATAATCATAATCATAATAATAATAATATGAGGTTTATCGTTAAAAATGAATCTCCTGGGGGAAACAATTGCCACAGTCTAGAAGAATTTCTTGTTCACTGACTGAAAAGATTGTATGTTGCAAAACTCAATCCTGTTCTGCAAAGCAACAAATAAAAACAACAATTTTCATTGACCTTAAATAACCCAAAAAGGATTGATATGCCTTCAACCAAAACAAATAACATTTGAAGATGCTTATGATTTGAAGCATACAAACTTCTTACCAAAATGACTTGATTCGGCAGTAAATAAATGTAAAGCAAATGGTATTACGAGCCTCCATGAAATATTTATAAGCAAGTGGATGTTTTTGACCAAAGTCTGTTGTGCGTGTTACGCTGTTAGTATTTCGAAAATTATTTTTAAGCCTTAATATTGTTATGTATGAAAATGCATAAGTGTTAAGGACCTAAGTGTATAAGATGAATCAAGAAATTATACCTGAATCAGTGGAAGGATTGGTAATTGAAATGAAATCATTCAATGCGATAAGTAGATTGGAGACGCCATTTTGAATCAATGTACAATGGTAGTGATTCAGTGCGGTTTTAGTAATCCATAGTAGTAGTAATATATATGGTGAAATTGTGAAAAAACATATTACATCAAAAACACAATTCCACCATATATGCTACTACTCTCTGATGATTGACAAGGTTGGACAAAAAAATACATTTGTCCGGATTTGCCATGAAACACGTGTAAGAAAAATGAATATTAAATTTGAAAAAATTATTTTTGAGTGTAAGATGAAAGAAGAGAAATAAACTTTCATCGAAATACGGAAATAAAGAGATTGTAAGAACTAATGAAAATTATTTTTTTTGATTGATTTCCTAATGATCATTGGAAAGCAATATATATATATATATATATATATATGTGAAGCAATCCAACAAAAGATATAAGCGTCAACTAATATCTTATAATTAGTGAAACATCCGGATAAAAACTGAAGCTTAATATACTGGATAGAGCTTTAATATTATAATATAAAATGAAGTAATAAAATAAGGTGTCAATCAAATTTTATTAGAATTCAAAGTTCAAGCAAAGCATCCTTAAGTCCTTAGCTCATGAGTTTTCAAAGATAATTCTTCTCTTCAGAGGACCATTACCGCAGTTATACTACTACAGGTAATAAAATTAAGCTTTGAAAATATATAAAATTATATACACAAATACATAAAAATACATAACATCAAATATATCAACCCAAAACATACTTTTTTGTTGAATCTATACAATCCATCCAGGTCATACAAATTGAAAAACATAATCAGGAAAGACATTCAGAGGGTTGACCGAGGATTACTCCAAGTTATAAATAGCAGTCCATATACGGGAAATTGAAGGAGCTGACAAAGTTATCCAGTTGCGAAATGTGTCAATAATCGATGAAGTGAAAAGTATTCAATGTTAATGCAACGATGAATAAATAAAATAAAATAATTTAAAATAAAAAATTTATCGTTGCATAAATATTGAATACTTTTCACTTCATCGATTATTGACACATTTCGCAACTGGATAACTTTGTCAGCTCCTTCAATTTCCCATATATGGACTGCTATTTATAACTTGGAGTAATCCTCGGTCAACCCTCTGAATGTCTTTCCTGATTATGTTTTTCAATTTGTATGACCTGGATGGATTGTATAGATTCAACAAAAAAGTATGTTTTGGGTTGATATATTTGATGTTATGTATTTTTATGTATTTGTGTATATAATTTTATATATTTTCAAAGCTTAATTTTATTACCTGTAGTAGTATAACTGCGGTAATGGTCCTCTGAAGAGAAGAATTATCTTTGAAAACTCATGAGCTAAGGACTTAAGGATGCTTTGCTTGAACTTTGAATTCTAATAAAATTTGATTGACACCTTATTTTATTACTTCATTTTATATTATAATATATATATATATATATATATATATATATATATATATATATATATTTGTGTTATAGTGGAATAATTCCAGGAGGAAATCCGGGTATGAGAGCTCAATGTAGTAAACAGAGCAATAATAAAATATAATAACACGAAATCACATAATTGTCGATGCAATAATTTATTTCAACCGTTCGGTTTTTTCAAGCATCACTCAGACAATTATACAATGGAGCGCTAGAGAAAAGCGGATATAATGAAAAACTCAAATATACCAAGAAAGAAAATAAAAATAAATCCAGGAATAGAGGCCGAAAAATAATATGGTTCAATCCTCCCTACTGCCAACTATCTAACATCAACATCGGGAGAGTATTCTTGAACCTGGTAGATAAACATTTTAGCATAAATAATCCACTTAGGAAGATATTTAATAGAAAAACCATTAAAATCAGCTACTCTTGCACCAAGAACATGGACAGAATTATCAGCACCCATAATCGTAAATTACTTAACAATCCTAGTAAGAATAAGGTCACAGTAAATAAATGTAATTGTCAAGTGAAAAATAACTGCCCACTGGACGGTAACTGTAAAGTTGAGTGTGTGGTTTATAAGGCCACTATTCATCCGGAAGATAACAACAGGGATAAAAAGGTTTACATCGGCATCTCCGCGGGAAACTGGAAACAACGTTTTTATGACCACAAACACTCTTTCAATAACCCAGAACTCAAGAGCAAAACGGAGTTAGCTAAACAATGGTGGCATCTGAAAAATGAGAACAGGTCCCCGGTGATTTCGTGGTCAATCTTATGTTTTTCGAATATTCCAGATGGATTTAGACAAAGATGCAACTTATGTCTAGAAGAAAAAATAAGAATCCTAAAATATGATCGAAATAACCTCTTGAATAAACGAGATGAACTTATGGCTAAGTGCAGACATAAATATAAATTTAAAATAATCAACGACTAGTAATCCGATGGACCTCTAGACTTATAACGGTGAAGATACCAAATTAAATAACATTATTTAAGGTAACCCCCCCCCCACCACCAACATAATAGTTATAATAATATCTGCTATAGACACAGAATTGCCGACTTGGTGATATATAGTATTTGTGTGTATGCGTATATAATGGTATTTTGAAATATTTATTTATTCAGATTATTTACTTAAAATAAGATAGTGTTTTTAAAAAAAATTCTGCGGTTATTGAATTAATATAAGTATAAATGCCAAATATTACCACTAGACATTATTAGACTTGAATTGGTAATCCGATGGACCTCTAGACTTATAACGGTGAAGATACCAAATTGAATAACATTACTTACGGTAAACCCCCCCCCCCCCCCATAATATTTATAATAATATCTGTGATAGACACAGATTTACTGACTTGGTGATATATGGTATTTGTGGATACGCGGATATTTATTATTTACTTAAAATAAGATAGTGGTATGAAAATTTTTTCTGCAGGTAATACACTAGTTTTTGAATTAATATAAGTATAAATGTCAAATATTACCAATAGACATTATTAGACTTGAATTAGTAATCCGATGGGCCTCTAGAATTACAACGGTGAAGATACCAAATTGAATAACATTAGGTACGATAACCCCCCCCCCCCGCATGATATTTATAATAATGGATTATCAAATTAATCTAAAATATAAATAAGGTAAGACTAATTTTTAGAACTCATATTACATCAGTAAGAATATAGAGTGTTATGTAAATATTGTGTGTAGGTGTGTGGATATATATGTATGTGTGCGTACGTATATGTGTGTATATGTGCGTATATGTATATATGTGTGTGTGTGTGTATGTGTATGTATGTTTACATGTGTGAACAACTACATGCGTATGCATTTGGTCAATATTTCAAATAGATTCAGAGATATATATGGGTGTATTCATGTATGTATATGTATGTATATATATATATATATATATATGTATGTATGTGTGTATATGTATATGTGTATAGATATGTATATGTGTGGGTGTGTATGTGTATATATGTGTGTGTATGTGCGTATGGATTTGTATGTATACATATATGTATGTGCGTGTAATCTTATTTCAACCCAGACGGACTGAGAATTTATGACACGCGGTCTGTCTATATATTCTCTGTGCCTGTTAATTGTTTCTTTCTTTCTTTTCTCTAACCGAATTTGAGAACACGAGTTTCGCCGGACGCATTCTGGCTGGAGATGAATAAAAGTTGCGTATGTGATTATGCTTAGTTATGATAATGTGCGAGTGAGATTATGTATGTGAGTGCGCATATGACGTGTGCGTATTTAGTTTTGTGTATGCGCGTGAGTAAAATTGCCTATATGGTTGATATCGCCAAGTCGTATGTGTCATAATTTTGACATGGCAGTTTTTAGTTGATTAACTTAAAGATCCCTCCCCTTCGCCCGCCATAGTTAAATATAAGTTTTAAATTTTTCCCCCTCTCTATAAAAGATGTATCAAATTGGTTGCTACTACTACCATCTATGATTGTATTGGAACTGTGGTAGGGAAATTCAATTTTCTATCAGTCTCAAAAATGTAATTGTCTGAGTGATGCTTGAAAAAACCGAACGGTTGAAATAAATTATTGCATCGACAATTATGTGATTTCGTGTTATTATATTTTATATATATATATATATATATATATATATATATATATATATATATATTCCATGATAAATGCCAGTATACTGAAATCATATGCCTTAATAGAGTTAAGATGAAAATTCATATACACTAAATGTACAAAAGCAAGGAAATTCCCAAATTTTTACACTTTTATTGTCATTAAGGGTATGACTACATATCAACCAAACCATTTCATTATCACATCAATACAGTATAAATCTCTATGCATGAGTGGATGAAGTGTTTGAGGTGCACTGAAGAAAAATTCCTACCAGTAAAATACATAGCCCTGTTGTGCTCGCATACCCTTAATGACAATAAAAGTGTAAAAATTTGGGAATTTCCTTGCTTTTGTACATTTAGTGTATATGAATTTTCTTCTTAACCCTATTAAGGGTATATGATTTCAGTATACTGGCATTTATCATGGAATGTCACTACTTTTGTAAAGGCTATGCCTCAATACAATGGTCATTTTTAAGGTTTTTTGGAATTTTCTGGAAAACTAAGGTATATGGTAAACTGAAATTAAAATGCCATCAACTAGACCCTAGAACCTCTATCTCTGACAAAAATCAGCTGAATCCATCAAATAGTTGATGAGATACAGGGTGGCACATACGTACATACGTACGTACACACGGATAACACAAAATCATGCCTGACCTTTCTGGATCTCTGGGTTGCCTTGACTAATGATGCTGAAATTCTACACACTTATAGAACCTACCAAAAAAAAAATTTGTGCAAAGTTTTAACTAATTTGGTTTATTGGTTTTTGAGTTATGATTGATCAAAGAAATGAGATTATTAGCATTTGAAGTCTATTAAGGGATAGAGCGCTCTCGCGCCTCCCTTGATATATGAGAGAGAGAGAGAGAGAGAGAGATACATACACATACGATATGCCTCAAAATTACATCTAAATCCAATACATTTTGTACAAAAGGCGGCTCCAAATAGAAAAATAGACGAAATTAGAAAACTAACAAGTCATGTGATATGTTTACAACTACATTCGGATATTAATAATTATTTTCTTACTAAAAGTCAACCAGCTCTGTAATCCAATTGGTTTCTATAAAAAGGCATCAACACAAGCAGTCAGCATGAAACAGCAAAGGAAGTACTACAGGGCAATGATCAGTCTTACAACTTGTTAGGCACAAAGACAATACGAGAATGGACAAAGAAAGATGACAAATACAATGATTGAATTGAATATAAAAAGGGTTGAGTTTTATTTGGCCAGATGGTACAATTACAAACAGTTAGATTCAGTCGAAGCCATCACAGGAATGCTGATTTTTAATGCCTGCTCAGCTTCTCCGACAGTGATGGTCAAAGTGTAGACATCACACTGAGGTTGAAGAACAGTTTGTCAGTTCAGTCGCTTCTTCAATGATGCTAGTCGAGCCTGGATGTCCCACTAAGCTTGAAGAATAGGTCACCAGACTGAAAGAGAAATTGTCCTTTTGTAAACAGGGGTCAGTGAGGCAGTGCCAAATACGCAACACACTTTGATAAATAAAATGAAGACCTCATGGCATCATTGAGCAGATTATCGGTTGTTTTAGTGTTTGTAGATTATCCTTGTAGACGAAAGAACAGGGTATGGCACTAAGCACAAATATTTTGCTGTTTCTTGGGATAACAATCCTTGGTAACTACAGTCAATAGGATTCTAACTTTATGCTATGCTGACTTGTTTTTGTTTTATTTTATAGAAAAGTAATATTTCAAGATTTAGTAAAAACAAACAATTAATTTGTTTTCAGTTTAGGCTACTATTTTGAATGGTTAAATGAAAAAGTCAAATTTGGCAAGAAAGATAACTCGATCAGAACAAATCACGGTGAAGTTTTCAAAATGGTGGTCTGACAGGTTCGATTCACAAGCTAGGAAAATAGGAAAATCTATTATATAAAGGGCAGGTGTGTGTGTGTGTGTGTGTGTGTGTGTGTGTGTGTGTGTGTGTGTGTGTGTCTAGTTAAAAGTAAAAAACTACAAAACAAATGGCCACAAAGTTGGTATTTTCTTGATCGGCGTTGCTTACAGTGAATATCTACAATTCAAAAAAAAATTCATTGTTTGGGGGGAGGGGGGTCATTTCAGTAAAGGGAAGTAACTCTGATTTTTTATCCAATAGTTAATTCCCTTATGTCGACTCATTCTTTGAGGCATCTAGATAAAAGGAGAGTTGTATGTGTGTGTATGTCCAGTTAGAGAGGAATCGGCTGAGCAGAGGAGAAAGAGGGGGTTTGGAAGAGGGAGGGGAAAACGGGAGAGGGGGAAGAGAGAAAGATAGAGAGAGATAGAGAGATAGAAGTTTTAATAGAAATATGTTACACCTTTGCCTCGGGCAACGCCGGGTAGCTCTGCTAGTCTTAAATTTAAAAAAACATACTCGTTTGTTTTCAATTAAACATAAAATATACTTTTCTACATGATAACAAGTCTATATAATCTACTCGAATTATTGAAGAAGCGCCCCATATATTTATTTTATTTATAACAATTTGGTTTATCCAACTTCATTTTATTTGTTGACTTTGGATATATTTTTTTTCGGGGAGGGGAGGAGCTTAGATGTCCTATAAAATAAACTTTGGGTTTGTTTTTTACATTAAATTAAACAAGATGTTGTGGGTGTTTGTGTTTGAGCATTTTTAGTTTGTGTAAATCTATACAGGTGTACAATGTATATTATTATAAGAGATATTTTTCCTAAGATATCTCGATTCCATCCATTAAGATCAAGAAGGTTAAAACAACAGCTGGCCAACGTGAATGGGTTATGAATTTAGGCCAGCTGTTTATCCGGTAAATCTCAAGCCCAAAAAGATTGTTTTGTTTTTTTTCTTTTATACGGTTTTACTTTTTATGCCCGTCAGCACGACAGCTTATCGGCCAACAGCCATTACTGTTGGCTGCTACTCAGCTTTTTGGATAATGTCGGTGTGTGAGCTCGGCCGATTCATCCCTGTTTGATGATGTTAATGATGATTTTTTACGAGCAGCCTCTGCATATCGAAACAAACATTTTTATGGACAATGGTCCGTCATTTGCAAACATTCAATTTCGATAATTTATGACATTGCATATTTTATTAATATTAATTAAATTAATTACATAATCTCAAAAAGTGTTTTTTTTAACGGAAGTCTCTCCAGACAAGACATGAAGCCACTTGATGTAAGGAGCTAAAAAGTATAATGTAAGTTGAATAATAACAAAAAGGGAGAGGAATGTAGAATCACTTCAAAGTGGAGAAAAGAGTGTTCGCTGCCTAACAGTTCAAACATGTCCGGGTTAAGTAAAGTCGCCGCGTGAGAAAGTGACAAACTGAACTGATCCGTTGTCATAGAAACTGAGATGACTGTGTTTATGCAGACACCAACACAACACAATCATCGCCCATACATACGTCCTTAAGTTATGACATAATACGTTTGCTTAATTGTTCCTTTTTATTTATACATTTTATTTCTATTTATCTTACTTTTCCATTTAAATCTAATTTATATTTTATTTATTAAGCAAATCTAAAGGTGGTCTTTGCACAAAATATTTGTCTATTCTTCTAACTAAACGCTGATCTTTTTACAAATATTACTTAGAAAAGTTACTTTATTTACAAATAAGTTTAATCATGTAAAATAGTACCTTCCTTCCCGTGTTTGTATACAGACACAAATATTTAAAATTTCCCACAACCCCCAAAATTAAAAGAAAACAACAAAAAAAAACTTATGTATGTATGTATGTTGTTGTGAGGATACTCTTTTTTAGCGATGGAATAATAAAAACGTTTAAATGTTCATTAGTATTTATAATTTTAATAATTAAAGAACATAACTAATTTCCGACCCCAACTATAAATGTAGAAAGTGTTACGAGCAGGCATGCCTACTTGACTACTGACGTTACATTGAGGTAAAGTTGGACGACGACCCTCGCAAAGTTAACTTTTTTCTTCACATTTAAAAAGTGAAATGTCCAAAGTGTATACTGTGTACACAAATTTTTGTGTTTAATGTAAATCTTTACCAAATAAACTGTAATATTTTAAAATCAACTTTAAATATTTCTAAGACACTAAATTAACCGTAATAATTAAACTATATGTCTTATTTAAAATCAATTACTTACTATTATCGCAAGCAAACAGGACTAAAACTGAAATTAAAGTAAAGAAAATTGCAACAAAAAGTATTGGAATTTATAACACTCATTGATTGGTCAGTAATTGTCTCCCTTGTTCCTTTAGGGGTCACGTGGATAGGCCAACAGGTAACTCAATCACTGCTCCCTTGGGGATCACGTGAGATAGTCTATATAAACTCAAGCTGCCTGGGCTCCAGGCCTCTTTTACACTATTTTCCATCTTACCACTCGGACATCGGTTGACTGCTTAGCAACAGAAGGCAGTAGTTGGCAGCCAACCCCTCCTTCTCAACTTTTCCCATTACTCACCATCTTGAACAAGGTTTGACTCCATCGTGGCAAAGCCCACAGAAGAAGGCAGTTTGCAGGCAGAAATTCCTCTTTCTCCAGTTTCCCCACTTTTGTTGATACCAGCCTGACTGTATTTGCGACAGAAGCTGACCGAAGGCAGCAAAAGTCATTTCTTCCATGACGAAAAGAGCCAGAATTGACGAATCCAAGCATGCAAGCAATTACCAGAATAATCTTCCTACATCAGTTCTTGCAAAGGAACATATTCGCAAAACTCCCTTTCTATACGTTTACCATTGTATATCATTCTTTATTACTTGCCTAAGTAAAAATTTTGAATTAATATACAGTTGTTTTTGTTTCTCTCCAAAACTGTCGCTTCCAATTCAAATTTCAGCGCTTATCTACGAGGATTATTCCTACTTTCCCACGTGCAACAATTGAACATTTTTTCGGGGATAAAAATGCCCATAAAAGTAAAAATTATTTGATTGAAAAACTCAAAAACTAAAGATTTAGGTCTGCAGAATGAATAAAATATTAACGATGGTCATGTCTTTGGATTTTGTAGTGTCCTGTCTTTCATGCATTTGTAAACGGCAACAGTGTTTACACCCAAGATACAAATAGTATCCTAATTACCTCCCTTACATTAGTTATTCTGTAGTTATCTCCCTTGTATATTTCTCATGCTATATAATAAATGCTGACGTGTCGATCGGCCTCTTACGAAGGAAGAGCGATCGGAGCGCACGCATCAACTGTTTGTCTCTCTTATTTATTTCTGTGTTCCTATATGAATTGTTATTTATGTAATCCCATTACAGCCGTGAGCCGGACACTAACGGAAACACAAAATATACTATAACAACCGACAAAGCAGCAACGCTACAGATTTATCAAGATCAATGCTAACAATTAAAATGCTATAAATGGAGAAATATGAACAAATAATGTTTTGAATGAAAGAGGAGAAACATATTTAAAGAACATAATGCATTTATACAAATGTACAGGGGTATAAAAGATCATTTGGGTCAGTGAATTGTTTGTGTCTGTGAGCTTGAAAAGTTAATTCTTCTCTTATTTGTAGAATGTTCGAAGTGAGAAGAATGAATTGGTTTGTTTAGGAAGTGTGTATATATGTTTGCTTTCTGTCCGTTTTAATATGTGTGTGACAATGTGTATAAGTCCAGTCAGCATTTTAGACAGCGTGTGTATATTTGCTTGCCTTTGCTTAGTCACTTTAGACTTAGACACTCCCGTGTCGTGAGACACATGAGGCAGTCAAAATGATCCATCGCATTTATAAAAATTTGACTTTCGAATACTTTTGACTGTTTTCATAGCAAGAATATTGTATAGAGACAGGTGGCTAGCCTGAAGCCAAACCACTAACATTTATAAAGAAGACTGTAAGTCGAGAAGTCTCTGGTAGATATTTACTTCTTTGTTTCCAAAGTTGAAGCGAAAATTTCAAACACGACTCTGCGCTGTTGTTGTTATTATTATTTGTTTTGTTTTTTAAAACGTCATGAAACCAACGACTTTTGACTGATCAGAGCCACGAAAAGATCCTCTTATTTGTCTTTAGAGAAGTAAAAAGCGAAAAATTACAAAACATGACTGATCGCCGTTGTTGTTGTTGTTGTTGTTGCTGTTTGTTTTGTTTTGGCTTAATCAGTGTAAGCATATATCCATGAACTGGTGTGTGAGTGAGTTCAGTAGGCAGTATGTGTATATTTACTTGCCTTGATTTTGTCAGTGAACCTCTGTGTATGTGAGTTTAATAGGCAGTGTGTGTATGCTGCCTTTTGTCAATGTGTGAATATGTGTGTGCAAAAGTTGAGTCATTTGCTTTCCCTTGCTTTGGGTATTAGTGAAAGTAATATAGTAGCCATGATAGAACTCGAAACTGGCATGCCAAGCCTACAGTCTGCGCCTGTAACCACTACACCACACCACTTCCATTATACATATAATATAATATATATATACAGGGCTTTACGCGCTCCACTACTTTTGGAGCTGCTCCCGCTCCTGCTCCAACGCCCAAAATTGGAGCTGGCTCCTCTCACGCTCCCCATTTTCAAAAAGGAGCCGCTCCTGCTCCAACTCCTATAAAAAAGGAGCGGCTCTTTTTCAGCGCTTCATAATAAAAATATACCTTCTTTCATAAACGTTCTATTCTGCCAATGAGTGGTCGAAGGATAGGGGTGGGCGTCAAAGGATCTCGTCAATATGGGTTGAGATGTCACTTTAAGCGTAAGACCGTAAGATAATATTTGACAAAATCTCACTAATATTTTGAGAGTTATAGGAGAACATGTCGGACGAAGTATAAGATTATACGTAAATTTTCGTTTCTTGAGAACAAGAAAACAATTTTGCTTTTTTAAATACATGGAAATTTTCTAAGAATTTAAAGCCAGTTTAAATGACTTTCTACTCGATAGTTTATAAATTCCTTTCAAGTTTTGCACACACACGAAGTAATTGATGTTTTGTCAATTAAAATGGCTGACTTGTTTACGAAGAAATCTAAATGAATTATGATGGATTTAATCTCGTAACTTGATTACGAATCGGCTTGAAATAATAACATTATTTAGATAACGATTTTTTACATGGGGAGAATGGGGGGGGGTGCTTTGTTAACTATTCTGTACTTTCACGTAACAATTTAATAAACAGAAGATATCGTAAAAATTTAATTTAACTTGAAAATTTTATGTAAAAAATAACCCGGTCCAAACCTTTAATTTCGTAACGTAATTACGAACCGGATTGAAATAACATTATTTAGAAAGCCATACTTAACATGGAGTGAGGGGGGCTTTGTTAACTATTCTGTACTTTCACCTAACAATTTAATAAACAAAAGATATCGTAAAAATTTAATTTAACTTGAAAATCTTATCTAAAAAATAGCCCGGTTCGTAAACTGCACAAGTACCAAAAAAATAATATGAAAAATATTCTTCACTGGGGAGGAGGTAGCCCCGTATTTACAAGTATATCTCCTGTAAAAACGGTTCTAAAATCTATTTTCAATCGATATTTATTCGATAATTGCCGAATTTTCCTACTTGGCCAAAATTGCCGAAATTTCCATTGACGAATTTTCCGTTGCCGAGTTTTCCTTGACGAGTTTTTCTTAAATTGTGTATTATACATACATACTTCTATCCAGTCAAGCAGACTATCTAGTCTAAGAGAAGAAAAACAACATAACTTTCACTAATACACTTAGGAACGGTATGAATCCACATATATCCCCCCAAAGTTATATGAATTAAATAGTAGGGTAGACTGTACTCTGAAACCTTGATTGGGCAACTACCTCCCCTATCTAGAGTGCTAATTTTCGGAGTTTTTATTCAACAGAAAGATAGCAGTGTACTTTTTAAAAGGGCCTTAGTAATTATCTCAGGTCAGCTAATAAACATTTTGAATTCTCTCTCTCGCCCCTCTCCCGACCTGCACTCAGATGGTGTCAAAATCGTTCGTACCCCTAACTCAAATGTTTAATCTTTCCAAAGAAATAGAACGCTCAAGTCACTGACTGCAATAAAAAATTTAATGACGCCTTTGATCTGTCTCATCGCTTGATAGCAAATCGACGGGGTTTGGAGGGGGGGGGGGGGGTAACGAATAAAACAATAATAAAAAAAGATTGTTAAAAACATTACAATTAAATCGTCTTCCGCCTGAGCCCCCTCCCTCTCTCTACCAGAGATATAATTTTTTTAAATAATTCAGAGTAAACTCTGAGACTTTCTTTACTTTTCCTTTATATTGCCGAATAAAAAACTAATGTTTAAAAAAAAATCAAATAATTTTGGAGCGAGGAGCGCGGAGCGATAAAACCACCGCTCTTTAGTCCCAAATGGAGTTGCTCCTGCTCAACTTCTGCTGAATATAAAATGAGCCCTCCTCTCCTTCGCTCCAGCAAAAAGGAGCGCGCTCCTGGAGCGCGCTCCTTTTTGGAGGGCTCCGTAAAGCCCTGTGTATATATATATATATATATATATATATATATATATATATAGTCATCTACAGATAGCTGTTTCGCCATATAACGGCTATTCAGTGTGTCTAGCATGGCAAGTATTTTCAAGCCAAGATACAAGACCTGACTGGCAAACCATACGCAATCGTGATCAGCACTCAATGATTCCATCCTTATAAGTACCGAATCTCACATAATTCTAAAGATTTCTTTTAACTTGATACGTGTTTTATAAATTTAAAGAAATTAACATAACATAAAAACATTAAAAAAACATTACGTAAATATTTTTAAAACTAGGTGACCATTTTTTTTATACTCCGCAGAAAGGTGGACAAAGAGTGTTCGGCATTAGTTCAAAGTAAATTATTTTTGCTGAGAAATATAATTTCTAATGTTATTTTGCCAATAAAAATAATATGTAAATATATTCATCGTAGTTAGGTATTCTCTCATGCAAATACTAATTAGCATATTTTTCTCTGAAATTTCACAAATATTTTTTTCATACCAGCTATAAAGTGGTAGAAGCTAGATAAGGGTGGAAATTAACAACACCGTTCAAAGAGCGGGTATGAACTAATTTTTAAACAAACAAAAAAGTCTTTATTGTTGACTACAAAGAGAAATACACTCGTGTTAGTATTTCGTGTGACTTTTTTTAGCTTGAATAATCGTTGTAATCTACTGTGAAAGGAATGTTACACATCTTTTATGAATTTCATAAGTATAAGATCCCATTCTCTCTTAAAAACGATGTGTATTCTTTTAGATAAATTCTGTCCACATTTGTTCGATAATACAGGACTTTTCTTAGTCAATCGTTCAATACATTTACTTGATCACATAGATAAAAGTGAGAATTTTCAAAGAAAAAACATTGGAAATATTTTGTATTGATATTAAAGTGGTAAGTATGTGAAACTTTACCTTTCGGAAAATTTTAACATAAAATAGAAGGCTATGGTGGGTTCTGATGATATCTGAGCTTCAAATTTTACATAAATTTCAATTAGAAAAACAATTCTTTTTAGTAACAAAACTATATTTTTGTTAAATCAGTCCATATATAACAAACTAAAAATGAAGATCATTTGTAATTATGATGATCTATGTTGAACCTATAAAATAACTAAAAAAAACATTAAAAAATAAAATATTTAAAACTCTGTTTATTAAATTAATTTTTTGGAAAAAAATGCCGCTTTAGTTCAAACTACACACGTTTGCCTTTTGAATTTTTTAAAAACTGACGATAGTTTTCGTTTTGTCTGCTTCATCATTTTCTTTTTTATCTTTTGTGCTAGTTGATTAATTCTTATTTTAGTTGACTTTGTTGGGGGCTCTTTGATCTTCAAGTCTTCTGTTTTCTTCAACTTCTTTTCTCCTTCAATTTGAAGCCTTCCATTATATCTCCCATATGCTAAAATCTCCGACCTCCCTGATGCAATTGTGTCTGAGATGGGTATATTTGCTGATGACACCACACTCTATTCTCGACATGTGGGAAAAACGAACACACACATATCCAAGATAATCGTTAAATTATTTAGAAAATGTCCTCTAGTCTTTAGTTGAATGGGCACATAAATGGATGGTAACATTTAATGTTACTAAGACAAAACTCCTTTCCTCTAACAATTATAAGAAACCTTTACAACCACCAATTGACATGGCTAGAACACTTCCATCACTGTTTATCATCAATCACATATGGTTGGGTTGCATGTATTTTCTTGCATAGAGTTCTGTTGTGTCAAGAGATGTTGCAACCAATTAGATTAACAATTTTATGCATTAGATATTAGTAAAGTTCAAGTTTTACTAACTCTTTTGAGCCATTACTTTTGACATGAAAATAAATGAGCGGGACAAGAAAAAACAGGTAATGTTTTGAGCATTACCCGTTTTTTCTTGTTCCGCTCATTTATCTTCTTTTGTCTTTTTAACAAATTCTCTCTTACAATGCAATTCCATTTTTGTTTCATGTCATTCAAGACAGGTGAAAGGTTCCAGAAAAATTTGGAATCCCTACCTCCCTCCCAAAAAAAAAAATATATATATATATTTATATTTATATGTGCTTTTGGATGTCTCACCAAAAGTCTTACTTGGCCTATCAACAAAAAAAAACAGTGAGTCACAAATTTTTACATTCTACTGCTTTTGATTTTCTCATAGATCGATTCAACACACACACACATATATATAAAATATTTATCTATAAACTGTTTGATAAAAGAAATTCCTTCCCTTTTCATATCGTGCATATGCCACATAAAAATAGTACCTGCCCTGTGTATATTTTTTACGGGAGCATTATGTCCGAATTTCTGAGAATTGCTCGTGTTACCTTAAAATTAGTAGATTTTATACCCCCAATTTCTGCCTTAATAATAAGAATGATTAAACAAGGTGGCGATTAAAATAAAATATTTAGACAATTAAATAAGGCAATTACTCGCCATCCTGGCCCCTTTAAGTCATATCAAATTAATCAAAGTAAATTGATAGAGCAAATCCAAAATTATCTAAACAATAATGTAGAATATGTATAAACGTATATATATAACACATATAGTTTATATTTTTAAAAATAATAATAATACATGTATATATATATATATATATATATATATTTTTTTTAATTTTTAAATATTTTTAATATGAAACTAAATATAATAAAATAATACAAATACATAAAACTATAAATCACCTAAAAAGTAGTGTAATGGATTCGTCCGAACACTTTAAAATACAGCAAAACTTTTGTAAATAACGGATACATTTTCTTAGACATTTTTTAATAACAAAATAAGTTAGCAAAACATTAATCTGGAACAAAACTTAGATCTAATATACGGAACGTATTTGTTCTTGTCTTTTAAGAGAAGTGGAGTCTGATCAACTCTGCTGGGAAGCCATGAAATAAAATACTGTTTTGTTTTTAAATTCTGAAACAGTTTTTCATAGTAAACAACTGATGATCCCTTAAATAATGTTAAGACTAGCGTAACTTCTTGAAAGCAAACTAATATAGTGACTATAAAAAGTAAATTGACTTACAAGAAAAGTAATTTTCCACCAAATGACTTGGGACTAAAGTGTTTTTTTCCATATAGTTTTAATGGTTGAAAAACTTCCGAGACATTATATATATATATATATATATATATATATATATATATATATTCTAACATGTTATCTTGTCAGACATAAATAAAAATGCATCGGCCAAATCGATGTTTGATTCTGACTAGCCAGTCATGTTTGAAAATTATCATTTCTTTTGCATTTCATTATTTTGCCAGAATAATTGAAATTCCAAGTGCTTTCATCGATTACATATCCAATCCGACTCGATAATTCTTTCAGCAATAGAAACTGACAAGGATTTACTGTTTGTTATAAATGAAAAATTCAAAAGTCGTCTACATTCGCTGGATGCATATTATACAAATGTTTCTTTTCATTTACAAAGTGCACACTTACTTTCCTTCACAGACATTTATCATAAATTATATAATTATGCAGGTAGATACAATTAACATTTTAAACTTTGTTGATAACCTAGACATACATTTTAATTAAACTCACAGTACTGCCCACTTTAATTGAAAATATAAACATCTTTGTAATCTTACCACATATATTTTCATTTAATAATTTACATATTTCTTTTGCATTTCATTATTCTTATTTACATCTGGTGTAAAAGCACAATTTCATAGATTTAAAAAAATAAAATGTCACCCGATAACTATTTTCTTGGCGGGTGGGGGGGGGTGCTAATCATTGGACGATAACAAATAAGTCAACACTAAGCAAATAGTTATAATCCTCTATTCTATAATAAAGACCAATGTGTATTTATTTGTATACAAATATATAAATAAATATATATCCGTCCTATCACACAAAAGTTAGCTAGTCAAAATACTACTGAACGAAACCATTTCAAGCATGGAAGCAAATACAAGTCAGACAATCTCAAAAATGAATTCGAAAATAAATCCTTCACTCTATTTCAATGAAACATTTTCTTTCTTTTTTTTCCTTTCTTCTTTCTATACCGAGTGATGTTTTTTTCTTTCTTTTTTTTTTCTCCTTTTTTTTAACCTTTCTAGTTTGAGATGTTTTCTCTGTTTTCTTTCTTTCTTATTTTTTGAACTTCACCGATTTAGACGTTATTTTATATAAATATGAATATTAGTGCAGATACTGGCAAAGCGTACTTTTTTTATCACCATTTTTGGCGAAAGGCCTACACTTATGGAAAATAAAACGAACCAAAAAATTATCATCTGAAACAAAATTTCTTATTATTTAGTGAAATGAACATGGGTAATAATCTGCTCATCCTCATAACACCCATTTACATCCTGGTATGCGTTGGATGGCTTTAAGAAACTAACTTCCAAAGTAACCTATCTCTGGCCAGCTCTTTATTTATCCCTTGTTCTAGTGTGAAGGCTAAATTTTATAGATCTTACATAGTAAAATGTAGTCTGACAGTTTATTTTCTTTTAAATAAGGCTAGCCATTGGATGCAAACGAATCAATCAAAACTAAGTGAAAATAGTTACAATGGAAAATAAAACACACCAAACAATTCGGCTCTATAAAAAAACTAATTGTTTTATCATTACTTGGCGAAAAGTAAATGTCTGCAACGGGTAATAAATCTGCTGTAAAATTTAAATTTTATAGATTTTAAAAGGTCAAATGTCGCGCGACAGTTTCTTATTTTTCAATAGTGCTAGGCATTAGATGAAACCAAGTCAGCAAAAACTAAACGAGAATAATTAAATACCGTGTGTATCTCTCTCTCTCTCTCTCTCTCATACACAATTTTAAGACTTTGTAAAGTTAAAATTACACCCGTTTCTTCTTTTTTTTTTGAATGCTCAAAATTAAGTCAAAACTAATAGAGAATAATTCTAACAGGAAATAAAACAAACCCAAAAATTCTTATTAAAAAAAATTTTTTTTTTCATTATTTCGTGATAAGAACATATGAGTAATAATATGATGTAAGAGTTCAATTTTATAGACTTTATGAAGTAAAATGTAGCCTAACAGTTTATGTTCTTTTAGATAGGGCTCATCGTTGGAAGAAACCAATTCAGTCAAAGCTAAGTGAGAATAGTTAAACAGTGTGTGTGTCTCTCCCTCTGTCTTTTATTTTTGTCTTTGAAATATCTGCCCTCATAATAAAATACTTACTGCTGTTTTTAAATGTACGTGTCATTTAAAGTAATACAATAAAATCACGTTAATTTTCTTTTTTTGTTTCCACATGAATTTACACAACAAGCAAATAATTATTTCTTTGCTTTTGCACGCAAATTCGATGTGACTAATCAAACTGACAGCTTGACAGAGAAAAAAATAAATACTAACCGACGGAGCGACCAATTTAATTCTGTCTTTATTATCGTTAACTAGCTGTATTTTTAATTCCACGTTTTGTATCACTGTTGTGAGCAGGGGTTTGGATCTAGCCTTATGCGTAAGCAGGATATACCCAAAACAGAAGTCATGATGAGGGGATCAATCTGCCAGGAAATAGGCTCGCTTGTTGAGAATTGGAAACGGTAAAACTTACGTAGAAATGACATCAGACGGGCAATTGAGTGAGTAGTGCTTGCAATCTCAACAGTCTGATGTGGAAGCTTGGATCAACAAAACGTGTTTGAAGATGGTCGGACAATCATTAAAATAACTAAGCATGGACTTATAAAATAAGTATCCCTTTGCTTTCTCTGTTTCTCATCCTTTTTGGGTTTGCAGCTCACTACACGATCAAGTTGTGATCGATTGAATAAATCGTTCCTCTTCTGTAAGATGTGTTAAATTAATTACTGAAGTTCAGAATTAATTTGACAAGCATGAGAGGGTTTTGATTGCAGCTGTGAAATTGACCTCAGTCCTCAGAGGATAGCAACAGTAACTGGTGGAAAGAGAAGGTATGATTTTAATGACTTGAATTGATTGAGCAATTGAAGAGTAAATGAACTTTTATAATAAGTGAATGATTATGCAATGTAATAATACAATACTAGTTTTTATTTTACTAGTACAAAATATTTACAATGAAATCACAGTTCTGCAATTAAATTTTTTTAATTCTCTAGAATACTTTTGATTAACGACCATGTTTATACATTTTGAAAAAAATACTTGTTCAATTTTTAGCAGGTAGTTCAGTTTTTTATGCAAGTCTAACATGAAATAGCCACCTTACAATCAGTGTTTAACCCATGCACCCTCCCCCCTCTAAAAATTGAATTTGAACATTTTTCTTAAATTGAAATTTTATGCATTCAATTGATGAAATTAACATGGCTGTTTTCAAAATACAGATTCACAAAAAAACAGAAGCAAAAATAAAACTTTCTTCTTCTTACTCTTTGTATTATGAAAAACTGTTTTCATTAAATTATACATATTGATATCTTCGACTTTTTTTGGTACAAGAATTATAAATGTTTCTTTATCCATATATATATATATATATATATATATATATATATATATATATATAACTCAATGTCTGCGTGTATGTGATGTTTGTCTGTTCCCTATAGAAAGAAAAGTTAGTTAATCTACATAAAATCTAAAAGTGTATTCTTGTGCAAAATTTACCGGGGAAGACAATGGAATCTCTAAGTGCACCCCTAAAGGGACTATGAGGGCATAACATCCTTAAAACTTCAAATATATCCTATTTTTATGCAATTTAAATCATATGTATGAAATTTTTTGATGAAAACAATGGAAGTGGTTCCGAATCTCTAAGTGCCCTCCTAAAACTTCAAATATATCCTATTTTGATGAAATTTATATTATATGGATAAAATTCAATGGTGAAAACAATGGAAGTAGTCACAAATCTCTATGTTACCCTCTATGCGCCCAATATCTATGTGACCCCCACCTCTAACAGACACATGGGGGCAAAACCCCTCTTAAAACCTCAAATACAAATATACGATTTTAATGAAATTTAAACCATATGTATAAGCACTAATTCAGAGAGTATTCCAACATTTCAGCTTCTTCCGACTATATTAGGGGAGGAGGAGGAGGAGGAGGAGGACAGTAAAAACAAAGAAAGCAGGTGCTATGAGCAGAGTGAAAAAGTATATAGCAGTGATCCTCATTCAATCCCGAGCAACGTCAGGTCTTCCTGCTAGTTAGTGTCGCCATCTTAAATCTATAGGCTATATATTTATTTCAAGCCAAACTATATATTGTATTAGTATTAGTACAATTATGTATTTTGTACGGTGTTATTTATAATGAGAAATATTTATAATCTTCAATATTTTACTGTCTATAATCACCAAAAAAATTAGTACTTTTAATTCAAATGTAACAAGTTTACTTTTAAGATATTTTTATATATTATATATACTAGCAAATATACGCTCCCTCCGGTCACATATTTTTGCTAGTATGTAATTTGGGTAGAGCTTTTTATCACTACAATTAATTTAAATAATATATTGCACATGATAAGTAACATCATTAATAAAAAGATAAATTAAGTTTGCATCATTTTGGTTTGTAGCAACCGTAAACAGTTTTTGCATTAAAAATAAATGTAAAGAAAATAAAAATTTTAAATAAAAATTGAATGTAGTATTTATTATAGTGTTGTAGTAACGAATGAAAGTTAATAAGAGAAGGAAAAGAAATAATTGTTACCTTATATACGATTCTAAAAACAGTTATTTACTTGCCCAGTAAAAGGTGCCCCCCCCCCCCCCACCAAGGTATCGTCTGCTCGCATTTCTTTACACCCAATCGTTTTGCGCCAAATCCCGGTCAGAATGTAATAAGTAATATTTTATGTCTTTCAAAGCGGAAAAAAGGTGTACGTAAATTAAAATCAACAATTAAAAAAACAAAATACCGACCCTAACCCTAACGACGGGGTGAAAGTTAGCGCGGGTCCTAAAGTGAAAACTAAATTCGTTATAAGGTGTGTGTGTGTGTGTTTTTAAATAGTAATTTTTAAATCAATTATTATTTTAATTAAGCAATTTGATTCAGTGAATTTAATGGCTAATAAGATTAAGAAAATAAACAAACTTAGAACGGTTTAAAAAAATAAATAAGAGGAAAATTATTACGGTGAATGCCAGCGTTGTTGTTTACATTTTAAATAACGCACCGTATTAACGCTGGCTGTTTAATCAGTTGCGCCATATTGAATTAACGGAGGGAGGGATGGGAACCACTGATTAAACAGCCAGCGTTAATCCATTCGTCATAGTTATATTAATTACGTAACGCATTTCATGTATGTATGTATCTGTCTGTCTGTCTAAATTATAATTTATAAGTAAGATTATTAGCGTGCAAAATAGCGTAAATACATGTGGAAATCTAAAGAAAACAATCATGAGTGTATATTTGTGAATATTAATTTATTAGAAGTTGAAAAGCAATTGATTATGTAAATTGAGAAATGCGCATAGTGTTTCCGGCGGCTTTTCTAGTAGTATATAATGAAACTGGCGGACTTAGTAAATAACCATGCTACTCTGATGGAGTTTCGGTTTCAGACAGACAGATACATAAACTCCATTATTAATAGATTTATGCATAACTCCAGAGCATGTATAAATATATAATTTACTTTTAAGATATTATTTATTATATATTTATTCATTATATATTTATACATGCATAAATGCATATATTTTTACTTTTAAGATATTTATATATTCATTTATCATATATTTATACATAACCCCAGAGCATGTACAAAAATACAACAAATAAATTCAAAGGATCAAGAGCGAAAGATGCTAGAAGTGGCAAAGAATCTTTTTCTCTTGATAAAGCCCATGCAACAGTTGGGTGAAACGTTGAGTTTTCACGTCTTCCGCTGTTTCCTATTTTAATTCATACCATCGGATTATTTTATCCTTTAATCTTTTCATATATATATATATATATATATATATATATATATATATATATTTATAATAGTGAATGGTAGTTTGCTTGAAGCATTGCTGGGAATAGTAGTAGTATGTTTAAAAAGGCTGAGGGCAATGCAGGTAGGTTGTAAGCTGGAAGGAACAAAAATAATAAATCGAAATGGGACTTACTATTTATTTTTTCTTAAAATCTTACGTAACAGCAAGTGTTGTGTTGGCTGTTTGTGTGTTGTCCGGATGATTATTAAAAATCATTTATTTAATATTTCGGGAAAAAGAAACTTCCCTTTCTCAAAAATAATAAACACCAAAGGAAAAATCCGTTTGTGTAGAGAATAATTGATTATTTTTATTATTTCTAAAATTAATCTCTTTCCTGGGAAGAGAAAGGGAGGTGTTTTTGATTTGGGCTTTGTATGAAGCAAGAAGGAATCGGAGGAACCATTTTATTTGGACAAATACAACAGGAAAAAGTTTTTATGAAAAATCCACAAAGCTGAAAGTCAACCACATATTGGTACTCTGAACCGTTATCATATTGTTTAGTTAAATGATGCATAAGGTATTTGAAGACATATGTTATTTCGACAATAGCAAGAATATTATTTGACTATATTTTTTACATTTCAGAATTATCAATGACAGCCTCTATAATTACACAACAGATGAAGCGGTGTATGGTTATCGTGACTATAAAAGCTGACTATGACAATTCAAAAATAGAACCATTTCTAAAAGTTGCTTGATCTTACATTTACAAAGTTTGCAAAGAGTTAACGGCTTAAGATGGAAAGGTATCACGATTATCAAAACGTAAGAGACATTCTAGACACATTGATAGAACATCTGAATCTATTTGCCAAATGCAGCACATCATTGGTGGTAATCCTAGAATATCCATGAGATCGATTGCAAAAGAACATCACGTGTAAGAAAAAGAACAATCTGAAATGTTGTCCACAAAGTTATCAGATACAAGGCTTATGTGATGAGTATTGATTTACTCCTCTCCAGGAGTTAGGCACAAGACAAGTTTTTATCCTACTCCCACAAGTAAGATGTGACCCAAGGTCGGGTCAGTAAAGTGGGGTTTGAAAAGCCAGCGCCCGAGAGGTGAGCACTCTAGCCATTTAAAAATTGCCTGGGCAGCCCCGTCGGCATTCCCCGGTAGAGGGCGCCTCAGGCAGTAAGCAATAAACTTACTCCTCCCCAAAGAGGGGAGGCAAAGCCTGGGAGAGTGGACCTCCTAGAACTGCACAGGACAGACCATTGACCGGCGTAAGTCAAGCCCCGAAGGACAAGACAATACCAGTATGGGGTGCAGTATCCATCGGAACAGATACTACACTTAGTAAAAGTCATTTTACGTTAAAAAAAAGTTAAAGTAAAATCGTGAAAATCACGATCACATGACCCTCCACCCCCACCCCCCTGCCATAACATTTGGCCTCCGAGATCTTCAGATCTGATTCTTTTGGACTACTATACATGGAGCGTAGTTGAGAAACAGGTTAATTGAGCACCCTCATAACAATAAATAATCCCTAAAAGTCCCCATAGTTAGAGTAATGTCCAATGTCAACAAAGACCACCTGATTCTAGCATGTAGGTGATTCATACCGCACATAAAAGTCGTCATCAAGGCTGAAAGAGACTTTAAAGAATTAACTTACAAATTTATTTATTTTCGTCCTCAAAAATGTGTTTCAGTAAAAAGACATTATTATGTTTATAAGAGTCATGTTTGGACATGTATAAATCTGTCCTCAAATACATTTCGAACTATGTAAGATATATTGATAAAGGGCATTCATCTGTACGTGTATCCAAAACTAGAATATTTAAATCAAAAACCATACATAAACATATCTCTCTCTCTCTATATATATATATGTATATATATATATATATATATATATTTATATACAGTTAGGTATGTGTATATGTTTATATATATGTACATGATTCACTCATAAACTAATTAACTAATCATTATGAATTTTGGAACACAGCTGCTAGGCGTAAAGGGGTACAAATGTGGGTTATATTTAGTTTAATTTAGTTTTATGCAAAGAGGGCTAAGATGGGGTGGAACCACTTCATGAAAATTCAGATACCTCAGACTTTTATAAATTATAACAATAAGTATTAGACATCAATTAATAAATATTCCCCAAATTTCAGTTTATTTGAAGTATTTTAAAGGGATTTTAGGGGTATAATATGGGCACAATGTCCCATCTGAAATTCGAATATTTAAGATTTGCAGTAAATTTGATCTGTAGTCATTAGACGCCAATTAAGTATAATTCCCTGAATTTCAATTTTTTCTTAAGACTCCTTAAACTTAATCCTTAAATTTTAGACATTTTCTAGAATCAAAATCATTTTCTTATCTAAATTCGAATAAGGATTCTGGACATAAGGTTTAGTATTATTATATCTTGATTTTAATGTTCGTAAGGGGACATTAAAATGGTGCAAAACCGTTCTGTTCGGGAAATTAATTTTACCTGTCCTGGGACGGGTATTCTTCTAGTAATACATAACATATATATATATATATATATATATATATATATATATATATATATATATATATATATATACAAAATCAAAATTATTATTCAAGCTTGAACAGATATTTGTTTACTTTAGATGTTCAGTGGAAGAGTTTGGTGTCCTTATTATTGAAAATTTAAAAATAAACAATTACTCATGTTCAGAGGAAAATTCTTTTCGATTAGTAAAAAAAAAAAAATTTAATTGTTATTTGAAAATTGTGTAGGTGAATATATACATAAATATAGTACTACCCTAAATCCAAAACACTATCAAAGTCTCTTATTTTACCATGCCAAACTTAGCTCAAATAATAATTACCTCTAATAATAAAAATATTAAAGAGGCACAAACAACAACCAACCTTAACGAATACACAACCATATAATTGCAATTGCTGATATAAAAACTCTTGACCATTGCAGAATTATTGTATACACAATGATGTAGTGTATTCCTGTACCGTTAAAGATCTATAGATCCCATATATGAATACAAATTATTATATTTACTCTGGCTTAACCCATAAAATGTTTTCTTTGGTATAACTAAATCCCTACTCCTTAAATAATTACCAACAAGATCAGCAACTGCAATTGCAGAAAGAACAAGTGGAATATCAGAAGAAAATGGAAAATCAGAAGAAAATGGAAACAGAAAAGTTTCGACTAGAAGAAAAATTCCAAAAACAGCAGAAAGAACAAGTGGAATATCAGAAGAAAATGGAAAATCAGAAGAAAATGGAAACAGAAAAGCTTCGACTAGAAGAAAAATTCCAAAAACAGCAGAAAGAACAAGTGGAATATCAGAAGAAAATGGAAACAGAAAAAAATGGAATATCAGAAGAAAATGGAAACAGAAAAAAATGGAATATCAGAAGAAAATGGAAACAGAAAAAAATGGAATATCAGAAGAAAATGGAAACAGAAAAAAATGGAATATCAGAAGAAAATGGAAACAGAAAAAAATGGAATATCAGAAGAAAATGGAAACAGAAAAAAATGGAATATCAGAAGAAAATGGAAACAGAAAAAAATGGAATATCAGAAGAAAATGGAAACAGAAAAAAATGGAATATCAGAAGAAAATGGAAACAGAAAAAAATGGAATATCAGAAGAAAATGGAAACAGAAAAAAATGGAATATCAGAAGAAAATGGAAACAAAAAAAAATGGAATATCAGAAGAAAATGGAAACAGAAAAGCTTCGACTAGAAGAAAAATTCCAAAAACAGCAGAAAGAACAAGTGGAATATCAGAAGAAAATGGAAAATCAGAAGAAAATGGAAACAGAAAAGCTTCGACTAGAAGAAAAATTCCAAAAACAGCAGAAAGAACAAGTGGAATATCAGAAGAAAATGGAAAATCAGAAGAAAATGGAAACAGAAAAGCTTCGACTAGAAGAAAAATTCCAAAAACAGCAGAAAGAACAAGTGGAATATCAGAAGAAAATGGAAACAGAAAAAAATGGAATATCAGAAGAAAATGGAAACAGAAAAAAATGGAATATCAGAAGAAAATGGAAACAGAAAAAAATGGAATATCAGAAGAAAATGGAAACAGAAAAAAATGGAATATCAGAAGAAAATGGAAACAAAAAAAAATGGAATATCAGAAGAAAATGGAAACAGAAAAGCTTCGACTAGAAGAAAAATTCCAAAAACAGCAGAAAGAACAAGTGGAATATCAGAAGGTAATGGAAATAGAAAAAAATGGAAAATCAAAAGAAAATGTAAACATAAAAAATGGAATATCAGAAAGAAAGAATGAAATATCAGAAGAAAATGTAAACAGGAAAGCTGGAACAAATGAAAAGATTTGAGGAAATGTTTCTTCATACCTAACAGAAACAAAAAAAATAATACAAATTATTGAATGGAGTCAAAAGGGTAAAGATGAAAGTGCATTTTCACAAAACACTATTTGGAGCATTATTGATAATTTTAATTATGATCCTGAAAATGAGATTACGTTTGCTTTGTATTTCAGATGATACGAGGACATTTATAATACAGACTGTACGAATTGGACCAATGTTAAGGATGTTCGTTTGCTATGAAGAAAATTGGGTATGGTTGAACATACCAAAGTCATCAATTATATATTGCCATATTTCACATGATGCCTTTATCCGACCAGAACCATATAAATACTTCTAATTAATTAACTAAATTTTAATAAGATGCTAGGTATCCCCTTACTTTATTAGCTTATAAAATGCTGAACTTTTAGAGACCTTGTTAGGCAATTTCTTACATGAAAATCTTTTAGGATAAAAAAAATCTGATTGAGCCCCAAGCCTCTTCAGTTCTGGGAAAAAGGACATTATACTTTAGATGTTCAGTGAAAGAGTTAACAAATATCTGTTTAAACTTGAATAATAGCTTTGTTTTTTGTTTTTTTATATATTTCTTAACTATTATTATGCTCTTTTTGTAATATTGAGCTCCACATTCATATTAGGATTCTCTTCGGTATCTGAGAAACTGTTGTTTCTTATACCTTGATATTATAACTATAATTAGTTTTAAATATATATATATATATATATTTATATATATATATATATATATATATATATATTTAATTATTTATTTATTTTGGTACAGAAAAATTAGTACAACATTCGTACCGTCGGTTTCAAGCACAGAAGGACTTAACCATCTGGCTCTCTTCAGCTTCTGTTGTCATCTGTTTCGGAAATGTGAAAACACGTGTCACTCTCGTTTGGACGCGTTATTTGCTTAGAGTGTTATATATGTTTGTTTAAATTTAGTGTAAGGAAGGTTTAATAAGGTTTGAAAAAAAGGGGAAGGGTGAAAAGTAACAGTTGAGATTTAAACCGGAGAAGATTTAAAGAGATATAAAAAAAATGAAAAAAATATATATATATTTCTATATAAATCCCGTGAGCCAATATTATTAGTATCGTATATTTGGCAGTCACTGTTTTATGAATATACGATACTCATAATATAGGATCACGAGATTTATATAGAAATATTTGTGAGTATTGATTTACTCCTCTCCAGGAGTTAGGCACAAGGCCAGTTTTATCTTGCTCCCACAAGTAAGATGTGACCCAAGGTCGGGTCGGGAAAGTGGGGTTTAAAAATTGCCTGGGTAGCCCCGTCGGCATTCCCCGGTAGGGGCGCCTCAGGCAGTAAGCAATAAACTTACTCCTCCCCAAAGAGGGAAGGCGAAGCCTGGGAGGGTGGACCTCCTAGAACTGCACAGGACAGACCTATAGACCGGCGTAAATCAAGCCTCGAAGGCCAAGACAATACAAGTCTATGGGGTGCAGTATCCATCGGAACAGATACTACATTTTGATCTTAGCCAAAAAGGTGAGTATTGATTTACTCCTCTCCAGGAGTTAGGCACAAGGCCAGTTTTTATCTTACTCCCACAAGTAAGATGTGACCCAAGGTCGGGTCGGGAAAGTGGGGTTTAAAAATTGCCTGGGCAGCCCCGTCGGCATTCCCCGGTAGGGGCGCCTCAGGCAGTAAACAATAAACTTACTCCTCCCCAAAGAGGGGAGGCGAAGCCTGGGAGGGTGGACCTCCTATAACTGCACAGGACACACCCATAGACCGGCGTAAATCAAGCCCCGAAGGCCAAGACAATACCAGTCTATGGAGTGCAGTATCCATCGGAACAGATACTACACTTTGATCTTAGCCAAAAGGCCAAAAAGGTGAGTAGCCAATGACAAAAAAAAGCTGAAATCGAGATGAATTTCCCAACCTTTGATGCCACCTTAACCCCCCACCCTGTGTGTGTGTTTGTATCTGGAGGGCAGTACAAAAAAAAAAAACAACTAATAGCAACTTAAGAGAAAAATATTGAGTGTGAATACACATGCAGGGTAAGGGCACATGTGAGGGGAAGGAGACAGGGAGTCATTCTTTGATGAATCAAAAGTCACCTAACTCTCTTATCCTCCATCATGAATCGTTTGAAATTAACAATTTCAGTTTTCAGAGAAAACTGTCAGAAGAGAGAAAAGGAATGGTAAGGCAAGGCAAAGAAATGAAGAGGAAGAGAGAAAAAAACAGGAAAAGAGAACGATAAAGCGAGAGAGAGAAAGAGAAATAAAATCCAGCCAAATAGCTATGAAAAAGAAGGAAGTAAGGCTCTAGTAATTTGGTAGAAATCAGCTTTTTCTTATTAAAAAAAAAGCGGAAAACCATGGGAGACTTTAGCAATTTAAGTGTAAATCCACTTTTTCTGGATTAAAAAAAAAGGCGGAATTCTGCTAAAAAGCGGAGAACTTATATATATAAAATCTTATAAGGGATCTTATATATATAAAATATGTTATGGTTTATTAGAGGCAGTTATTATATTTTAAATAATATTTTGGGGCAACACCCCCTTTTCAAATAAAACTGATGACAGAGTTTTTTGTTGTTTCTTTCTTTTTTTCTTAGTATCTTTTGTTTAGATAGGTCTAGCATGTAGATTTATTCCTGCATTTTAAAAGTTGAAATTTTTTGGTTTCATCTGTCTTTACTTTTACTTGAAAAAGAGGTGTTACCTGAAATATTGTTTAAAAATATAATAACCACTTAAAATATCATCAGGTTTTATTTTCAAAATATGCATTGATACGGCTTTATATATATTAGTCATGCAGCGTTATCATAGCGAAGTTGTCAAAAGAATTATATCTATATGAGCGAAGAGCTTTGCAAATGAAAGAAATATCTGATAACATTAAAAATACACAAAATAATACAGCCACATCATTGCAAGTTGACAAAAAAGAAAATAGTTCTGATTTACTGATATTTCTTTGAATATAATCAATATACTATTAAAAAGTTATGGTGTTTTTGGGGTTCATTCATATGCAAATAGAAACATATGATTGGTTAACAAAAAAGGAATAGCCAGAGTACCCAACTTCAAATCCCAAGTAAGTCTAAAGGATATTTTTTTAACTGGATACCCGTTTTATAAATTTAAAGAAATTTACATAACATAGAAAAAACATTACATAAATATTTTTTTAAACTAAATGACATTTTTTTATACTCCGAAAAAAAAAAAAAAACATAAAGGGTATTTATTCGGCATTAGTTAAAAGCAAATTATTTGTTTTTATAAACATAATTTCTCATGTGCTTTACCAATAAAATCAATACGTAAATACATTTATTGTATAATTATTAGTGAAAGTAATATAGTAGGCATGATAGAATTCGAAACTGGCATGCCAAGCCTACAGTTCACGCCTGTAACCACTACACCATGCCACTTCCATTATATATATATATATATATATATATATATATATATATATATATCGTCATCTACAGATAGCTGTTTCGCCATATAACGCCTCTTCAGTGTGTCTAGCATGGCAAGTGATTTCGAACCAAGATGCAAGACCTGACTGCCAAACCATATGCAATCGTGATCAGCACTCAATGATTCCATCCTTATAAGTACCGAATCTCACATAATTCTATGGATTTCTTTTAACTTGATATGTGTTTTATAAATTTAAAGAAATTAACATAACATAAAAACATTAAAAAAAAAACATCACATAAATATTTTAAAAACTAAGTGACCATTTTTTTAATACTCCGCCAAAAAAGTAGACAAAGGGTGTTCAGCATTAGTTCAAAGCGAATTATTTTTGTATATAAACATAATTTCTCTTGTGTTTTACCAATAAAATCAATGCGTAAATACATTCATCGTAGTTATTTACTCTCTCATGCAAATATTAAGTAGTGTATTTTTTTCCACAAAATTTCACAAATATTTTTCTTCGTACTAGCTATAAATCGGTAGAAGCTACGTAAAGATGGCAATTGACATAGCCAAGTACTGTACCAACATCGCTCAAGAAGCGGATATAAACTAGTACATGTGAAATATATTTATCTAAATAAATAGTAAAGAAATTAAATTTCAAATAATTTATCTTGAAGTCGATGATTACTGTTTATATTTTAGTCTGCTAAGATTGTTATAATGTTAACAGATGTTATATTTAATCATCATAATATTTTTTTATATAATAAACTGGCAACATTGGGTATTCCTGCTAGTTAATATTATCAAAGAATGTTTGCACCTGGAGAGTATGTATGTACTTTACAGTTAAATGAAAGCAGGTGATAAATAAAAGTATTGATTTTCATCATCATATTCAGTTTAACGTCCGTTTTACATGTTGGCATGTGTTGGATGGCTTTAGAAACTAACTTATCTCTGGCCAGGTCTTTATTTATCCTACTCTCTTTCAAGTAAATTCTTATCACTTCTTCCCATGTTTTTCTGTGAATTAAACTTGCTACCTCAACTGTTCTACATCTACTAATCCAAGCCAGGTCATACCATTGAAATCTCCTGCTCTGCACACATCTCCCTATATTGTCCAGATTTAATCTTCCTCTAAGGTCATCAGAACTGAGCCTGTCTTTAAGACTCACGTTACACATCCATCATATCATTTTTCTCCGTGCAACACATGTCCTAAAACCTCACTGGCCAGGTTTCACTTCCATACATCACACTGCATACACATGTCTGAGAGACTCTTCCCTTGGTCAACAGTGATAAATAAAATTTCGGATATCAATTTTAAAACAAAAAAAAAAACTTTTCTTTTCCAATGTAGAATCATGCAGACATGATCATGTATATAAAAAAAAAACATAAAATAAAATCCTTCAAAAGATTTTGTCCCAAAAATATCTTTTAATCTGTATATTTGCATGCAATCTGACTAGAATCTTAGGAAAATCTCCATCATACCAGTAATTATAGGAGCAACAGGACTAATGAAGAAGAATTTCAAGAGCTATCTGGCGATTATACCCGGTGAAGCGAGTGCAAGAGAAATACAAACAACTGCACTTAAAGGGACGGTTAGAATCTTAAAACGATCTCTAGGCTGGAGTGTCTGAAATAGCCGGTGAATGTCTGGCATCCGGTAGGATGCCCCATCTCCAGCAAAAACAGAAAGATAAAAAAAATTTAAACAAAAAAGAAATCATGATTTAAAAATGTGACACCTTGATGTGAAAGAAACAAGCACACAATTCAAAATACCATATCTAAGAACTCAATATTACTATCAATAATACCAGAAATAATAGAATTCCAGATATTGGCAGATGTAGCAATGTTCACCTACCCTACTTCTCTATAAATACATTTAGCAGTAATATTAATCACAAATAAGTTATGTTGCAGTCGATTCAAGATTTTAGTACGAAATGAATAAAATTTATTTCTTGGTTAAATTTTAGCCATACAGCAAAACAAGTTATTTAAATTTATTTTCTTCATTTGAGTTTCTCATTTTTATAATTAAAAAAAAAGACAAAATTCTTCATAAAAGTCAACTTGATCTTTTTTTTTTGCCTTGCTTCCTGTTAGGAAGTATAACCCCAGAATGAAGTCGGCTTTTCGTCTCGTAGCCTTGATCTTGTTACGAATGAACTGAAGGACGAAACACAATTTCCAATAAAATGCTTTGATTTTTCCAAGATGGCGATATCCAACTGTGGCAACCATGGGTCATAATGAAATACTTGAACCTGGTTGAAATAGAGACAAATAAAAAAGGTTTTTAAAAAAAGAAATCAATACATTAAACATGTTTTTTCTCAACAAAAAAAGATCAATCCAATTAGAATCTATTAATTGTAGATATTTTTAGAAGAAAATGATTATCATTACGGGGACATTTATTCACTGTGTAGTGTGGAGCAACTATCTCCCATCTACTGAGTCCCTGCAGTGAAAAATATGAGTATACACCAAAATTATCGAGTAGAATTTTAATAAAAAATTAAATTAATTTACTATTCAGAGTCGACAAACTCTGAACAGCATTTGCATCAAGCTAAACTTGTCATAGAAGATTATCTCCCTTCTTCTAATATTTATTTACTCCTCTGCAGGAGTTAGGCACAAGGCCAGTTTTATCTTACTCCCACAAGTAAGATGTGACCACAGCTTGGGTCGAGTAAGTGGGGTTAAAAGCCAGCGCTCGAGAGGTGAGCACTCTGGCCATTTAAAAATTGCCTGGGCCGCCCCGTCGGCATTCCCCGGTAGGGGCGCCTCAGGCAGTAAGCAATAAACTTACTCCTCCCCAAAGAGGGGAGGCGAAGCCTGGGAGGGTGGACCTCCTAGAACTGCACAGGACAAACCCACAGACAGGTGGAATCAAGTCCCGAAGGACAAGACGACACCCGTCTATAGGGGTGCAGTATCCATCGGAACAGATACTACACTTACTTCCTAGCGTGTCTCCCTTCTTCTAATATGAAGATGACACGCTGACTTGTTAGGAGTTCATGGACTCCGAATAGTAAATTAATTTTATTTTTTATTAAAAATTTACTTGCTTATTTTCCGTAATATTTTTCACTGATAAGTATATTCTATAAGTTTTCTTGTTATTTTATTTTTAACTGCCATATTTCACTTGAGTCTCAATATAAATAAGCACCCTAGGTGTATAAATAGTTGTTACATTTGATAATAACTGCTGTTATCGGTTCAATAACAGACTAAAAATTACTAAGGAACAAAGTATGAACTTTACTACATTTATTAAACAAACTTATAGGTTGAATAATAATTTTAAAAGTGCTGGATGCGAAACGATGATGTTAGTGGTTTTGTAAGGCACTTTTTGTTTACCTCTGACTGTCATGGTCGACCTCACTCAAAGGGCAGATAACTCTCACTTTTCTTCTGGTTGCAAGGTAGATATCTCTACCATAATATTACTTTTAAGCTAGGACCCTAACAATAGGTAACAGTCTTGTTAATTTAATAAGAAGAATACACGTTTTCATTTTTTTTTAAATTACTCCACCTAGGTGACAGACTAACATACAGTCATGGCGATGGTTCAGGCCATCTGCTTCACTTAATGCTATAGACCGAAGAAAGGTACAAGACCTAAGAGCCTTTCAGGCTGAGAAAGGGGCTTTACTTACTTACTTAACAAAATGATTTAAGTGATTTAAAAGAGAAATCCAAACCTTTTGTGCTCTTAGGTGTCTTTCGAGTTTATCAATCATCGGGTCTTTGTCTGTAGCAACAAACACAATTTTGACTCGTGTTTGCACAACAATATTTTTAGTAAGTCTGAAAACATAAAAATAAAAAGCAGTTTTAAGTGTCTTGGATTTACACTGAATGTTTTCTTAGCAGTAAGAATTCAAAATGTCATCAAAAATAAATATTCTTTCTTTATATTAATCCATCAAAATTTAATTTCTAATTATGGATAATTTACAGTGTGTGTACATATGTGCATTGACGGGTACAAAATTTTAAAATGGCTAACAAAATAATCGTCTCCTACTTCCAACAAATTTTAAGAGAATTTGAGTGAAACTGAAAATAATTTCAAAATAAGTTTTTGTTTTTTTTCAAATCTTCTTTTCTAATATTAATATGCAAGTATGTCCGTTCCTTTTGTGTCATACTTTTCATTAGTAAGTGGAGTGTAAGATCAGAAAAGAAAGGAACGCCGGTTCATGAACATTTTACTAAAAAACAGGAGCCGATATTAACAATTTTAAAAACAAATATTTCCCTTTGTCAAAATCTTTAAAACATACAACGTAATCTCATCAACAGTTTTCTAAATTATATTAAAGACATTTTCATTTTTTTAAACTGTACAAAATGTTGACTAATGAAATGATAATTTTATTAAAAATTTCAGTACATTTTACAAAGTTTTTCTAAATTTTTATCAAAAGTGTCAATTATCCGACCGCGACAATTTTGGGTCACAATAAATATAGAATTAGAAACAATCCATGGAATTTTCATTTATCACAGCTAATTCTTATTATTCTCTTAGTTTAGTGTTAAGTCTGATAAACGTTAGTGGAAAGAACATCTTAGAATATATATATAGTCTCGGAAGTTTCTCAACCATTAAAACTATATAAAAAAAAAAAACATTTTAGTCCCAAGTCGTTCGGTGAAAAATCACTTTTTTTGTAAGTCAATTTACTTTTTGCAGTCACTATATTAGTTTTCTTCCAAGAATTTATGCTAGTCTTAACATTATTTAAGGGTACATCAGTTGTTTACCATGAAAAACTGTTTCGGGAATTTAAACAGTATTTTATTTCATGGCTTCCCAGCAGAGTTGATCAGACCCCACTTCTATATATATACATACATGTATGTATATAAAAGGGGGGGGGTCAATGGTCTCCAAAGAGATTCAATGTTTTTATGAATTCCTTCTGCCGGCACAAGGAAGGTTTACGAATGGCGATAGACAGATTCCAAAATTTTCAAATAGTTTTTGGAATCTGCTCTATTTGAGACCTCAAAACACTATTTTATAGCTAGTGGCACAGCATGGATTTTCAACCAAATGCTGGCTAATAGCAGAGTACAAAGTCGCAGAGGAAGGGTGACACAGACCCGCATAAACCAGCACGTTCCAGCCAAAATTCAACAGGGAAGGGTAGGATCCCTGTGTCACTCTTCCTCTATGACTTTGGCCTGAATTTGGTTGAAAATCCATGCTGTGCCAGTAGCTATAAAATAGTGTTTTGAGGTCTCACATAGAGCAGATTCTAAAAACCATTAGAAAATTTTCAAATCTGTCTCTATCGCCATTCGATAACCTTCCTTGTGCCGGGAGAAAGAATTTGTAAAAACATGAATCAAACATGAGTTTGGGATTGAATCCTGTCCATACAAATATATAAACCTAACTTTATATAGATAGATATAAATATAATGTTTGTTTTATAAATATGTATTAATCTCTCTTGATAAAAAGTAGATTAGAGTTATGCCCTTTTGAATCACTGATGTATTTTTTAAAAACTATAAATCAAGTTTAGAATAAACGGCAGATTCATACCCCCCCCCGTCCCCCACATCTACTGCCAGCCAAGCTTGGCTGTGACATATTTTGACCCTGACAAACTTCCTAGCTAAAATAGCCATAAACTAATAAGTCAAAGACATCAATCCCATTCATCTTTTGAAGGAAACAGGCCACTGCTGATAACACTATAACCAAAATCATGTTTTTCATTCTCTGCTTGTTCACATCAACAACCATGCCGAAGTCTGGACACTTTCTGACAAATCAAAATTAATATTCTGTATGATTTTTCTACATTGATTTCTTCATCCTGAGGAAGTCTTTCAATAAAGATGAAATGTTGATGAATACATAAATCACATAGTTTTTGGCTTTACTTTTTTCATTTTACATTACGTCGGATCATTTTATCCCCACTTTTCTTCATATATATATACATATTTAAAATGGAAAAAGTTATTTGAAAGCATTTTTTTTTTTTTTTATTGTTTTATATGGAAATCACTCCAGATAAGGCATGAAGCCACTTGATGTAAGGAGCTAACAAACATGAAAGATGTTTATCACAAAGACAGGAGATGCCTATTTTCCCTAGTCTTGAAAAGACCAAGTCTATAGGTAGGAGTAAAACAGTCAGCAAGAAGAGAGTTTCACAAGCCTGCAGTTCTTGGAGAGAAGCTATTGGAATAGGAAGCTGTATGAGGTATAAAAACAATGAATTGGTGGAGACCACTAGACCAACGAGTCAAACAAGCTGGAACAAAAGAAGCAGGGAATAGATCACATAATTCTGAAGAACACATGTCATAATAGTATTTATAGAAAAGACTGAGACTAGCAACATCACGTCTGTGACAGAGTGGGTGCAGAGAAGAAGAAAGGGGGTGGCCAATCAAATTACAGATACGTTTCTGCATCTTATCAAGGACCCTCAAATGGGAGAGAGATTCACCAGCCCAAATATGACAACAGTACTCCATATATGGTCTGATAGTAGAATTGTTGAGATAGAGGATAGCTTCAGGTGTGAGAAAGTGTTTGGAGCAATAGAAAGAACCGACTTTACAAGAAGCAGGAAGAGCAATGGATCTAATGCATGAACTCCAAGAAAGATTTGATGAGAAAAAAAGACCAAGAAGTTTCAGAGTCGATTTCACCTCAAGGGTGGAGCCAGCCATGAGAATCTCAGGAAGAAAAGGGACATGCCTACGATTGAGAGACACGAGCTGAGTCTTAACAGGATTAAACGAAACAAGCCATTTCGTACCCCAATCCATAACCAAACCCGGATCAACTTCCAGATCAGTTGCATATTTCAACTGATCTCAGGAAAATCAGCATCTTTAAAGAATTTAAATTTAAAAATAGGCAAAATGTTTTACAAACTTTGAATAAGATGCAAATATTTTTTATTAAAAATCATTCTTTTTTTTCTTGACTTTTGTCTTAAACTTTTTAAAAAAATAGGTGGACACTTCAATATTGAAGAAAAGGCTGTGAGTGTGCAATCCCCAACCGCACTTCCCTTCACTCAGTATTGGTCTGATGGCAGGAAGAAATCCAAGAGTACTGGAAGCAATGCTAAACGCAGATACAGAGATTCTAACACTGAACATTTCATATGCAAAACAAGCGCTCTACCAACTCCATTTTATGGTCATACATTTATAGTCAAAAACTTGAAATACAAGGTTTTCAAAAAAGGTTAATGTAAATTACACAACAGAACTTTATTCAACATAGCCAAAGCATCATACAGTGAACATTTAAAAAGATGGGATTCGATTCCTGAAATATAAGGACGAACCTGACTAAATATAAAAAGATATAAAAGAATAAATATTACAGGTAACACACTATCATCTTCGTTACTTTCTATTATTATTCTATATATTTGGGTATAGAGTTTGCAGAGAGGTAATATCATTCCAAATTGGCCTCCAGGGGTCGGGTGACCTCGACTGATTTCCATCGATCCCAGCACTATACGATGCCCAAAATATAGCCTTTCCATAGT
Source organism: Sepiola atlantica (assembly GCA_963556195.1). Lineage (NCBI taxonomy): Eukaryota > Metazoa > Mollusca > Cephalopoda > Sepiida > Sepiolidae > Sepiola > Sepiola atlantica. The sequence goes on along the minus strand of OY744526.1, from coordinate 73,991,861 downwards.
GAATGACTGTCCATGCGTGGTGAGAAGTTACATCCTTCTCGAGGTTACCCTGTTAATATGCATAAGCATAAACAGAACACGGCGGATCAAGAGGAGTAAACCTTGACCACAAATCCTGTTATTCCACGGGTATCAGTTCCCAGTTGCACTCATTGTCAAACTCATGATCTGATTCTGAGAACAGTGTGGCTTTGCAGATGATCATATTTATTTGACAATGGAAAGGCATAACTGCTCCAGTTAATGGAGTACCACGGAATATGTGCAGTATTGACATGCCGAATATACAAGCAGCATTAAGAAAAAAATGTTTCACCATCAATTGATGGATGACTGAAGAAGAGAAGATGCATATTTGTATATTTTTGCATTTTATATTTACTGCATGTCAGGCGACAAGCAATAATTCCCCCACCCACTCTCAGAAAAGAGAGTGTTGCTGAATATTATCTCTACTTAATCCATTTCTTATGAGGGCAAAGTTAAACTCAAGGTCAGTTTTTAATAAGGAAAATGCGACTCTCCAAAAAGGGGATACTCTGCTTAGGAACAACAATATCTGGATAATCCAGTCGGCACTCCCTCACAAATGTGGGGGCTTTAAGTGACAGGCAAAAATCCATTTTCTTCCCCCTCAGAAAGGAAGAGGCAATGCCGGATATTCTTACATTTCTTTTTATAGTAGCAAGAATGAGGATGCATTAATCAAGGACATGAACTTAACTTCTATTTTTCAAAATACGAGGTGAGTTAAAAAAAGTATCGAAACTGAGGATGTATTAAGAAAGGCCAATGACTTAAATGATCAACACTATTACAATTCAGTAGAGTTTTGTTGCTGGGGCATGTTTTTTCCTTTCTTTCTACTCATGTACTTTAATTAATGTCTTCTAAAATAATTTCTTTGTTATTACTAACCAAATAATATTCAGAGCGAAATGTTTTCAAATAAACAATTCAAATAAAGGTTAAATATTATTTGCAGATAACAAAAGCAAGTCAATGCAGACAGCATAATTTCACAATTTAATACAGTCATTAATTTGTGTTCAAATTTGAACACCATGCACAGAAACAGGTCAAACTTATATGTTTAATGTCTTTTTTTTTGTCTTTTTTCAGGTATGGAAAATACTATTTGCTAGAAAAGAAAAGGCGCTTTGTATATTAGTCAGCTTAAGCATAGTCGAGTAAGACTGTGTTGTGTGCATTTGTAAAATAATTTGCTAGACAAATATCAACTGCAATGTAGATTTGGATATGGTAGAAAAAGTTCAAAAAGGAAGGTTATGTGCAGGCCAAAAAACTAAAGCAGGTTTAAAAAATCTTTTGCAAAATTTGTGAAATCGTTAATGAAATCCACATAAAAATTTGAATTTCTCATTCAAATTTTTAATAATAAACCTCATGTTATTCAACCTTAATTAATGCCTGTTCAGTTTTATTAGCCCAAACTGTAGTTTCTGTGATATTTACATTCCAAATGATGCCAGTTTAAGTGAAATCTTACCGCATTTCTTAAGGTAAATATTTGATTTAAAATCAAAATGATCATGTTTAATTGTTAAGGAGTAAAAGAGTGATTGGCTGAGATGATCACATGTTATAGTCAGAGAGAGGGTATTTCGAAACAGTTAAGTTAAAAGAGTGAATAAGACAAAATGCAAGTATACAAGTAACAACTATGTCAGACGCTCTTCTTCATGGCATGGTGTGATAATAAAGAACAACACCTACCGGCCCAGAAGAGAATGCGATGCTTCGCATGTCAGGACTGTACATCCATCAGAGTGTGGGGTGGGGTATTCTCTTTGCAGAGGTGACCTTTTGTAGCCGCAGCTAATTAGCATATGTGAGAATCAGCTGATGTAAATGGAAGGCGGCAGTCAGAGCTGGGAGAGCTAAGAGAGAACACTGAGATAGAAGTTTTGAAGTTTTAGGATTGATCGGTCGGCATTCATTGCGGTAATGTTGACGAAGAGCACCTCTATCTTCATTACTGGATTACAGCATTGCTTTCTTACAAGCTATCTCGGCCTAAAATGGACAGCCGTTTCGACTTAAAGATCATTCATAAGTTTGACGGGACTGGAGCAGTCATTGAATGGATTGAGAAAGTGGAATTAGTGTGTGACTTATCTGGAGTAAAAAAGTTAATTCGTGTGAGTCAACACAGTACAACTTTGTTGACCGGCTTGATTCTGGTGTTGGCATTCTTGCAGGAGGGACCACGTGAAGGTTGCCAACATCCCTAAGTGAAAGTGGTATTATGGAATCGACTGGATTCGCACTTGGCAAACCCAGGTCGTCAGTCCGTCTGGTTATCCACTTGACCACCATCACCTCCCTTATCTGAAAAGTGGCTTAATCATGTCATCCCACTTTGGCTAACAGAATAACAGAAGGGGGGGGGGGGGGAATTTACCAACAGATGACTGAAGAAGAGAAATCCGATGCAGCGCGGATTCAAGAAGCACTATTTACTGCCTTTGCTGATGACAGATTTACGGCATATGAAACGTTTGAGACCATAGATGTGTATTTGGCAGATTTGCGGAAACTGTCAGTCCTATTTGAAGGAATACCAGATCATGTGATAGTGTGCGAGAATGCTATTTCAAACTTATGCAAGACAGACAATAGAAAATGCTATTTCAAATTTGTGCACAACAGACAACAGAAAATGCTATTTCAAATTTATGCAAGACAGACAACAGAAAATGCTATTTCAAATTTATGCAAGACAGACAACAGAAAATGCTATTTCAAATTTATGCAAGACAGACAACAGAAAATGCTATTTTAAATTTATGCAAGACAGACAACAGAAAATGCTATTTCAAATTTATGCAAGACAGACAACAGAAAATGCTATTTCAAATTTATGCAAGACAGACAACAGAAAATGCTATTTCAAATTTATGCAAGACAGACAACAGAAAATGATATTTCAAATTTATGCAAGACAGACAACAGAAAATGCTATTTCAAATTTAGGCAAGACAGACAACAGAAAATGCTATTTCAAATTTAGGCAAGACAGACGACAGAAAATGCTATTTCAAATTTATGCAAGACAGACAACAGAAAATGCTATTTCTAATTTATGCAAAACAGACAACAGAAAATGCTATTTCAAATTTATGCAAGACAGACAACAGAAAATGCTATTTCAAATTTAGGCAAGACAGACAACTGAAAATGATATTTCAAATTTATGCAAGACAGACAACAGAAAATGCTATTTCAAATTTATGCAAGACAGACGACAGAAAATGCTATTTCAAATTTATGCAAGACAGACAACAGAAAATGATATTTCAAATTTATGCAAGACAGACAACAGAAAATGCTATTTCAAATTTATGCAAGACAGACAACAGAAAATGCTATTTCAAATTTATGCACGACAGACCACAGAAAATGCTATTTCAAATTTATGCAAGACAGACAACAGAAAATGCTATTTCTAATTTATGCAAAACAGACAACAGAAAATGCTATTTCAAATTTATGCAAGACAGACAACAGAAAACGCTATTTCAAATTTAGGCAAGACAGACAACAGAAAATGATATTTCAAATTTATGCAAGACAGACAACAGAAAATGCTATTTCAAATTTATGCAAGACAGACGACAGAAAATGCTATTTCAAATTTATGCAAGACAGACAACAGAAAATGCTATTTCAAATTTATGCAAAACAGACAACAGAAAATGCTATTTCAAATTTATGCAAGACAGACAACAGAAAATGCTATTTCAAATTTAGGCAAGACAGACAACAGAAAATGATATTTCAAATTTATGCAAGACAGACAACAGAAAATGCTATTTCAAATTTATGCAAGACAGACAACAGAAAATGCTATTTCAAATTTAGGCAAGACAGAAAATGTGATTTCAAATTTGTAGAGAAAAAGGCAATATCAAATGAACGAATGACAGTCTATTTATACAAAATAATTTTTACTGACAACTCATGACAACGAAATATAAAGAGTTTGTAAAATATGAAAGTTTAAAAAGTCTCAAGAACGTTCTGGTGAAAGAGGAGTTGTGTGTAAGCAGAAATTGAGTACACATGTTTGTTTCGGCTGGCAGTGGCTCTTATGTGTGTGTAAATGAATAGGCATGAAGATGTGTGTGTGTGTATGTATTAGCGTGCCTTTTTATGTTAGTGAGAGAGTGTGTGCGTGTTCATTTAGCTGACGCCATGTGCGTTTACCTGTGTGTATGAACTATGTACATACGTTCATTTAACAGCGTATATTATCTGCTGCTGCTGTGTTTAGTAGTCTGTGAAAGTTTCTCGTTCGTCTGTCGAGAGCCTTTGGCCAGGAGCTCAAATTAGCTTTTAATGCGTCGAGTAGGGACAAAAAATACTGGAACAAAAAGAAGAATGTTGTGTGTTTGGGTGTTTATAGTATGTGTTGGAATTCAGAGTGAATATTTCTTGCGTTTTAATTGGTTGAAAGAAACTGCTATTCAAGAGTCGATACATATTAACAAACTTATGCAAGACAGGGAGACCAGCAAAACCCATTATATAGATGCAAGAAGGCATCTAAAAAAAAAAAAAATGATGAACTTTGGGTAAACTGAGAGTAAAAGCTGACAATAGAAATAAATCATTATTTACCTGAGAATTTCTTCAACGGTCGGTAAGCACATCTTTTTCGTAACAGTAGTTTCTTTGCTGTAACCAAGGCATTGCGGAGATGCCATATATGATGGAAAAGGATGTTTATCAAGATGAGCGCAGGCATTTACCTGAAACAGAAAACATGAAAAATGAACCCAACAAGCCAATTATTGTAGATATTTCAAACCTTAAATTTTGAACCTTATAAAGAATCGACTTTGTTTTAATATATATATATATATATATATATATATACACATATATATATATGTATATGTATATATATATAAGTATATATATATAAGTTAGTGATGAGAATTAAAAAAAAAACGCTTTAGAAAGTGTTGTAAGTATTGAGTGTTAAAGATTTGCATAAGAAGTGTTTGGTTATTTTCCTATTGAGACTATAGTTGGAGGGAAAAAAATCGAGATTACTTTATATAATAGATAAATAAAATAAACATTAAAATACACCTACAAAATATTAATAAATCAATTATATCCAAAAATTTATCACATTCAGAAACACACTAATTAAACCTTACAATACTAAAACAAAAGCAAATACATCAGAAATTTGTACCTCGGAAGATAAAATGTCAATCAGTAACAAAATTTTGAATAAGTCATTCAATTTTGTGCTGCAAGCATGCATTATAGCCGTGTATAAGTCCAAGTTGGTTTCATTTAAATCAATCTGACAGGTTATATATTCTCCCTCCCCGTTCCAGTTACCGGAAGGGCATTCTTTAGTTGTTGTACTGTTTATAATTTACATAAAGATTCCTGTCTTTCCAACAACTAAGTACATTACAAGCAATAACGTAAAATAATCCATTACATTTTAAAGAATAGTACGGAACCAAGACACAAAGTTGAACATAAATTATCCTTTAGAAAGGGTCCGCTGCCTGCATTGAAATCATGGAGTAAATTGACTTCCTGCCCCCACCTTTTTCTTTTTCAACCAAACAACTGAAGCCTTTATTTAAAAATTAATATTTCAATTAAGAAAAAAATTACTTTCTTTTTCTGTAAAAATAATTGTCAGCTAAATATTGTTCAAATCAATAAAACAAATGTCAATTTTTGAAATGTATTTAAAATTGGTAAAGTCAGAATTGTTTACCTTAGATTAATTACCATCTTTGCTAATCAGATGATTTCATTTTTTTAAATGTGTGTGAAAAGTTATAACGTATGTATGAATATGAAATGCCTTATTATATAGATGACATCAAAAACAGTTTTAGCGCTTCTTTAAAATCATACTGAAAATGTTTCCTTAACATCAAAAATGTCATTAGTTAAACTCGAACAATGAACAAGACATATCATTGAAAGTACTTGCTCTTTTGTAGTTCTTTATATTCTTATACAGGGTGTTTCAAAAGTCTTGGGAACATTACAAATGCGTATATCTCATGAACTATTCCAGGTAGAAAAATGAAACTGGTGCCATTTTAAAGCTTGCTTAATCAAGTTTTTGGTCATACTAATGATTTTCGTGTTATCTTTCCAGGTGCAGTAATGGCGTTCTCTAAACAAGACAAGGCATTTTGCGTCCTCCAAATTGCAAAGACCGAATCGTGGACATGTGTTCAGCGTGCATTTCGCAGGAAATTTAAAAAAGAAGCCCCTGAAAGGAAATCCATTGTCAGATGGCATGCTAAATTTGTAAAAGATGGGTGTTTGTGCCCAAGTAAGCGAACAGGTCGCCCTTCAACTTCAGAAGATGCAGTTGAGCAAGTTCGGACAGCCTTTCAGCGGAGCTCCCATAAATCAGTGAGAAGAGCCAGCAGGGAACTTCAGCTTGCTCCAGCAACTGTCTGGCGTGTCTTAAGGAAACGACTGCAAATGGTACCTTAGAAGCTCAAGTTGGTCCAAAAGTTGAAGGACACTGATAAGCCACTTCGCCGTGACTTTTGCATTGCAATGCAAGAGAAGTTGGAAGATAGTGGCTTTGATGACCGGCTTGTTTTTAGCGATGAGGCGACCTTCCATCTGAATGGCAAAGTTAACAAGCATAACACTCGCATATGGGGTACTGAAAATCCTCATGAACTTCTTGAGCACGGGCGAGATTCACCAAAAGTGAACGTGTTTTGTGCAATTTCCAAGAAAGGTGTCTATGGACCGTTCTTCTTTGAAGAGGCAACTATCACTGGTGAATCCTATCTCAACATGCTGGAAGACTGGTTAATGGCTCAGTTGGAACAAGCAGAATCTGATGACTTCATTTTTCAACAAGATGGTGCACCACCACACTGGAGTCTTAGAGTAAGGCCGTTTCTTAACACAAGGCTGCCTGGTAGATGGATTGGGAGATCTGGGCGAGGTGATGACGTTCTCATGCCCTGGCCTCCTAGGTCTCCAGATCTTACCCCGTGTGACTTTTTCCTTTGGGGCTTTGTCAAGCAACAAGTCTATGTGCCGCCCCTTCCAAGAGATATTGACGAACAAAAGGCTCGAGTAACAGCAGTTGTGGGAACCATTGACGTCAAGATGCTGGAACGCGTTTGGCAGGAAATGGACTATCGACTAGATGTCTGCCGTGTGACGAATGGTGCTCATATTGAGCAACTTTGAAGATTCCCCACAAAACTTGAAACTTTAACCTTTCCAACGGTACCAATTTCATTTTTCAACTCCTAATAGTTTTTGAGTTATTAATAATCGTTATGTTCCCAAGACTTTTGAAACACCCTGTATTATACATCTGTTTTCAGAAGCATTCAAAAATGGCCAAAGTAGATTTGATTTTTCATAAATTCCTTTAATCATTAATCTTTCTTTTATATGTAATCAAAGATGTTTAACCATGAATAATCATTTTTTTTTTTTGATTTCAGGCTTGATGGATATGTCTTACCCACTTGGGGTTTGTAGGCTAGTTTCAAAATATGTATCTTTCATTGATGGCGTCTCAAGACCAAACCTTAATTTTGTTTTCTTTCTAAATTAAGTCCTGAACAAAAACAAAACAATCAAATTATTATATCTACATAATAATTTGGCTTGCCTTTCCTCTTAGTTTGCACAAAACTAACATTGCTAACATGCATGCGCAAAATCAAAGGGAGTTAATTCATTAAAACTCATTAAAAATAGTATTAATAACGCTTTTTTGTAAAAGTAAACAAATAGCAGATGATAACTGATTTTTTCAAGTTAATAAGAAATGCTTTAGCTAAGTTATTGACCAACATTTGTAGAAAAAAATGTCTAAAAATTAACCCTCTGTGTGCTTCATTTTTTTTTGTAGAAAAATGATTTTTTACACCTATTTTTAAAATGACCCTGTAAGCTTAACCTTTCATTGTATGCCCAAACAATGAATATGACATTTGTAGCATATAAGTAGGACTATAAAAATAAATTATAAAATTTGACTAATTTGCATATTGTGATGGCGGTCATCTTGAATTTATAATGAGGTTGACCATCTGCTTATGGAAAATTTTCATTGTCATTGTCATGCAGATATTAGTCAATTGCTGAATTTTTTGTGTATATTTGTGCTGTTCTGTCTTATATTGCAAATAAAACCAGTTTTGCAGAAAATAAATTGTGAATTTTATTTTTGGAGTCATTTTAAGTGCATAGTCCATAACCCTTAAAATTGCAAAATTTAAGACATCAAGTAAATTGTAAGATGTCCTACCTTGCCCCATCTTCAAAACTGCTTGTCAGCATGTCAAAATGTCTTTGATAACAGATAACAGCATTTGTAATCCTTTAGGGTGTGGAATCATTCAAAGCATGGTACGGCATGTATTGGCAACACTTCTGTTGCGTTTATTTTCTACTGCCCCTCACACTCCTATCACTACACACAATACAATATGGCCTTTCTTCACCAATGGTTGCTGGAAAATGTCTCTCAGTAAGTCTTTCAGGGCTGTCTCCTACCATGGTGTATCCAGGACTTGGGTCAACATGCCTATTGTATCCCTCTAATAGTGAGATACATATGATGTCATGAGCACGATGTGTCACGATGCAAGCTAACAAGGCTATTTTCAGCCGCCAATACACATGTAGTATCGTCTGCTATTAGAGATGGTAGACTTGTCGCAATTTTGCGACAGCCGCGCTAAGAGGGTTAAGTTTAAAATTAATATTTTATTTGTGCTTAAATATATTTAGTTATATTTAATATTTTACTTGTACTATAAAATGAAACCCATCTAAAATTCTTACATTTAATAGAATTTGGACCTTTGAAAACATTTAATTTCAATTTCAAAGCAACCATGGAATTTCCATTAATCATTTTCACTCCTATCATAATATTCTTAATCCTTCAACTGACAATCCATCCATCTCAAGAACCCTTATCCTCGAGTGGCTTTTGGTCTTGATGAGTGGAAACTCATTAGTCAAAAAAAAAAAAAAAAAAAATTATAATTCTCGGGTTTCATATGAGAAATCGTTTAAACCGTGATCCCTACTTGCCACTCAACTATGCAGGTATAATGAACACCTAACCCTAACACGTGTGACCAATCTATCCGCTTCCAGATAAAGGTGAAATAGTAGGGTAGACGAGATTCTCAAGCCTTTGTAGGGTAATTAGTCAATGAGAAAGAAAACCCTAAAATCAAGCTAGCAATTCTCTGCTTATTCTAGCATTGTCTCTGGTCATCTTCGATTTTTCCTTGTCACTGCACTTGAACAATGCCGGATCATGAAGTAGTGTGGTCAGAGATTGCGCAACACTTGATTCAGTAATAACATGACCACATATTATTTTACCACACGCTCATAGAGGGCGAGAGAGAGAAGCCACATCTGGCAGAAAAGTAAAAAATGAAAAGCTTTTTGACTTTTTGAGGCTGTGCATTTAAGACACAGTTAAACGGGCATTCCTAAACGTTTCAAAGGCTGGCATTTTTGTTTGAGTAGACAAAGTGACGTTATTACAATATAACGTAACACAAAATAGAATTTTACTAAACTATTGTTGATACAAAAATAATATTAATCTGCTGTTGCCCATGCGTTTTGAGATACCACTTCTTCCAACTCATTTTACTTCTTTCTCCCTTACTTATTCTTTCTTTTTCTTCCTCTACCGCTTTTTATCTTTTCTTCTTCTTTCTTCAGTTTCTTTTTTTCTCTCTTTAGTTATTTTATTCTTTATTTCTGTTTTTTCTGTTTCCACTGTTTCTATTTCTATCGTGACTAAACTCTTGACTCTCGATATTACTGTTTTTAATAATCTGAATTTTTTACTACATATTTTATATTCTTCCGTTCCTCATTATTTGTGTTTCTCTTGTTCAATGTCTCCTTCAGATTCACACTAATACACATTCTATGCATTTGAAATCAGCCTCCTTCTCTCTCCCTCATTGCAATCTTTAGGGACAGAATGAGGTGTAGTTTAATTTTGGATTCTCATTGTTATCTCTATTTATATAAAGTTAGGTATATGTATATTCTAGGCATAAGCGTGAGTAATGTGGGCTATATTTGGTTTAATTTACTTTTATGCAAAGGGAGGGGACTCTTTGTGAAAATTCAGATACCTCTGATTTTTGTGAAATTTTAACAATAAGTATTAAACAATAAATATTCTCCAAATTTCAGTTTCTTTAGAGCATTTTAAAGGGTTTTAGGGAACATAATATGGACATAAGCTCCCATTTGAAAATTCAAATATTTTAGATTTGCATTAAATTTAATCGATAGTCATTAGACACCAATTAAGCAAAATTCTCTGAATTTCAATTTCTTATTAAGGCCCCTTAAGCTTAAGCCTTAAATTTCAGACATTTTTTTAGAATCAAAATCATGTAATGGATTTTGATCAAAATTGGAATAAGAATTCTAGACATAAGATTCAGTATCATTATGTTGATTTTAATCTTCATAAAGGGACATAAAAGTGGTGCAAACTTGTTCTGTTTGGGGAATTCATTTTACCCGTTCTGGGACGGGTATTCTTCTAGTTAAAATATAAATCTGATCAAGACAGCCGATACTTTATACAAATGCCTATAATAGCTGATATAATGTCATACTCATCATGGTTTGATAATTGTAATAGCATGAAACTGTCAGTTACAATGGAATAGTCTTCATTCCATACTGAGTAGATTTTATTTTTGATACACTTGATCCCCGTAAACCTCCCCTAACTTATCTCTGATGTAATACACATTGTATCTGTTTTAGTATCTCTATATGTCAATATATATTCCATTTACATAAAAAGAGGTAATTGAATATATATTAAAGCAAACGCAAGCATCAATCAGCAGCAGCTGACTGAAGTATTAGTATTGTTTGTAAACAAGATAAAACAAAGTGACTTTAATTATTAAAGTTACAGGTAAAAGTATAGATTTTTGATGGCATGAGTACACTTATTGATTAATCACTCAATAAGTTTCGTCGAAAATAATGGTTAAGAGGTGGTATGCTGACTCTAAACGCAGTTGTACAAACACCTCCATTCTGTAGTGGAATGGGGTCATAAATGGATGGTAACATTTAATGCTGCTAAGAGAAAGCTCCTTTCCTTCAATAACTACAAGAAACCTCTTTAACCACCGATTGCCATGGCAAATAACACCATACTTGAGAGTCAAACGTTCAAACTCCCTGGCCTAACATTCACAGGTAGCATGAATTGAAACAAATACATAGAAGACATTGTCAAAACTGCTGTAAAGAAGGTGAGCTCCCTCTACCGTGCTAGAAAACTTCCTCCTCTTAGACAAGGTCCAAAAAAGAGTTACTAATCTAATAGGCCCTTCGCTATCTATCAATCTTCAGCCCCTATCCCATCGCCGCAATGTTGCATCCTTGTGCTTGTTTTTACAAGTACTTCAATGAAAAGTTGTCCAATGAACTTGCTGCACTTGTGCCCCCTCAACGTAAATACACTCGACCAACCCTACAATCAGTTAAATCCCATCAATTCACTGTGAAGGTCCCAAGATGCCGGAGAGCCTTCTACTCTAATAGCTTTTTTCCTGGCGCTGACGGCCTTTGGAACTCCCTCTCTGCTCCCTGTTTCCCGACTGTAACGCCATGCAAATATTTCAAACTAATGTGAACAAGCATCTCACTGCACAGCTCCCAATTTAGGATTCCCCCCCCCCCCCCAAACTTTCACCCTAATTCTCAGTAGCCCCTTACATCTACAGTGGCAGCTTGCCTTGTTTGGGGTGAACTATATTATAAAAAACAAAAAAAAAACAAAAAAAAACACAAATGATGCTAAATACTCAAGTTGCCCAAATTTGACAGTCATCCCAGAAAACATAAAAAATGTCCCAAAACTCGTTTTGGCCGATCGTAAATTGAAGTTGTGTGAGATAGGAGAGAAGTTGAAGATATCAGAAGCAAATGTATTTATCATTTTGCATGAACATTTGTCAATGAGAAAGCTATGTTCAAAGTGGGTGCCGCATTTGCTCACAGCTGATAAAAAACAACAATGCATCGACGATTCAGAGCATTGTTTGCAGCTGTTTCAATGCAACAAAAAGGCGTTTTTGTGTTAATATGTAACAATGGATGAAACATGGATCCACCACTTCACATCTGGAGTTAAATCAGCAGTCAGCTGAGTGGACAGTTGTAGGTAAAAGCCGTCCAGAATGACCAAAGACGCAAACATCAGTGGGCAAGGGTTTTGCCTCTGTATTTTGGAATGCGCAATTACCGTGAGAAAAGAAATAACCAAAAAACAGCAACAGATGAAGAAAAATGTGCTATTTCATCAAGACAATGCACCATGTTAGAAGTCGATCACAAAACTATATGAATTGCACTTTAAATTGTATCTGCATCCACCATATTGTCCAGTGACTTCTGGCTGTTTGCAAACCTCAAAATAATGCTCCAGGAAAAAAGATTTTGCTCCAGTGAAGAAGTGATATCGGAAACAGGCGTATTTTGAGACAAAGACAAACCGTTATATAAAAATTACATTGAATTGTTAAAAGTGTTGGAATCAGTGTATCACTCTAAAAGAAGACTATGTTGATGAATAAAGTTGAATTTTGTCTAAAAGTTGTTGTTTTATTAGTCAGGCTCAGAACTTACTGAATGATGTGTTAAATGAGTTTGGCATAAGGATTTTTTACCTTTCCATATAGATATGATAGTTTTTCTAAAATAAAGAAACAAATATAAAATTACATTTTTTTCTATTAAAGTAAAAAGTGTTAAAGTAAAAATATACTAGTGAACATTTATCAAATATTTTTTATCGATTTTTAATTAAAAAAAAAGATAAATGTTTTTCAAAGTAAACAACATGTCAAATATATACAATGATTTGACGTGGTTGTTCAGTTGGAACGTTTGTTTCTAATGATATATTTACATACTTTTAATTTTGAATAATGAGCTATTAAAAAGTTTCTAGAACTTCTTACATCGATAATGACATCGGACCGAAGGTGCCGATTCCAAATCTGGGGTTAGTTTGGCTCTTAGATCAACCGTTTAACTATGATGCAGCAACACACATACACACAACTTTGCTTTATATATAGATATATATATACATACAATAAACATAATACTAATAAATGGGACTAGAAGTACTTACAAGAAACAGACTTACTCAGCAAAAAGTGCTCAATACCCAAAATAGAGCGGAGCCAAATGGAAATAGGGTACTTCTTCAGATTAGGACCCGAGCTAACTCTTACCCTAACGACACCAAGTCGATTTTAGCTCAGGTCCTAATCTGGAGAAGCACCAATAAAAGTAATAAAAAAGCTTTGCAGATGACTTCTCTTGAGTTTCACGTACAAAATACACGATCATCAAACCAGTTTTGTGTGATGATCATTTATTTCGTTATTTATCGTTATTTATGTTATTCCGGATTTCATGAAAGTAAAATCTAAAATAACAAATCCTCACCCAATCAACTCCATTCCGCAAGTGAATGCCGACAAACTCTTTGCCTTCAAAGTTATCCTCGATGTACTGATTTGCTTGTGTATCAATGGATTCAGACCAAAAGAGGTAATTATGCAAACTGGCATATTTCTGTTCAACTGGGAAACTGGCAGGAGCGCCTCGCATGGCAATAACCGGATATTTGTGAGGAGGATACCTAAAAAGGAAAACATATTTGGTAAAATATTTCAATTGAGTGTTTCAGAAATTTTGAGATGAGGATTGACAATTTGCATTTTTTTAATATTCAGGCTACTATTCTCATCTTGGTTGTTATATTCAAAACGTTTCGGTTGATGTAACCCCTAGCCTTCTTCAGGTGCATCTTTTCAAATCTAACAGTGGAACTTGGAAACCTGTGCGGAATTTCAAACAGAAATCTCTATTTATCCACAGGGGTAGATTGTTCTCATTCTGTCAGCCATGACTGTGTAGAAGTGCTACCTATTTTAGCATTTCTGTGGCACAATGGGCCCTGGTTAGGGTTGTTGTTTGCATGACCTTGAACCAATCCTGAGGCGAGGAAAAATAGCACGATTTTCTCAGTGTTCGGAAATCGCCTTACACCTATTAAAAGGGCAGATCTTCTATGATTCTAGATCCCTTGAAAGCTCAAATAACCGGATGTCAGTCATTTCCCAATCTGAAAGTAACAGAGTACAAATGAGTTAAAGGGGCCAGAAAAGTTCACTGTGTGGGCTGAAGACAATGGACAAGCGCTGCTCCTTACGGAAATGTGACTATCGTGTACCAGGATCTTGAGGCGCTGTGCCAAAATGATAAGATTCAACCTCGTGTATGTCTCTACAGCACAGCCACACTAAGATAAACCAAGGCTACGATAGTGTCACACTTCTACTGCAATGAGAACAATCTACCACCATGGATTAAATAAAGGGTTAAGTTCATAATTCTGTACAGGTTCCAGAGTTCAAATACAGGGTTGGCAAGTTTGAAAAGATGCACGAAGACGAGAATAATAGTCGTAATAGTCTAAAGAATCCAAATCTCAAATGATTATGTAAAACAAAAAAAATAAACATCACGGATTCTTCATATCCTCATCTTAGCATTTTATATTTATTCTGATTAAGCTGAATCAAGCTGAATCCATACTTTTAACCATTAACAATCAATATAAAAATACTAAAACACTGAATTTTTCTTGTTTGCCATAATATTGAGATTGAACTGCATACAAAGAATAGTAACAAAAGAGTAAAAGACTGCAGTTATAAAAAGAGAGTTGAAAATTTAAGAGTAACTATTTTATTAGAGAGAAGAATGAGACGTAATTTAATGGCATTTCTAACTACAATGGACATTTTTTTTTTTTTAATATTTCTCCTCAATCTGGAAAGTTATTGTGAAGGCAGATTTCAAAAACTAGATCAATTCGGGGGACCATCGTGAATTGACTTGACTCCACAAGCACGTCTCCATCACCACTATTCAAGGAAATGCCTCAACCCTTCTCTTGGCTGGCCAAGCCAGTGGGACATTTGATAAAGCTTCCTGATGTTACAAATATAGGCTTTTTTTAATTTGTTGGTTGAAAAAGATTCTCGTGAACTTTTAAATTTAAATTATATTTTGTTAAATGCTGAATTATTAAATAAATTTAATTTTCAATTTTTTAGAGTAATATATATAATAAGTTTTTTTTACTTCTATATGATTCTTATGCAAATTCTATCCTTTTGCTCTATAAATATTATCTTCCATTGTATTACTACTTAAACAAATATCTCCAATGTTATTCATACTGATAATATCCATGATCAGTTCACTGATGTGGAGTTTTGATTTTATTTAATTCAAAAGTTATTAAATATGTTTTTCTTATTTGAAAATAGTACTAATATCTAAATGAATAAATACGAAAGGTTTTTTCATTGATCAATTTTTTTTATTACTATCAAAACAGGTTACCGTTAATTTAACCAATAATACAAAGTAGTATTATTAAATGATATATAGTACTGATGAAACACCCTTACACACAAAGTAGGAGTCCTAATTTGCATATCTATTTTATAACCAGTCTATAATAAATTCATGCTTGGTGTTATTGATTTCAAATTATATTGTACCTATTTCTCTCATATATATGCAATAGTTTCATCAATAGTAATAGTAATTAATTAAAGTTATTTAATTAAAAAAGGATAAATTCATTTATTTTCAAAGAAGGTCATGGTCATTTAAATGAAACTTATTTATTTTATAGAAAATAGTATATATCGACGCATCGAGATAATTCCTCTCATCCCCTTGTCTTTTTTTATTGTTTTTTAAAGAGCTTCGTATCATCGCCCAAGCGAATTAAATTCTTTTTTCTATCCATTTATTTCTTATTTAAAAGATAAATAAATTTGAATTGAAATTTCCAAAATATTAATATTTATCTATTTTATGAATAAATGCGAAAGTTTTTTGTCCTATGTTTACAAGTCACTTATGAATTAAATTCTTTAAACTTAGGCAAGAAGCCCTAATCGTTTTTGGAGGAAAAGGGGGAGGGTCATACAATTTTGGCAACAAATCTTTGTTTGGGGGGTCAATAGTCATACCTTTTGTCCAAAATACCCTGGACTTACTCTACGCTAGACATTCTCACCAAAATACTGCATTCACTCTATGACTTAATCCTTACTTACTTTGCGAAGCGATAGTGAGCTGTAACCATTTTTTTTTTGCTATTGGAGATTAATTCTGTGCATTATTTTTTTTTGGGGGGGGGGGGAGAGGGGATCTACTTTATAGGCAATTACGTGTAGTTGTACGACCTTGCCAGACGGATTTAGGTTTAGTTTTTTTAAATATATGAGTTGCCTTAATAGGATATATAATTCTTTTATTTGACCAATTGACGTTCCGCTTTTGGCGATTGTCAAGAATAATCAACATAAAGAAAAGTGGCGCAAAAAACAAATAGTCAACAAATAACTGTTACCAAAGGCAATAAAACTTACTTTTCTACTTACCTGTCTAATTATTTTTTGTTTTAAAGTCTTTTAAAGAATTTTTTTTTATTTCAATTAAAATGTTCGGTTAAATATATTAGGTTAGACTGAAAAACAAAGATGGCTGACAGTCGATCGCCGACTGTCTACGAAGTCTGATGTTTGTTTTTTACTTTTTCCTTTCAATTAGGTAGAAAGTAAATTTTAAAGCGTTTAGGACAGTTATTTGTTGACTATTTGTTTTGTTTTTTCACCCCCAAAAGACGAAAAACTAATTAAACAAACTTCGAATATGTTCGCTTATGCTATCTTAAAAATGGAAATGTAATGCAATTGATTAGGACGAATTAGTAAAATTCTTTAAAACACACAAAAAATAGACAGGTATAAAAGTAACTTTATTGCCTTTGGTAACAATTATTTGTTGATTATTTGTTTTTCTTCTGTTGGTTATTCTTGACAATCGCCCTGATTTTTCGTTTATTCCGTTCCTTATGGGGAATTCACTTTTATGCTTATACAAAATCAAATCTCATTATTGGAATATATCAAATAACACCATGGCAATCATCTTTTTGTTGTTTTTCTTCAAATTACCAAAATGTGAAAAGAAAATTGTTTCTTTATTCGATTAATAGCTGCTCAGAGGGCAGGTAGTTTTTTGCTAGTGTACTAATATATATAAATGGATATCTCAACAAGAAACCTTAACAGAAATATTCTTCGATAATGCTTACAAACTCTAATGCTGTGTTTTGCTGTGTCTAATATATATATATATATATATATATATATATATATATATATATATATATATATATAAAAAACAAAGTTGTCTGTATGTGTGTTGTAGCATTACAGTTAAAGGTTGATCTAAGAACCAAACTAACTGCAGACTTGGAATCAGTACCTTCGATCCGATACTGTTGTCAGAAGTTCTTGAAACTTTTTTAAAACTCATTATTCAAACTTAAAAGGTAGGTAAAAATAACATTAGAAATAAATGTTCCGACATTTTTAGTATTTCCTTTCCAAGCCGACCAAACAACATACTTCTGAACCTTTTCACTATCA
This sequence comes from Sepiola atlantica, assembly GCA_963556195.1. Taxonomy (NCBI): domain Eukaryota; kingdom Metazoa; phylum Mollusca; class Cephalopoda; order Sepiida; family Sepiolidae; genus Sepiola; species Sepiola atlantica. The sequence goes on along the minus strand of OY744526.1, from coordinate 73,974,240 downwards.
AAAGGAAAAATAAATATATAATAATATAAAAGGAAAAATAAATATATAAAATCAAAAATAAGTCAAGATTATATTTTTAGTCAAATCATTGTACATATTTGACATCCTTTCCATTTTATTAAAAAATGAACATTTCTTTATCTGTGCGAGATTCGAACCCTAAAAGATGGCATAAAATATTGGAATTGTAGTTGTTTATTTTTTTTTATTATTATTATTTTATTGCAAATTTAAGTAAAAAAAAAAAAAACCTTATTCATTTGAACTGATGTGCAGAAGAGAAAGGTTTGAGAAACTCAGCATTGACAGATACTTTGGTTAGTGTATAATAAAAGGAAAACATGAGAGAAAGTGATAAGGATGGATTTGAGAGAGAGCAAGAGAGGGATAAATAAAGGACTGGCCAGTGTTAGTTTGGAAGTTAATTTCTAAAAGCCATCCAACACATGCCAACATGTAAAATAGATATTAAACCCAATATGATGATGTTCAGTGAATTACTTGTTATTTACTGGCAATTCTTTGGGTTCATAAAATTTAGAAACGATACAAGAATGATACAATGGATGTGTAATGTGAGTTTTAAAGACAGACTTAGATCTGATGATGTGAGAGGAAGATTAAATCTGGATAGTATAAGGAGATGTGTACAGAACAAGAAACTATTGGTTTGGTCATATTGAAAGAATAGATGAGAGTTCTCGGGTTAGTAGATGCAGTTTGGAAGTCAATTTCTAAAAGCTGCCCAATACATGCCAGCATATAAAACAGACATTCAACCGAATATGATGATGGATTATTTTAATGGCATCTTAACCTTTATGGCAATTTAAAACGGGAAACCATTTTAATAAACAAATGTTTTTTTTCTTTTGCAAACAAATTGTTAGGAAGACAGTAGTTGTACTATTTAATGGACAGAATAAAGGGACTCATATTGTTCCTAAGTATCATTAGCTTTGTTTAACATAGTTGATACCCAGAGAATGTTGGGTAAATCTGCTAATTAATCAATATAATAAAGGTGAATGTACATGTGTCCGGCTTGCTTCAATAATAATTTGATTACAAAATAATTTGATTTTTATGCGCAGAGAAAGAGAGGCTTAAACTTTAACTGATAATAATAAAAAAGAAACAAGAGAATTTCTTTCACTTTTAATATAGACACAAAATATTCCTTTATCATTATTAGTAGTAGTAGTATCATTATTAGTAGTATTAGTATTATTCTATATAATAAAAATGAACGTACATGAGTCTGCCACACTTCACGGTATGAAAAGGAAGAAAATGAAGAGAGAGAGAGTTTGTCTTCTTTTTATTATCGATTAATTTTGTCTTTTTATCAATTAGTTTTTAATTAAATTGCGACGCGATAGCAAATAGACGAAGCCAGCTAGTATATAAATAAATATAACTTGGTTAAAAATGCAAAAAAAATGCAGGATGAAAAATGCTCCAAAATTTAATAAAATTTAATTTTTACAATCAAAATCTTTGCATTATTATGAAGATGAAAGATAATCAGGATTTTGATTTCTATAAAAAAGATGTTTTCTTTATTCTTCAGAGAAACCAGGCATAATTTTTGTTAAAGTCTTGTTTTCAACTTCTTTGTGTAAAAAAGAAAAAGAAAAAAAGTGATCCTAAAATGATCGCCGTATTCAAAAAAAATTCTACATCAACCAAACTTGTCTTCATAAGTCATATTTAAACATTTTAATAATAGAATAAAAAAACATTTACATTTCCTTCCATTTATCAGGCTGAGTATATAAAATGGAGACGACTTTGTTTGTGTTGAAATCAATATTAAGTCCATCCCAGAATGGTCCAAAAGGGTTGCCTAGAGGAGGAAAGAGAAACAAAATGAGTTTTAATATATATATATATATATATATATAAAGGATTTCGTCTGTGTCTGGTTAAAATTCGAATATTTAGATAAAAAAATGTATATAGATCAAGAAAACGTATATATAAATTCAGAATCTTCACAGTAAAGATTTGTCAAAAAAAATTATTATATCTAAACTTTATATGAACGATATTTGCAAATTAAAAAATATGTAATAATAACATTAGAAATAAACATTCATTCAGCATTATCAAAGTTATGGTAGAAAAAAAAGAAAATATATTACAAATCTTCATTTTTAATTTGCATATTTTGATGCTATTTAAAATTCAATAATTGTGAAATATATTTATTTAAATAAATAAATAGTAAAGAAATTATATTGTAAAGAATTATTCATGTCTAATATTTATGTTTTAAATTGCATCGAAATCGGCAACATCTGAATTTGCATAAAACTAAAATTAAATATAACCCAACTCTTTGCCTAGCAACTGTTTTCCATGAATTAATTATTTTTGGAGGTTATCCCACACAAATATATATGTAAATATATAAACATATACACAACTATATATATATATATATATATGGATAAGCAAATTTTCAAATGATTATCGGTACAAACTGTGAAATAGGCAAACTAAGTGCAAATTATATTGAGGGCAGTCGAGTTCACTTTACACAAATACTCATCTCCCCTTCAGAGTAGAATAGTAGGATAGACTGGACTCGAGCCTTGGAAAATCAACTAGTGTGCGAAAAAAAAAAAAATTCGATATAACACCTGCATTCACAGCTATATCTGAAAGGATAAAGGAAACCAGTTATTGTGAAGTCTGTGGGCAAATAGGTTTTGTCAGGCTATAATTTTCCCCCTCTAAATAAAATGAGTGGAACAACAACAAAAGACATATAGTGGCGAAAAGATATGTACTGTGTTAACATTAAAGAAGACTTTCGTGTAAGTGCAGGAATAATATTGATGGGGAAATTTGCAGCAGATTCCATGTGGATGATATAGAAGAAAGAAGATTAACAGTAGTTCAGAACAAACCGAAGGCTCACTTTTCATTGGTTACTACACTTAGATGTAGATGCGCCACTCCTTTCCCTGGATTGCTCCACTTGCCTTTGATCCACACCTTATAATGCTGAGAGTTTAGCAAGGTAGTATCATGTACCATTTGTTGAGTCTTTGGTATAACTCTACCGAGGATTGAACCCCAGCCTCCTGGCCCATTAACAAACATTCTAATCATTAACGATGGAGTTTAGGGATTTAAAAAAATAATAATTTTAAATAGTATTTGCATTATTTTCACCAATACCCTTGGTAAAAGTATGAATCTACCCCCCCTCCTCGTCAAAGCTATGAGTGAAATAGTAGAGTAATCTAGACTCAAGTCTTAATAGGACAACTAATTTAGACTAGACTTTCCTTAGAGAAAGAACACCCAAATATAACATTTTCTCTGGTGAACAAAGTAGATAATTAAATCCATTCTTATATATAAATAGGCTTTTCATGTTCTTAAAAATAAAATCTTTTTTTTCCAATTGATTTTCTCAAAACTAATATCTAATCCGGGTGCTAATTTATTTTGGATTGCTATAATTCAGCTCGCAAACTCAGAGGATATAAAATCATCTGAAAACACATTACAAAACAAAAAGTATGTATTACTACTTCTAATTTAGTTTCTTTTCGATGTTCTTTATTACAGGAACGTGTCTGACGTCCACTAACGGCAGGTCAATGGCTGATGACCAGATGAGAATACTAGCTATTAAAAGACCATGAACACGTAGCAGTTACATAATTGAGATCTACTTTCTCTTGTACTAACATGTAATCACTCACGTAGTGATTGGTACATGGTTTGGTACATGGTTTGGTTGGATAACACAGGCATGTCCAAACTCGTGTATAAATACATCAGGTGATTAAAACACTGCATATGCGCGCCTTTCAGCTACTTCCACCCAAGCTTATTTGGCGCGTTTTATAAACAGTTCCTCGAAAGTTGTCACTGCAACAAAATGCCATATTGCCTTCTCGCCTCTCATTATGACTTAGCAAGATACAAATTCCCATTCAAGGCCAAAGACCTGTACTCTATTCCTTTTCTCTAATACATACCAGTCGATTTATATAAAAAAAAAAATCTCCCAAGTTTACAAAGCAAAACGTTTTTTAAATAAAGATTTTTTTTTTTAATTAAAAAAAGAATCTGCGAAGTGTGTGCATATTGTTGTTTTTATAATTCAACCAGAAGTAAAAGAAACCGGTGTCAACCAAAATGTGTTCTTTTTGGTAGTTGCTTATTCTGGAGTGTCCGAAGTCCAATATTTTTGTTGTTAATGGGTTATTTGTTTTTCTATTTTCCAGCAAAGTTTGTACTGACTTGCTGTCTGTAAAGATGCTGTGTTTCTTTTGTCCATTCGTTTCAATTAAATCTAATGCCAAGTTAATGGCTAATACTTCTGCACTATAAATGTATGCTTTGTCAGAGAGTCTTCTGAATAAGTTATCAGTGTTATAAACAGCTGCACATGCAACTCTGTCTCCAGCTTTGGATCCATCTGTATATATTTCCATATAGTTTTAGAATCTATCTTTAATTATTTGTAAATCTTCATGGTATGTAACTGTTTTTTTGTTTTTTTTGAATATTTAGTTAGGTCAAATATTATTGTTGGTTGTTTTGAAAGCCAAGGTGCATGGTATCGGATAGCAGCCGGATTTGATAGCACTAGTGGTTAGTATGGGTCAATATTAAATTAATATAAGAGTACTTTTAAGTTATTAGACCTAAGAACATGAATTTAGTAGAAATAATCCCATACCTATAATCTCCTGAGGACAATCTGCATATTTATCTTTTTTCTTATAAATGGGGCCCCACCTCAAAGAGCTTAAATCCCCACTCAAATATATTTATTTGTTCTTCTGATTTTAACGAGATTTAAACCATAGGCAAATGACACAGAATTATAAAAGATTCTCAGAAATTGAAACTTTTTAATTAAAACTTCTTGAGGCACATAATCAAACCAAACCAACTGTAATTTTTTTTTATGGCATATCAACCGTTGTGGGGTCATTTAATGTCAAATTCAGTCATTTTGGTAAAATCTTTTATGCTTCAAGTTCTTAACATTTTCAAATATGTGTTTTGTAGACATACATTTTGTAAATAAATAGTCTACAAACGATAGATTTTATTTAGACTGTCAGGTACTACCACTTCAAGTCAGAGTGGACCTGGGAATAGCTGTTGCTATGGGGTGATTCCACACTCCCCAAAGTTCCCAAATTTAGTCCTCATCATTGGATGTATTTCATGGTCATACCCAGAACAGGGTTGAAGTAGCAGAGTTTGAGTAGTTGATAGGTTTTGGAAGAAGGGTAGGCAGAAGAAAAAGAAAGATAGAAAGGGCTGGGATGGATTTCGAGGTGGTAGAGTGGGAAGTGTGTGGGGGTGAACACCTTGCCTAAGGGTGTTCAAAGCAGTTTAGTGTTGTGCCCAGAATGATAACTTCAGTTGGATAATCTCTACTTTCAGTTTTCATTAGGCTTGGAGAGTCCAAAGGTATAAGGTCCAACTCAGACTTCTAGAATTCCAAAATATCTACCGACTCCGACTGGTCAGTAATAATCAGAGTGTGATTTTAAAAAATCTGACTGACTCAAAGCATTCTTATGAATTACGAACTTTGTAACCCTGGTTTTCATAGCAGCTTTTGATTGCTTTAAAGCATGTTTGGGGTTTGAATTCCTTGAAGAGGTCTATAGGTTTCTCATTATGAACGGATTTTGAGACATTCAAGTTAGTAGTAATATATACTGTTATTAGCAGAACCCTGTGGCAATTCCATGGTTGCTTATCTATCATCTTACCATAAAAATAATTGTCAGCTAAATATTCTTTAAATAAAGAAAACAAATGTTTTAATTTAGTTATTTATTGTGACAATTTAAATATTTTAAAAATATCTCTTATAAAAATAATAGTCAGTTAAATAAAACAAATCTTACTTTTAAATTGACGACAGAATTTTATTTACGATGCTTCATTAAATTTTGGAACAATTCATTTTGAAATAAGTAAAGTCTGAATTTTTTGACAACCCAGCAACAGACATTTTCGCATTACTTTTTTTGCATTTCATCTTTGGCAATTGGATCATCTCATTTTTTTAACTGTATGCGGAAGTTGATAGCATACGGACAAAGGAAGGTACACATACTATTATATATAGAAAAACAAAAGAAAAAAAAAATGAAAAATTTAAATTGTTAAATTTCCTTAGTTTATCATATAATGGATGTTTGCGAGTATTGCATGTTAAGTCATTTGAACAAAATTTATTAATGTATGAAAAATTTCAAAAGAATTTATATAAATAAAGACAAAAAAACAAACTTGTTTCCCTAGTTTATGGGGATTATTTTATTCCCTGCAAAAAAAGTTCAATTCTCGCATGTGAGAATACAGGATAGGAATAATCCTGAAGATCAATGCTGAAATTGAAATGGGGCAATAGCTTTTAAGAGAAAGAACAACAACCGTGTATATAAATTAACAATTTTACTTGGGCATATAATAAAGATGGATATACAACAGAAGATAGGGTTGGTATGAAATGAGGAGGTAAGATTTTTTTGTGAGAACTTACCTGAGATAGTTTGTTCAGATAATTGCTTGCACGCTGGCATCTGTCAACTCTGGCTCTTTATGTGATGGGACACCCTTTTGTGGGCTTTGTCGCAACTGTAGTCAGTTGGGAATCTGGAAAAGGAGTAATGGCCATCTTCGAACTGTCATCTGAAACATTTCGTCAAGATATATAGCCTTGTCCAAGATGGTGGGTAACTGAGAAGGAGGAGAAGGAGGACGTCTGTCACTAGGCAGTCAACCTATGTCCCGGTGAAATTGAAAAGAGACCAACACCCAGTGTGCTTGGGTTTATATAGACTGGCTTACATGACCTTTAAGGAAGCAGGGATTTGGTTACCGGTTGATCAATCCACGTGACCCTAAAAGGGCAAGGGAGACAACCATTGAGCAATCAACGAGTGTTATAAATTCCAATATGTTTTCACGTACTCGACTTTTATGAACGATTTTTATAATGAACTCATACATCTTCATAAGAAAACGAAGGAGAAAACAAAAATTCAAATATTAACATGATTTACCTTCTTTCATCCGACAGTCTCCGGAGTAATCAGAAGGTGATAGATAGCACCAGCCAGTTCGGTTCCCTGGCGGCCAATAGGTTGGTGCAAGAAATGTCAGAAAGTCTTCAGCAAGAATCACAGCATGATAAGTTGAAAGTGGTTTAACTTTAAACCAATCATCAAACGGAATATTTTTCTGCAAGAAACATTTTTAGAGTAGATTTTTCAGAATTTCACAATTTTCACATTCCTATAAGAAGCTCTATCTGCCGATTTGTCATGCTTAAGTTAGAAATAGCATTTCTTTTGCTAAATGCACAGTTTGAATGAGCACCGCATATATGAGGCTTTGTCCATCAGTTGATTATGCTTAAGTTTGAAATGGAATTTTTATTGCTAAACTCGTAGGAAGACCTGGCGTTGCCCGGGATTGAATGAGGTACCCTATGTTCTCTTGCCACCAGCCCATAACACCATATTACTTTTTTCATTCTTACATTTTATTATATACAATTTTGAGGGTGGGGCCCAATGATGTACTTTGCTTTGTTTGAGTGGAAGGTAGGTGTATGCATACCTCACGATGTTGATTAAAATGAAATATACTTATCCAAGAACCTTTGATAATGTAGTTTCAGGGTTTCAGAATAGATATGGTTATAAGGATCTATCTTCAAAACCTGAAGAGGGATGTGCGAACAAACAAACAGGAACTACACACACACACACATATATTAGAGAAGATCAAATACATACATACACATGCACATATATAATTATTATTTCATGTATATACACAAACAATATTATAAGGTGATATAATATATTGTGTATATATTTTCAGTATTTACTTGAACAGTGCTTAATACGTATCACCGTATAATATTATATGTGTATATACATGAAATAATAAGTAGTTGAGCACTTTCACTAGGATTTATTTCACCACCTGAATATATATATATATATATATATATACCTTCTAGACTATCCTTTGTTTTGTTTCTGGTAGAATTTTGAAGCTTTTTTTTTAGATTGCTGTTGATTTTATTTTTTGTTGGGCGCATGAAAATTTTGTTCTTCTTGTGTTTTAAAAGATTTTGTTTCACTGTATGACTTAAAATAAACAGTTTTGAAACAGCCATAAAAAACTACAATACCTTTTTGTATGTTATTTATTTGGAACTTGATTTGAAAAATGATTCCAAGCGTCAAAATATATTTCATATATATATATATATATATATATATATATAAGAGAAATTGAGAGAAAGTTGTGCAGTTTGGATTGACTAATCTAAAATAAGATGTGTCCATTATGTCTTGATTTTCAGTTTAATTGACCTTTTGTTTATCGATGCTGTTTCTTTTATCTAAGTCGAGAGGCTCATAGACTTGTTTTGATAAATCGTGTAGGAAGCATTCTGATTGGTTAAAGGAAACTAGAATACTTTTTAATTGTGAATTGGTTATGTCACATAGTTTTGCAGAGTAATTGTACTCAATGGTTTTATGCAATTTCCATTTTTACTTTTATGTAAAGCATAGCTTTAAGGGAAAAGAAAGTGAAGGAAAGAAAAAAAAGAGGAAAGGCAAGAGTGAGACAAGATGAAATGACAAGGAAAAGCAGTGACTTAACATGCCAGTAATCTATTTTGCTTTTTCTTGTTTTGTCGAGTATACTAGATTGTGAGATTGTAAATATTATTCCAAATGGAGCGATAAATGCTACAATAGATAAATTCCAATAACAAAATAAGTAATGAAGTATAAAAGGATTCACCAGTGGATCTTGGCGTGGTTGCACATAAATGGGGGGGGGGGGGCAGAGTATCCGACGAGAGGTAGGTCTTGAAATGGTGCACATTCTCTCCTGATGATCTCAGGAAACACAATTATCAGACAAGATCATACACTGGTAGTATTTACAAGAGCCATTTCTTCTGATCTATATATCAACACAGAATTATTATTATTATTTAATTTTCTGCCAATGTTACAACATTGGTCAAACGACTATGTTGTAACATTGGCAGTAAATTGAATAATAATAATATATATATATATAGCATGTCGGAATCGTGGTTGAAGGTACATCTGAGGAGACCAAAATAAGGTCGAAATGTGCATCTAATTCATCTCATCTTCAACCTTGGGTCACATCTTACTTGTGGGAGTAAGATAAAAACTAGCCTTGTGCCTAACTCCTGGAGAGGAGTAAATCAATACTCAATTGGACATCAAACTCTCTTATTCGGATTCCTACCGAAACCATTCAAACCAGTATACGATTATATATATATATATATATATATATATATATATATATATATATATAAAGTAGAGAACTAAAAGCAAACTTTTAGGAAAGGTAAAACTTATTGTGAAAAGTATACAGCTCAATATACCGGATAGAGCAGATCTCTTCGCCAACTTATCTATCCCAGCAATTTCCTCTGATGATAAGATTTTGATCTTTGAAAAGCCTGGATTAAGGGAAAAATTAATTTAATAAATTGCTTTTTTGCGGAATATACCTTGCATTGAGCAACTGAATTGAAAAAAGATCTGCCTCCGTCGCTTTTCTAATTCCTTTTCATCCTTCTATCTCTCTCTCTCTATATATATATATATATATATATATATATATATATATATATATATACCAACATTTTAAATAATTAATTACCTAGAGACATCGATGTTTCATGCTTATGCGATCTTCCGTGTAGGGAATGCTAATTCTTGCCGGTCAGAGGGCATGAACCCGGTCTCAAAGTCACCACTGACTCGTAGTCCGGTATTCTACCCATCAACCACCACCAATTAGCACAGAAATTAAGAGAAATTAAACTATATATATGTAAAATCAACGGACGCACATAGTAAACAGTCGAACAGTATTCAACAACAAAGAGTTGGAACATCGCATTTAAACCATAGTGTGACTGATTATTATTAAATTCTCTAAGAGGCATGAGTCCTTGTAATAAGGGGGCTATAACAATATTTTAAATAAATATTTATTATTATTACCTATAGACGCGTATGTTTCATGCTTATGCAATCTTCAGTGTAGGGAATGTTAATTCTTGCCGGTCGGAGGGCATATATATATATATATATATATATAAAATTAAGTCATCAGGATTTTACAAGTTAAACCTAAATAGCATTGTATCTAACAACTTAATATTTAATTCTGCCTAGCCAGTCCTTTACATAAATTTTCAATCTGTGTTCTTTGCATAAAAAAGGAAATTCCAATCGATTTCATCAATTACATATTCTATCCAACCCGATAATTCTTTCAATAGCAGACACTATGCGAAATTCACCATTTCTTACAAATGATACATTCCAAATTGCGTCTACAATTGCTGGGTATGTACTTATTCATTTTTTTACTATATTTATATACGGACTATGTTTTCAGAATTAAATTCAAATACTTATTGTATATATGATCAGTTTTCCAATTAGTAATCGAAAATGGTTGCAACAGATAATTTTTACATGTTTTATTTATAAACATTATTTATTTATATACAATTTATACTTGGTTTAAGCATATTAACATAATTTCAAACTTTGCTCAAATACAAAAAAATCAGTATGCTGTTCATTCAACTGAACGAAAAATATAGGTCATTTTATATACTTGATAATAATGTGTTTATTATCGATTTTGACATTGCTATAAAATTACATTCATAAACATAAACGATCGCATTGTTCCAACAATAATGAAGTATTTTTTATTGAATAAAATACAAGAATGATTTTTTTAAAAAATGTTTTAAATCGCACATTTTGGGTGATCCAAAACATTTGATCATTTAATGACCTTTTCTTATAGTTATTTTTACGACTAAAATGTTATAGGTTAAACTTAAAGTGCATTGGGTTTTGGCTTAGTTAATAAATAATTTTGTGAAGGTGGGGTAGAAGCGAACATCTTATGAACAAACAAAATGATAGACTTTCACAAGTTCTACATGTTGGATAAATGTTTAATGCATCGAGTAGAGGACACGTTGACCAGTCTCCGAGTAAAGGACACGTTTAGAATTTTTCTTGTTAAGTCATTTACATCAAGAGATTCTGTTAAACTGGATTCTGCTAAAATAAAAATAACTTGAAATAATTGTTTTAATGCATAAACTTACGTATGTCCTCCAGGGGGGTAAAATAAGGGTCCGATTTATTGCTTTGGCAAAACCAAACGCCCCAAGAAAGTGTTCAGCTTGATTCCCAAAACGACCTGAAAAAAAAAAGAAAGAAAAAAACTTAAAATAAATAAAAGTATATTTAGAATTATTAAACATGTGAGATTGGACTGGAATTTGGCAATTATGAACTGAGATTTATAGGTATCCTATATTTAAGACTAATTTAACTTGCCATATCTCGTTTTTTTTGGTGGGTGTATGAACAAAATTTCACTTTTTCTCTTTATAAATGTATAATTCTTTCTCTTATTTCCAAGTTACTATTTTTGATGACAGGCCATTTATATATTTACATGAAAGAAATGTTAGTGATTTTCACATTTGATGTGTGAGATATTGTGTGTTTCTATGTATATAAGGACAGTTCCATCTTGAAGAAAAAGGGCCATTCGTCAATATGGTGGGTTTAATATAGGGTCTTTCACAACAACAAAAATCCAAGTTGAAAACTTTAGTGAATGAAATACTAAAGAGATGTACGCCCTATTATCAAATTGTGTTTCTATTTGTTTTTACATGGTCCAAATCTGAATTTGTTTTTATTTACTATTAAAAGAAAAGTCTAGCTTGATCTCTAACTATGCTATGAATCTTATTAAGAATAATAATTTTAATAAAACTTCATCATCATCATCATCATCATCATCTTCAGTTTAACGTCCGTATAACATGCTGACATGCATTAGACAGCTTTTAGAAATTGACTTTCAAACTAACCTATCTCTGGCCAAGTCTTTATTTATTTATTTCTCTCAAGTCCATTTTTATCATGTTTTGTCCTTCTCATGTGAACTGAATCTGCTACCTCAACTGTTCTACATCTACTAAGCCAAGAACTCTCATCCATTCTTTCAGTGTGGTCATACCACCGAAGTCTCCTTCTCTGCACACATCTCCGTATATTGTGAAGATTTAATCTTCCTCTGGAGTCATCAGATCTAAGACCGTCTTTAAGGCTCACATATCATTGTATCATTCTCATATCATTTCTCTCCATACAATGCATGTTCTCAACCCTCACATCCTAGGTTTCAATTTCATACACACGCCTGACAGACTCTTCCCTTGGTCAGTAGTGGTAATGCTTTGCTGGTTAGTAATGGCAGAAGTTCCCTGAACTTATTTCATCCACTCCTAGCTCTTGCAATCACACTAGCACCTGCTGCACTCTGTGCTCCAATGGTATCACCAAGGTAACAAAACTTCTGAACAACCTCAATAGCTTCACCATCCAAATATACTTTCTCCACATGTGAGTTCTAATCCATCACATTTTTCTTACACTTCTTGCAGACAAACTGGTTATCCTCTCTCAACCTACCAGTAATTCCACACGGAGGTGAAGTAACAAACATCAGTTCAGAATGATTTGGTCCCATTGAAATGATTTTATCGATCATTCAAAAGCAACTTAGTTCACCTCGTCAGCTCTATGTGCATTAACTCTTAGAAATGTATTCCAAATTAATAAGTGAGTTGTACTTTGAAGCGTAGAATTTTTTTTTTTTTTAATAAAAAGAGAATTTTGTTAAGTGTTGAGATTTATTTTGCATGCTGTAAAGTCAGTCATTTTTATTTCTTTTTTGTATTTTTATATTCTGTTAACTGTTAGGCCATTATTGGTTCTTACAGTCATAAATTTGTGAAACCAATATCGCTGTCAATATGTGTTTTCAATTCTTAATAAACAAGATCTACACTTTTTGGTGTCCTCTTATTATTTTTGATCCAATAAATCTTAGTGTGCCCTGGCTATAGTCTTCCATCACTTTTTTTTGCATTATTTTTATTATGACAATATAAAAAGCAGAAAATTGCATCACAAGGATTTTATAAATTTCTTGATTGTTCTTGCACATAAAGAGATAAACTAAAAAGAACTACAAAATCTTACAAAATATAGCAGGATTTATTTGTTTACAAGTAATACGGCAAAAATATGCACACATGTCAAAACTTTCTAATCTTCTATATAATAAAGTTAACTCAATTTTTGCCCGTCTGCTTCCAGGCACAATAGGTCATTAAACACAAGCGCTTATATAGAATTCCCATATTGTCATGCTTTATGCCAATAATTGATGAGTGTTTTAGGAAATTATCAGTCAGTTTGATTCAATTTTATAGTTTCCTACATTAATTTCGGCATACCTGACTCTCTCAAACAAGTCATACATACAGGAAGTCAGAGTAACTTTTACTCACATGCAAAAATTTACTACGACCACCATCTTACACCAGACTTTTTCTTTATAGAATAAATTTTCCAGCTCTGTCTGTCATTGCTTCATTTTTTACTTCCATGCTATTGTTCAATTTTACATTCACTAACTAAATACGGGTCGCTCCCTTGAGAGGTTACTCTTCTTACTTTTACAGCGTTTTGTTTGGCTTGCTACAATCCTATTTTGGAATAAGCGTATATGATGAACAAACATTAAACAAACACCAACTTAAATTAAAACATGGTGTCTCCTACTTCTCTATTCAGTAATAGCATTTATTACAACACTCAAAATTTATATACAACGCTTTCAGTAACTGAAATAATTTTTTATTAAATCACTTTTAAATCATCATATATATAAAACATGTTCAAACCTTTACATACAGAATGACTGCTTCCTCGGCTTCACTTTCGTTCTTCCTGTCGTTATGACTATATTCTAGGAATAAAGGAATACGAATCAGAAGTCACATGCTACTGACCGCGCGTGTAATGACATACATATTTACTTTTTTGAACTATTCAAAACAGAATTACCGTTTCATTTCCCGCTTGATATAAGGTATCTGTTGTTGTTTTTTTGTTTTACGACATATCAACCATCTGTGGGTTATTTAATGCCAAATAAAGTTTTCAAATATAATTCTGTAAGTAGGATAATTATTTATATTCCTAGAATACATTTCTCTTAGAATACATTGCTTCTTGAAAACATTACTCTTTGAGAATACCCATACCCAAGCTGGGAAAAGACTCAAACAATCCCTCAAACCACAGACCAATCGCACTAGTTTTGTGTTGTCTGCAATAAAGTTGTCAAATATAATTCCATAGGTAAGGTAATTATTTATATTCCTAGAATACATTGCTCTTAGATAATCAGAATACATTGCACTCAGAATACATTGCTTCCAGAAGAAAATTTCACAGTGAAAATGGGAACATCACTAGAAGGGAATTCTACTGAGAGAGGGAGGCATTACTCTCAGAAAACACTACTCCAAGAAAAACATTACTCACAGAAAAACATTACTTCTTTGAAAATAGTACTCCTTGAAGACATTACTCTTTAAAAACATTACTCTCTGGCATTGGTAATCTTCTTTGTTCTCAACGTGAGTGACCCTCAGCCACTACCTTCTAGTATCTATTTGGGGAGAAAAATAAAAAGGAGAAATAAGGTTTTGATTTTTTGAAGAATCAGATTGAATAATACGTTGGGGATGAACTTATAGATACTAGGGCATGACGTGACCAGCCGATTGATCATACTGGCCCTCTCTAACCTCCCGTTTCTCCAAAGTAAAGGCTGAAGTGAACAAATGTCTAGCCACCAGGATCCCGTCTTACGGCATCAAGGGTTGCCACCCATGACCAACAAGTGGCCCCATTTTCGAGAGGGGGGGTGGGAGTACCTCTCTGTATGAGGTTGCAGTCATCAAATTTGTGGCCCCGCCGACAGGGCAATTGATAGAAAGTATTTGTTGTTGTTGTTTTTTTTTTCTGTTTGCGATTTATCGACTGTTACTTTTTCTGCACTTTTAATATGTTGTTCCATTTACTAGCCTCTTGCCTCTCCTCGAGGACAGAGTTAGACACAATGTCGGTTCTTAATGTGGGGAAAATGCATGTCCCCAAAAAAAGGGGCACTCCGGATGGACACAAAAATAAAAATTGCCACAGTCTAGAAGAATTTCTCCCATACATGGACCGTTCAGTATGCTATTCTTTACATTCTCACTAAACAATATCCGTCTTATTTATTTTTTACTTTTCAAACTAGAATTAATGTTTTATTTGCCATTTCTCCTGGGCAACGCCGGGACACAGGTCCTGCTAGTAGGTGAATATAATGAAAGATTGACTTACAAAACATTTGTAGAGATTTGGTTTCCACAAACACGTTAACAGAACTGGTCTGGATCAAGAGGAGACAAACGATATGTTGTCTGAAATGCATATTGACAGAACTGGTGGTGAGGAGAGTAGATAATGTGGTAAGACCAAAAAAGGAGGAAAGAGGAAGCAAAGTGAGTCATGCCTTTAGTTTTATGTTTGTGCCCACATGGCTAAATCAATCAATGATTGTTTTCCCAATTGTCATGTGATCTGGGACTCCACGTATTAGGAAAATCCAGCCCCAACAGTACCTTTAAATTAGACAAAACTCACAAACTTATTTCGTTTACCAACCAATTCTTCCTTAGGCATCTCCCTTTTTAACTATCTTCTTAATTTAACCCAAAAAATGTAACAAAAACAACTTTATACACAGACATTTACACTATTCATACAATATCAATATACAGATCAAATTCTGTTAAATGTTTCATCCGAGGGTCCCCAAAAATGGTGGCTCTGCATTCCGTTTTTACTATTATTTCTAAATTCCTCTAATTTTGTCTTAAAATATTCGACGCTATTGCTGTTCTTAATCTGATAACTTGTTCTAAAAGAATATTACTCTATTAGTCATCATGATCATCATCATTTTATTAACGTGTAGGTTGAGGGGCATCATCCACACTGGTGGGCCCCCGTCCAGATAGCTTCCATGCTATGCAATCTATCCGCAGCAGTGCCCTCCAAGGCAACTTAGGTCGCCTGCCTCTCCTGAGTCTACCAGGGACTTTAAAATCTCGAGCTATCTTGATGGCACCAATAGAGTGTTTCACGTGTCCATATAAACAAAGCCATTTTTCTCTGTTAATGATATCACTGTCCATGAGGTCAAGCTGTCCCAACAGATCTTGCGTCCATACGGATGCCACATCTTGCTTCACATTGCAAATCCATCTAACCATTCCCCGGTCGTTGCGTTGCACCCGTTGTAGGTCTGCTTTGGCCAAAGCATTATTTAGTTTTTTAAATCTGCCTTGACAACCTTCCAGATCAAAGAGAAATATTAAAAATAATTTTTTTTTTCTAAAAATTCACCATAGTTCAAAAACCCATTATTTATTTTTAAAGTTTCAATTAAATCACCTCTTATTCTTCTCTCTAGTAAAGTAGTTAATCCGGTTTCTAATCTATCTCTGTAACTGTAATCTTTAAATCTTTTCATTAGTATTGTCATTCTTCTTCATATGTCTTCCAATCTCAATATCATATTTCAATTACTAAAACACCGAAAAGTACAATATATTTAAATCGAGTGCAGACTTAGGAATGTACGGAAAATCCATCAACGTTAATTCTATTTCGAAAAGTAATAAAATAAAAATAAACCGAAAAAAAAATGTATTGGGGGGAGAATAAAATGACAATTATATGCTTATTTTTCATAATGAAGACTATTCTCTATTTTTAAATGACTGCGATTGAGTCACGTGAGCCAAATGCCCGGCGGCGGCCGGTGGAAGGGTGTGGTGGGGTGGAAAAGTGCTGTCGATGGCAGCCGATAGATAAAATCGTTCTTTAATTTTCAATTCAATAAATACTGGATGAATTTGCGTAATTTTTGGTGTACAGATTTTTTTCAGCTACCACGTAAGTACATAACAAAGTTTATAGATTTCTTTAGCTATCTTTTTTTTTAGAGAGGCTTAACATGTCGTAAAAGTAAAGAAGCACCCATTAAGTTTATATACGAAACTGATCCCCTACTATAAATTCTAAATTAATTGGGTTTTTTTCTTCTTTCCGCCAAGTTTTTCACACGTAATCGCCTATAAAAGTAGAATCTCATTTTTTATGGAGGGTCGTTGGAAAGTGTTAATCTACAAATTAACCAAAAAATATTTTGTATTCTTTTATTTAAAAATAAGATTTTTAAATATTAAAAAAAATATAGTAACAGCAATTCGAATGTAATTTTATTTCTCTAGTCACCTAAACTATTTTAGAGTGAAATGGCTTTTGTAGGTTTTAGTTGGAAAAAAAAAAGGAAAAAACGAAATAACACACAAGTTTTGGCAAGTTTCATCGTACAGGTGTAATACTGAAATGAAAAGTTGATCGGAACAATATAGTCGCCATCTTCCAGAAAGAGACTAGCTAAAAAGAAACAAGTCAAGTTCATATTTTTTTAGTCAACACCCTTAATTATAAAACGGGTTCTGTTTCGGAAACGCCAACCATAGATTTTACTGGTGTGAAGTATGTACATCGAATGCTACGAAATCAAGAAAGACAAGCAAGTACGCCGTTCCAAATGTTACCGAAGCCTCCACCCTCCTCATGTTAAGAATGAATTCTAAAACTCTGCCAGTAAAATCTATAGTTGACGAATACGAAACAATACAATAAAACGTTTCGATTACCGACGTTATAATTTTATCGAAGAGGCGATATGCTGTAGTTAAAAAAAACTTTTTAACGATTATGACATCCTGAATGTATGTGGCCGATGCCACAACCGGCCAGGGGATATTTGTTGCGACCTCTTTCTTTCTTTGTTTACTCAGCCCTTCTTCGTCTCTGAGGTAGGGAAGAAGGGGTGATCTCGTGAAAGCACGTTGGCAAAGATTCCGGCCAATCAGGAATCAACAGTTCAGCTTGACCATTCATGATTTGACTCCCTATAAAACAAGTCACGCACCCTCTTTTCTCTTCCGCTTTCCGGACGAACGCACACAGAGGAGATCGTCGACAACCCTCCCTCCCCCCACCGGCTCGACCGAGGAGGCGGGGGAGGCAAAAGTAAGTAATCTCTTAATTCCTACCACGAATAACAAACTTTTCTTCAAGCACATATACCCATTACAATTGCCACAAAAATCACTTTACATCAAGCACGCTCGCACATATTACACATTCGTACAAACATGAACTTACAAATGGAACTTTTTCACTCCTTAAAAATATGAACTCTGCAAAATGTCTTAGCCAAATCAATTGTTTTGTTTAATATAAATGTTTTACTCTTAATTATTCATTTTACAAAATACCATTCTTGTGTGTTAGCTTTATTATTCCTTAGCTTTTTTTCTAATATAATTTCAGATATTATAATAATGTTTTCTTTCTTCCTTTTGTTTGTTTTCTTCTGTTAATTATATCCACAGTGGTCGGCCCACTTCAAACAGTGGAAATGACATGCTGCTATAAAGGCATCTCTCCCACAACCTTTGGTCGAGAGACCCCACATGGGTTTAACCCTTTCTCCAAGAACAAACCCCCGGCCATATGTATTAGTGTTAAAATCAAATTCAGTACTATGTATAAAATAAGAAAAAAACACTTTTTAAATTACTAAGTAAAGAAGCCAAAATAATCTGACATACTGGCATATTTCCAATATGGTTGCATGTTTTGCTAGTCGATATAAAAACTGGAACGGAACATAATTCTGGTGCTTTCGCAACATATATATCAAAATCAATTTTAAAAAACAATGAATATAAAATATACTGGTGCTTTTCAGGAATAGGTATCCATAGATTTGCAGTCGTGGCATAAGCAATAACAAATACTTTACTTCGTTTCGTCTGACATATTCTACGTTCAGTTCCAATTTTTATATCGACTAGCAAAACATGCAGTCATTTTGGAAATATGCCAGTATGTTGGCTTATTTACTAATTTAAAAAATTTGTTTTTTTCATACGTAATACTAAATTAATTTTAACGCCAATACGTTCAGCATGTCATAATCTTATAAACAAAATTTTTCTAGCTATTGCATATTGCCTTTCCGATAAAATTATCACATTAGGGATCGAAACGTTTACCAAATTATGAACTTGTGTTATCACATTTAGGCTTTTTCTGGACTTGTTTATATTTTTCCTGTCGAGTTTTCATTTCGGCGTTTCACGTGTACGATGAAACTTGCTATAACTCTGTTTTTAATGTTAATTTTTATTAACACATGGTTTAAGTATAAAAAAAATAAGGGTACTTGTAAGGAATTGGCACCCAGAGAATTTCAGTTTTTATAGAGTCAGTTTCAAGTATTGAGGAAGAATCCTGATTCAGTCCCGGGAATGACCGAATCAGTTTACAATTTAAAAGCCGCGAAAAAAAAATGTAAAAAGCAGACAACACTAAGCATTCGGGTACAGTTTCGGAACATACAACCAAAAATTTACAGGCGTGACGTATTTACAACGAATGCTACGAAAACGAACGGAAAAGGACGAAAAAAAAGTTCGCCGTTCAGAATGTTACCGAAGCCCCTTCCTCGTCAAATTTTTATTTTATGTCAAGTTTAATTATTTACCGGAAGTTTGCACCTCATGGCTGTATTATTGTCTTGTTCCTCATGCTTCTAAAATGAATCTGTCAATGTTACATGAAATTTCACAAATCAGTAGAAGGTTGCATATTTTTTGCAAGGAAAATGGCCTTCTACTGACTGCATTCTAACCCTAAAACTCGCCCCCACCACCACAAAAAATAAAATGCCCTAACCTTAAGACAGAAAAAAAGACAGTAAAAAAAAACTAAATTTCTTGTATAAAAAAAAAAAAACTGAAAAAAATCAAATAAAATTGCTCTTTCTTTCGTTCTAAGTCGTCTGCTTAAAAAAAAGGTAAGTTTAAATTTTTATTTCATTAAAGTCAAAAAAAAAAGGTGAAAAAAATTGCTCTTTCTTTCGTTCTAATTGTGTAAAAATGTCGTCGTTTCTAGTGTTAGTTTACAATTTTATATCATTAAAGTGGTCTGGTTCTAAAAAAAAGGATAAGTTTCAGAAGTCATTCTTAACATGGTGAGGAGGGGGGCTTCGGTAACATTCGAAATGGCGTACCTTCTTTCCTATTTTTCCGTTCGTTTTCATAGCATTCGTTGTACATACGTTCGCCTAAAAATCTTTGGTTGTATTTTCCGAAACACTGTCAAAACTTTCTCAAACGAAAGAAAAGGTGGCTTTCAATCTGCTTCAGCCATTTGTGGGATCGACTCCTGATTCTCTATCAATCAATACTCTGAATTGACTCCATAAGAACTGAACTCCTCAGGGTGCCCATTACTTACAAGTAACAAAATAAGTTGTTTGCGTATAATGGGGAAACCCATTTCACGTTCAATAATTTAGGTGACTGAACTAGGAATTAACCTAATGTAAAATAACTAAAAAAATAAAAAGTTTTATACTTTTAAAACTGCAATAGAATTAAAAAAAACATTTTTCAACCGGTTTTGCAGTTTTTTTCTGATCTTTGTAAATTAAGTTTTTAACTGGGCAGCATTTGTATCCACCATTATTCGCCAGGAATTATCTCACGTGACTCAAATGAACCAATCAATCGCAATCATTTAAAAATAGAGAATCGTCTTCATTATTAAAAATTAGTATCGAATTGTCATTTTAACCCCGCTTTCCAGTTTATTCTTATTTTGTTACTTTTCAAAATAGAATTAACATTGATGGATTTCCCCCCACATTAATAGGCGATTTAGTCGTTTCGCAACCAAAATGGCGGACAATGAACCGTCTGCTAATTTCTGATTTTTTTTCCGACCTCACAAATGTGTAAGTAAACTCAAATAAATTTTTTGGGCTAATTTCCCAACTGCATTTCCTTTAAAATAATTTAAGGTAAATTTGAAATTAGTCCAAAACAACTTATTTGGGTTTACTTACTCATTTGTGAATTCGGAATTGCCTGCGAAACGACTAAATCGCCCATTAATAAGTCTGCTATCGATTTAAATAATTGAAATTAAGGAAAGTTATATTTAAAAAAAAGGCAACAAATAAATGTTACCAAAGGCAAGATAAATTACTCTTCTATCTACCTGTATAAGTTTATTTGTTTATTTATTTTATAAATGATCTTTTTATTTATTTATTACACTAAAAATGAACAATCTTTCATTTCTTTTTATCGTTTTAAGGTGTTTGAATTCAAGGATCCCTTTTCTTTTAGGTAAAATAATTCCCATTAAAAATATTTTGGGCATTTATAACGACAGCTAACAGAACGACAAAGAGGTAAAAAGCAAAACAAAAAGAAACAAATAGGCGACAAATAAATGTTAGCATTTTTAGTTCAATTTAAAAGTAGTGTCGAGACGCCATGTTAGGATTGAAAACAAATCTCCGTATTTGATCACATGACATCTCGACACTACTTTTAAATCGAGAAAAAAAAAAACGCTTTAAAATAAGTTAAACACAAATAAACTTATCCAGGTAGGTAGAAGAGTAACTTATCTTGCCTTTCGTAACATTTTTTTGTTGCCTATTTGTTTGTTTTTTTACCCCTTTTTCGTTCTGTTAGCTGTCGTTATAAATTACCAATATTTTTTTAATTACCGATGTTTACAAATTTTTTTTTTCATTATTTATTCTGATTTTGTATAATTAAGCATTTTGTAAACAAAACTGATGGAATAATAATTCGTTTTGTAGAATATTTTTTGGTGATAACAAAACATTACCACAATATAAAATACCGTCTGGTGGTAAATAGTTGTAAGTGGCGGCGATAAAAAGTGCTGCCGCAAATAACTTTGGCCTTTTGGCTAAGATCAAAGTGTAGTATCTGTTCCGATGGATACTGCACGCCTGTCCTGTGCAGTTCTAGGAGGTCCACCCTCCCAGGCTTTGCCTCCCCTCTTTGGGGAGGAGTAAGTTTATTGCTTACTGATTGAGGCGCCCGTACCAGGGAATGCCGACGGGGCTGCCCAGGCAATTTTTAATGGTCAGAGTGCTCACCTCTCGGGCGCTGGCTTTTCAACCCCCACTTTCCGACCCGACACATCTTACTTGTGGAAGTAGGATAAAATTGGCCTTGTGCCTAACTCCTGGAGAGGAGTAAATAAAACATGAGTGCTCACCTCTCGGGCGCTGGCTTTTCAACCCCCACTTTCCGACCCGACCTTGGGTCACATCTTACTTGTGGGAGTAGCATAAAACTGGCCTTGTGCCTAACTCCTGGAGAGGAGTAAATAATACATGTCGCTTAACTGAAGAGGGGCTTACTTCCTGAAAAGTCGTAAAAAAATATGACTGATCCTACCACTAACACGGGGGGGGGGGGGGGGGGCTTGCAGGTATTTAATTGCTTCCCACCGTAGCAATTGAATATGTGACACAATGCGGGGCGGGGGAAGAGTCAAGCCAGCGCCCCGGTATTTAATTTCATCCCACGCAGGAATATGTGACACAAGGTCAGAAAGTGGGGAGATCAAGCCAGCGCCCCTAAAGAAGGAGCACTCTGGACTAACAAAAAAATAGCCTAGGCAACCCCGTCGGCATTCCCCGGTAAGTGCGCCTCAGGCAGCAAGCAATAAACTTACTCCTCCCCAAAGAGGGGAGGCAAGGCCTGGGAGGGTGCACCTCCTAGGAAAACCCAAAACAATATACCTCAGCCCGGCAGATAAAAGGCCACCGAAATGGCCCAGTTCCTGCTGGACTGATTGTCGAGAACGAATCCTCGACTGGTATTACCCCATCCCAAAGTCCTCAATCAACCGAAGTTGCTGAGAGACTGAACGGGCTGGGGCGTGCAACTCAAACTTAGGGTTAGTGATAGGATAAGTAATTTCTTTTCACAACTTTTCAGGAATTAAGTCCCTCTCCAGTGAAACGACAAGTGGCCAGTTATTCGCAGCAGCACTTTTTATCGCTGCCATTTGCAACTACTAACCGCCAAACGTTATTTAATATTGTTGTTCACCAAAAAATATTTTACAAAACGAATTATTATTCCATCCGTTTTTTTTACAAAATCAAAATAATTAATGAAAAAAAGAATTGTTTCAACTAAAAGAAAAGGCTACGAAATAAAAAAGAAATGACAGATTCTTCATTTTTAGTGTAATAAATAAATAAATCATTTATAAAATAAACTTATCCAGGTATGTAGAAGAGTAATTTATCTTGCCTTTGGTAACATTTATTTGTTGCCTTCTTTTTTAATATAACTTTCCTTAATTTCAATTATTTAAATCGAGAGAAGACTTGGTAATGTGGGGGAAATCCATCAACGTTATTTCTATTTAGAAAACTAACTAAATAAAAATAAACCGAAAAGAAAAATATTGTATTCGGGGGGGGGGGGGCAATAAAATGATAATTCGGTGCTAATTTTTAATAATGAAGACGATTCTCTATTTTTACATGATTGCGATTGATTGGTTCATTTGAGTCATGTGAGACAAATCCTGGCGGATACAAAAAGTGCTACCGTTTTTAACTTTTTTATTTTATTCGAAAGAAAGTTCCGGGCTTGCGACAAAGTGAAAAGAAACACATGTGCACAAAGTTTTTTGTTTTTTTAATTTACTATATACTTACCCATACAAGGACAATAAATTAAGTAACCTCTTTCGTCCCATACGAAACTTTTAACTAACTTTTTGTCTGCAGAGGATAATTTTAAAAAAAGGAAAACCAAAGTCCAGTAAAGGATCCGGCTGTGAGTTGCCATGCTGTATGTTGTCTTTTTGTAATTGTAAAACGGTGTAATAGAAACAAAAGTTCCTTATAAATAAATACCTCAGACTTATTAATAAAAACGACAAACTTCAAAGGTTAACAATTTCTTCTTGAACTGTGGTATTTTTAGTAGTGAGTGAATAAGTTGTATTTTTTTTTTAATGGACACTATTATGGGCAACAATAGAAAGTTATCGATCCTGTTAGTCAGCAGAACAAAAACAGTAATGGTTGCCTGGAAACTGTAAAAGCGAACTTTAAACCACACCCTAAAAATTAGGGGTCGTTTTTTATATGCAAATAACATTAAATACTGTAGCTTATATAAATTATTTTGTAAACGATATTCATTAAAAAAATAAATTAGAAGAAAAAAACAACAACAATCATTTCAATTATATTAAACGTTGCCAGGAAGCATGGATAACAAAATAGAAGTTTTAAAGTGTGTGTAACATATTTAACCCCCCCCCCCCTTTCTCTCTCTCTCTCTCTCTCTCTCTCTCTCTCTCCTTGGTTCAAGATAGAAAGTACGAAAGAAAAACCAAGCTGATTGACTGACCTAGTGTCAGTGTTGTTTTTGAAACAGCTACCAGTAAAATGAAAGAAAGTAATTTTTTAACACCTACCTCCACACTAATTTAGTCTATGATGACCCAAAGCTAATGAATAATACAATCTTTTTACCATAACCAGCTCAATATGCTTAATTGCTCAATGGCTGAATTGAGAGTTTGAAAAGCAAATTGTGAAGTGAACAAGCAAGACAAAAGTAAAAGCTAAACATTTTTCAAAAATAAGACAAAGAAAGAAAGTTGACACAGATGATCAAATCTTGGACTCATCCTGTGTCCCATCTACGAGCCAACAAGAAAGTGCAAGCACTTTAACTCTAAAGTCAGATGCAATTATAGTTCCTACAGACGACAATATCGACGTAGAAACCTTTCTCCTGACAAACTCACCGGATATCCTAGCTCTAAGTGAAACAAACCTTCAATCCTCAATCTCCTCTCACCACTTTGACATGACTGACTACCTCCCACTCTACCGTAAAGACTCTGACAAACATATGCACGGGCTACGAGTTTATGTTCGGAACACCCTCCCCCTGACTAGAGAACATAGTTAGAATCGGATGACCAAGACTACATGTGCTTTAGATTGACTTTACATCACAGTGTCAGTTACTTATATTTCTTATACCGTTCCCCTTTGACCCAGGACTGTACCCTGCTAAACTCTGTCTCTGAAAGCATAGATAGAGCACTCTCAATTGACTCGAATGCCCAGATACATGTATTTGGGGATTTTAATGTACACCACCATTATTGGTTGGGATTCTCTAGCCTTACTGACACAACCGGCAACTCTACGTATAATTTCTCCTTAGCTCACTCCCTCTCTCAGACTGTCGATTTTCCGACCCGCATCCCCAATCGAGTAGACCAGCAAGCCTCACTTCTAGGCTTGTGTGACGAAAGCTCATAGCCCACTTGGGAATGCTGATCACATTGTGCTAATGATTCATATCACCCTTAAAAGTCGTTCAAAAGCTGATGAATCGTTGCTCAAAATAACGAGATACTACGAGCAGGCTGATTTTGAGTTAATCAGAGATCATATCAACGACGCCCCATGGAGGGAAACCTTCTCATTCCCTGCTGACCAGTGTGCAAATGAATTAACTGAATGGGTCAAAGCAGGCATTAAAGACTATGTCCCCATGCAAAAATTCTTCAGCAAGCCTCACTCTCCCCAATGGTTCACCTCGGAATGTGCAGCTGCCATTGCTGAGAGGCAGCTAGCATTCTGTAAATTCGACCGCCATAAGTCAGCTACTAATAGACAGAAATTTATAGAGTCAAGAAATAATTGTAAGGCCGTGATAGGCGAAGCAAAGAGAAGGTACACTGAGTTAACAAAAAATCGCATTCAGTCACACAAACTAGGTACTCGTGATTTCTGGAAAATTTACAATAGTGTAGTGAACAATGGTCAATCAACGATTCCCTCACTATCAAACCACAATGGTGTTGTTTGCATGGCAACTGATAAGGCTGAACTACTTGCCCAGCGTTTCGCCTATAACTCCACCCCCTCCCAAAATTTCCATTGTGGACCGAAGCCACACTTGATAACCTGGTCATCACCCCATCCCAGGTCAGAGACATCATAAAAACCTTGACACATCCAAAGCTTGTGGGCCTGATCTCATACCAGTAATAGTAATAAAGAAATGTTCTGCTGAACTGGCCCCTGTCCTCTCCAAACTCTACAATAAATGCCTAGCTGAATCTTGCTTCCCCGATAGCTGGAAAATTGCCTCTGTGGTACCAGTCTACAAGAATTCTGGGAATAGAACCAATCCTTAGAACTACCGCCCAAGCAGTCTACTGCCGATCTTTGCTAAAATCTTTGAATCCTTAATCAATCAAGCGATAGTCTGGCACTTAGTTAATGCTAAACTTCTTTCTGACCGCCAGTATGGATTTAGACAAGCACGATCTACTGCAGACATCCTACCGGTCATCTCTGAACGCATGTATCATACACTCGACAAGGCAGGCGAAGCTAGGGCAGTAGCGCTTGATATATCCAAGGCCTTTGACAAGGTATTGCATAAAGGGCTTCTCCTGAAAATACGCTCATACGGTATTACTGGGCAATTACTTAATATAATTAGATCCTTCCTAACCAAAAGAAAGATCCAGGTTGTCCTCGATAGCCGTTCATCTAAGCAACATGACATAAATGCTGGTGTACCCCAGGGATCTATCCTTGGACCTTTATTGTTCCTGATCTTCATAAACGATCTCCCTGATGACATAGAGTCTGAGATTGGTTTATTTGCTGACGACATCACGCTTTACTCTCATCATGTTGGTAAAACAGACGCGATCATATCCGAGGCAATGGCTGAATCCTTAGAAAATGACCTCCAGGCTGCAGTGGATTGGGGTCATAAATGGTTGGTAATCTTGAATGCCGCAAAGACTAAGCTCCTTTCCTTCAATAACTACAAGAAGCCTCTCCAACCACAAATTGTCATGGCAAATAACACCCTACCTGAGAGTTCATCATTCAAACTCCTCGGCCTAACCTTCACAGGTAACATCAATTGGAACAAATACATTGAAGATATTGCCAAGGCTGCAGCAAAGAAGGTGGGCTCCCTTTACCGTGTTAGTAAACTCCTCACACCTGACATTATCCTGTATCTCTACAAAGCCACCATCCACCCATGCATGGAGTATTGTTGCCACATCTGGGCTGGTGCATCATCTACTAGTCTCTCCCTCCTTGACAAGGTCCAAAAAAGAGTAGCCAATCTAATAGGTCCCTCACTGTCAACCAAGCTCCAGTCCCTGTCCCATAGCCACAATATAGCATCCTTGTGCTTGTTTTACAAATACTTTAATGGATTATGCTCCGATGAACTGGCTACTCTGGTGCCTCCTCGACATAAATTTACTAGACCAACTCGACAATCAGCTAAATCCCATCCATTCACTGTGGAGGTCCCCAGATGCCGGAGAGTTTTTTTACTCAAATAGCTTCTTTCCTCGTGCTGCTGGCCTCTGAGACTCCCTCCCTGCGCCCTGTTTTCCCAACGGTACTGACATGCAGAAATATAAAACTAATTTAAACAGACATCTCGCTGCGCAGCTCCCAATTTAGGTTGACCCCCCCAAACCTTCTCCCTTTTTTCTCAGTAGCCCCTTACGTCTACAGTGGCGTCCTGCCTTGTTTGGGGTGAACTATGTTAAAAAAAAATTTTTTTTTAAATCTCCTCTCATTGGGCATAGCAGACTCAAGTTAAAGTTCACTGTCCCCCCTGGCATGGCCGATGTCTGAAAGAAGTCCTTGCACAATGATCGTACCACAATTGGCACGGAAAATACTAAGTCATTAGCACCAAGATGAAAACAAAAGTGTTCCATGATAATCTATGATGCAGAAGGACAAAATACCACGGATCCTATCAAAATCTGGCAGCATAATGTACTTCTTGTTGAAAACTGTGTGCATGCTGCATTTGATGACACAGATCATATGGTACGATGAGACTTGGGTGCAAAACAAACTGTCTAAATCTAAATTTACAGCCATGTCCAATAAAGGTTACGTTCCATACTTACGAATATGCAACCACATTCCTAAAAAGCAATCGACGGTCTATGGTCCCAAGTCATCACCTCAAACTCGAAACGAAATGAACCCATGGCGAAACGGTTTCGTTATAAGATAGCACTTTCATACTTTTCGAGACAGCTGGACAGGCAGAACAACGTTACAGCACACTTTGCCATGAACTGCTGGCTATATATCTCGCAGTGAAACACTTTCAGCATTCACTCAAGGGTCATTAATTTATGATCTACACTGATCACCATCCG
Source organism: Sepiola atlantica (assembly GCA_963556195.1). Lineage (NCBI taxonomy): Eukaryota > Metazoa > Mollusca > Cephalopoda > Sepiida > Sepiolidae > Sepiola > Sepiola atlantica. Next base: position 73,946,002 of record OY744526.1, on the reverse strand, counting down.
TTTATGTTCATACTGCGTTCTAAGCTGGATAAATATTCTCTTCACGAAACTCGCCACTTTCATTTCGCAATTTACCATTGACATTTGAAATATCTCTGGTGACCAGAATGCAATGGCAGACACTTTGTTTCGTCTTCCTATTAATTCTTCTCTGCCATCACCTTCGGATATCAATCTATAACAGATGGCGTGAGACCAGCCACGTCTGGATACTTTAAATCTGTCATAACCTGAATTTGCAATGGGCAAATTCACATAGCTGCTTGTGCCCACTTTGGACATCCAGATCATCTGCAACACTTTAACAGACTTGCCCTCTTATTCCAATGATCGTCAGGTTGTCTTTGATACCCTTCACAATTTGGCACACCCAAAACTCAAAGCAACTATGAAGCTGATTTCGACTAGATTTTTCTGGCCGAATATGAGGTGTGACATCACTACTTGGACATGTTCCTGTGTATCCTGCTAAAACTCAAAGGTGCATAAGCATATCCGTGCATCTCTGGGGACATTCAGCACTCCGGACGCTCAGTTCAGCTATGTTCGTATTGATCTCGTTGGACCCTGGCCAGTCGTTAAAAGATTTACTTATCTCCTGACCTATATAGACCGCTTCACATTGTAGCCTGAAGCCATTCCCCATGACATTTCAGCTTAATCTGTAATGTGATCCCTAATATCGGGCTGGATATCGTGTTGCAGAGTTCCTACTACTATTACTACCAACCGTGGTGGACATTCAAATTCCATTTATTTAAAAAACTTTCCAGGATTTTAGGGATCAAGTGTATCCATATGACTAGTTATCATCCAGCTTCTAAAGGGATGATAGAACGCTTCCATCGCCAATTGAAAGCTCCGTTGTGTGCATATCAAGATCAACAGCGATGAAACGAATACATACCTATCATCCATCTTGGCTGTTATGCAGCTATCAAGGAGAATCTCGGATACTCTCCAGCTGAACTCGTTCATGGAGTACCTCAATCTATGCCAGATCAGATGCTGACCCCGATAAATTTAATGACAACAGATCCAGCTTTGTACGTAAACAGACTGTAAGCCTATCTATGATCCCTCGGTAGCAGACCACAAAACCTTTGGTCCCGAAAGACATTTCGTCATTGACTCATGTTTTCCTATGAAAGCCCCTCTCACTCCACTTTATACCAGTCCATATCGCGTGCTTGTACGCACTGACACTGTTCACCCTAGACATTGATGGTAAAAAAAAGACTATCTATTGACAGAGTAAAACAGGCCTTTTTAGACATTATACCATAAGAGCCTCTACATACACTTTGTATCAACCAACTCTTACTACACCTGTAAAATTGCATACATCTCTAAAAGATACTTATGTCACCACCACATGTAGTGGTCAGCGAGTACATTGGCGAAAAAAAATGTGTAAGACTCAATACATATAGAATAAGCTTTTTGAGTTCTTGTACTCTACTGTAACTTTACATAAAAAGCATCAACATTGAACAATTCCTGCTCCTACTACCTTTTTTCTATCGGCTTTCTGCCTAAGCAGGGGGATGATGTAGCAGTTATCAACATTAATATTTCTTTCCTCTTGCAGAGAGCAGTCCATGTGAGGTGGTTGGATCATACGATGAGCAATCGACCTCCAGGGCATATTTGCGATACTATTGTAGGAAAGGAACCCACATGTGATAGTATCATGGCCTGTAAAGTGTACTTTGGTGTGTCTGCGCCATGGAGATGTCTCTGGAAGGAATTTTATCATCCTGAGCATGGATCTACTAGCTCCAGGAGGCCACAAAATTAACATTCTTGTTTCAAGCAGCGGTTGACCATTGTTTCTAATGTTTGAGCCCACGTTGTTTAAGATGCTCAAAGGCAGTGGCTGTTGCTGTCTGAACAGGTAATACCAGTTTGTTGTATAGCGCCATTATTCTCTTCAGAGAATTTATTATCTGGGTTTCAAAACGAGACCGTCATCGTTAAAAATGTAACAGTTTGTAAAAAAAGTGAACAAAGCATTTTATATAAAAAAATATAACTTTTATTTTTTCATTACGAAAAACATAAAACTCGAATCACTGAGACATGCATCTACTCTGGGTGATGAAATCTCAACTGTGTTTCTCCTTTGTGACGACAAAGGAAGAAAGAGAGAATTCAACGAAAAGAAAGAAAGACAAAATCATCAACAAAAAGAAATAGAGACAGAAAAAGAAAGAACAAGAGTCATTTTTTTATTCTATCAACAGGTCCACACCTACAATCCTTCGCCGGCATCAGATGTAGATGTTTTGGGCTCTTGATCTTTCCTGACGCTTAACAACCCTGTGTATTATAAACAACTGCCATTTAATAGTGAGAAGAAAGTTGATTGACGACACATTGTTGTTAATGGCAGGCGTAACAATGTCTCTAGTTATTGTCCTCCCCACGAGGGCAAAGTTAGGCACAAGGTCGGCCTTCAATGTGGCAAAATCCAGCTCCACAGCATTAATTTTGACGGAAATTTTGAAGGACTACATTCAGACCCTTTGGGATTTACAAGGGCCAACGAAGAAAGATGTCTTCTCTCTCGGCCCGGTCATGGGTATTTTCCACTGGAAGATATACTGCTTGAAGACTTGGCAGCAAAACCTTTTTACTTTCTTCACTGTAACAATGTTTTAACTTTTAACAACCAACGACATAAATATATTATTTGTTATTTATAGAAGGGCTTTGCTTTCCTTTCATTTGACGACCCCTTTTGTTGCAAATTATTATAGGAATTGGTCATAAAATTTGTCAAGATTAGCTCCTGTGCTCTAAACATTATCTATACTAAATTTACTTTTTGATGCCCAAGACGGGCAAATTCAAAGCATATCTTTAAAAAAATACAGATGAACATCGCCAGTATCACAGAAAGTTGGCTTCACAGACATCCAAGATATAGAAATCCACATTGATGATTATGTAATCTTTCGGTGCGACAGAAAAAAATGTTAGGTGATGGCATCGTTATATGTATCATAAGCAGACTGATGCCATCTGCGGCAACTCGCTCATAATGCTCAACCAACCACAGATCTATTCTATACAGCCTGACTCAAAAGAGAATAGTTTTCACTGCTTGCAATATATCGTAGTCGACAGGCAGAGCTGGATTATGATCAATGGCTGTTAAATGCAATAGTTCGAATGTCTCATAGTTGGTGATCCAAATGCTCCATCAATTGACTGGGAGGTGCATTTCTGTCTACTAGGAAACTGATTAGACAATTCATCGTTGTATATGTTTAAGTTGCAACTAGTTTGCCAGTGCCAGCAACCATAAACCTGGTACTCTCAAAGTACTCATCAACAGTGTCAGAAGTGAAAGTCTTATCGCCCATTGGTAAGAGTGATCATGGAACTTTAAAATTCAAAGTGCAGACGGCAGTCTCTTGTCCAAGCTAAGTTAGGTGTAACACAAACTAAGATTTGCAGCTGTTCAAACACTATCAATATTTCTGCATCAGAAGATGGATTTATACCCAGAAGATCCCGTTTAACTAATCTGAGGAGTGTGTAACCAAGATCATTGACAACGGCAACACTGCAGACATATTGTTCTTTCCCCAAAAAATAATTTGGTTAATAACTGGCGACTCCTTCAAAGGCTCTATTTATACAAAATTACTAATGTATTTTGTGTCAGTCCGTCACCATCGTACCTTGTGTCCAAGTGAATGGTTATCTTTCCAGATATCAGCACATGAAGTGCCTCAAGGCTCTGTCCAGTTTTGTTTCTTATGCGTCCATAATCTGGCAGATGAATTGACTGAAAAGCTGAAACCACCAAGATGCAATTATTATCAATTTCAAAATTTTGCGAAATGCAGTAATCTTCCTACCCCACCCCCACGTTTATTTTTCACCTCAACCATTTCATAGTGTCGCAAATGCAAAGGACTGTGATATGGTTGTGAACAACTTCGATCCAGAAAACCTTTCAACTTAATGTCCAATACAGAACTCTTGATACTTTTGAGTATCCATCCGAACAAATCCATATCTTTATAACTATACTGTGTACTTGGAACATGTTCAACAGTTGGCAACAAGGATGGTGGTAGACTTTTGTCAGCCAGCCTTCTAAACCGTTCCTTACCTATTAGGCTCTTGAAGGCCTAACTTTTTATCTAGTCTATTTGTAGTCCAGGGAATAAGGTCTTTCAGGTTTGATTTTTTTTTTTTTTTTATGATTAGCTCCATGTAAAAAAAAATAAAAATAAAAAATTCTGTGTTACTGGCAGGATGTTGTGATGATGCCTACCATATCCAAGTTCAATGTGACCTAAAACAAACATCCAGACTATATAGATTTTTTTGTTTTAATGCTTTGTTGCATTTTATTTTTATACCAATAAATTTAGTTGGAAAACATTTATAAAACCCAACATACTTAGGTTGTCGGAGTTTCAGCTGGACATGTATAAACAGAAAAAGCTATTTTATATAGCTGAATAACCAGGTGTTGTTGGGGGGGGGGGGGTAGTTTATAAAGGTGTAGCATGTTTCTTCATGTTGATAATATAACACCTCTCTTTCCAATTGTTCTTTAATTCATGTAAAATCTTTTGCAACTGCTTAAATATATAAGATAAACTACATACTAGATAAGGTAGGGCAATAGCACTAGATATCTCTGAAGCTGTTAAAGTCTGGCATGAAGGTCTCAGGAAAATCCACCCACAGTATTACTAAGCAAATACAACCAAATATTTCTTAGCTAAAAGAAACATTAAGGTCATTCTCAAACATCACATCAATGTGGGTGTGCCACAGGGGCTTGGTAATCAGACCTATATTATTCTTAGTCTTTATAAATGCCCTGATGCAATAATTTCTGATATGGTGTACTTGTTGATGACACCATGCTCTATTCCTAGCATGAGAGTGTAACAGTAGTCTCTTCAACAACAGAAACAATTTCTAAATCATTTGATATTTGCTTGACTTAGATGCTAAATTTCAATTGGTTGCCTGTATCAAGACTTTAGCCAGTAGCGTCTCTCCAAGAGCCTGCCACCTTGCTTAATGAATCTGTTACTCAGGAAAAGTACCACACTATTGGCATGCAAATGAATGCTACAGAAGCATCTAGCAGCACAAGATGCCGACACTCCAGCAGAGTAAGTCAATCTCATGAACTTCTAAAACCTATGAGCATACGGTAATAGCAATTTCATCTTGGACTCAATCCTATAGGAAATTTGTTCATCCAGACTATGGACTTTTAATACTTTTTGTCAATTCTTTCCTATAACTTTGAACATACAAGTTTTTTTTGTAATGAAAATTTACGCACAAACAAATCCCAAAATATTGTACCACTTGGATAAGTATATTTAATTTTGGTCAAAGTAACATTTAAGCTAATATAATATAAATATATATAATATAAATATAATATAAATATATATATATATAATATAAATATAATATAAATATATATATATAATATAAATATAATATAAATATAAATATATAATATATATATAATATAAATATAATATAAATATAATATAATATAAATATATATATATATATATATATATATATATATATAATTTAAATATAATATAAATATATATATAAATATATATATATATATATATATAATTTAAATATAATATAAATATATATATAAATATATATATATATATAAATATATATATATATATATATATAAATATATATATATATATATATATAAATATAACTCGTTTAGATGACTAGAGTTGCTTTCCACTATTGTCAAGAAAATCTCAAAAGGAATTCAATCGTTTGTAGATTTCTCAATTTATTGCATGAAAACTAACAAAGTTATAACATTCTAATAGCTGATCAAGGATAGGGATGCAAGTGGCCAATGACAAACTGAAATAGATGAACACCCCACCCCAAAATTCACATTTTGAAAAGAGGGGAAAGTTAGAAGAGATAAAAGAGAAAACCATGAAAAGAGAAAAATAAAGTAAGAGAAGAGAAAATAAAATAAAGTCAAATGACAAGAGTTTAGCAGAAATCAGTCCCTTATTAAAAAGTACTTTAAAATTTAAGCAAAAATCCACCTTTTCTGAATTACAAAAGTGGAGAACTCGCATCCCTGGTAGGTATATGCTCTATAAGTAAACAAATTATAAAAAAAATAACTTCTAATTTTATCCGATGATTAAATGCAATTTAAAATCCAAAAATATTGGTCATGGTTGTGATTATTTTTTGCTTTTTTTTAAAAAACAGAAGTCTTTAGTGTGTACTATTCAAATATTCACAACACGGAACGAATACCTGGCAGTAAAGAGAGCTGAGCCACAGATTACTTTTTTTTTTTTTTTTTTTTAAGAGGGGGGGGGGGGAGAAGAGAGCTTATTACTCTGGTTAGTAGTCACATTGAAACACATGTCAGTAAATTTTTTTTGATACTGAAGAAATTATCCATTTTTTATGAGTTTAAATTTAATATAGGACTCAATTTTTAGACCAGTAAATTCTTCATTTATCAGTAAATGCACTTTAGTTTTGAAGAAAAAAAAAAAAAAAAAAAATTTTTTTTAAAGCAAACCGAGTGCTTATATGGAAAACAATTTTTATTTTACCTTTTTTTTTTTAAATTACCAATATATATATATACATATATATATTATATATATATAAATATATGAGAGAGATAAGCAAAATACATTGTTTAAATACATTTAAATTTATTTAAAAAATGTTATTTACAATGGAAAAAAAGTCAAATGAATTCAAAATAAAATGGTTTGGTGTGAAGGCAAAGATACAGGAAGAGATGTTAGCTGGAGTCCTCATCAGAGACGCTCTGAAATGATAAAAAACAAGTTTATTTACACTCGTTGAAGTTCTTTAAATTTTTTTTTTTTTTTTTTTTTTTTTTATAGATCATTTCAAAACCAAAGTTAATTTATTAAATAAATTAGTAAATTTTGATTTTACACATAAGATTGTAGAGAATGGGCCCCAATCAACAAAACAAAGAGGTTAAAAATTCCCAGCCAATGCCAGGTTGATTAAATTTTTTTAAACATTAGGATTAAGAGCAATAACAAAAGTCCATTAAAAATAACTTAGAGGGGGAGAACTTAAACTTTAAGTTCCATTAAATAAGAAATATTTTAAAGTTTTTTCATAAAAATATTTCTTTAAACCCTTCAGTTTGAGTAACTTTTTTTTTTTTTTAAATGATACAAACGAATATTAGTCTTCAACTTTTGGCTGTCTGAAGATTATATTAGGTTATAGTGATGACTTAGAGTTTTGAGGTTGGCAAGTTCTTCCCAAGAGGAGAATTGTCATCATACATAAGGAACTGGGTAAATTGATTATTTAACGTAAAGACGAGGTTTGTTGGTTTATACAAAAATATGAAATTCTGGCTAGTAGCCTTTGTACTATAGCTGTCCTAATGTAGTTAGTTACGCACATGAAGTTTGGATTTTTAAAAATTTAGCAATTGTATATTTGACTTGGTTGAAACAAGTCATGAATGGTATCAAGAAGACTGGTACAGTGAGGAAGACATTCACAAAACAGCAAACACATCTGGTGCTAGGAAGCCATGACTGCCTGGTTTTCATTTGTTCCCGAGTGGCTAAAAAACGCTATTAAATTTGGTATTAGGCAGTCATGTGACCTATTAAATGAGGTCACATGACATTCAACCAGCATTAAATATTTCCATAATCTATTTGCTTAGATGTACATAGCTACAAAGTTTTGAAAAATTAGATATTTTTATAAAGAAAATGTTTCTGGATTAAAACTTTACAGGTTTATCAAGTTTCACAAGGAAAAGAATTTGAACATTTACCTCCAGGAGTTTCGAGAGTTCCTCGGCTTTTGAAACGTAAAGCATGAGCCTTTCAAGTTCTTCCTTTAGTTCACCATTTTCTACCAATAGCTGTAAAATAAAAGAACCATCAAATGAAGTTGTGATATTGCATGTACGCAGTCATGCAACTACTTTTGGGATACGAGGCCCGGGAACATAAAATTTGGTATGAAATTTTTTTTTTTTTTTTTAAATGGAAATCGCTCTAGACAAGACATGA
>OY744526.1:73337906-73932906 GCA_963556195.1 Sepiola atlantica | reverse complement strand
TAATGATGACAGCTTAGATGGCCATCTCTGGCCGCCCTTCTTGCCCATCCAACTTTACACGGGTTTTTCTTGTTGATGTTTCTTTTAGAATTTGACCATTAAGCTGTTATCAATATTCCACCTCTCTGGTAAATGTTTTTCCATTGTGTGGGGATAATTGCAATGACAACCTAAGAAACCTTCCCAGGCTTTTCGGCGCCATCCTCCCCGTTTGTTTTCTATAGCTGGTTCCTTGGAGATATATACTAGTCTCAGATCTCCACTTCAATTCTACGTAGGGCCTAATCATCACCAAGATGCATACTAGTGCGCCCTAGAAGTGCACGATCTGTCGGTTCTATTGGTCCTGTCACATAAGTAGAAGCATTTGTTACTAGGTATTACTCTTAAGGGAATAAATACTTTTTAAAAAGTTATTCACTCACTAATATTCAATTAAGGTGACAAGGTGGTAACAAAATAACCAACCGGCTGCTTAAGAAACCATCTACTTAACCACCAACGTGTAATATAACAGGAAACCCAGCTTGGAATTCAATTTCTAAAAGCCGTCTAAATGTCAGCATTTAAGACAAGCGTTAAACCGAATAGGGTTTAAAATTTAGTTCAATAACTTTAGTTATATCACAAATTTTTATTTTATTTATTTATTTTTTTTAAATAAAAAAAAAATGCTACAGATCCTGAAATTGAGCGAATAATTCAGAATAAATTTATAACATTTAATGTTTTGTAATGATCATGCTCCAAAAATACTCAACACCGATAATATTTGAATTTTTAAGAGCATTTACATTTCAAAATATTAATTGTCACAAATTGTTTTATTTTAAAGTTTATTATATATACACATACACAATGAAATGTTGTGGAGACAAAGGAAAATCAATTAAAACAAGAAATTTAAATTAAATGAGATGGCGGTCGGATACAGACACAGTTTATTCCTGTGCCAATTTTAAAGAGATGTATATGGTTGAAAAGAAAAAAAAAAAGCCTTCCGATTGTTATTTGTGCTTTTATTCATTGAATTTTTTCTTACAGCGAGTTTGTTAACTATTCTATACATTCACTGAAGGTTGAGCCGTAACAAAGAAAATTAAAAAAAAAAAAATACCAAAACTTGTGAAGCTCGTTTGTGCTTTTTATTTATAAATTATTCCATATTAGTTTTAAAGTAATCTAAATGTGTGTATCATTTGCGCATGTTTGTCCGTTGGAAAGATTAAAAAATGATTTTACAGACAAAGTTTTATAACCATGAAAACGAAATAAAGTAAAACACAGCAAGTTTATCTAGCTTATTTACCTATTCATAAATTGTGGCATCTTTTAAGACCTTGCATAACTGAAAATAAGTATTTTTACTATATTATAATTATGAGTACACCCGTAAAATTTTTTTAAATTATGCTCCGTCAGTGTTTGCACTAATTCATAAATCAAAGTAGAAAAACAATGTATCAATTGGTATAGAAATATGAAAAAGAAAACGTCATGGAAATAAAGCGAAGGATTTCTTTGCAAATTCATTCCAGATCCGGGGGGGGGGGGGGCTTCCCCCTTCCCTATACACTTGAAATGGTTCTGTCTGGCAAATCTTTTACTCTCGTGATGGAAGTAGATAAGAAAATTTCAATTTTGAACCCAGAATTTCAGAGCTTTAAATTCTCATAACTTTTTAAGCACTAGAAACATCTGAATAATTCAAACGGTATTGAACTCCATTTACGAAGCTCTTTATAACTGATTAAATAACCTAACATTCAAAATAATCTGAGAATGCTAATATAAACCTAGAAGTTAAAATACCTGTTGACGTGAGATCCTGAACTTCATTTTCCATGGATTCCTTGGTTCGGTTTTCCTTATCATTAACAATTTTTTCACTACTCAAAATCTTGTCAGATGATTTAGTCTTACAATATTGGCTGATTGTCTTTTGAGAAATGTTTGCAGACACTGGTTTCGCAGACTTTTTGGAACCCTGAAACAAAAACAAAAAAGCATTAAAAAATTCTACCTTAAACAGTAAAAGAGTTAGGAACTTTCATAAGTGTTATAGATTAGAAGTGAGGACATTACCTTGAAGATAGGGTTAATCAAAGTGTTCTTCCCTACTAATTCATTAGACCCAATTGTGGCACTTGGTTGCAATGACTGCAATGAAATTCTCTTATTCTGTAAGAAAGACGGGGGAAAATAAAATGACAGCAACAATGGGTGCCTTACAAAATTAAAAAAAAATATATATATTAAAAATAAAAATGGGGAGGGGGGGGATCATTAATGTTGTGTAGGTAGGATCAGGGCTATAGAGTTGGTAGTTAAAACACTCTTGAGAGTACTGAAACTTGAGTTCTGACACCAGACCCATATATTTATAGCAAGAGAGTTTAATTAAATTTGATCTATGCGCAAATATATCCTCCCTCTGGTCGCATATTTTTGCTTCGACAAAAAAAAAAAAAAAAAAAACCCTAGATCACAGGATATTATTTTAGCCAGTGTAAAAGGAATAAAATAAAGTAAATTATCTTATTTATGGATGTCAAGCGCGAACAATATTTTTTTTTATAAGTAAAACCCATTTTCTTTTTAGCGGTCAAGCGTGGAAGAAAATAGGAAAATTACAGTATGGCCACCGATTACAGCATTGCAATCAAGTTCAATTTTGAAGTGTTTAAAAAATTAGTTTTATTTTGGGATAAAAAATAAAATTTAAGACTAATAAATTTCATTCAAAATGTGTGCAGAAATCAAACGAAATAAGAGATATTCAAATAATCCCTATATAGTATGATTGAACGCCAAACAATAGCATCTATTTCATCCATTCAGTTTTTAATTTGAACTATTTAATAATTTGAAAAGTTTTAAATATAAAAGCGGATGTAATACATGGGAGGATTCCCCACATCCCTTAAAAAAAATGGAGGTAAATTCCGAGGTGGACGGTATTATAACAGAACCGATACTTATAAATTCCGATTAAAGTTTTTATTTATTGCTCCTTGGCCTTTTGGCTAAGATCAAAGTGTAGTACCTGTTTTATCAGCATCGGAGTTTAATTATCACCCTCTAAACTTAAAGTTTAATTTTTTTTAAAAGCTGTCATTTTTTTAAATTTTTATTAATTTATTTTTTTTATTTTTTTAAATTTCTTTAATTGTATTATTACTATTGAGGAAAATATAAATAAAATTTGACAATACCAATTATAAATACATATATTACAGAATATAAATTAGAAACTTAAAATAAATATGCAAAATTGGGTTTTGTTTAACAGAGTCAAGAGATTACTATATTATATTTAAGTTGAAAGGTTTTGATGTTAATATAATTAAGATTTGCATTTATTCATGTTGAGATTAGATTACATTGGATTAGTTAAATGCAGTATTCTCCATTTTGCAATGTATTACATTTAAAAGATTGTGATTGACAGTCGAGACAGACGGACAGAAAGAAAAAAAAATTCTATGAAATGGAGATACAAGGGGAAAGGGATTCTCCAATTCAAGACATCAGATAGAAAACAAGAATAACAAGCAGATAAAAGACGACTTAAACACCAATTTAAGATTCAAACAATATTTATTTATAGAATATTAAGAGATAAACAAAACAAACTATTGTAGGGGGGGGGGGGGAATAATGTTTAACCTTGATGACATGCAAAATTTATGCACAAAATAGCGTTCCAAACAAATCACAGAAAACGGGTTATTCACTCAGAATGTTGAAGGTTGTTACAAGACTCGAAACGGGAGTTGAAAAGTTTAATTATCCGGGAATGTCACAAGTCACTCATCCAATATCCTCACTGATCTTTGGATGGAAAAGTCAGCAGCAGATAAAGATGTAAATGTTCAGGAATCATACAGGTGTAATCATGGAAGTCTAAAATTGGCGTGATGTAATCTTTACATCACATATGTAATCATTTCAGCGGTAGTGCGATACATTTACATTCACCAGCAAGTTGGGTGATGCAACCTCGAAAGGTCTTTGTTTTCGTTGAATTAACCTTTGGCATAGGTCTCGGAACAATCCACTGTTGTGAAGTCAGATTCTTTTTCTGCTTTGGTCTTTTCTTCCTCTTCACAGCTCACATGCTGGTGGTGACAGATTTCCTCGACCAGCAACAGCTTACAGGAACTCACCGATCAATTTGTCAACTTCCTTTTTATATTTATTCTCTGCTGAGAAGCGTCGTCGGGAGGTGGAGGTGTTGAAAGTTTCTTTGAGTTAACAGCGACGATACTTTGCACCGATTTGGAGTCAAGGCTAAGGATTTATTTTTAGCTAGTTAGGGAGGAAAAAAGTGTTACTTGAAAAGGAAAACTCCTGTGTACAAAAGACATTTTAATATTTGAGTGGAGGAGAAAAATGTTTCCCTTTCATCCAAAAGCACAAAATAGTACTCTCACTTTGTATTCGTCAGTTTAAAGACGAAAACATTACTTCTAAATTTAAAAGTAGAGTATGGTGTTTTCAAGAATAGAAATGATTTAGAGTAAGAACTCCAAAAGATGTACTATCAGAAGCTCAAGCGCGCCTATAAGTAACGATAAATACATCTAAGAAGAAAAAAAAAAAATTAAGCCCCTTCAACCCGGACAACGCCGCGTAAGTACAGCTAGTGTTTTTCTTCATAAATCGACTTTAACATTAATGACCGTTGAAATTTAAAAGAAATGAGTTTTAACAAATTTAAAGGTTAAATTGTAAAATTGATTTTAGCAACCATTAAATGTTTGCTTTTTAATTTAAATTTAATTGCCAACAAAGTTATTTCAGATGCAATTTAATTTTAACTCATAGTTAAGTAGTAAATCAATCCAGCCTAGAGTCAAAGTTGTATTAGTTTTGTTTCACTCGGCCGTTCACCCAAGAATTACCTCCACTTTTCAGGGGAGGGGGATACACCTATGACACATTTAGCCGTGAGGGAACAAGGGACAGACCAGGCTACTTTTTACACCGGGATTCCAACTAGAAACTGACCCTGTGGGAAGAAGTTAACAAAACCATTTCATTTTTTTTCTCCTTTTAATTCCCACCGTACGTTAAGTTACTTAACTTAAGTAGTAATAAAAAATAAAAATAAAAAAATCAAAAAAAATCGCCATTTTATTAGATTTAAAAATGGCCGATATGCATTTTCTATCGTCACCCTTAGAAATTCGGGTCCTAATTTGGATAAGTACTAAAATTCGTAATTTTGAAGCACTGAAACTGACGAGTAAACAACTATTGTTATCAAAGAACCCGTGAAATGTTTTTAATTGGACAAAACTGCATTCAGGTTCGGATTAAAGTGTAGTATCTGTTTAGTGTTCGGCCCTGTTTACCCCCAATCTTCACTGCCCTTTTTCGGAGTGCATTACATTAAAATCCGACCATGTACCTAACTTTGCTCTCGTGAGGATAGGTAAATGGAGAGATCACAATTTTAAAAGTAACTATTTATAATAACGAAAGATTAACTGGAATAAAATAGGGGATAACTAAGGGATGAACATCCAGGATTTCAGTACTTACGGAGTCAAGTTCCGAGTATTTGAGACGAAATCCAGAGCCAATCCTGGAAATTACCGGGGGCAACACGGTACCAAATTGGAAGATTAATTTGAGATGCTTAAAACTACACAATCGTTAAATGGTCTCAAAATCCACGGTCTACCTTTTAAATATTGTTTTAATTTTCATTTATAGTCAAAAAGTGGAATTTCAGTTATTTAACTTAACAGTAGACTAAAGTTGAAGGTGATTATATGACAAGAAAAAGTCGACTGGATTTGAGACCATTAAATTAACAGATTTGAAGAGGTTAACATTCCAAAAATTAAAGGAATAACCAATATAATAATTAAAGTTACGTCTTGACAAGCAGAAAAAAAACCCTAATTATCCATCTTCCTTAGTTAACCTCTTAAAGTTAAAGATGGCGACTATTTTCACAGCGGATTTTTCATTTCGGCGTTTCACGCGTACGATACAACTTTTTGGCTTGTGCATTTTACCATTCGTTTTCATTTTAGGAGAGTTCCGCCCGTGCAAGGGAAGAGTTAAAGCCCCCCCCCTCCACATTAATAATGGCTTTAGGATTTAAATAAAAAGGCATTTTTTTTACCTTTCTACCAAAACGTCAAGTATTATTGTTCATTCGCGTTTCTAAACTAATTGTCTTGTATTAAAGAATCTTATTGATTTAAAGTGTCGTCTTTTCTTCCAAGACAAAACTTGATAAAATATAAAGTAATAATCACAGTAACAATATTTCAGTTAAGTCCTTTTTTATATGTTAAAGCCATTCTTGGGGAGGGGTTTTGTTGACCCCTCTCTTGCGCGGACGGAACTCAAAAAGTTAAAATACCCCCCCCCCCCACTTTTTTTTTTTTTTTTTTTTACATTAAAACAAATATGGTTTCAGTAAATCAGTGATAAATAATTTAAGTGACTTATAGGAATAACCAAATAAGTTATTCGTCATTAAAAAAGATATTTTAATTGACTAACTTCGATTTGTGGATAGCAAGTTATCTTTGACTAGAAATAAGTTTTAAAGCAAAAGTCAGGAATTATGCTTGTCCAAACTCGTTCAAAAAAAGTTAAATGGAGTGGCTAATGGCTTTTAGTTAAAAGCACAAATGAACAATAGACGACATACGTTGACCTATGAACATTAATCATAACACCTAATAGGTTACTGCAAATTAATTTTTCAAATTACCCACGATCAAATGTGGGAAATTCGAATGAGATTATAACGACTAAGAACTAAAGTGTCAATTCGAAAGTAATTTCTGGCTAAAATTAAACTTTATATTATAGTTTATTTGGGAGATAAGTATATCTCCGCGGAGCCACTATTCTAGAAAAGAACTATTATTAATCATTTTCTTTCTTTGCAAGTCTAAAAAAGAAGGAATCTCAAAATTTGTTGGGTAAAACAAAATCACGTGCACTAGACTTAAGAATTTCAATAAAATGTTCGTATTATTAAAGTTATCAAATTCAGCGACTCTTGGGCCTTTCGGCTACGCATTGTGCCACATCTGGTTATTCATGAAGAAAATTACTTTCGTCAAATTCTTAAAATAAATAAATCGGCCTTTTGGCTAGGAGCAAAGTGTAGTATATTTTCTGTCCTCGGTCAGTTAAGGAGAAATCCTTCTGGACCGAGGCAATTTCAATTTTTATCCCAATTCGAGCGATATTATTCGCACATAAAATTGACCATGTGTCTAACTAACCTCATGGGGAGGCAAGTAAATAGGGACTAACACGACTGTAAAAACAAAAAATTGAAAGTTACAATAGCGCTGTACTTCAAGTTAGTAAATGTTGAGATAGTCGGCCTAAACAGAATTCGATAAAAAAAAATTCTGTACAGACGATAAGTTTGTTTTTTTAATATTACGTGAACAAGATTTAGAGTAAAAGTTTAGTATTACGCATGTAATCTGAAGATAAACGTTTGAAATTATGCGAGAATAATCGAAGTTTTTACAAAATGGTGTCTTATTAGAACCGGAAGTAGGGTATATGTAAAAAGGAAATCGACTTAACGTTAACTGAAACGAAGCAAGCACTTCATAATTCCAGAAAGCAATTTTAATAATTCCCAGAATAGTATTTTAATGGCTACTGCTTTTAAAATGTGGGTAAAAAAAAAAAAAAAAAAAAAAAAAAAAGGTGGCACATGTTCGTCTTTTCTCACAGTCCGTTTTTCACAACTTTTTAATGACCAGTTTTTTTTTCTTTTTTCGGTGCTAGAGAATTCCGGGGTTTTTGGAAAAAAAATTCAAATATTTTACATTTTAGGAGCGGGGATCAGTTTCCAATGTTAATTCAACGTAGACTGACCCCCCTCTTTTTGACCATCTCAAATTTTAAAAATTATTCTTCTGCTTACAAGTACCTATCATGTCGCGAGAGAATTTCGGGGTTTTTGGAAAGAAATTTTAAAAAATTGAGATTTTAAGACCTAAAAAGTTGTGAAAAACGGACTGTGGGAAAAGACGAAGACTGATCCCCCGTCTTAAAATGTAAATTTTGTTAATTTTTTTTTCCCAAAACTCCGGAATTCTCTCGCGACATGATAGGTTATTGTAAGCAGAAGAAGAATTTTAAAGATTTGAGATGGTCAAAAAGAGGGGGATCAGTCTACGTTGAATTTACATTGAAAACTGATCCCCCGTCTTAAAATCTAAATTTTCTGAAATTTATTTCCAAAAACTCCGGAATTCTCTACTGACATGATAGGTAATTGTACACCGAAAAAGACTTACAAAAATTGAGATGGTCAAAAAGTGGGGGATCAGTCTACGTTGAATTAACATTGGAAACTGATCCCCGCTCCTAAAATGTAAAATATTTGAATTTTTTTTCCAAAAACCCCGGAATTCTCTAGCAGCCTAATAGGTAAGTGTACACCGAAAAAAGAAAAAAAAACTGGTCATTAAAAAGTTGTGAAAAACGGACTGTGAGAAAAGACGAACATGTGCCAAAAAGGTTGTGAAAGAAATATTTTGGCACTTCTGCATTCTTTATGAACCCGCAGCCGATTAAGAAATCGAAATTGAAGAGTTCCGTTTTTTTTCTCCAAGTACCATTCATTCAGAATTAACCGGAAGTTGAATTTACCGGGAGGTGAAGTAGAATTTAGTTTAGAAAATGGAGTTAAATGAGTTGAATCTTCGCGACATTG
Organism: Sepiola atlantica; assembly: GCA_963556195.1. Taxonomy (NCBI): domain Eukaryota; kingdom Metazoa; phylum Mollusca; class Cephalopoda; order Sepiida; family Sepiolidae; genus Sepiola; species Sepiola atlantica. Next base: position 73,924,184 of record OY744526.1, on the reverse strand, counting down.
GTAATTTAATGAACCAGACGCAAAAAACAATCGATTTTTTACAGGCACATCGCCATCCACAGGTGCCACAACAAATCATGTGGAAAACATGTGGCAAAAGGCCAAAATGCGTTAGAAAATAGAATGTGGCACCCACACGCAAATGGTGGAGTCTTACTTAATGGAATTTATGTGGCGGCAGAAGTTTTCTGCTAACCCCATGGAAGCCATTATAAATCAAATTGCAGAACTTTATCCTGTTCAATAAAAGAACAAGGACAAAAAAATACAGTCCCCCCCCCCCAATGAAAACTTTTCATTTAGATTAAAAAAATCTCACCAAACAAAACTTTTCAACTACAATATATTAAAAAAAAAATAAAAGCAAAATCAATGTTGACCAAAAAATTCATTCCCCCCCACCCCAATCAAAACTTTACATTTTTATTTATAAAATTTTTAATTCATATAATAAAAAAAAAACAATTGTTAATTGTTTCTTGTTACCCAAAAACAAATCAGTCTTGCATTTTTTTTAGGTTGTAAATAAGTCACTTCTGGTTGAATTACTTCCCTTTATTTTCAGTAGAAGGACAGAAAATCTGCGGGTTCATAAAGAATGCAGAAGTGCCAATATTTTTATAAATAAATTATATTTATAATTCACTACAATACTTTTCGTTCATTACAAATTGTTTACGTTCCAGGTTTTTGTATTGCTCATGGAGCTATGATTGTTTCATCGACAAAACAGTGTTAACCGTCTCCCCCCTCCCGTATGTAATACTAAATTGATTTTAACTACAAAACGTTCATGTCATAATCTTAGGTGATGATATATATATATATATATATAACCTATAAACTAATTTGGTACTTGTGCAGTTTAGTAAACAGCGGCAGAGAATCCACAGGAAGTAACGACTAATAGATTAAAACCTAATAATTCTATTTAATGAAATAGTTTCCGGAAAAAAAGATTTACGTGATTTTTGGAATACGATATATGCGTTCCGTCACGGGTACGTACATCATAAAGTTTTTTTATCTTAAATGGTTTTTTTTTAATAACGTCCCAATTCTAAACTGGCACCGTTGAATTTAGTGACGGTATTAAAGCAAATTGTTCTTGAAGTAAGGTTTTAATCGATAAAATGACTGGATGTTTCCAAAACATTAAATTTTTGTAGTACAAAAATTGTAGAATTTGTCTAAGAATTTTACAGCCAGAAACAACGACAGTTTAAAGGCTTCCCAATTCCTTCCAGTTTTTGTTTTTTTAACTCTTAAGAAACAAGTCATTCCGGTAGGGTTTTTTTTTTAATTTTTAAAATTCCTTATGCTATAGAATATTATCTTTCAATATTCGATTAATAAATAAATAAAATGTGCAAGTCACGTAGAGTCGAAAAACACAAGAGACGAAGTGGTTTTAATATAGCGAATGTACTTGATGAGTTTAAACAGGTTTTGATATGCTTTGTCCGTTTAATCTGAAAATATTGCTTTGTCCGTTTAATTTGAAAATATTTTGTTTTCTACAGTAGCATCTTTAACGTAATTTCTTTTTACAGAAAGAGATTTAAGTTTAAGATTTTTTTTTTTTTTTTTTTTTTTAATCTATAACATTTTTACCTTGGGGGGAGGGGGGGAGACAAATCGCTATTATTTACGTCCATCGTCAAATCCCAAAACGACTACTTATTTATAAAATAAACAAGAGATACCGGTCAATAAAATTCAAATGATATTTATGCAGACCTCGGACTGGGATCAAAGTGCAGTATCTCTTGTCTTCAGGAGAAATTTTTGTGTTTTCTTTTCCAAAGGGGGTTACAAACTAATTCAAAACTTAATTTTCGTGGTAATTTACGACGTTGAAATTTACCAGAATGATAAAAAAAATAAACTAGTCTATAAGAAAACAAATGATCTTAAGTCCGCGTACGAGAAAAAAAAGAAAACGCGGTTAAACATATAGATTTAGGGATGAAAATAATTTTAGATATTGTTTACCTTAGCCATCGTAGATTTGATTCTTTCTGTAATATTCAGAATACAACAAGGAGATAAGTTAATTGAAATGCTACGGCTGAAAAAAATCAACTTTTTATTTGATATTTCCCGCCGCCAAAACTACTACACGAATTTTGATTGGCTCGTACAAATTACGTCATCTCTTTCTTTTGCCTTTCCCATCCCAACACATTTTATCACGTGATAAAATAAAAATTCGACATTATTTAATTACAATTTTGGCTCAATTTTAGTGTAGGAACTGTTATAATATCTCACTTATTTCGCTTGTATTATTGCTTGTTCTGACATAAAATTATACTTATGCTTTGTAATGTGTATTTTCTCTCTCTCTCTCTCTCTCTCTCTCTCTCTCTCTCTCTATATATATATATATATATATATATAGAGAGAGAGAGAGAGATACTTTACATACATACATATATATATATATATATATATATGGGTTATTTATCTACCTCCCACAAGGTAAGATGTGACACAAGGTCGGGAAAGTGGGATTAGATAAGCCAGCGCTCGAAAGGTGAGCACTCTGGACATTTAAAATTTGCCTGGGCAGCCCCGTCGGCATTCCCCGGTAGGGGCGCCTCAGACAGTAAGCAATAAACTTACTCCTCCCCAAAGAGGGGAGGCAAAGCCTGGGAGGGTTGACCTCCTAGAACTGCACAGGACAGGCGTGCAGTATCCATCGGAACAGATACTACACTTTGATCTTAGCCAAAAGGCCAAGAAGGTATTTACTCCTCCCCAGGAGTTAGGCACAAGGCCAGTTTTATCTTACTCCCACAAGTAAGATGTGACCACAGCTTGGGTCGAGAAAGTGGGGTTAAAAGCCAGCGCTCGAGAGGTGAGCACTCTGGCCATTTAAAAATTGCCTGGGCAGCCCCGTCGGCATTCCCCGGTAGGGGCGCCTCAGACAGTAAGCAATAAACTTACTCCTCCCCAAAGAGGAGAGGCGAAGCCTGGGAGGGTGGACCTCCTAGAACTGCACAGGACAGGCGTGCAGTATCCATCGGAACAGATACTACACTCTGATCTTAACCAAAAGGCTGAAAGGCCAAGAAGCCCAATTTATTTAGGCAGGTGAATTCCTTCAGACAACCTTCATCTTTATCTACAGATGAAGATTTTACAAACCTTGGGAACTCACCAGACCTTAGGCATAGCGCCCGTTATGCTGTTCAAAGTTTTTTATTTCAAAAAAATTTTTACAAACAACAGAAAAGAACATTTGCTGACTCTAAACTAGATTCTTGCACCAAAATACCGCATTCACTCTGTGGGTGGATCCCTACTTAAAATATCCCCAAAAAACATCAATGTAAAAAATGAATTATCGTGGGAGTGGGAAAAAATATTAAAAACACCCAAAAAGAAAGAAAAATAAAGAACAAAATAAAATGATAGAAAAGGGGGGGGGTAGTATGGCCCGGCTTTCCCTCATGGCTAAGTGTTAGACCGCCCACTGTTTTCCGGCAGGAGACCGAAAACAAGCGGGTCGGTCACTAAGTGGGAGTGGGAACTTAAGAGAGGAGTGTTCAAAAAATAAATTCATCGGGAATGGGATCTAGGGGTGGATGGCATCTTCCAAGATAGTAATGCCAAGGGTTTCAAAAGACCGGGGACAAAATAAAACAGTGGAAGTGGGAATCTTTGGAAGCTCTCTAGTGCCGGCAAAAATAAAATAGGGACAGGATATCTCTCATTCCTACTAGTTTAAGAGTTTACCAGTTTTTTTAAATAAATCAAAAAACTCTACAGGGGTGGGTTCCGTAGAACCCAGTACCGTGTGTGCCATAACTATGGAGGGAACACGAACTCAAACTTGGCACCTCGTCGGATGCACAAACTAGTGTCATGCACCCATCTCCTATTGAAATCCATGCGATGTAATCGTTTCCAATCGCATCTGATCTTCACTTTAAGTTGGTGTTTAAAGTAAACTACCAGATTCCGAACCGAAACAGATCCAACCCCATGAACCTCATCAAGACGTGTAACCCACGTCACTAGTCTTGCTACGGCTAGGATGGCTAGAAACACCATTCGTTTCTCCCCAGACCACGGCGGTGCTGCGTTGTTGATGACAGATGCTACATCTAGGACCATCGGCTGCTCGGTGTCGATGCGGGCCGTCACCTCCCTGACGTATTCCCAGAGATGTCGAAGTTTGCTGCAAGTGAAGGAGGTGTGCTCGGCCGTTTCTTCTTCGTCGTCTTCACAGCGCGGGCATAAGGGGACGTCCCTTAAACCATCTCTGCGTAATCTGCCATAGAGGGGCAGTGCGTTCCGAACCAGTCGCCAGGTCAGAGAATACTCAGAATTGTTGAGATAACTCTGGCCCGGCGCCCAATTCCACTGGGAGCGGGCCTCCTCCCTCGACAATCCAAGCCGCTCCTCAAGTGGGTCCGAAGCGGTACCCCCCACTAGATCCCGATATAGTCTCTTCCTAGACCGGGCAAGGTTACTGGACCCCGGCAATGCTCTAAGCGCGGCCCGGCATTCGGTGAAGAACAAGGGCTCCCCTCTCGGCCTACTTCGACCGAGAGGTCGGGTATGAGGTTGGGAAAGGCGCTCCCGACTGCAGGGACCCACGGAGTGTCTTCCATCAAAGTCCGACTCAGGAAAGCCAGTCTCTCGGCATGTCGATGACTTGCCAAGTCAGGCATCCCCAAGCCTCCCACACTCGGATCTTGAGTACAGACCTGTCTGCGGACGTACGCTTTCCGGCCCTTCCAAAGAAGCGAGAAAAGTAAGCGCGTGAAAGCGTGAAGGCAGGCCGCAGGCAGTGGTAGTACAGACAGCCGGTAAAGGATAAGAGGAAAGACGTAAGTGGCACACGCCTCCGCTCTGCCCTTTAAGGAAAGCTTCCTTCGAATCCAAGCCCGGACCGACGATTCGACCTTTGTCTGTACTTCCGACCAGTTCTTTTCCAGCTGAAGGCCCGGTCCAAACCACACGCCGAAGATTCGAACCGGGCCATCCGACCAGCTGAAGTCACCTGGAAGAGCGGTCTCTCCGCTCCAGGCACCCAACCGTAGGCCGTTCGACTTGCTGCGGTTGACTATGGCCCCTGTCACTTCTTTGTACCGAGCGAGCGCCTTAATCACCGTTCGAATGTCAGTACGGCTCGACACGAAAACGGTGACATCATCAGCAAGCGCGGAAACCCTGACTCGCACTTTGCGAGGAGGGATAGCGATCCCGTGCAGGACTGGTGTTGTCGCCTGATCCCTTAATTTGCGAAGGAAGGGTTCCAACACCAGGATGTAGAGCAGGGCGACAGCGGACAACCCTGACGTACCGACCGAGAAACAATGAACGATTCCGACCTCTTTCTATTGACTTGCACCACTGCCGTCGGCGAGTCATACAGAATAGAGATCCACCTGCGGAAGTCCAGACCAAAACCGGCAGCCGCTAAAACAGCTTTCAGGAAACCATGGTCGACCCTATCGAAAGCCTTGGACTGATCTAAATTGATCAGCGTCGTCTTCTGTCCCCTCTATGATCATGCGAATCAAATGCAAGTTGTTCTGAATCGACCTCCCCTTCACAGCAAAGTTCTGCTCAGGCTTGATCAAATCACCGACAACAACCTGCAGGCGGTTCGCAAGAACGTGGGCCAAAATCTTTAACTCTGTGTTTAGCAGAGTTATGGGCCTGTAGTCGTCTAAATTTCCCCCACCAGGTTGGTCCCCCTTCTTCAGTAATGTGACCACTCCTTTGGTTACCTGTCCAGGGATTGACTCCTGAACAAACCAGTAGTTAAACACATCCTTCAGAATTGGGACAAACATGGGCGACAGCCTCAAATACATTTCGTACGGCAGACCATCGAGTCCCGGAGATTTGTTCAAGCCGACCTGCTTCAACGCAGTAACAATCTCGCCCTCCGTAATCCTGCCATCACAGCGAGCTGCTCGAGCCACCTCGAGGCGGGGCGAGTCAGCCAAATAGCTGTCAAACTCCTGGCCGCGAAGTCTGGGCAGTTGGGTGAAGCGTTCCTCCAAATGCTCACGGAACCCCTCACAGATCTCACGAGACGATACCAGGGTATGTCCTTCCAGGTTTTTCACCTTCCGAATGTACCCATCCGAACCACGACATAAAGCAGCCTTACGCTCAACAGCGTCAACGTTCACGGCTTTGTTAGAGACTTTATTTAACCTAGCTCTAACTACTTGACCTCGGTATCGCTCGCTAGCCAAGCGATTGAGGTCCCCCATAATTAATGCTATCTCTACGGGATCCCAACCCAGCCACCGCCCGGGTCATCTTATCCTCTACTCGCTTTTGCGTCCTAGCCCTATCTTGAGCGAGGCGCTGGCTGTAGCGGACACAAAAGTTTCTAACCTGAGCCTTAGTTTTAACCCAGTACCTACTCCCGATAACCACCCCCACTAATCCCCGCTGGAGTAGTAACGTTAGCTGTTCCCGGAAGTCGCGTATCTCCAGTAAGGAGGTATTAAACTTCCAGTACCCAGCCAACCTAGGCCTATCACTTAAGTTCAACCAGGCCATAACCAATTTATGGTCCGAATGTCCTAACCAAGTGAACGTGGGACAAGATATGAAATCTACGTCGCCTCTTCTAACTAACATTCTGTCCAAGTAAGTATGCCACGTTCACATCTCCCGCCCTGGGTGATCGACGCGAAATCTGTCGACAAGATCGCATGAGGCCATCAGGTCAGACAGACTGCTTTCACACCACGCCGACCCTCTATTCCCACCGATCTTATCTATCTTGGGGTTTAGGATGGCATTCCAGTCCCCCATTAAAACTACTCGCTCCGGACCCTTGAGGAACGCCTCCAACCGTCGAAAAAAGGAAACCCTCTCGCCAACAATGTTGGGCGCATAAACCGCAACGATCCGAAACTTGCTGTTTTCAATGGCAACATCGACCATGACCAGTCGTCCCACCGCATCCGCATGAACAACGCTCACCGTCGCAGGCAGGGTGCGTCTCACTAACAAAGAGATGCCACAACTATGAGCATTGCCATATGCTGAGTAGACGTCATAGTCGTCAGTCAGCACATCACAATCCCCGTACGAACCAAAGTGGGTCTTTTCAATCGCAGCTATATCTACCTCACGGGCCACGAGATCCCTTAGCACACAAGCAGCTCTGCCTCGGGATCTCATGCCCCTCACATTCTAACAAGCCAAGTTTAAATTTGTGGTCCCCATCAGTTACTGTCACACACGGGGCCAAAGTCCTCGGGAGTGAGGACGCCAAAGGCCTGACCGAGACTGCCGGTCAGCAGTTCGGACAAAAAACGTCCGTCTCTTGTCAGACTTCCCACGTCCAAGGGAAAAGTAAGTTTTAATGCCCGAAAAAATGAGGGGTGAACATAAATGGGGTCCCTCCCTGGACATTTAAATTTTAATTTAGTCAATGATGGGTGCTCCTCATCCATTAGCTTCATCCCGGGAATTTCCCCCTTGCCAGCCTCCAACATTCTCCAAAGGGCCCTCGCCCTGCTGCCCTTATCTTGGCGAACAAAGGTGATGATCATGGGGGCTTCCTTGAAGTTTTGGGGATTGTCGACGCGTTTACCCCTTACATGGCTAAAAGCCTTCAGCTGTCGGAGGTACTTTTTTTGCCTCCCGTTGAGGTCGGAATAGACTTGCGAGGCGTTCGCTTCGCATATCCTCTCGCCGGGCAAGAAAGGGTACTTTTTGGACTTGTCTTGTCTGACGACCGGTGGAGGAGTAGGTTTTTGCTCTTGGGTGGGAGCTTCTTCCAGCTCCTCAACAATAGGTGCCGCGAGTTCGGGCTTCTTCGTAGTCTTTTCCGCTGCGGCAACCAAACTCTCTTCCGGGGTATTCAAAAGGGGAGGGGGGAGGGTTGCTCGACCGATTCTGAGGGCGGTTGGGCAATGTCACTGTCAAGGCTGTCGATTTTTTCCCTCTCTTCTTCCCTCTTTTCTTCCTCTTTGTTTTCTTTAATTTTCTTGGGTATTGAGTCCTTCTCTTTTTCCTTCTGCTCCTCGACTCCCTCCACGGCCCTCTTCTCCTCTGTTTTTGTATCTTTCTCGGACTCCGATGAGTTTTCCGGGAGCTTCCTCTTTACCGACATCGATGGTGTGTTCGGGTTAGGGTTGGAAGCTGGTTTCTTCCCTTTTCTGGAAACTACCTGGAAACCATCACTTGTGGGAGTCTCCACTCTAGTGACTGCTGCTGCCTCTGGTGCTGGCACTGATGTCTTCTCAGGCCCCTTGGATGTTTTCGGCACAGCCGCCGGGGGTTTTGCTGTTTTCCTTTTAGGGCAGTCCTTTGCCATATGTCCCGGCATCTGGCAGTGCCAACAATGTGGCCATCGTCCTTCCACAATGATAGACATGGACCAGGTCTCACATTGCAGCTGTGCAGGGATTTTCAGGAAGTTTGCGTGGGTGACCCTCATCTGGAATTTAAATTCCCCCGTCAAGATGTTCCGGGGGCCGCGGACTGGAAGAACCGCCTCGACGTCACCATATTGTGACATGATCGCTCCCAAATGTTCAGCATCAATACAGCATGGGACGCCGAGAATTGTAACGGTTGTCCGCCTTTGCGCCATGTATTCCGGTTTTATTCGGATATGTCTCCAGGTCCTGTCGCTCATTAACATTTTCTCGGCCTCCTCCTTGGTCGGGAGCAAAATGTCCCACATGGCGTAGGATCTTCGCATGATGTACGTAGCAGGGATCTTCAGGTCACCCAGCAAGTTGTACATCATGTCCTGTTTGACCCTAGTTAGACTGTTAAACTTGGCGTCCAACGTTATCAATGAGACTATACGCAGTCTCAGACTTTCCAGGGTACCGGGAACAAGTTTGATTTTGTTCCCCTCGGTATAAGGCTCGTATTTCTCCCTGAAGAGCTGACGATACTCCTCTGGGGTCTTTTGAGTCTGGGGTCCCCATCCTGCTGAATTTCCGGGGGCCTTGGGAGCCGCCTTTGTTGGAGACCTCTGACCAGCAGGGATTGGAGACCCAGAGCTGCTTAGTGCTGGCCATACATATTTGGTTGTTTGAGAGGCCCCCCTCCTCTCTTTCCCTCTATGCTTTGATCGTCGATGTACTTCCCTCTCAGAAGCGTCTGATGATGAATCATCCGAGGAGCACCCTATATTTTGAGCCACCTCTAAATCTAGAGAATGGCTCTTGGTTAATTTATTTGTTTGACCCTTTTCAAAAGGAGTGTTGTCGTAACCGGCAAAAAACTCTTCATGAGAAACGGCCACTCTTGAGATCCCTTCGAAATCCCCAAAAAGCAAATCTGGGTCGCCATCAGACACGGAACCTGAAACTGGGGCGCCACCGGCTGTGGTAATCCCCGAATCGAGAACCGAAGAGATTTGGGAGCACTCGGGTGTGCTACCCCCCGACCGGACTGGAGTGTCGCACGGCACGACACTCCCCAACAAAGATCCAGAGTTGCCCTGCGGGGCTACATCTCCTGGGGGGCACTCGGGTGTGCCACCCCCCGACCGGACTGGAGTGTCGCACGGCACAACCCTCCCCAACAAAGATCCAGAGGTGCCCTGTGGGGCCACCCCCTCTGGGGAGCACTCGAGGGTGTCTCCCCCCCACCGACCGGACTGGAGTGTCGCGCCGAGCGACACTCCCCGAACTCGCAACTGGGGCGCACATGTCCGTGCTGCCCACTATCACAGGGGTGCCCTTCGCGGCCACACCCCTCTCGCTGTCTTTAGCCAAGACAGCTCTGGCTTTTGAGACCCAGGTGGCCTCCATCGAAATCTGGGTCTGTCTGCTGCCCACAACCCGCCGATTCAGAATCAGGGAGACCGTCGCCTAATAGGTACGTGAGTCTTCCTTGAACCTGCCGGCTGTTTAAGTTGGGACAAGCAGTCAGACTCTGAAAAAAAGAATTAATTTATATTTATTTGCCAAAAAAGCGGCTACAAGAAAGATGGCTCCCCAAAAAGGGGAACCGAAGAGACAAAGCTCTACCAACGGGGAGCTGCCTCCCCAACGGGGAAGGAATTAGATAGGAAGAAAGAACATAGAAAAAAAGAGAAAAAATCCCCAAAAGGGGGAGGAAAAAAGTGACAAAAGCCCCAAAAGGAGGCTTGGTCAGAAAACGCTTTAAACCTAGCCAAAAGGCCCGATAGCGCGGATGCCTGGTCTTTGGGAAGACGAAAATGTCGCAACTGAGAACAGATACTACACTTTGATCTCGCCAAAAGGCCAAGAAAGCGTGAGCAAAAGGCCAAGAGAAAACAAAAGGTTAGAAAGTCCACGTGGTCTTAAATAAATGTCCCGTTAATAGGGAAGAGAGAAGAGTTCATATAATGAAAGATAAGATGAATGCCCTGTTTGTAAGAAAAGGGAAAAAAATTCATATATGAGAATGTTTTTGTATTCGTTTCGCAACTACGCAACTACGGCAGTTGATTAACACACGCACGTCGGACGTCTAATCACACTGATGCAGTTGATAGACACTCCTTTGATCTTCTGAACATACTCCTTTTATTGTCCAAGTGTTCATCATCAGCCAATCGGTGGTCAGAAAAACAGTCACGTGAGGCCTGACGTCATCGCTCAATAATCGTACAAAAAACCACAGCCGCCATTAATTTAATTTCCGCCCTCCCCGCGATCATCCCAGCAGGTAAGACAACACGCGCAAACACGTGGTCGCTTTCTTCCTTCATTCTGTTCGACTTTACACTCCCCTCTGGTCTCAAGATCACACATGCGGCATTGCGGCCGCGGTCGTTTGTTACGGGCACTCCTACGGAGGGGGATTAGCTGGACTTCTTCATCTTCATCAGAGCTCTCAGGAGGAGTAACAGATCTGTCGCCATTAACGTTGCCAGCAGTCCTTCCATCAAGCTGAGCTCCATCGTCATTGGGGCTTTCAGAAGTGGCGCTGGAACTATCGCCATCTGTGCTGAGGGTCTCAGCCATGTCATCACAACAATGGGGCATAGGTCGGATCCACATTTCATCATTGGATGATTCATCACTTTCGCTGTTCGATATTTGGTTTGTATCAAGGGCGGGCCGGACATCCTTCACATGCCGTGGAGTACCATCAACCAGCACAGCCTGCTCACTAATTATGCCGGTGATCCGTCCTCTTCTGAAACTGGTTGTACATCGGTTACTGGGAGGCCTTACCCAAACGGCGTCCCCCAACTTGTACCGTCCTTGCGTTCTCTTCTGATTAGGCAGGCAGGCGTCAATGCCCTTAACACGCACTCGATAGCAATGTATCGCATTAGCAGGTGCACTTTCAGCAGTCGCGTCATCCTTTGGTGTCGTATTGTACCTATATACTGCCTCTGCAATCGTACATTGCTTCCTTGCTGCTATCCTCTTCACACTTCGGTGGCACCGCTCCGCTATACCGTTGCCACTCGGTACATATGCACACCTGTGTCTAAGCCGGATCCCCCACTCGTCTACAAAACGCCTGAATTCTCCGCCGCAATCCTGCACTTAGTGGCGCCCTCCTGCTCCTGGTGATGTCCTCCTGTTCTTTCTGCATGTAGCGATGACCCTCTTCATATCCTGATTCTGGCAACGTCCTCCTGTACCTGGCAACATCACCCTGCATCTTCTACACCTAGCGATGTCCCCCTGCCTCTCTAGCACTTGGCAACATCCTCCTGCCTTTCTTGCACCTGGAAATGTCCTCCTGCACCTAGCAATATCCTGTACCTGGCCATATCCTCCTGAATCTCTGGCACCTAGCGATGCCCTCCTGCATCTCCAGCATCTGGCAACATCTTCCTGCACCTGGCGATGTTCTCCTGCCTCTCCTACACCCAGTAACATCCTTCTGCCAATCCAGTTTTTGGCAATATCTACATCTACATGAACATTCTTATCGGTACAATAACTGATCTTTCATTTATATATTGTTCACCTACATTTGTCATTCCTTCTTTGCCATTGTCATATTATTGTCTTTGCCTCTTTCTTAGTTGTAAGACAAAGTTCAATTTAGCAAATGGTTACACAATCTATCAGATCAAACAATTAGAGTAATGATCATTCTTCGCTAATTTTATCTTCAGAACACAAAATAGACTTCCTTTAACTTTGTCTTTGCCACAATGTTGCATCACTGTGCTTGTTTTATAAGTACTTCAATAGAATGTGCTCTGACGAACTTGCTGCACTTGTGCTCGCTCAATGTAAATACACCTGACTAGCCCAACCATGAGCAAAATACCACCCCTTCACAGTAGAGGTACTCAAATGCCAAAAGCGTTCTACTCTAATAGCTTCTTTTCTCAAACGGCTTGCCTTTGTTTCCATGTTTCCCCGACTGTACCGACATGCAGAAATTTAAATGTAATGTGAACAAACATCTCGCTGTGCAACTCTCCACTTTGGATGCCGGTATAAATCTGTCTCTTGATTCACAGTAGCCACTTAAGTCTCAGTGGCAATGTGCCTTTTTTGGGGTGAATGTAAGTAAAAAACAAAAAAAACTCATGTTCACTTTAAATGAAAAATAGCCGCCATTAGAATCCGGTTAAAAATATAACTGAAGACTAGATTTAAACATTTAAGTCTTTATACACAGTCTTACTGTGGAGACCCACATCATTCAACATCGGAGTCAAATCTTTTTTATGGTCTGAGAACTCAGAGTCAAGTATCTTCGCTCTGAAAACCGAGTTGAGTCTGATTAAAAAAATCTTGTGAAATCAGGTTTATACACAACCACCCATGCAATATTATAATGTTCTGACTTTAAAGTGTGTGTGTGTGGGGTGGGGGGCATTTAACGTAAAATGATCACCCAGTTCTTGATTACATGATGTAGGACAGAACGAGTAACCATTTTTTGTGTATTTCCAAAATAGTTGTCATTTTTTAATTAAAAAAATATTGTTTTTTTTTCAGAACTACTATGGGACATGGGCCCTAGTATGAAGGAGATATAGACGATGGTCATGTCTTTTGGATGTACCATGACGCATGCTAACAATTAAATGTAATAAATATGGAAATGGAGAAAAATGGTTGTTATAGCATATTTATATTTATACAAATTTACAAAGATATTTGTGTCAGTTGAAAAATTAATCGTTCTCTTGTTATAGTTGAGAAAAAGGCACGAGTGTTAAAGTGTATATGTATATATGTTTGTTTTCTGTCAGTGTGAATATGCATGTGACAATGTGTGTCAGTTCAGTAGGCATTGTAGACAGTGTGTGCATATTTGCTTGAATTTGTTTTAGTCAGTGTGAGGTTATATGCATGAACTGGCATATGTGAATTCAGTAGGCAGTGTGTGTGTATTTGCTTGCCTTTGCTTCGTCGTATATACATGAACTTGCGTGTTTTGAGGACCCTTTTTAGAGTTCTAGTTTTAGGGTTGATCTTTTGGGAGAGTCAATTTTAGAGAAATATTTTTAGGAAAACAGTTTTAGGCAATACATGAGTGTGAGAAAGCAAGAGAAATGTTATATGGTAAACACAAACAAAATAACGAGTACAAAAGCATAAGTTCACAAAAGAGATATTTTATATATGTTTAAAAATGGAAGTTTACATAGACAGGAAAACATAGTTTGAGAGTCATTGCAGAACAAAGGGGATTCATAAGCTGTGATAATTCGGAAGTCTGAGTCGATAATTTAAAGGCTGTGAGTTTTCCACAGGTCAGAAAAGGCATAATCAAAACTTCCCCATTCAATTACAAAAATTACTTTTGATTGAAAGTTATTAATAGAGGTTAATGTTCATGTGTAGAAGGGTTTTTTTAATTTTTTTTTTTAACTTAGTTCACCCCAAACAAGGCAAGTTGCCACTGTACATGTAATAGGCTACTGAGAGTTAGAGTGAAAGTTTAGGGGGTTATCCTAAATTGAGAGCTGTGTAATGAGATGCTTGTTCACTTTAGTTTTAAATTTCTGCATGTCAATACAGTCGGGGAAACAAAGAGCAGGGAGGGAGTTCCAAAGGCCGCCAGCTTGAGGAAAGAAGCTATTGGAGTAGAAGGCTCTCCAGCATCTGGGGACCTCCACAGTGAATGAATGGGATTTAGCTGATTGTCAGGTTGGTCGAGTGTATTTACACCGAGGGGGCACAAGAGCAGCAAGTTCATCGGAGCACATTCCATTGAAGTACTTGTAAAACAAGCACAAGGATGCAATATTGCGAGACTGGAGCTTGGTGGAAAGTGATGGACCTATTAGATTAGAGACTCTTGTTGAATGATAAATGTAACGAGTATTAAAATGAATATGTTTATACATTTCTGTTCAATCAGCATGAATCAGCAGATGACAGTGTGAAAGAGTCAAGGCATTGTGCGTCTCTGTGTGTCACGTTGGTGTCAGAATGTGTATGCTTTTAACTGTGTGTGTGTGTGTGAGTTGAGAGGCGAGGGAAGAAGGCATAAAATAGATGTTAGCTCTGTTCAGTATTGTTGCTCAAGATCTTTTTTGAAGGAAAAAATTGGCCTTATATGTCCTCATGGTGGATCAAAATGACAAATTTTACAAATTCTGAGAAAGTCTCTGATTGACTAAAAATGTTTTTATTTGTTTTTATTAATTCAAGCAAATGTGCGCGTGGATCTATATGCGCGGAAAAGATTTTGAGCACTTTCATTTTGTAAACCAAAGGGTAAACTTTGCTGCTAACATATGTGAGTGAGTTCAGTAGGCAGTGTGTGTTTATTTACTTGTTTTTGTTTTATCAGTGTAAGAGTATGTGCGTGAACTCATTTGTTAGTGAGTTTAGTAGTAAGTGTGTGTATGTGCTGCCTTTTATACTTGTGAAAATGTGTGTGTGAGTAAATTGAGAGTTGTCATTTGCTAACTTTTGCTTGGAGGGAAGCTGAGCGTAATGATGTGGTGGACCGAGACGCGATCCAAATGAACGCCAAAAAGCAAATGGCTTGAATTGCATCCCTTCTTTCTCTGCTTCGTTGGGATATGCTCTCCTTTTCAATTCCAAAGAGTAAAGGAGTTTTAATAGGAACGTATGAATTGAAGATTTCCAACCAATTAAAAATGGTTCAAAGTCAAAACTATCAAATCAATGCCAAAGTAATAAGTTGATGCAAACTAAATAAACCCTATAAGAGACCGGAAATGAAAAGAGTTCTCAGAGTCCTTCTAGGCAACAGATTCAAACGGAGCGCTTTGAAAGAACCCACAAGAACTACGCTCCCCCGTTGCACCCGGCCAAAAGCCGGAGAGGCAAGAAGAAAAGAACATTTAAAAATGCACGTACAAGCTTTCCTCACATCAACTCATGCACTGATAAGAAGTCAGGCGAACAGAAACAAATTGCTGCCCACTTACATGCACTAACAAATATAGACATACACATCTTTAGCCTTCGTGTCTGCTTATTTATTAAACATTTTCTACCAAAGAACACGAGTTGTATTAACTTTACCAAAAGAACATTTGTTCACTAAAACTAACTTTTATATTCATGTAAAATTCTAGTTCCATAAATGTTTTGTTGATAAATCATGTTTTCCTTCCTTCGCCATCGACAAAATCCAGTTCATCTTTTAGATTTAGCACACCATCATCCCACACTATAACGACGTGGTCGGTGGCTGCCTTATCTCTGACTCACTGTGTCTTCTCTTCTGTGTCGCTCTGGTTTATATAGCCTAGCGTTGGATTCCAGGTAGGAATTTCGATTTCAAGCATGAAGAATGATTTTGCGTGTTGAAATAGTAGACAGCAGGTCATGTGACCGTTATTTACCTTTTTTAGCGTTTGTTTTTAGGGTGTGGATTGTGTGTTTCGCTCTTGCAGTTGATTAATAAATCATCGTCTGGATTTTTTTTCTTGTAACGTCTCTCCCCCCCCCCCCTCGCTCGTATTTACAAAAAAAAAGCAAAGCAAAACTCTTTAAAACAAACAACCAAAACGACATGCTCTTCATTAACCCCAGCACTAACTCTAAGTCAAGGGTTGCAATACCTTTAAAAACAAAAGAAACAGGCATGACAACACTGAAAAAATATCTAAAATACTAGTTTTGAAAAAAAAAATTCTTTTAAATTAAAAAATGGCGGCGATTTTGGAGAAAATACTAGTTATCCGTTCTGTTCTACATCATGTGGCCATAACTGGGTTATCAATAACGCTCTCTGATTGTTGGAAGTGAGCGGTCATTTTTAGGTTATATTTATATAGTAAAGTGAATTTTTAGAGTGGAGTTCAACCCCACTCTAAAAATTATTGTTCAGGCATTTCCACGGTGTCAATGTGTAATCACACACACAAAAAAATCTCACTTTTTATTTTTTCACTGACAGCATGGAGCAAAGGGTAAAATTTAACCAAATAATGGTAGTCCCTATTTAGTTGATCAGAGTCACGGCCGTTTTTAATGTGGGGGAACAACCAGCTCCTTATAAAGGAGCATTCTCCCCCACTTTTTGACTTGCCCCCCCCCCCCCCACTTTACGGTCATCAATAATGAAGTTATATATGCATGTGTTAACCGGCCCCCTCCCCACACTTTTTAGGAGAGCCCCCCTCCCACTTTTATAACTGTCCCGCCGGTCCTGACAGATACTATACTTTGCATTATTTATTTGCATAAAATATTTTAAAAATTACATTCAAAACAAATTAGGCACAAGGCCATCAAAAGTGTGGGGAAAATGGGTGTCGTTGGTCATCTTTTGTCTAAAGTGATAAAAATGTCTATCAGATACTACACTTTCCTCCTGGCCAATTAAATGGTAGTTGGTAAATAAAAAAATTAAAAAAAGAAAGTTATTGATTATCTCCCTTGTATTATAATTATTTAATAGAGGGCGCTATTTATGAACATCATCGCTAAAATGGCGGCCGGTTGTGATGAGACCGTTTTGTGCAGCGTTGTTCTTTATCAACTTGGACATTTAGATGAGCCCGACAATGACAAAAATCATCTCTTACGACTAGTCGATGAGTATAAACTTTTCTCTTATGAGGTAAGAATTCCATTGATTGCTTTTTTAAACCTTCGTACATGTTGAACCGGCATTTTATTTTTATTTATTCTCGCACGTGTCTTCAGATTTGTTTGTTGAGCAAAAAGACTTTGGTATTTTCTATTCATTCCATTCTATTCCAATTATTTTAGCAGTAAAATAAAAATGAATTAAAAAAAATTATTCATTCTTTTTTTCATGCGATTACGCTTCAATAGCCTTGGATATCTGTAAAAAAAAAAAAATATACTGTACTTTATAAATTTAACGTAAAAATGATCACCCAATTCCTGGACAACAAGCGTATATGATCACCCACTTCTTGATAGGAAAAACACTAACAGGTAACCATTTTTTCCCAACATGGCAGCCACACAAAAGACTTTTAATTAATGAAAATAAACAAACATTTCGAGTTCAAAAATAAGTACATAATACTGTTTTTATAAAAAAATAATTTTTTCGTACGGCCGCTCATCTGCACAAGCACCGAAATGTTTGTTTATTTTCATTAATTAAAAGTCTTTTGTGTGGCTACCATGTTGGAAATTTAAAAAAATGGTTACCTGTTTTTCCTATCAAGAAGTGGGTGATCATATAGGCTTGTTGTCCAGGAATTGGGTGATCATAAACAACATTTATTTTTTATTATTACCACCCCAGACTTAGGATTAATGACCGCCACCCGGAAACAAATGAATAATTGAAACAACAACAAAAAAAAAATCTGAGAAATGTAGATTTCAATTGTCTGATTTTAGACCAAATATTGCCGATTGAAAAAGCAAAAAAGAAGACGAGCATAGATTAATGTTTTGTTTTATACAGCAGAGATTTAATTCGTAATTTTCAATTTAAAGGTTTCAAATTTCGAAGAAGCGCAATAGTAAAAATAACAACTAGTCAGCCAGTTCTTCAATGTTATTACATAAAGACCTGCATGTGATTACTTAGTGGCCCCTCGAAGTAATTTTTACCTTCCTACTTTTTAATGAGACAAAGGTCCTCCCTTCCTTAAAGAATCAAAACACAAATTTGATCAGGTTATTTATTTTTAATTATTTTTCGGATTTTATCGTAAATATTTTTGTCTTAAACAAAACAAAATTAATTTTTTTTTTTTTTGAATAGTCAATAAATATTGATATATTTTATTACCAAGTTTAGTGGCGGGGGCGCTACAGAATAGGAACTGCATATATATATATATATATATATATATATATATTTTTGTGGCAATTTCTCTAAAAAATAGTTTGTTAATTACCATTATTTATTTTCCTGTACTGAAAGATGTTTTCTTGTTTAATTACCTCATTAAAAAAATTGACATTTTATAGCCGGTGTAATTCAAATTCCGGTTCGATTGTAATATAAGGACCGTTGGAATATTTCGCCCATATGTTATTTTGGTGCTTCTCCAGATTAGGACCCGAGCTAACTTTGATCCCGTCATTGGGGTCAGTTAGCTCTGGTCCTAATCTGAAGAAGTACCGTTATTTCAACCAAATTACGCGATGACACTTTAGCGGACCCAAAACAAGATGGCTGCTGAAGTAATAAAGGGAGATAATTTTGCCAATTTTATCGCTGACTGTTTGGCCAAATCAATTCCTCGTTGTGAGGGGAAATGCAGACAAATTATAAGATTTAATAGACTTGATAAAGAAAACGAACTTGACAATAATGAGGACGGAAGCATGTTGTTCTTTAAGAACAACTAAATCCAATATGGTAGTCGAGAATGCCGGGCTCGAACTCGAGACCCTAAATTCGGCTTTGCCTCACCGGGGCGCTGACAGTTTCGTCGTTACACTGTTAGTGAAGACCAATTGAAACTATTTGTCGAATTAGTAAGAGTTTTTATTTTTTACTTTAATTCACCCCAAACAAGGCACATTGGCACTACTGTGAATTAGGGTGATCCTGTGGGTATAGCCCCTAAGTGGGGAGTTGTACAGCAAAATGTTTCTTTACATTTCTGCATGTTGGTGCAGGGAAGGAGTTCCAAAGGCTAGCGGTTCGAAGCTATCAGAGTAGAAAGCCTTTCAGCATCTGGGGACCTCTACAGTGAAGGGGTGGGATTTTGTTGATTAACGGGTCGGTCGGGGGGGCATTTACATCGAGGGGGCACCAGTGCAGCAAATTCATCGGCACACATTCCATTAAAGTGGTTTGTAAAATATGCACAGTGATGCAACGATCGGAAACTGGCTAGAGCTTGCTTAAATAGTGTGGGACCTATTAGATTAGAGGCTTTTTTTTTTTTTGACCCTGTTAAAGAGGGAAAGGCTAATGGTTGGTGCACCAGCCCAGATGTGACAACAATACTGCATGCATGGGCAGATGGTGGTTTTGTAGAGATATAAAATACTGGCAAGTGTGAAAAGTTTTCTAGCATGGTAGAGGGAACCCACCTTCCTTGCAGCAGCCTTGACAATGTATTTATTCCAATTCGTGTTACCTGTGAATGTTAGGCCGATGAGTTTGAATAATGGACTCTCAGGTAGGATGCAATCAACTAGTGCAATCGGTGGCTGAAAAGGTTTCCTATAATTGTTAAAGGAAAGGAGCTTTGTCTTAGTAGTATTAAATGTTACCAACCATTTATGACTCCATTCCACTATGGACTGGAGGTTATTTACTAAGGAATCTACCATAGCCTTGGATATGTGTGCGTTTGTTTTTGCCCACATGTCAAGAATAGAGCCTGGTGTCATCAGGGAGGTCGTTTATGAAAATCAGGAATAATAAGGGTCCAAGAATTGACCCTTGGGGCACACCTGCATTTATGTCATATTGTTTAGATGTTTTTTTGTTTTTTTTAAGATGTACGGTCATCAAGGACAACCTGGATCTTTCTTTTTGTTAAGAAGGATCTGATTATATTAAATATTCGTCCAATAATATCGTACAAACTAATTTTCCTGAGAAGACCTTCATGCCAGATCCTGTCAAAGGCTTTGAATATATCAAGCTTCACCAACCTTGTCCAGTATATGATATGTGTTTAGAGATGACTGTTAGAATATCACAGTAGAATGGGCTTGCCTAAATTCACTCTGTCAGTCAGAAAGAAGTTTAGCATGAATGAGGTGCTGGATTATTGCTAGATTAATTAATGATTCAAATATTTGAGCGAAGAACTGGAAGAGACTTATGAGGTGATAATTTTGCGGGTCAGTTCTCTCACCAGAATTCTGGAACACTGATACGACAGAGGCAATTTTCCAGCTATCATGATAGCAAGATTTGGCAAAGCATTTGTTATAGAGTTTGGAGAGGACTGGAGCCAGCTCAGCAGAGCATTATTTTATTACTATTTATTTTATCATTGCATGTGGCTTCTGTCCGTAGTGAGAAACTTGGGAGGGAGTCCAAGGTGAACTGCTGGGCCAGCAGTTCAGCCTTCTTAGTTTCTTTGCAGGTGACATCAAGATGGTTGGATTGCAGGGGAATTGTTGATTGCCCATTATTCACCACACGATTTTAGATTTATCAACAAAAACGAGTCTTATATTGTTATTGAAAAGGTTTTTTAACCTAAATTGATGCTTGATAATAAAAAAGGGATTTTTTGTTTTGAAATAAAATTCAAATTTATTTTTACCTATCGTGACATTTTTCTTTCTGATAATTCTCAAATAATCAATTAATGTTTGTATTTTTGCTTTTTAATTCGTTAAATTCTGTTAAAACATGGCAAACTTGCATAAAGTTTAGTTTTGTGTCAGAAAGCCAGTTTTGTGATCATGTGTGCGAGCGATAACATGTAAAATAAGTCAAATATATTTTTAATGTAAACAAAAATATGGAACCTCTACGATGAAGTTATACGATGAGGATGATGCCAGGAAGAAAGGACTGTTAGGGTTAGTCTTGGAAATACAGTCCACAGAAACGTTTATTACTGTGTAACTTGAAAGAACTATACATAGCCTATATATAATAACACCCAGATCACAAAATAGGTTTGTCCAAATTCTATGAGCTCAGACCTAAGTGGTGTGTTACAGTGTCTTTTTCAGGGTCACATTCAGTTTGTGTCTGTACACATCACCAAAACACAATGGATGGTTGATGCATTTTGTTTGGTAATAAACATTTGAGAATAAAAACTAAGGAAGAAGAAGAAATTATTCTAACCCTGCATCTATGTTTATCATCACATATAAAGATCTAATGGAGAAAATTGTTTGTGACACAACAAGTATGAAGTGCATGGTTCATCGTTGTGAAAACTGTCTGAACTGGAGAACTTTGTGAGGACTTGATTGGAAGAGCTTGAGATTGATGAAGAGGTCCGCTACAGTCAGTGGGAGAATGTTGACAGAATTCTATTAAAATCTCATTTATCTTCTGTGGAGAATTTCATCGAGTTACTGGTTTATAGCATTGATAATCTAACTACATATTCATTCATTGCTAAAAGCCAACCCCAATATCTGAAGAAGAGGAAGGAAGAACTTGACATATCAGAATGCTTAATTCTTCTGTACTTTGCAGAGAATTATCACTACGTTGTTCAGGACAAGATACAAGGTTACCACTGGAATAGGGACCAACACACTCTTCATCTAGTGGTAATTTATTACAAGGAAGGTCACAAACTGAAACATCATTTTGCATAATATCTGATGATCTTGACCATGATAGTTCTTTTGTGCATCAAGTTCAGGTATGTGTTACTAAATTGATCAGGGAGACTCTTCAGTAGAGTATTTTAGCAATACAAAAATTTCAAGAATTTTCTGAACTTTTGCAACCACAAAACTGATTTCCATCTCGATGGGACCTGGTCATTGTTTGCTACCAGCTATGGTAAATCTCCATGTGATGGTATTAGTGGCATCGTGAAAAGGATCATTTTGAGAGCTAGTTTGCAGACCCGGACGATCAACTTTTGACATTTAAGACTTGAATTCTCCTGCAAAAGTAATTTACCAACTATAATTGTCATTGAGAAAGGAGAGATGCTGTCAGTAAGGGAGAAACTGAGTATGAGCATATGCTCATGGAAGTACTGTCCCTGGCACAAAAAGTTGCTATCATATGGTGTCTCAATCTGAACAGATCATCGAAGGCAAGCAACTCAGTACCGACCCCCTGCCCTTCGTCATTCATTCATTTTCTCAGATTCTTATTACACCTGTAATTATTTCTTCCTTGAAACCAAACGATTATGTTACCTGTGTATTTGATAGCTTTTGGTCGTTAGCACTGATTGATTCAGTTAATACTGAAGATAAAGACTTGACCTGCAAGTTTATGCATCTTCATGATCTTACAAATAGATTTCACTGGTCACAGAGTGACGACAAAAGTTATGTTCCTATCACTAAAGTGATCATGGTAGGCCAGACTCCACAATGCTCAGAAAATGGAAGGCAATATTTCCTTCTAGAAGATGAACTGAAGAAGACTCAAAATTATTTTGATTGTATTTAGCGTGTACTTTTTTATCTTGATGGATTGGAGTGAAAATTTGATGGAAACTGGCACATACTTGAATTTTCTTTATTATTAAGTATGTGTTGCACAATATTTTAAGCAAATTAAATGCTTAGTGTGGGATTTTGATTTAATTTTGACACTTTAAACGGTCATAAATCAAGTTTTTATTTGTTGTCCTTTGAAAATTTGTGTGGATTGTTTATAAAAAAATATTAAAAATTGGCAAATTTCCAGCATAATTTTCTTAAATGTGGCAAATTTCTTGCAGATTTTTACATGTTTTAAATAGTCCAATCATATGTTGTTCTATAAATAAAAGATTATTCTTTTACACTATCACAGTTATGTTTTTCTTTTTTTTTTAATCTCTTCTATGTAGTATTTTTCAAAACGTCCACACAAAACCAACATGGGCCAAAAAGTGCTTTTACTTCCTTTTTAGCCTTTCCAAGTATCATTTTTGGAACCCTTGCTCTAAAAACCTTACATAGTGAAGTTTTCAAAGAAAGTCATGAAGTTTTGACTTCAAAACTGCAGTCTTTGTAAACTAATGTAGGCCGATTTGGTGCAGTCCGGCTCCAAAAAACGAGATTTGGTTTTAATTTAAATTGGCATAGAAAATAGGTTTCTAGAAGTTCAATGGTTTTGATATTGCACATTTCTCTTAGTTGTTAGGTAAAGATGAAATAGTGTTAAAATCAAAATCTAAAGGGGTTGGTGTCAGTCCTGGATGATTTGGCATGGAATTGCCATGATACTTTTTCTCCATTATCGGTTGAAAGGTGATTCTCAATAGCAAACACCAACTCCTTATTAAAGAAATGTCGAGACATGTTTTCTGAGGAAAGTCATGGATATTTGGTGTTCTATAATAAGGCAATTGATGCCTGTCACCTCAACAGGGGATCCTATGAAAGTTCCATCTCAAAATAAAGAGCCATCAAATTCTTTTTACTTAAAGAATTTAAACATTGATCATGTATGTGATTGCTCTTGTGGTAGGAATTGTATTTTTTTTTTTTTTTTTGCCGCTATTTATTTTACAACTGTTTCTCACTCTGGGTGCATCATTGTGATTAATGCTTGGATCACCAACAGAGCAAAAAAAGCATTAGAAATAGTTCCCTACAAAACAAAAATCCCATACCAAGACTTTGGAACAAAAATCAGAAACTACATGTCATCCAAATGGTAAGACATGTGGAATCTTTTTCCAAGAAATTAGCTACATTCAATAATGCCTATCATGAAAGAATGACAACCAGGACACTGAAGACCGAGGAGGTGGTATTAGCAAAAATACGAATTGGTCATACTCACTTAACTCATTCGTATCTCCTGAAGGGAGAAGAATCTTCAACATGCATACCATGTCGGTCACCCTTCACCATTGAACGCATACTCATTGCCTGTAAAAATTTTCAACAAACCAGACAAAAACACTATCAAATAGACAATTTGAAGAATCTGTTTAACAAAGTTCACATAGGCAATATATTCAATTTCCTAAAAGCTACAAGACTTTACAAGAAAATTTGAAAAACACAAAAATCTCTTTACCCATCTCCCAAATATTCCTACCACTATACGTTTTAAAAAAAACCATATGATCCAATATTATTGCAAATAACCTAAACATACGAATCTACGATAAATAACCAACCTTTCATAGCATTAAATGAACTCACGGAATCGAGACAATGTTGTCTAAAGTCACATAACTATTTCAGCCCTGATATGTTGTTAGACTCTGAAGCTGTCGATCAAGAGATAAAGGATTTAAAGCTGTCAACTTCATAAGTACAATTGCTTTGTAAACCATTTCCCCATCAATCTCAACCATACAATCCTATGGTGAGGCTCTTGGGGTTATTAGTTCATCAAGTGAATGCACATCAGTTACATGTGTGGTCATTTATGTTGTTACTGCTGCTGCTTCTTTTCTTCTTGTGATTAATTATTTTTTAAGTTTACACCAACCAGCCTTCGATAAGGATTCTTCAGAGTCACTCCTGATTTTTCCAGTGCATTGATTTCAAATTCAGCATCAATCTCAACCACAGCTCTCTGAAATTCTAGTAATACAATTTTCCAGTCCTTTCCCAAATTCACATTTCTGACAATAAGATCCCCAGTTCAATCTTTAATGTTTGAGTAGTCAAGTGCAAGATGTCTGGATGTTCACCCTTCCTTAACCCATTCATAATGCCGGATTAGAATATTGTCACATTTGCAAATGGTATTAGAACAATAGACCAGATCGAGTGCATCAAAGGTATTAAGCGACAATTACCAAAAAAAAATTCAACTGTATCTGTTCGATTAAGGACAAGATATACACAAGAATCAGGACGCTTTATTTGAAACTTGGCTTTGCAAAACGCTGAATCGATAAATGTAGATTGCATATTATGATATTGTTGAGATGGAAGAATATTTGTGTTTTTAAAGTTGAAATGAGAATAACAGCGAATATGAAGTTTTCGAAATCATTTGAATTTGTTTGGAAAGGGAGAATTCTACATATGGATACAAATAAAAACGTCCTTCATACACTACAGTAAGAAGCTTTGATTTGATAAAGTTTGCATGAGATGAGATTTATTTTGTCTGTTGTAATCGCAGCCACAAATTAAATAAGCATGCAGTGAGTACATTTTGTTTGTCCTTTAGATAAATTATATTTTCTACATCATGAGAATCAATAATTGAAACTTGAAGTAGTTTCTTTACATCCGTCTTTAGCAATGTTACTTGCTCAATTTTCATAGTACCTTTAATAATGTTGGTGCAACATCTTTTAACTAAATGTTTAACATCTAAATTTGATGTTTCATTAAATTTGCTCACTATTAAATCTACCAAATAGTAACATTCCAATTAGTTATCCTAGAGGAGATTCCAAATTCAATGAAAAACTCATAAGAGAGTTGATTGCCTGTCTTCTTGTCCAATCGCAATCAGTGCAAAAGTTGAGGGTTGGAGCTCCATTTTTATCCATCAAACCATGAGAAATATCACCATATAATGAAACGATTTTAAAATTTTCCCAATTTTAGCGATTGTGTCAGCTTAAGTCATGTAGAACTAAAGGTAAATATAAAATCTGTTATTTTTAGTTGGAATTGTGTTAACCCCCTTACATCTCGACCATAAAAACTGAAAAATAGTCTCGAAACAAGCTGCCAAGAAGTGAAAATTTTAAATAAACCACAAATTACTTGTTTGTTTTCCCTAAAATTTGAAATATTGTTTTTTACACAATAACAAGTCTGTACAACATCAAATTAGAATTGTATTTACAGTTTTTACTGTAAATCAATTGGTTGACTGAATTGGGATTCTACCTTAATATTTTTTTATTATTGTGATTATATAAACAAGAAAATGTAATTAAAAGAAAATATTTGACATATTTTAAGTAACTTTTTCCATTATCGTCTGGCAGCTGCAAATTAAATGAGACGTATGTCACGATAAGGTAAATAGATTGTTTTTTTTTTCAAATTCAGAATTAGATTAGTACGCAAATTTAATTTGTTTAGGTTTTATTTTAATCATTCTTTTTTTTTTTTTTTTTAATTTTCATTCACAAGCAAAATAGAAAACACTAAAAAAAACTTGATGTTTATTTACGAGTGTTACAATAACAAAAAAACATTAACATATAATCATTTTAGCAACTAAAAAAAAGACTGTTTTTTCTTAAAATTTTTATAAAATTGTATAGTTTATAAAATATGACTACCAATTATCCATGCAAAATATTTTTTAATATTTTTCAATTTAATTTTCAAGTTGTACCTTGTTTTCAATGACTTTGCATCTTTAAAAAAAAAAAACTTATTCAAAAGAAATATTTATTCATAAATATTAGAGGGAGGCCTTATATCCCTGGTATTGATGTAATAATGGGGTTTTATCTGGACCCCAATATTTTCAGTTATTTAGTCCCCACACCTAAAATCAATTTTTAATCAACTATTTTGTCAAAATAACCAAATTTTAATTTTCCTTAATTCCATTATGCCTATTCTATTAACTTTTAATCAAGTCATTTCAGAATTTAATGAAGATAGATGGTCCAGGTCCGCCAATTTAACTGTGGCATGCAAATAGATGCAATGGAGTTCAAAATAATAATCGATTGCTGATTAGAATAATTATATTTAGTGTCGAAAAGTAAGAACTACAACAGTTAAATTACAAAAATACTACCTGGTACTCGCTTGGTTACCTCATTTTAGGAATGACACCCCCTTTAGAGGTACCAGGTACTTTTTACAATATCACATTTTTCCTTCCCTGAGTGAACCATGTTTCTGCATAGATTTTTTTTTTTTTTTTTTTTTTTTTTTTTTTTTTTGTAGTATTTATGCGGTTAATGTGGTCATCATCATATTCGGTACTTTCTTTACATCTAAGTTCTCATCAGTCTCCATTGTCTTACACTTCTTGCACACAAACTGGTTATCATCTCTCAACCTACCTGCAATTCTTGTATACCCAATACTTACAAGTATAATAAAAAATTGAATTGCACCCGACTCTCCACAAACTGAGCCGGGGAACTTTCCTCATTCTAAGGGCTTTCCAACACTACAACCATTGATCATCACTTTGGTCTTAATAACATTCACTTTCACACCTTTACTTTTCATAGCATTCCTCCAAGTCTTTAACTTAACAAGTAGGTCTTCCATTGTTTCACAGGAAAGTACTAAGTCATCAGCATACAGCATCTCTTCCAGACAACTACGAAACTCCCTGGATAATACTTCCAAAACACAAATGAAAAGCAATGGACTCGGTGCAGAACTCTGATGTACTATCACTTTAACATTAAAGCTGTCATTAAATGTGCTGTTAATTTTAACACAACTGATTTTCCCCTAATTTATGCAATGCACATTAGAGAACATTTCTGTTAAAAGTTTTCTCCAAATCCACAAGCAAAATACAGGTTCTTCTTACCAGGATACTTCTCTTGCATTTATCTCAGGATAAATATAGCACTAGTTGTACTTTGCCCAGGCATAAAACCAGACTGCATTTCATTTATGTTTACCTCATTTATTTGCTGCTTGATTATTCTCTCAACTAATTTTCGCCCCTGATCCATCAACTTTAAGCCTCTGTAATTACCTCTACCTCTTTACTATTGTAACAATTCAGAGTTGTTCTAAGATCCCAGTCTTTTGGAACAACTTCTTTTATCATCTGATTTGTTAAATCTGTTATTATCTCAATATTTATTTTGCCCACACCCTTCAACATTTCTGCAACACATGAGGGTCCTGCAGCCTGACTCTTTATCTTGCTCACAGCTTCCCATACCATTTCTTTCTCAATTCTTATGGCTGAAAAGAAATTAATATATTAGTGATAATTTCCTTGTTTTACTAAAATCTTGTAAACGTTACACAGAATAATGAGAATATGATTTAAAATATTTTCTTACTTGTCATTTTAGGAAATATATTTTATAACCAGAAAAACATTAATAATTTCTTTTCTTTTTAGAAATGTACAGCGCTGGAAAATGTTTTCAAAGAAGTTCATACTTTATTGGAATCTCCTGTTCACAGGTAAGTCATTAGTTTACTAATTAACATATTACCCTTTTTAAATAAGTGCTATGATGATCATCATCATGGCCAGTTATTTATTAATCCCTCATTTCTCTTACGTCCAATTTTTATCACTGCCTCCCATGTGAACTGGCATCTACTAACCCAAGAACTCTCATCCATTCTTTCAACGTGGCCATACCATCAAAGTCTCCCATTCTACACATCCTGTCCAGATTTGATCTTGTTCTGAGGTCATCAGAACTAAGCCTGTCTTTAAGACTCCCATTATACATTTATTGTATCATTCTCATATCATTTCTCTCCATGCAACGCATGTCCTCAACCCTCACTGGCCAGGCTTCACTTCTATACATAATCATACTGTGTACACATGCCTGATAAACTCTTCCCTTGATTGACAGTGGTAACACTCTGCTGGTTAGTAATGACAGAAGTTCCCTGAACTTACTTCATCCACTTGTAACTCTTGCAGTCATACTAGCACCTGCTCCATCCTGTGCTCTCTTGGTATCACCAAGATAACAAAACTTCTCGGCAACCTCAATAGCTTCACCATTCAGATATACATTTTTCTCATGTATCTCCATTGTCTTACACCTCTTGCATATAAACTAGTTATCCTTTCTCAACCTACCAGTAATTCTATTGCACTTCTTGTGTACTTAATTCTTACAAGTACTGCAAAAGATTGAATTGCACCTGACTCCCTTTCCACTAACTGAGCAGTGGAAACTTTTCTACAACGCTACAACCACTACACTGATCATCACTTTGGTCTTGAGAACATTCACTCTCAGACCTTTACTTTCCGCCAAGTCTTTAACCTGATAAGTAGGTTTTCCATTGTTTCAGAGGCAAGTACTAAATTAGCATACTGCGTCTCTTCTGGACTCTGTACACAACCCTGATATACTCCTACTTTAGCATTAAAGCTGTCATTAAATGTGCTATTAATTCTGACATTACTTTGAGCATTTTTGTACATTGTTTGAAAAACCTTCAACAACCCTTCATTTGCCCCTAGTTTATGCAAAGATCACCACATAACCTCTTTTAGCACTCTGTCAAAGGCTTTCTCAATATCCACAAAAGCAAAATATAGGATCTTAAGGTACTTCTCCTGCATTTGTATCAGGATAAATATAGCACCAGTGGTACTTTTCCCAGGAATAAAATCAAACTGCATTTCTTATCTGATTTTTATTTACTGTTCAATTATTGTCTCAATCACTTTCAGGATCTGATCCATCAATTTTACGCCTCTGTAATTATCTCTGTCTACTGCTTCCCCATTACCCTTGTAACAATTCATAATTGTACTAAGATCCCAGTCTTTCGGAAGAACCTCTTCTTTTATGATCTCATTTGCCAAGTCAGTGATCATCTCAATGCCTGTTTCAAGTTAAGTTTTTCATATCCTGTTTCATACATTATCGATTAACTCGTCACATATGTATATGTGCTGTACTCCCCATTTGTTTTTTCACAAACTGCTCCTCATAGGATTTTGAAGATAGACCCACCCACCACCTTTCTTTCTCTCTCCTTCTATTCATTTGTCACTTTTTCCTTGTTCAGGGGTCAGACTTCTTTTTTTTTTATATAATGATAATTACTCAGGGTACTTGAATAAGTATATTTCATTTTGATCAAATAATATTGTGAGGTCTCTGTTTGTGCTGAACATCTATAAATACGTTTTGCTTTATTTTTATCACGAAAAATAGAATAGGAATGGTAATATGGGGTTCAAAACTTGGAGCAGATGTACACAGAGGAACTCCTTCATTTTCTTGAAATGTCTAGTGTGTGGGAGGGGGGGTCAAAGACTATGAATTTACTGAAAATCATTTCAATAAATGAGAATTAATTTTAATTACAAATACGGAAGTAGAGAGTTGAATTTGTTTTCAACCGACTCCCCATCACTGAGATGGGCAGTTAGGAGTCATTAATTATTGTCCAAGATGTTTTTTTTTTGTTTTTTTTAATAGAATTTATTCAAATAAAGTTTTTATTCTGCTCCTTACAAGTGTATTTTTGTTTTGTTCTTTTTTTTTTTTTCAAATGAAACACTTGGTCCTCAGTTGTTTTGAATTTCAGAATATGTATGGTCTCTGGTAGCATTCCATAATCACATTTTAATGATACTATAATTTTTGTGTAAAAATTAAAAAGCAATGAATTATAAAACAAATATATTTCCCTTTTGTATGGTTTTAAAAAAAAATATCTTGAAGTTTTTGTTTTTTTTATTATTTAGGTGAATTGTAAACCCCCCCCCCCCTCTTTATGTCTGTTCTTATTTTTTTGTTAAGTATATTTACTCAAGAATGGGTTAGTAGTATGCGTATTTTATAATTTTTGCAAACAGGACATGTATTATATTTTATAAGGAGAAAGAAAATCTGCCTCTCTCAGTAATCAAAATCTTAAATATTTTGGATGACCATTTTGTGATTTCCTAATTCGAAAGTGACTACACGATGACGAAAAAAATTATTCTTTGTTTTTAAAGGTTTAAATGTATAAATAATTATCTTTGTTATCAATATTTATCAAATTTAAAAAAGTAGTAAAACTAATCCATTTACTTATTTGAAAATGTTTTGTTTAGAAATATATGTATGTGAATGCTTTTTTTCTATTAATTTTATCGGTTGACAATTTTGTGCATTATGTAAGTGAAAAAAAATACATTTTTGATTTTCAATGTAAGTTTAAAAATGAAAGTAACGCCTGCTTTTGTCTGTAAGAGAATGGTAATTACTTTGTTTATAGTTAGACTTACGATAAGGATCCAGTAAGCAGGTTTAATAAGTAAACAAAAGGTTGCTTCCAATATTGCGTAAAGCCAACATTTTAATAAAGAGATAATATTATGATTCTTGTTTCAATATTGTAGGTGGTTTGGTCTGTTACTCATACAGCGTGCAGCTTGTCAGTGCAATACAGAGATACTGGCTGATCATGCAAAGTACTGGCTGGAAAAGACACTCTCCTTTCTTAAGGTAAAATTATTTGAAACTTTATTTTTTTTAAATTTTGTCCAATTCACTTGTAATACTTGCTTTTTTGCTTTCAAAAACATTAAGACACCAATATTTTCTACAGTATTTAAAAATTTGTTATTCCCTATCCAATCGTAAAAACTATGACAGATTCTAAAATTGAGAGATGCTAAGATCTTTAAAAAAAAAGACCTAAATGAAGGTTTTACTGATTGAATGAATAACAATTTATAAATATGTTGCATATCTCCACAATGGAGCCATGAATAATGTCTGTCTATCTTTTTGGGGATGACTCATTGGTTAATGCTCTTCTTGGGATATGAATAACTGAAGGAGACAATAATTATCATTTTAACAAATAGAGCTCCATTACATAGTCCAAACCGAAGCAAATATTTGCATGGGGTCAAAATGCACCTATTTCTTTGCTAAAATTGATGACTGCTACTCAGCAACTGAAATCCGCTTAAAATCTTTCTCATGTCCCATAATTAAACTAACCAATTGGTTACCTAATTCCCAGACAGGGAGTGAAGCTCACACTAAGGTCAAACCCTGTTAATCATATTTAATAACCTGCTTGCACCTGACGAATCATATATCTACACTTAACTTGAAAAGCACACTACTTTCAAGTAATATTTAACAAATGAAGTCTTAAAACTTTAGAAACCTTTTTGAAATTTTCCTCAACTTTTCAATTCTAACCGTAACCCTAAACTTAGTCTTTTAACGCAATGATGTTAAGAATGCAAATGTAGAAATGATAGCTGCTTTTCACTTCTCCATCGATAAATATATGAAAGTTGCCTCCTAAAACCAGCAACTTTCTATATCTCTTCTTATTGATATCTTAGCAGTTACAGACAATTGTTGGTGATAAACATATCAGCATGGATTATTCTTTACTAGATGTGCCTACCCGGTGTTGCCTGGGAGTCTCTTTATTTTTGTTTCACTCATTGCAAATTAATTTCTTTAAGAAAATGTTTACATTTGATGGAGATGGGGAAGACAAAAAATTCAGCGTTGCCTGGGGATAAACTAAGATAAATATAGGTTTAATTATATTATTGGGAAGGGGGGGGGGGGTAAAAAAACAAAAAACTTGGCATTGCCAGGGAATAAATAAACAAATAGATTTCATTATATTTTTAGGATGAGTGAGGGCTTTGTGTTGCCCGGGAGCAATAACTTTAAAACTGAAAGTTCAGGTGAATGACTTACATTATTATTTTTTCAATACATTAAAACAAGAGAGAGAGCTGGGCGGAGGTATATGGAAAAATGAGGAAGGGAGAAAGATAGAGAGCCGGATTGAGAAAGGTAGAGAGATAGTTTAAATATAAAGATGTTAGACACACTTTTTAACCTCCTATTTTTTTTTTTTATGGCCCTGTGCATCTCTCTCTCTCTATCTCTATCTCTATCTCTATCTCTATCTCTATCTCTATCTCTCTCTCTCTCTCTCTCTCTTATATATATATATTTTTGGTATTTTGGCCTCCTCGTTGATTTATGCTTTTCCCTGATTTTGTTTATTATTGCCTGATTGTATTTCTATTTTTGCATAACAATATCTACAAATGAATTTTAACTAAGTGTGTTCACTGCTATTTATTCTGTATCTATACATTAATAAAGGATATTCATCTGTATGTGTGCCTAGCTAAATGACATAGAGCCTGGTCAGTACCAGATGAGTGACCATTTGGGAATACCAGGCGTTGTATGTGAGAGGATGATGACACCTCCTGCAAAGAATTGCAAAAACTAATGTTGTTAAAAGCATCTCGTCTAAGCAGGATACACATGTCACTGGGGAGCGCTTGTAAATTTTTTAGAAACTTCTTCCTTCAGCTGAATCCACCCAGTATGTCTGCTGGAAGAGGAACCACCTGCCTAGCCAAAACTCTAAAATTACAATATTTAGACAGAAAATGTATATGTATTGAACATCCTTGTAGCAAGGTTTTGTTGAAATAATATCTGTAAACTTTTGAGCAAAAGTCTTTGCAAATATTGCGGCATTTCAAAGGTAAAGATAGATGAACGAGAAAATATTTTAGAAAACGTTTTAATTTTTAATTTGTATCATTACTGATGCTATTTTTAGTTCAATACATGTGAAATATATTTATTTAAATAATAAAGAAATTAAATTACCAAGAATTTACACTAGACCATTATTGGAAGGATGGAAATTGTTTATATTTTTTCTAAGCTTTGTAATTTTAACAATTAAATTTTATATGTATTTATTAATCACTGGTATTATGTTTATATAATGCATGGGCAACGCCAGATAGCCCAACTAGTATAAATATAAGTATGGTAAAATAAAGTCCTCCTCACAAAAAAAAAAACAATAAAATGATTAATATCTTTTTTGCTTCTTGTCTTGTTTTCAGCCTCACCAACCCATAGAAGTCCGAATGATGGCATTTCACACTTTTTCAATCATGATGAAACACATTTCAGAAAAGAAGAATCTCTCTAAATATTTTGACACTCCATTTCTAAATTCATTCATCCATTTGTGTCTCTCTAACATCAACTGCGTAAGTCTCTCTTTTTATCTCCTAACAATATCAATTTACAAAAATCTTGTCAATAAAAATTGCTTTGTTGTTTTTCTGTATTTGGTCCTGAAGATCTTTGCCATTTTATCTATGATGCTGATTCTCCAGGACACATCCCTCTTCAACCTTAAGTCCCAGCTCGATCAATCAGGTTTAATCTTGCCAGACAAAAGTTATTGGGAACTTGTAATAAAGTCAATATTGTCAAATCTCACTCGCGTCTCATATTTACAAGGAGAATCTTTTCAAACCTCAATAATTGAATCTTCCCAAAATGAGGACAACGTCTGAAGCAGAAGATTTGTATATCGTTGTTTCTAAAATGTTTTTATATTATACTAGAATAATACCCGTCCCAAGACAGATAAAATTAATTGATTGAACAGAAGAGTTTTGCATCACTTAATTCAAGGAATCTTGCTTAATTGGTGACTAATGACTATGCATCAAATTCAATGCAAATCTGAAATATCTGAATATTCAAATTGAAGGTTGTTGTGTCCATAAATGAAATACACCAAAGAAACTGAAATTTGAAGAATATTTATTAATTCATGTCTTATACATATTAAAATTTAACAAAAGTTGGAGGTATCTCAATTTTCATAAACGGCTTTCACCCCCTTTGCATAAAACCAAATTGAATCAAATATAACCCACATTTGGACTCCTTGCGCCAAGCAGCTGTGTTCTAAAATTCATGATCGGTTGATTAATTAGAAATGTATCCTGTACATAGAAATATATAAACATATACACATACCTGACGTTATGTAAATAGAGATATGTATAACATATTAATTTAATGATATATTGCATATCAGTTTTTGTTTACTGTCCTCAATAAAGTCTCTCCCTTCCATATCCTCTCCCACTAAAAATCCCTCCTCTGGGAGCTGTGCCTTTTGTCTGAGAATCTCTTGTTTATAAAAGACACTTGACTTTTTCTCTTTTCATGATCTTTTTTTTTTTTATTTCAGTGTTCAGAACAAGCCATTGAAAGCTTGAGTTATTGCATCGAAAAATTCCCACATGCTGCAGATCTTTTTAAGGTAAATTGATTTTAATTTTTGATTTTCATTTCATAATTAACAATTTCTTTTAATTTCAATTATTAACGCTTAAGTTTGTTTTTCTTTCCAAATTTGGAGGAATGTGAGATTGTTTTCCTTGTCTGGCAAAAATCACTTGATTCATAAACCAAACATTGGCGAGAAATAGTTTGGCAAATATTAAAATATAATCGAACCGTTTTTGTCATGATTTGATAGCTTCGGACCCTCTAACCGCTTACTGAAAAAGACAGGTCAGTCAGCTAAACTGTCAAGGCGAGTCTTGAACTCCGTATCTTCTGACTTCTCTGGAATCACAAGTAGATCACAATTGCAGCCAAAGAAACTCCAAATAATCGAGCCTGGTATGCAGGACCTTTTCAAATTAGGTGCTGGCAGAACCCATTCTCGCAACAGGAACAGCAAAGCTACTCATATATAGACTTAGATTTGGGGTCAGCATAGTTTAATCATTCAAATCATTTGTTGTAAGCGCAAATAAATAAATTGTATTAATTGTGACATGTTCAACATCCATGTCTGTGATTTATTTCATCTGTAATTCTTATTCCAGTTTATACAACATTATAACCATTACATATTACTAGCAGTAATGGTTTTGAAGTGATGTTTAGTTTACTAAATCAGGGAGTTCTCTGCATTTTATCGGAATTCCGCTTTTTTCTTTTTATTCAGAAAAAGCGAATTTCTATTTAAATCACTAGATGAGCTTTTTGGTCGAAATCCACTTTTTTTTCTTCTAAAAATAAAAATGCTTATTTCTGCCAAATTGCTAGAGCCTTATTTTTTAATTTTTTTTATTCATTTGTTTTTCTCAACTAGGAAGAAGTTTAATATTGGTTTGTTTTGTGTTTTTATCAGCACCAAGTCAGTGAAGACTGGACAAGCAAATTGTTCCAAGAAAATGTTTCGGTTAAGGTAAGCGAAATAAATCCAATCCTACATGAGTGAAGAATTCACATCATCATCGTATTCTGTTTAATGTCATTCGTCATCGTCTATGCCAACGACACAGCTGGCCAGGTTTCATTTCTATACATCTGCGTACATATGACTGATAGAATCTTCAGTCATGTGTACCTTTCTTTAAATTTAATTTTTAAAAAGTAGTACCAGACGACACAGACACAATATGAAAAGAAACATTATCTGGTCCCCCTCCAATTTCCTTAGTGTTAAATATAACATAGGTAAATAATTCCTCCAATCAATAGATAAACACTTCCCACCATCTAATAAACTTCGTAAACTCTTCAGTAGAAATACTGTCAAAACAAAGTATTCTTGCTGTCCCTTTTTAAGATCTCTACTGGTCTCAAAACCCACAACTTAAATCCCCCCCAACTGCTCATGCATAGAGGGGAAGTTTGCCCCCTAGGAGGAGGTTGCACAATCGGATCCATAGTGTACAAGCCAAAGTCATATCTGGTGTAAACTCCAAGAAGGAAGAAATTTACATCGGAATGACTCGAGGAACTTTCAAACAGAGACTCTACGCCCACAATAACACTTTCAAATGTTGGGGGGGGGGGGGAGACAACGCTTCCCTAGCAACCACAATATAGAAGCTCAAGAAATCCAGTACTCTTTATGAAATTAAATGGAGGATCCTCGATAAACAAAATCCTTAGTCCTACCTCCAGGAATTGCCCACTATGCACCACTGAAAAATCACCCTTCCATAAACTGTATGAACATAAATCTGAGGTCTTCAAAATATGCCCTCACGGAAGAAAATTTCTACTAACCAAATGGACTAATAATGAAAACACATAACTCACTGAAAGCCCTATCCGTTTATAAGTCTAAAAAACACACAAAAAAAAAAACAAGACCTATCCACCCGCTCGAGACCTTTCCAGTTATATCTCCCTTATCAAAATTAATTCTTCATATACAATATAACAACCCCTTCCCTTTCTCCCAGATATATCATACATATCACCTCCACATCTCCCCTACCAACCCAAATATAACTTACACTCGCAAACTTAGATTTCCATAATACCTATCACAAATAACATAGATTAATAGATACTTCATCATATTCAAATTTTTTTAGGTTTTGAAATATATCTATCGAATACACTTAAACAAAAAGAGAATATATATCTGACCAAGATTTAAACCTAAGACCCTCTGATAGACTAATAAATGTAATTAGGTAAAAGTTAACAGAATTAATTAAATACAGCTACCACCACATATATTACAATGATAGCAAGTCTATAATGGTCCATCCACGTGATTTGATACCACTTAGGACAGAATTTTTTCACTGATAAGGATACCTCCCCCTCCTCCATTAAACACCAATAATCTAAGCTAATAAACTACAATTATAACAAGTTTTAAAAACAAAGTAAATATAAATGTAACTCTTAAACCTTTCAATAACAGTAATTAATAAGTCAACTACTCCAGAATTTAACCCACTCGCTGAGCAATATATTAAATTACACACCATCACCCCTAAATATGAATATGCCACTGAAACAGGCAAACATACAAAGTTTAGACGAGAACTCATACAGCCGTATAGTCCGCCCTTATTAGCTTGGTACTTTCACCAAAAAGGACACTTGCACGAATTCACAGGGCAATGAAACCGGTGATTGTTGAATTCCATTTATTGATGTGTCTTTGTTTCGTGAGTCGATGAAGATTTGTGATGGATTGTAACAGTCTTTCTAAACAGTTAAGATCAATCCATGTCAATGAAACCATGTTACGTCTCTGGAATATGTAATGTATAGTTTTTAAATAATTTGTATATCAGCTCTCACATTCTAGCGATTGAACACTTTATTGATTTCTTTTCTACATATCCCGACACACACTATATATATATATATATATATATATATATATATATATATATATGCATATCTTATATAACAATATTGGCAATAGCCTTATTTAAAGAATTACTTAGTCCGGCCCAGATGACTGATAATATGAAACATTTTTAAATAATCACCTAAAAATAAAAATCAGCAAGCGAGATAACTTATATTTTACATTGAAGAATATAATAAGAGTTGTCTAC
Organism: Sepiola atlantica; assembly: GCA_963556195.1. NCBI lineage: Eukaryota > Metazoa > Mollusca > Cephalopoda > Sepiida > Sepiolidae > Sepiola > Sepiola atlantica. The sequence continues at coordinate 73,886,459 of OY744526.1, read as the reverse complement.
CTTACAACTTCAATTTTATTTCTTTTTCTATATAAGTTTAAAAATGTGAAAACAAATAAGAATTAAGAACTAAAATGACTTCACTGAATCCCAGGCAATACCGGATAGGTCAGCTAGTTTAAAATAAAAATGTTACTACTTTGAATTTTGATGGTTGTTATTTTTATTCTTTGATAGCATTTAAGCGTTTCAAAAATGTGTTTTCATATTCATTGTAGCTGATTTCTCAACTTGTGTCTGTTGTTGAACATCGCTCATCGGCCACACCCCAATTTACAGATTTCCATTGGCAAGTGGTGAATATTCACTACTTGCTTAACCATATTGTACACGAAAATGATCCAGGTAAGTTTTGTTAATCAGTCACTTATAAAAGTAATTATGGCAAATAAGCAGATTATAATGTCCTCGATTTATAACAATTTGTAGAGAAAAGAATTGCATACTTCCTGTATAGATAACCCATTTAAAAAAAAATCCCTTGATGAATCCTATCCAATTGTCTATAACAAACAAGTAGTTTTTATTTTACTTGATAGCATCGAGGCTTGTGACATTTAGTTACAAACTCCATGCTGTCCTAACATTGCGACTTCAAAATTGATAAAAATGAAAGGGGATTTTGTTGTATATTGAGAGAAAGTGGTGCAATGAAATCTTGTGTGTAACATCATATTTCGTAGTGGTGACCAACAATGCACCCTCTTCCAGCCAGATAGCAGATAATACAGATGTATAAAAAGAATGCTTGTGAGGAACTCTCCTAGCCTGGGAAGGGGCGGATGCAAATAAAATTATATTTTTAAGTGTTGGTTCACTTGCTGGCTAGGGTTAAAATAAAGAATTTAAAGAGTTATATTTGTTAAAATCGTCTCGGCATATAAACAGATGGTCTCAACAAACATGGCGCCCTGGTGAGCACATAGTGGACATATAAGGTTAACGACTACAATGACATGCGAGCCTAAATATGCAACAATTAAAATTTCCTTTTGAATATAACGGCAAAATTATGTCTTCAATGAAATCGTTACAATGTTTGTGGAAGATTCAGAGAATAAACAAATTCCTTCTGTTTACACAATGAATGTTTTCTACAGGAAATCTAAATCGTCTTTAAAACTTTTAAATGAAAAGGTGACCGAGCATAACTGAAGATTTTAAAACGGTCAACCGTATAGAGATCAGCACAAACAAGGTTTTCCATGTTAAAAGTTTTGAGGGTGATTAACATTTTTTTGTAGACAACATTTGTTGTGGAAATAATTTGTTTATTCGAGTTCAAAGAAGAGGTTTTGTGATAGTTTACTGTTTATAATCAGCTGTTTTAAAATGTTGTACCTATCAAAGTTTGTAGACAGATTATTTACCTAATCTAAGAAATTCTGTTCAATCATAATAAATTTTCTTTCAGATTATCAACAGCTAAGCCTCGATAATTCTATGACAACCAGTATAGAAAATTTTTCCGGCAACATTTCCAGCTGGGAAGAACCAAAACGGACCAACGCCATTATTTACAGGATCAGATTTGGATTATCGTGCATAGAAAATTCCATCAAGTAAATCATTTTTCTTTGTTTTTCTATTTACTAACTCAAGTACCAGAATTAGAGAGGTGGGACTCTTTTCTTTGTCTTTGTTTGTTTTTTTCACCTAACTTTCCACCTCTCGTTAAAAGTTGGGATTAAAAAAAAATAGTGGGTTAGGGTTAGGGTGTATCTCTTCAATCTACACTGGAACATATTACTATAATCTTTAAAATGACATCACTTGCATTTTATAAACTGAGTATTAGTTTTTATTAATCTTACTCTCAAAAATATGAACCCTTCAGCCAAACAATTTTGAAAGTTTCTGTAGACAGGTTTTTGTTAGGTCATCCAGAGTGTTTTGAAGGATGGAAATAAAACAAACTCATTTAAATTACTGCAGTAATATTTGTCGAGTCTTCAGTAAGAGCATTTCTTGGATCTTCCAATATTTCTGCAAGCTTCCTAGTCATGATTTTTTTACTTTCTCACTGTTCATCAAAAAATCGTTGTCTGTGAAGCTCTTCCAAGCTGAAATCCCTTCAATATATGTATACCAGTTGTTTCTTCTTCATAAAATGTCTAACGATTTAATCATTGCAATTATTAGGATTGAAGCATGACAAATTCATTTCACATGAGGAGAATGGAAAGGGTTTGTTAGGTTGAATAACGTAGGGGACTGACAACAAAATGACAGAAGGAGGTTTTCTTGTAAAAAAACTTGTTTCATGTTTGTTTTTATCTTAGCATCAGAACATACAAATGCCTCGTTTTCTATTTACATTAAGACCTTTATAAATTGAACTCCTTTTTATGAATTACTATTATGACAAATAGTTGAATAAGTTGTAGTGTATGTTTGTTTATTTAGCATTCTTTGTCAATTTTGTGATAATCGTTAAACATTTTCTACAACTTTTTCTTTTATTAAACCACTGATGAGAGTCATTGTTTTTTTAGCAGAATTCCATTTTTTTTTATCCCCTCAAAAAAACGGATTCCCGCTTAATTCACATGCATGTGAGCTCTTGACTTTTTGGTCGAAGTCAGATTTTTATTTATGAAGAAAAAGTTGATTTTGGCTAAATCGCTGTGTGGCTGGATTTTATTTATTTCTCTCGCGTTATCTTTTTTTAAAAATTTTTTTTATTTTGTCTTGTTTTTTCTCTCTCCCTCTTTCCATTGCTTCCTTTTCCATCTTATAACAGTTCTCTCTGAAAATTGAAAATGTTAATTTGATGCTTATATAGATGAAAGCACATCTGAAAACAAGTAAAAACTCTTGTTTATACTTACGTATCAGGCAAAAATAAGTATCCTCACCAAAAATTAGGAAAAATTATCAAGTAGATTTTAATCACAAGTAAAAATCAGTTTTATCGTATTCTTCGGAATCCATGGACCCTAGCGTAAAAAAAGTGTACTACTTCCTAAAATTACCATCTCTTAGGGTTACCTCCCCTGTTTTATGTAAATCTTCCCAAATGCACTCTGCCCAATGCAAAATACGATAACATTGATTTTTAGGTTATATAATATATAATAAATAGTTAGGAAAAATCATCGAGTAGATTTTTAATAAACTTAAAAATCAATTTTATCATATTTTTTTGAATCCATAGCCCCCTACGGTAATGTTAAAGAGTATGGTAAAACAAGGGAGATAATTGTCATTTTGGCACAGGTCACAACTTCGAAAATGGATGTGAACGAGTTAAACATGGAAGACGCCCGATAATAAAATACGATAAAATTGTTTTTTACATTTATTAAAATTCTACTTGATAATTTTTCATAATTACTTTTTTAGGATATTTATTTTTGCCTGATACATAAGGATAAACAAGTTTTTTTTTTTTTTTATTTAGAAATGTTTTTCATGTTTGCTTTCATCTATATAAGCACCGTTAATTTTGCTGTGAAGGCTGATTTCAAACTATTCATTATAGGGATAGGGAAGTTAGATGACTTACTGTCTCCTTCCTCTCACATGCACTCTCAATGCTTTTCTCTGAATTTTGACTTTCTCAGTTGAAACGGAGCTGTCAGCTCAATTAATCTGATGATTAACTTTTTTGCAAATTTGTCTGTTTTTTTTTTGTTTTGTTTACCAAAATTGATATTTCACGAATTAAAAATGTTTTCAAATTATTTTTAATGTGTTATTACTACTTATCACTAGCACATCATCTGAGTTGTTTTTAGTTGTTGGTTTTCTCCACACACACACACACACACACACACACACACACGAAGCTGTGGCTCCCTAGATTGGGAAATTCACTTCGATTTCAGCTTTTCTTTTTTTGTCATTGGCGACTCTCATTCCTGTTAAACATGGTAATTTGTTGGAATTCTGTTAGTTAAGCAATTTAATTTCAATTTGAAGATAAAACAAATTACCTCCCTATTTTGTAATGAATTTAAGATTGTCTGTAACATAGGAATGTATTAAATATTTTCTTTTCCAATTCCCATATAATGAAATTGATTTGCTATTTGTCTACTTTCCATTTCAGTAAACCTTGTTTGCAATCTTCAGATGCCATCGATTTTAATGCCATGGAGGTTCTTCAGTTGCTTCATAGAATGGTTGACATGAACACCGAAAAGGTTTTTACACTTCTATTTATTTAGCATATTCTTTCATTTGAAATTAATTTTAAATGGTTGAACAAATTCAATGGATAATAATTTCAAATGTAAATCTTCAAAATTTGCATGTTTTAAGTAAACACAAAAAAATCACCTAATACACATCTATACTAAAAGAAATCTAAAGTTATTTTATATGTAGCATGTTACTCTTCAATTAAATTAAATATAAGAATACTTTCTCATTCGTTTACTTTTGGAAACTTAAAAATGAAAATCTTAAACTTTTAGTCGAATGGAAAATGCTTAAGCAGTTACCGACTTATAATTCCATAATGACCTTTGCTTCTTGTGTCTAAATAAGAAACTGTTATTAAGTCTAAATATAAACTTAATTTATAAAAAAAATAGATCAGAAATGGCTCTCAGTTACAGAGATTTAGTCTATTTTACAACTCAAAATTAAAATAAATTGGAGTAAATTGGAAGTTAGGAGAAGAGTTCATATTATGAGAACATGTATTTTCACTCTTGTGACTTCATCAGCTCAAAAATAAAATCATGCACCCTTTAAAAATATGTAAGTACATATGTGTACCTTCTATCTTTTCAATTAAGTAATTATATATATATATATATATATATATATATATATATATATATATATATGATTAAATGATCAACAAATTATCTTTCTTTCTATTATATATATATATATTGGATTATACAAGTTTCAAGTCTGCAATATGCAGATTTAGATAATATCCGAGGATTCAAACTTCTTGGAGGCTGTCACTAGGAATATAGAAGAGAGGAATGTTTCTGTATTGTTAGTAGTGAGGGCCGTTTCTGTGGATAGCCTATATAAATTGGGGATTTTTGGCTTGCATTATATTATTAATGTTGAATACATTTTTTTTTTACGTGTATATATGACTAAGCTTCTTTTTTTTAATATATATATATAATTATATACACTCTCATTTTGAAATCTAAATTGTTGATTTCTAATGATTTTTTTCAGTTATCCCATTCAATACGTAAAGAACTTTACAGCTCTTACCAACCAACTCTCATTTGTCAAGCAACTGGCTTGTTAACCACCATCATCAAACGGTAAGTCGCTGTCTCTATCATTTAACGATAAAATGATTCTTGCTTGAGTGAAGAAATCTGAATTCATCTATTCTATTAGATGGGTACTTTATTGGCCAAATGGATACTTTCGCAGACTGGAATTAGCTATGCCAAGTTCAAATCATATCCGGTCTATTGTATATAATTAAGTACTAATACCATTGGAATGGCATACACTTACAATTTCAACTCCAGATGTGTGAAAAATAGTGACTTGCGTTCAACTAATTGTCTACAATTATTGACAAAATGTTTTGTTTTTGCATTAAATGATCAAAATGGGGTTGGTATGCTAGACAAACCAAACCGAATTTTAATTAGTGAGTTTTCCTTTTTACTTCATTAAATTACTAATATTATTTTTATATGATTTTAGAGTTATGTGTAGTTTGAGTTATTAGGTATGTTTGGCTTTAGTTTTACATGTCCCGCAATACAAGGATTGCTGTCTGATTGATTGGTTGGTTTAATCATGTGATATGGAATAGATTTGAAGTAAGATGTGTTACAGTTTTAGTGAAGAAATAATGTGAGATGCTGGTAGATAGATGCTTAAACCCCAACACCTGCCCCTCTGAAGATAGAAGCGACATAGTGAAGGAAAATGAATGTCTGTTTTAAGTTGATAAAGTATATTTTAAAACGAAATGATTGTTGTTGTCTTCATGTATGTACATGTTCCAACAGCTTGTCAAAAAGAAGTATCCAGATAAGTGTCGAGAATGAGAAGTGAGTAATAACAATAGCCTTCCACATGTGTAAAAATGAATGTTTACTTTTTGGTTTTGTAGTAAAAATGAACCATAATAGTTAACTTTTGCCGTTTTAAACTGTAATCCAAGCCAAAAATTTCCTGCTGCCAGTTTAATCTTCAAAATTCTTTATGAATGTTGAAGGGTTCATTTATTTTATCTGAGATATTAAAAAAAAACGCTGACTTGTATTTATTTATCGTTCATTTAGGCATTCAAATGCGATTTTGAAGGTTTTAAACTCTTAATTTCTGGATTGAATTCAAGTATTATGGTTTATTTGTACTTCTAAATCAAAGGATTCTCTACTCCTGTATCAAGGAGTTCAATTTTGTCTGAATTTTCATTTTTTATTCCAAATTAAAAAAAATATTTATCTAATACTTGTTTAGAAACTGGGCAGAGTCAAATAAGTGCTGTTATGAGTATAGTAACACTTCTGGCGATTGGGGCTAGATGTCTGAGTTATGCCAGTTGTTCCTAACGCACTCTGTGCTGTTGGTGGTACACCTCATCTTTGCTCTGCCGCATACTCACTTCTGCATTGGCGAATATTATTGAAATACCTGTTCGATCCCAATTTCCCCTTCTTCACCGTGATCAGCAGTGACTCAAGTGTTGTTCGATGGTATCATTGTTGCTGTCTCATGAATCATCTCACTTTTAAATCTCCTCTGTAGCTCTGCTTTTGTATCGGATGTATCTTTTTTTTTCTACTAATATAATCTTTTTCTTTTTCTTTCCAGTCTTCGTAGCCAGATTGCTCCTTTCAGCAGTGTTGTCGGCAATTTATGTATCAAATTCCTTCAGAGAACCACCTCTTCTAAATCTGGAGGTTCAACAACCGTTTCTTATCTGTGAGTAAAACAAAAAAGCCTTCTTTTCTGCATTTTCAAAGCTTTTATTGTATTTCTTATCTTTTAAACATTCTATTTTATATTAACATAATTTTATTGCGTATAGCAAGTACTGAAACCTTCATAACATGCAGCAAGGTAAATAATACAGGTAACATCACAATTACGTATAGTGTTTTTGTAATTAATAACTACTAGCGGGACCCGTGTAAATTACACAAAATGTTATTCCATTTCGACGACTATACCTTACTTTGTAAATGCTTTAGATTAAATTAAATTTGGCTCCAATTCATGAGTATTGATTTACTCCTCTCCGGGAGTTAGGCACAAGGCCAGTTTTTATTTTACTCCCACAAGTAAGATGTGACCCAAGGTCGGGTCGGGAAAGTGGGGTTTCAAACGCCAGCGTCCGAGAGGTGAGCATTCTGGCCATTAAAAATTGCCTGGGCAGCCCCATCGGCATTCCCCGGTAGGGGCACCCCAGGCAGTAAGCAATAAACTTACTCCTCCCCAAAGAGGGGAGGCGAAGCCTGGGAGGGTGGACCTCCTAGAACTGCACAGGACAGACCCATAGACCGGTGTAAATCAAGCCCCGAAGGCCAAGACAATACCAGTCTATGGGGTGCAGTATCCATCAGAACAGATACTACACTTTGATCTTAGCCAAAAGGCCATGAGTAGCATACAAATATTCGGAAGATCGTTGCTTTTGATGTAAGCGTCACACACAAAATAATACACACGCTATCTTATTAATATGTGTCTTCCCGGTCGTCCCTTACCTACCTCCCCCCTTCGATATAGTAAATAAATAATCTTAGAGGTTGGTCGGGATCGAACTATAAACCAGTCAGGCCGACATCAAAATCCTACGTCGCTAACCGTACTTGAAAATATTACGAAAATTAGGTGACTTGAATGCTTTTCAAAATCTAGGTGTCGAGAAGAGAAGAGGTGACAATAACTAGACTCAGAATAGGACACACCTATGCCACCCACTCGTACTTGCTGAAGGGAGAAGAAGCACCAATTTGCATATCATGCCAAGAACCCTACACAGTGCATCATATACTGGTAATCTGTATAGACTTTAAACAGATCCGACTGAGACACTACTAAGAAAATAACCTGAAGGAAATCTTCAACAAGGTTGACCCGAATTAAATTTTTAAATTTCTAAGAGCAAAGCTATATAACAAGATATAATTGAAATTTGCCTCTGAAACGTTTGTAACATTCAATTCTTATACTACAACAAATGTTTCGGCATTAAATGGCCCACAAGAGGTATATATGCCGTAAAACAAATCAATCAATCAATCAAAATCTAGGTGCGGCACGCATGCGCAGCGCTTTTGATGTAAGCGTGACACACGAACACACGCGCTATCGTATTAATATATAGATGATAATTGCAGGAGGGATATGTCTGCAGACAGGAGACTCTACATGGTATTTGTGGACCTGGAGAAAGCCTTCGACAGAGTCCCCAGAGAGGTGCTGTGGTGTGTAAGGTGGGCGTAGAGGAGTGGCTTGCCCGTTTCGTACAATGTATGTACATGAACGTTAGTAGTAAAGATGGATGACACTTACAGTGGAAAAACGGTCTGGGGATCAAGGGTTTGAGGGTGAACTTACCTAAATACAAAGTGATGGTGTATGGCTCTGGTCTACAATCCCTAAGGGACTCTGGTCGGTATCCATGTTCTGTGTGGCAGAAGGGTGTTAGAAGTAATGCAGTACAGTGTAACCTATGTTTACTGTGGGTTTACAAAAAGTGCAGTGATCTGAAGGTTAAGTTAGTCCCGAACCCCAACTTAAAGTGTAGGAGATGCATGAGACAGACACATCCTATTGACCCACAAAGAGATGGTACTAGATGACAATACCCTGGAGGTAGTAGACTCTTTTTGCTATCTGGGAGATATGCTGAGTGCAGGTGGTGGATGGGAATTCACTACAGCCACAAGAGTGAAGGCAGCTTGGGCAAAATTTCATAAATTGTCTCTGATAACATCACGTGCTGTCTCTCTCTATATTCAGAGTAAGTTGTATAGCAACTGTGTCAGGAGTGTCATGTCCAGTCCTCTTTCGCCTGTTTGTAGCGCAATGACAGATCCGTGATCAGATGGATCTGCAATGTGAAATCTGACCAAACCCAACACATTAGGTCACAGGATTTGCTGAAAGCACTATATTTGCCCAGCATAGAGGTTATCCTAAGAATGAATCGATTACGTTTGTATGGTCATGTGGAACGTTCATTCTCCTGGATAAGTCGTTGCCAAAACATGAATATCATAAATCGCAGGAAGGTTGGCGGGTCAAGGAAAACTTGGAAGCATGTGATTGGACAAAACTGCACAGAGTGGAATTTGGAGACTGTTTAACCATGAGAAGTGGAGAGTGAACTTGCATAATATCAAATGTCTGACCCCTGAACAAGGGAAAAGTGACGTTAAATAAATAGAAGAAAACAGATACCAGTTAGAACATTTTTTTTCAATTCAAATTCTTTCATTTTTATGCCATTTCAAAAATATATATATATATATATATATATATATATATTAAAAAGACGTAAACTTTTTTTTTCTATTATATTCAGACTTTGAGTCGATAATTTCAAATCTAAAAGAAAAATGATTTGTATCATTGGTTAGTGGTTTATTTTGCTTTTATAAAACAGGAGAATTTATTATTTTACAAACAATTTTATAACTATTTTTAATGTAACAATTTTAAATGGCACTACTAAAACCACTTTATCCGAGTTTCTTACCCTCCTCCATTCGAAGAGAAATGACGTTAAAAAAAACGTTAAATAAAATTAAAAAAATTATTTTCGAAAGTAATGACTCAGTATTTTCTAATTATTACATAATTACATTGAATTTTGATAACTGGAAAAGTAATAATTTGTGGTTCAGAGCTGGGAGCAGAGTACTCATTCATCCCAGGCCACGAAAGTTAGTGTACGATAAATTGGTTGACTGCAAATTGTTTTAATTAGTATTCTTTATTTCTCTATGATTACAGTTTGATAAAGTTTTTTATCTTTTGTTTTTTTTATCTAGTGAAGCAAAATCACACATTTATTCTTGCCTGACATTTTATCTCCAAGTGATGAAAGGTTCAGTTGATCGAAAAGGATTCACGGATCAAGTAATCACCCACATACTCAATGACATTGCCATTGAAGAATCTTCAATTAAGGTAAAAAAATTAATGATTTTTAAGCTCTTAAAATTTAAAGTTTCGTTGAATATGTATATATAATTTTTCTACGTTTCGTTGAATATGTATATATAATTTTTCTACGTTTCGTTGAATGTGTATATATAATTTTTCTACGTTTCGTTGAATGTGTATATATAATTTTTCTACGTTTCGTTGAATATGTATATATAATTTTTCTACGTTTCGTTGAATATGTATATATAACTATACTAGAATTAAAGATATAATCACAAAAGCACATTCAATAACAAAACACGGATATAGTAAATCATTATCGAACTGTGATTGGTGACCGTCTGCTTTCTTTAAGTTCCCAATCATCAAATGGAAAATATTAAGATGGACCAGGACATGTAGATATTTAGACGATCTGTGTATATTATGGTTGAGCGGGAAACTAAAAATTTAAAAGATGTCAAAAAATTACTAAGTTGTAGTGTAACATTTTTACGCTGCTATTTACTTTTCACTTCCCTTTCTTTGTTAGTTTTTTGCACGTTCATTAATTCCTTTGTCCTCTACTTCTTTTTTAAGCGTCAAGCGACAACCTTAAATGTCTCTAATAACTAAAATGCATGAAATGCCTTAGTTTGTTAGTTTCTCAATTTCTTTTTTAATTGCAGACTGTTCTGCATGCATAATCTCTTCGTTGTTTTTCTTCTGCCATTGTCGCTGCAGTAATTCTCACGTCTAGTGGTTGCTGTGTTTCTTCACTGTCCTCTTCCATTTTATGGCCGTGAATCGTCATCAGTGGAGCTAGACAAATAGAATTTTTTATCTTATACAGAAAGGAAATCAACAAAACAGCTGATCTGAGAGTTTTATTCTGGAAATAAATATTCACGTTGACAACCATAAAAAAAAATCAACTAACTCGCACATAAGAGAGAGACTTTACTAATTAAGAGTTAAGTTAGAATTTATCTGAACTATTGATGGGCCTAACGAATGCACAGGCATCTTGGGGACCACATTTTCACTTTTGGTGATTTTAACTTTTATCAAGTATTATATCCTATCAGCGATCTGTCCCGCTTAAAGTTCTGACGACTTTCGCTTTGGTGGTTTTAACTTTTTTTTTTTTTTAAGTATTACATCCTATTATTAAACGTCTGTCCAGCTTGGGCTTCCACACTGAACTCCTTCTCAAAACCTTTTCTTTTTTTTTTTTCTCATTCAAAAAACATGGCATCATTACCTCATGTCCTCTCCTATCTCATTTGTGTCTTGTCTATCAAACCTCATACTTTGAATTTGACCCTTACAGGTCATACATGTTTGTCATTTTTCCTGGGAAGTAGTTTGTTTTTGTAAGCTTTCGTTTCAATTCACCCTGCACTGGTTCGCCTATTTCAAAATTCACACTAGCTGATGTAGCAGCTATCAGACCCATGGCCATCCATAATGTAACAGTAGAAGCGAAATAGCAACTAACTGTAGGCATGGAATAAACTTTACTTTGGGATAACTAACAAAAACAAAGCAGAAATTAATAAATAAAAAAAACTAAAGGCCTATAATGCTAAAATTATAATTCTAAGATCGTGAGAGTTAATATGAAAAAATATGACAAACTAATTGTCTTAGTTTTTCCTGCATCAGAGTATGGTCATCTTTTTATTTGACCCACTTAAAAGTGGGAAGCATCAAAATCCCTTTCAAACAAAGGAAGTGATACTCATTGGCTGAAGGAAAGAAATAGGTAGTTAGGGAGTAATAAAACCAAGAACTGATTGGTTAGAAGCTGGAGTGAGCACTGTTTAGCTATAAAAATAATCCTAAAATGTAAATACATACAATTAACCCGATGATTTCCCTCGAAACAAATGTTTTTGTGTAGCTTACTTACCATAAATATATGTTCATACTGCTATATATATATATATATATATATATATTAAAATGTAATAATTCTTTTTAATCTTTAATAGCTGATGGATACCAACAAGAAAGGAAAAGTGACTAACGATTCCCAGTGTAACAACAATGGAGATCTTGCTGTCGAAGCTCTTATTGGTAAAATTTTTGATTAATTTTACTTTTTTGATTAGAAGAAAATAGTTAAAGATGCAGCACATGATGATCAGTTTGAGCATGAGACTGTCAGTCACCATGGAAATTTTATTCTGTGTTTGTTAGACTAATCCTATTATATACAACTTGCAGTAGTACTCCCCTTTCCCTTCTTACAGCCACGTTGATTAGGATGCCAATTAGCAGGATTAAAATATGCAATATTGTTAAACACTCATTTAAAAATTTAATTAGTTTTACTTTTTTTTTTCTTTGAATGTTCTTCAGCCTTTTGATAATGGCCTTGCCCCTGGAGAGGGGGTTAGCTACTCAGGTCTGTCTATGATTTTCATAACTATTACATGATATACAAATCACTAATGCATTTATGCAAAGGACACAATTTGATTTGTTTTTTCTCTCATAAAAATATATACTACCTAGCAGCTATTACTCGAGTCAATCATTAAAGAGGATTTAACTCAAGACAATCTATCATATAAAATTTTAATGTATTCTCCAAAATATATTTTAAACAAATAATGGATGAAAATAATGTAGTTTGAAACTCCAGAGCACTACTGAAACCATGCTTTTCCTGAAAAGCGGACTTTGGTTCACTCCGAAAAAATTTGTTGTTGCTATTAAAAGCAACTTCATATAATTTAATGTTATAAAATTTTAACTATGGTAATCAACACTAATACTAAGGAGGCCTCCAGAGTGCTGTCGAAATCATCCTTTCCTGGGAAAGCAGGCTTGGGCCCACCCAGTGAAAATATATTGTTCGCTGTATATATAATTTTATTGCAATATTTTAAGTATGATACAATGACACAAAATAAAACTAAGGAGGCCTCCAGGGTGCTACTGAAACCATACTTAACGGGGAACCCCATGAAAATGTCATTGCTGTTAAAAGCCACTGTATACAATATTTTAAGTTGAGTAACACAAATTAAAATTAAGGAGGACTCCAGAGCCCTGCCAAAATCATTTCCAGGTTATGCCGGCTTGAACTCATGTAAAAATATGTTGCTGCTTGTAACGAAGCCAATGTATGATTTTTTTTTTTTCATTTTTTACAATCTTTTAAGTAAGGTGTAGGGAAAATTATCTTTTAGCATTTGTTTTTTTTTTTTTTTTTTTTTTTTTTTTTTTTGTTATTAAGGACATAAGCATTTAACAGAATCTCTTAACGAATTGAAATAGCCGGTTTTAATTTTTATTAAAATTATAAGCAGCTCAAAAGTAAAGTGTTATTTGAAAGAAACTTCAAGAAAATACATTTTTGCAGTAAAAAAACATGGTTTAATGGAAGAAAAGAAAAATTTGCTCATCAGAATCTAATATTGATTTATCAGATTAATTGCTATTGATGACAAACTCTGAAAATCTGACAAGATAACTTTATATATTAGATAATGAACATTTAATGTACCTCTCATTGAGGAACCCAAGAAACTCCTGTTCCCACCCTTGAACCCCATATATGTAATTTTAGTTTGGTTTTAGGGTTAATTAAGAGTTTATTTTATTTGTCTATATTCTGTTTTATTTTATAATATTAAAGTATTGTATGGAATAACTGTTTAGAAGCTGAAAATAAACTTCAGGGATGTTGAGAATTAAATGGCATCTCTATGTATAGTTATAAAAATGTCTGACTTGTTACCAAATAAACCAAAATGCATATTTGTTGTATAATTACATCCACACTATGGTTCCTGCCTATGAAAACCCTACATACGTATATATGTACATACATATAACCAAATAAACACCCAGATACATGTGCAAGTACAACACCATAATTATTTATCCTCCATATATAAATAATGAGATGCGCACGCACACGCACACACGTGTGTGTGTATGCATCTACGTCGTCTTCCAGTTAAATTGAAGAACTTTAGAAACTCCTGCTTCCACCCTGCTGAACCCAATATAAGTACTTTTAATCAAATGTTTATCGATAATGAATTTAATGTACTGAAATGCATTATAGTGGATTTAATGTAATCACTAAATTATTTTATGTAAATAAATAATTGTTTCTAAATATGATTTTTAATATCAAAGTAATTCATTAAAATAGCTGACTTAAAAATAAAAAAAACGAAATGCATTCTAGCTAATTTAATTTAATAAGTGAAATGTTTTTTATAAATATATTTTATATAAATAAATTGAAATGCATTCTAGTGGTTGTAATTTCATCAGTAAAATAATTTTTGTAACAAAGTTATTTATTCCAAATATGATTTTTATTTTAAAAAATAAATCATTGAAATGGTGACTTGTTTTATAAGAAAATGAAATGCACTATAGTGGAATAAATATCTTAATGAAATCACAAGTGTTCTGCTTGAGTCACTCATGAATGCGTATTGTTAAAAGTATAAATTCAATTGCTTGTAAAGTAATATGAGAATGTAATAGTCGCTTTTTCTTTATTTTTCTTTAATTTTTTTTTTGTACGCGTGTAAGTTTATGAGCTTAGAACAGAAGCACTGAAATGAATAAAGTGTAGGGGCAACAGATAGCATAGTCATATTGTTATAGCAACCCTAAGAATCGTGAGGGTTGCTACATCTAGGCTAAGGACTTCTGAAACTACACAACAGCAGTTACTGTAAAATGGGGAAAACAATGATTGAATGGATATTCTAGTAAAGTCAATGCATGTTTAAATGAAGCCATCACCATTTTTGTTTGTTTTTGTTTGTTAAACTAAATATGTATGGAAGAACAGAATGCTGCAATAATGATCAGAGATAAGTTATTTAATCATAGAGACGGCAAAGTTACTGTGTTTTAAGGAATTATAACCACTCAATAACACTGGAATACAGTATATTATATTAAGTGAAATGTATGCGAAAAACAGTGGTACCCATAGTGTTCGCATTTGGGTAAGATAGACTTGGTTTAGAATGATCAGAGGTATAAACTGTTCGATAAATGCAAATCTGTTATTCCGGTAAGCAAGAATGTAAAAAAATTATTTGGGGCAGCCAATCAAAACACTTCTGAGGTTTTTTTTTTTTAAGTGTAGGTAGCAGGAGTGTCCCTTGTTTAGTTTGAAAATGTAGAATATTTAACCTACAATAGTAAGAGTGGAATATGAAATAATTGTTATACTAACGTATGTGTCCTGTAAAAAGTTTTTGCAGTATATGTGGATGGCAGTGGTAATAGTCATCCATAAAGATTCAGTTCTATCTTAATTAAGAGAAAATATCGAGCATTGAATTTTGTTTGAAGAAAGTAAGCAAAATATAAATAGTTTCTGAAAACCTGCATCAATAATTGGCCTAAATTGATTGCGAAGCAAACTTGTATTTGTAGCTTTTAGTTAGAAAGCTATACCCATCAACGATACAGGGGAAAATATCCCTCTAATTTATATATATATATATATCTTAATTTCATCACAAGTGTGCACACATACATATATAACTCCATTTTCACATTTAACAAATGTTAATCATACACATGTATTCCCACACAAACATTAAACCCTCTGTCTATTGTTGCCATTAATGGGATGAACATGTTTACTAGTTATATAAGAAAGCCCTAGATCCAAGAAACATGGATCATCGAGTGACCTGTAAACATTATTTTTTCTCAGAATCTTTCATTTTACAACTGGTGTCTGGTTCTGACATTTTAGTTTCCAGAACTAACTAGATAAAAAAAAGTGCAGTTTTTGATTATATCGTTTGTGAAGGAGTTGTGATGGGTTTACCAATTTGGATTGGTGGGCTTGTTTTTGTTGTATAAAGTTTCTCGGCAACAGTAAATAATAACATCAACAATGAACATAAAGTATACATATACAATTTCAGTGAAGGTATAATCATCATATGATGATATTCAGAAGTGAAAAATAAAGAAATAGCACCGGACTGTGTAAATATAGATAAGAATAAAAATGAAAAATATTAGCTCTAATATCAATTGGGAAATCTTCAAATTAGCTCCTCCTTTCAATATAAATAGTAGAAACTAAATTTGCTTAGAAGAACAATATCAAACCATGAACTTCAAAAAACGAATTACTTTATTAAGCAAAATAAAAATAAACAAACAAAAAAAAAAGAATTCATAGCTAAATACTTGCTTTGCTATTTAAGACCAGATTGACAAGTGACATGTCACTTCTGATCTGTGAAACTGCAATGAAGTTTTAAAGCTAAATGCATTTTTATCATCCATAATATATATATATATATATATATATATATATAATTATTTATAAATATTATTTTAAAAATAAACCCATATACACATGTGTTTCATGCCAAACCTGCACAATCATCAGTATGGGATGAGACAATCTCTGCCGGTCACACGGTTCGAACCCGATACGAAAGTCATGTTTGACTCAGTAGCTGAGACGCGTACCACTGCTCCACCATGCTTGTCCAGGAATTGGAAGTAAATTAACATCTAAATAGCAAACACGGCAGCTATCCAGCAAGCAGTCGAGATATAATATTGTTTCTGGCGATAAAAACACATGAACGAATTCAGATATCTACAGCTCTTGCACCCGTAATGATTACAAGGGAGGTAGGAGGGAGATACTTCAACTTACCACCCTCTTCCTACACCTCTTGCACCCGTAATGATTACAAGCTAAGTAGGAGGGAACAAAATAATATTTCGTAATTAGTTTAAATGTTTATATATTTTTATGTACAGGATTAACTAATTGGCCGATCATTATGAATTTTTGAACACAACTGCTAGACGTCAGGGGTCCAAATGTGGGCTCTACTTAGTTCAGTTTACTTTTATTCGAAAGGGACAAAGCGGAGAGGAAACCCTTCATGAACATTCAGATACCTCTGATATTTTGTGAAATTTCAACGTAAGTTCTTAATGTGGCGAAAATCCACCAACGTTTATTATATTTGCTAAAGTAACAACATAAATAAAAATTACCGCAGTCTAGAAGGATTTGCTTTCAATGACAGAGGAGAGAATAAATAACATCGAACAAATATCCCGGCACGACAGAAGTACCCTTTTCCATAATCGGTCAGTAAAGGAGATATCCTTCTACACTGTGGCAATTTCTATTTTTGTTCCACTTCAAGGTAATCATTTTCGTGGTGCATAGATTTTGCACAATTCAAAAGCGACCTTTTTTTCTTAACATTAAAACTATCTGTTGTGACCTATTTGTGTTCAGTCAGCTGTTTACTCATTTTAATTCATTCTTTTATATTTCCGCCGGGCGACGAGTCCTGCTAGTTTAAAATATAATTATCCACAGACACTCATTTCGCCGTCTATATGGCTCCTCAGCATGACTGAATTTGATTTTCGAATATCGCCAAATTAAGCCACACTGATGAGCTGTATAGACAGTGAAATGCACGTTTGTGGATAGTTATAAGCAAAAATGTTTACAGAAAGAGAGACAGACAAATTCTTGCATTGTATACATCCCATGGAATCCATGTTTGTGAATTCATACGGAAGACGATGCTCAAGGCGATACATGTTCATCATTTTTATGAAATGTGGGTATATACATATACGTACGTATGTGAGAGGCCTCCTTTCAATATTTAGAGACAATGAATACACCCTTACCGGGTATCTGTTTATGAAATGTGTGTATACATATATGTACGTATGTGAGAGGCCTCCTTTCAATATTAAGAGACAATGGATACACCCTTACCGGGTATCTGCATGGGAAGTCTATAATGAAGCAAGGATTGTGCAATCGTCAACCATATCTTCTGAATCAATATTGCTTGAGTCTAGTGGCAAGGAGAAATCAAGGGTGACTGGAAACAAAACCACAATAAACAGAGGAAGACGAGTGTTATTTCATAGTTTTCTTTCTCCTATACACGTTGTACAACCAAAGCTTGAGAGTCTAGTCTATCTTACTATTTAATCAATAGCCGGAGGGAGGATATATGGATTCATACCTTTTCCAAGAGTATTAGTGAAAATAATGAAAGGAGGCCCGACAGAACTGTAACCCAGCACACTGAGCCCACTGTCTATGTCTGTAATCAAAACATCACTCCACTTAGATATATAATTTTAAAGGGAAACGTTGCCAAAAATTACCATTAAAAATATCCTAGCGTAAAAATAAAAATTGCATTTACCTTTTTTGCTTCTGAAATCGTCCATCCCCTCAGACAACGTAATCGTAAAGTCATCCATTTATTTATTAATTTGTTTTGTCTACTTGTGATTTTTGATTTTCCGTTGGCTGATTATACTCACATATACATATATCCTTCAATACATGCATAAAAGATTTTCCTGCAAATATTGAACAATCATAATTGCAATTCAATGAATTGCAAATAATAAAATTATGTTGATGTAAAAAAAAAGAAAATGCTAAGTTTTTACAGTTATCAATTTAAAAAATATCTCAAAATCAAATGCATTTTTTTTTCTTCATTTAAAAGGAGATTTCTCTTTCTTTTTCTTGGTACAGTTCTTCGATGGTTGATAATTACAGTTGGGCCAATGGTTAATGTTAAAGCTCTAAATGTAAGTTTTTTTTTTGTTTGTTTTTTGTTTTTATACCCATTTGTGCCAAGTTTTTAAAAATCTTCCTCTTCTGCACATCAACTTGACAGGATAATTCTTTTTTTCTTTAAATTGTATAAAAAACCATTGCAAATGACGCTTTTTTAATCAGTAAACGTTTTATTAGAATAAAAACAATTACAAAATTCTTATTACTAAATAGACAACATTGATCAGTAAAATAAAGTTTTTGTTGAATTAAAAAATTTAAGCTTCTCATCCCTCAAAATAAAGGATTTCTTTATTCTACTTTATAGACCAAGATATAGTGTATATCACCGATAGAGACTGGATATGTATTTAAGTTTAGTTGACTTTTACTTGAACTATTTTAACTAATAAATTGAATTAAAATTTTCAAATTTAAATATGAAATTTAAACATGAAAAATTACGTAATTGTTAAATAAAATTTAAAAAAAAACAAAAAAACTGTCCTATTCACTTGCCTACTCTAAGTTAGATATGAGTCCCCTTTTTTTTCTTTTTTTTTTTTTGATGTACAGAATTTAGCTTACCAAATGAAGAGGGTCGCTTTAGACTGGAAAGAAAAAAAAAAAGCGCCATAGTCTAGGAGGACTTCTCCACCTTGGACAGATATTACAGTTTGATCCTAGCCAAAAGGCTGGATGAAAATGTAAAAACTATTTGTTCTTTAAGGTTAAAAAAAAAAAATGATCTCCTTTACTCTGGATTCTAAAGTTAAGATCTAGTGTTTTGATTGAAAATCTATCAATGATGGAACATGTTAGTCCCAATGTCCTATTTGCTATAAACAATCCTTGTGTTACAGCGATTTTATAATTAGTATGTGTTTTAAGTCTGCACTTTGGCCCAGAATGGTATTGCCGATCAGAGCCCCTTCTATGGGTCAAATAGAAACTCAGGGTAGGATTTGGATTCATTCCCTTAAATAAATCCCAAAGAAAGCTTTTTATGGAGCCAAACAATTTTTCCTTTTATTTGGATGACTTTACCTTGTTTTCTTTTTCTGGGCATGTAAAGATTTTTGCTGTCCTTTTTGTTATAAGAAAATTATTTGCAAAAAAAATAATCTTTTTTTTTTCCAATCAATTTTTATTGCTTAGTCTTCGTCTTCATGAAACAATTTGATTTTAATTTTTTTTTTTTTTTTTTTTAATAAATATTTTTTATATTTGCCAACTTCTATAAGAAACTGAAACACCAATGTTGTAAAACATTT
This sequence comes from Sepiola atlantica, assembly GCA_963556195.1. Classification (NCBI taxonomy): domain Eukaryota; kingdom Metazoa; phylum Mollusca; class Cephalopoda; order Sepiida; family Sepiolidae; genus Sepiola; species Sepiola atlantica. The sequence goes on along the minus strand of OY744526.1, from coordinate 73,866,542 downwards.
GCCTGATTTTGCATATCCAATATTAGTCCTGTGAGAAAGATTTATTTCTGATTAATCAATAATCATGATATAATCTTAACTATATATGTTCGTGTTAGCAATTGAAATCATTTCATCCTATTGATTCCTGTCATTTTAGATGGATTTTTTTTTTATAATAAACTCTAAAATCTGTTAAAATTTTTTAAAGAGATTTGTCACATAAAGGAAATAGGTGTGACATTTTTATAAACATTATTGTCCCCTGCACCTTTTTTCTTAGACCAAAACCCTGTGTATATTGTTTAACTCATGAATTATTAAGAGTTTAAAAGTATCTATTATGATTAATTTGTGTAACTAAACCAAAGAAAAATGAACTTTTGAATGTGCCCTGTTGTATCAAAGAATTAGATAATGAGAACCTTTGCCTAAATATGAATAATAAAATCATTTTCTTTATCTCAATCAAAAATTTGACTGAATTTTATTGCATTTTTCTTTTTTCATTCAAATCAAAATGTTTGTCCATTTTGTCTGCTGAATTTCCTCTCCTCGAAAAAATGCCATTGTCTCTTTCTGATTTATTCCTCTTTTTTTTCTTTTCCTTACCCATTGCAGGATATTCAAGCTGCTCTCATAAATTGTGTGGAGACTTCATTCTTACAACAACCAGAACAAAACATCAGTAGCAGTCGTCGTAAAGAACAGTTCCATTCTCTGATGGTTTTGGGTACTGTTCGTCATGCCTACTATGCCCCGCCAGTTTCAACCATCCGGTCTTTGCTGAACAGAGCATCAAATGAAGACCCTGACCTTGAGGTAAATGAAAACAAAAAAATGACATTGTCTCTGATTAGCTCCCTCACTTATGATGCCATACGTCCACTCCATTTTAATACCCCTCTCCCTTTTTAAAACACATTTCACGTGTATATCTGTCTCAAGATGGGTTTATAATTATAAAACACTTGAAACTACCCCATGATGTAATTACACCTGATAAACCCGACAACAGCTAAATCCCACCCCTTCACTGTAGAGGTTCCCAGAAGCCGGAAAACTTTCTATTCTAATAGCTTCTTTTCTCAAACTGTTAGCCTTTGGAATTCCCTCTCTGCTCCTTGTTTCTCTGACTATACAAACATGCAGCTGCACAACTCCTCACTTATGATTCCTTTTATAAATCTGACCCCCTAATTCACAGTATCCCCTTATGTCTCTGGCAATATGCCTTATTTGGTGTGAATTAAATGAACAAATAAATAAATAAAAACTTGAAAGCAATCAGAATCCTGTTGCTATGGTAACAGAAAAGGTAATTCTAAAGATGCGTCTATTAAGTCTGAAACAGCTATTTCACAACGTGACGCATGATGAACCAATGAAGACTCTTAGAGATGCAAGGATGCAATTACAATCTGAATATTTCACAACTGAACTGAGAAAAGTTTTCAATTTCTGTGGAGTTACGTTCCTGTTAGGGCGTCTTTTACCCGCATAAGTTGCTCAAATGTTTAGAATCTTTGTCTCATCATATTCTGTTTAACATCTATTTTACATGCTGGTACGTGTTAGACAACTTTTAAAAATAGACTTACAAACTAACCTATCTCTAGCCATGTCTTTATTTATCCCTATTTCAAATCCATCCTTATCAATTCTTCTCATGTTTTCCTTGGCCTTCTCCTGTCAACTGACTCTACTACCTCCACTGTTCTACATCTACTAACCCAAAACACTCATCCATTTATTCAATGTGACCAAACTAACAAATTCTCATGTTCTGTACGCATCTCCCTATACTGTCAAGATTTAATCTTCCTCTGAGCTCATCAGATCTAAGTCTGTCTTTAAGGTTTCACTTCTGTACATCATTACATTGCGTACACATGCTTGATAGACTCTTTTAGTCGATAGTGATAACTCTGTCTTCTAGTTAGTAATGGCAGAAGTTCCCAGAACTTCATCCACTCCTGACTTTTGCAATCACACCAGCATCAGCTCCTCCTGTGCTCCAATAGTATCACCAAAGTAACAACATTTCTGATCAATCTCAATAGCCTCGACATCGAAATATACTTTCTCTACATCTCAGTTCTCATCTGTCATTATTGTCTTTCACTTCTTGCACATAAACTCTTTATCTTCTCTCAACCTACCAGTAAATCCACTGCACTTGTGTACCCAATGCTTACAGGTACCACAAAAGATTGAATTGTACCTGACTCTCTTTCTACAAACTGAGCAGGGAAACTTTCCTCTTTTTGGGAGCTTTGATAGCATTCACTCTCGGATCTTTATTTTCTATAGCATTCCTCCAAGTCTTTGACTTAACAAGTAGGTCTTCCATTGTTTAACGGGCAAGTATTAAATCATCAGCATACAGCATCTCTTCTGGACAACCCATACGAAACTCCCTAGACAATGCTTCTAAGACACAAATGAAAAATAATGTACTCAGTACAGAACCCTGATGTACTCCTACTTTAACATTAAAGTTGTCACTAAGTGTGCTTTTAATTCTAATACGACTTTGAGCATTTCTGTACATTGGTTGAACAACCTTCACCAACCACTCCTTTGCCTCTAGTTTACACAAAGCCCACCAAACAACCTCTCTTGGCACTCTGTCAAAGGCTTTCTCTAGATCCACAAAAGTAAAATACAAGTTTGTCTTCTTACCAAGCTCTTGCATTTGTCTAAGAATAAATATAGTATCAGTGGTATGACATAAAACCAAACTGCATTTCATCTATGTTTATCTGACTTATTTGCTGTTCAGTTATCCTCTCAATCACTTTCAGGTCCTGATCCATCAACTCTGTAATTATCTCTATCGAGTTCTTTCCCTTTACCCTTGTAACACTTCACAATTGTACTAAGTTCTCAGTCTTTCGGGATAACCTCTTCTTTTATGATCTGATTCATCAAGTTAGTGATCATCTCGATGTCTGTCTCACCCGCAGCATTCAACATTTTTGCAACAAGTATCCTACAGCCCTTACACTTCTATATTTTACTCACAGATTCCTGTACAATTTCTTTCTCCAATTGTTATAGCTTGCTTGGATACTGCCTCTGTAACTTTTAGATTATCACGGTCACATGAAAACTCAGTATTCAACAATTTCTGATAGTGGCATTTCCAAACACCCCTCTTGTCCTTTTCATTTGTTGCTCACTCTCCATTGTCATTTCGAATGCACTTCTCTCCAACAATATCCAAATTTGTCTTTGTCATTTGTTTAGCTATCTTGAATACTTCATCTTTTTATTCATCCCTTCTTAGTATATCTGGAAACCCGGCTTTCTTAATTGATGTCTAATGGCTATGGACAAAATTCAATGCAAATCATATATATATTTGAAGTTTCAAATGGGACATTGTGCCCATATTATGTTTCTTAAAACTCTTCAAAATACTCCAAAGAAACTGAAATTTAGTAATTTTTGTTTTTAATGCTGATATATGTGTATGAAATTAGGTCTGTCATTATTTATCAATCAAGATTCTGGTAGTTGGATTTCTTGAACACATGTTATCATTAAATGTTATCCTTTGTAATCAGGAATCCTGTAAGTGTAAAAACCTTGAGTAAATAAAGTAGTTAAACCTAATGATTCAAATTGAGTTTTCTAATCAAGATCTTTTAGAAGATGGATTTCAGAAAAAAGGTTAAAAGTGGCTTTTTTGCTTGAGTTTTCTATTTTATCTTTACTTTTTTTCCCCCTTCAATTCATGACAACCTGCTCGTAGCGGCCGGCACAAGAAAAACGACAACAGACAGAAGTTGAAGTTATTCACAAAATGTCTATCCTCAGCATGAGACCCACAAAAATGATAAAATAATGCTTTTTTCTTTTCTTTTTTTAATTTTCTTTTTATTTAAAAAAAAATTTTTTTTCAACTAATCAACATCTTTTTGTTTTACGCTTTTTAGGTGTCAAGTTTTTGCTATGAAGCGATGAGCAGTTTTGAATTCATCGCCATTGCTTGCCGGGCTGTTATGTTTCAAACCGTAACTGTTCCTGTTGAAGCGACCAATACCTCCTCAGTCCAATCGCCTCATGCAATGTGGATGCAACACTCGGAAGGAAAAATGTCCAATCACGAAACCTCCTTCAAAGAATTCCCATCTCTGGCAAATTCTAAAGAGCCATTAGTGGTAGGCAGGGCAGCCAGTGCCACTTTACTTTCTCCAGTGGCTACGGCATCATCATCGTCGTCCTTTTTGTCAGCTAATCATCAAGAAAACAATTTGGCATTCAAACAAGTAAGTGTTGTACTTTAAAATGGTTTGAACTTATTAACCAATGTCTATGTATCATTTCCTGCTGCTCTTTGCTTTGATTAAACTCAAAACAAAAATGAATTTATGCATGTCCGCACGTTTAAAAAAAATCTGCTGTGCTGGGAGAAAATAGCATACCTATTTTCATCATGATCATCTTCATTTTTTTTTTTACTCTTTGTGTTTGTTTATTTTTTTTTACTCTTTGTGTTTGTTTATTTATTTTTACTCTTTGTGTTTGTTTATTTATTTTTACTCTTTGGGTTTGTTTATTTATTTTTTACTCTTTGGGTTTGTTTTTTTTTTTACTCTTTGTGTTTTATTTTTTTTTACTCTTTGTGTTTATTTATTTTTACTCTTTGGGTTTGTTTATTTATTTTTACTCTTTGGGTTTGTTTATTTATTTTTTACTCTTTGGGTTTGTTTTTTTTTTTTTACTCTTTGTGTTTGTTTATTTTTTTTTACTCTTTGTGTTTGTTTATTTATTTTTACTCTTTGGGTTTGTTTATTTATTTTTACTCTTTGGGTTTGTTTATTTATTTTTTACTCTTTGGGTTTGTTTTTTTTTTTTTACTCTTTGTGTTTGTTTATTTATTTTTACTCTTTGGGTTTGTTTATTTATTTTTACTCTTTGGGTTTGTTTATTTATTTTTACTCTTTGGGTTTGTTTATTTATTTTTACTCTTTGGGTTTGTTTATTTATTTTTTACTCTTTGGGTTTTTATTTTTTTTTACTCTTTGTGTTTTATTTTTTTTTACTCTTTGTGTTTATTTATTTTTACTCTTTGGGTTTGTTTATTTATTTTTTATTCTTTGTGTTTATTTATTTTTACTCTTTGGGTTTGTTTATTTATTTTTACTCTTTGGGTTTGTTTATTTATTTTTACTCTTTGGGTTTGTTTATTTATTTTTTACTCTTTGGGTTTTTTTGGTTTTTTTTACTCTTTGGGTTTGTTTATTTTTTTTTACTCTTTGTGTTTATTTATTTTTACTCTTTGGGTTTGTTTATTTATTTTTACTCTTTGGGTTTGTTTATTTATTTTTTACTCTTTGGGTTTGTTTATTTATTTTTTACTCTTTGGGTTTGTTTATTTATTTTTTACTCTTTATTTAATTTGGAAAATACTCTTTAAAAGAATTCACATGGCAGATAAATTATTTTATTTTAAATTAAAAACAAATTTTATTTATTTTTTTAGTAAACTTTAATTTTTGAAAATGAATTAAGAAAATGTTACGTTCTGTTAGCTTCATGAAATTGACCTCCATTCTTGACTTAGACGAACTCTACATGGTCATCTATATCTGCAAAGCTGTTTCATGATTACTGAGTCTCTAGTGCACCATACGCACTTGGTTTTATTCATGAGATTATGCCGACTCTTCTCTTGCAACTTACGATTATTTTGATTTCTACAATTTCAGTTAATCTTTCAAACAAATGAACGTTTTGCTAGAAATATTCTGCTCTGATTACCTTTTGTTTACCTAATTTCTTTTCTTTCTTCCAGGGTCAAAATGCACCCCAGGTCGTCCCTTGTGTCACTTCCACTCAACAAGATTCATCTCAAAATGAAGATGCAAGCGCAGACATAGTAATGGATGAATGTAGCGAAGTGGTTTCTGAATCCAATTCACCTGAAGCTATAAATTCCGATTCCGATATTCAGGTAGAACAAAAAAAACAAACGATTGTTTCTTTCTTTTTTAATGATATAAAAGTCCACTTAATTATTTTAATAAATCATCTTTACACAATGATGCTGGCCCCTTTGGAAATCGTTGCTACAGGGATGCTGACATATCTGTAATAGAGAGGAATTATTCCACTCATAAACATTAGTCTAACTGATTTAATGGATACCAGCATGTATTATGGAATCTACTTGGGGGGGGGGGGCACTCTTACTCCTGTATTGAAATTAATAATCAAATAAAATATAAAAATCAATGAATTTGAGTGAAAGTAAATTTTTGTTTTTTTAAAACAAGTACTAATAATTGGCCTAAATCTCTAACAAAGCAGATTTTTGTATGTAGCTTTTTGTTAGAAAGCTATACCCATCAAAAATACAGGGGAAAATCTCACTCTATTTTATATATAAGATTAGCAAATAAATGCTCTCTATCGGTCGCATTTTTTACTAGGCTACCACGTCAATATAATAGGAAATTTAAAAAAAAAATGAAAAATAAATGCAGACACTGCATTTTTTTGTAAATAAAATTTCCTTTTTATAGATGTCAAACACGAAAGAAACTAATAGGAAATTACAACATGGCCTCCAGCGATTAAGGCCTTGGATTAAAGTTCGCTTTTCAAGTATTTAAAAAATAAATTAAAATTTTATTTCGGGATAATAAATACAATTTAAGACTAATTATATTTCATCCAAAATGTGTACGAAAATCAACCGAAATGAGCGAGATTTTCAAATAATACCTCTATTCCGTCCCTTTTTTCCAATCTAATTTTCATTTCTGCGTTTTCACGTGTACGATGAAACTTTACATAAATCAGGGTTTTTAATTTTTTTTACTCAAACATAGTTTAAGTAGATGAAGATATAAGTTGATTATGAGTATTTCACTCTAAATAATTGACGTGACTGAAGTAGGAATTAACCTCAAATGAAAGTAGTATTTAGGGATTATTATTAATGGAAAAGTTTTTTAAAAAAATACTTTCAAATGCTAGTGATGATGCTAACCAATTTTTAAAAAAATTTTTTTTTTATTGTTCATGATTTGAAACATAACGTAAAGCATAAATCTATGACGTCACGCTGAAGCTGTAATTATTTTGTTTAGGGAATGTTTTAAGATCAATTGGTAGAATGACACAAAATTTATTATTTAATGGCTGGAATTTAAGTTTAAAATGCAGAAGCCAAGTATTATGATTCATTCGTGCACCAAAACCAAAAACGTCATCATATCAAATAATCCACTTTTGATTTAACTGATTATAAGTAAGATTGGCATATCAGAAGAAAAACGACCCGTAGTAAGCATGCCGCTATTCCAAATTCACAGCAGCAAATCGCAATTAATAGACTGCCTCTCCACCTCTCCGGTCATAATTTTTAAATAGTCAAAATCTTTTTCATGTAAAACTTTATAATTAAAACTTGCTGGTAAATTGTTTTTAAATGAAAACTAAATATAAAGTAAAAATCGATTATTTTTAATATATGCGATCCGACAGCACTATGATTGACACCCAACAAAAAACATCTTCGCCTCCGCCCTTGAGGATCACATTCACAAATATCCGGGGACTTAGAACCAACATTAACGACGTAGAAACTTTTCTACTGACAAACTCCCCGGATATCCTAGCACTAAGTATAACAAACCTTCAATCCTCAATCTCCTCTCACCAGTTTGACATGACTGATTACCTTCCACTCTACCCTAAACACTTTGACAAACATGCACGGGCTAGGAGTTTATGTTCGGAACACTCTCCCTTTGACTAGAGAACATAGGTTAGAATCAGATGACCAAGCCTACATGTGCTGTAGATTGACCTTACATCATAGAGTTACTTACTTATATTTCTTATACCTATCTCCTTCGATCCAGGACTGTACCCTGCTTGATTCTGTCTCTGAAAGCATAGATAGAACACTCTCACTCAACTCGAATGCCCAATTACATGTATTTGGGGATTTTAATGCACACCACCGAGACTGGTTGTGATTCTCCAGCGTTACTGATGCAGCTGGGAACTCTACGTATGATTTCTCCTCAGCTCACGATCTCTCACAGACTGTCACTTTTCTGACCCACCTTCCTGATCGTGCAGACCAGCATGCCTCACTTCTCAACCTGTTCTTGACCTCACTACCCGAGGCTTGTGTGGTGAATGCCCATAGTCCGTTCGGAAACTCTGATTACGTTGTGGTAATGATACTTATCACCTTAAAAACTTGTCCAAAAGTTGAAGAGCCGTTGCTCAAAACGACGAGAAACTATGAGCAGGCTGATTTTGAATCCCTCAGGAATCAGATCAGCGACGCCCCATGGGGTGAAACCTTCTCACTCCCTGCTGATCAGTGTGAAAATGAGCTAACCGAATGGGTCAAAGAAGGCATTGATGCTTATGTCTCCACGCAAAAATTCTTCAGCAAACCCCACTCTTCTCAATGGTTAACCTCAGAATGTGCAGCTGCTATTGCTGAGAGCCAGAAGGCATTCCGAAAATTTGGCCGCCATAAGTCAACTGCGAATAGAAAGAAATTTATAGAGGCAAGAAGTGATTGCAAAGTAGTGATAGATGAAGCAAAGAGAATGTATACAGAGATAACCAAAAAACGCATTCAGTCACAGAAACTAGATACTCGTGATTTCTGGAAAATCTACAATAGTGTGATGAACAACGGATAATCGACAATTCCCCCCACTATCAAATCACAACGATGTTGTCTGCACGGCAACTGATAAGGCTGAACTACTTGCCCAGCATTTCGCCGTAAACTCCATTTTGGACTCCGCAAACCACCTCCTCCCTAAATTCCCATTGCGGACTGAAGCCACACTTGAGAACCTGGTCATCACCCCATCTCAGGTCAGAGACATCATAACAAACTTTGACCTGATCTTATACCAGTAATAGTAATAAAGAAATGTTCTGCTGAGCTGGCCCCTGTCCTCTCAAAACTATACAACAAATGCCTTGCTGAATCTTGTTTCCCTGATAGTTGGAAAATTGCCTCTGTGGTACCAGTCTTCTAGAATTCTGGAGATAGAACTGATCCTCTAAACTACCGCCCAATCAGTCTACTCCCGATCTTTTCTAAAATTTTTGAATCATTAATCAATCTAGCGATAGTCGGACACATAGTCAATACTTAACTTCTTTCTGATCATCAATACGGATTTAGACAAGCACGATCTACCGCAGATATCTTAACGGTCATCTCTGAACGCATATATCATACATTGGATAAGGCAAGTGAAGCTAGGGTGGTAGCGCTTGATATATCCAAGGCCTTTGACAAAGTCTGGCATGAAGGGCTTCTCTAAAACTGCACTCATATGGTATGGCCGTTCATCTAAGCAACATGACATAAATGCTAGTGTACCCCAAGGATCCATCCTTGGATCTCTACTGTTCCTGATTTTCATAAATGACCTCCCTGATGTCATTGAGACTGAGATAGGAATATTTGCTAACGACACCACGCTCTACTCTCGTCATGTGAGCAAAACCGACACGCACATATCTGAGGCAATGTCTGAATCCTTAGAAAATGACCTCTAGTCTGTAGTGGATTGGGGTAAAAAATGAATGATAACTTTTAATGCCGCAAAGACAAAGCTACTTTCGTTCAATAACTACAAGAAACCTCTTCAAGCACTGATTGTCATGGCAAATAACACCCTGCCTGAGAGTTCATCATTCAAACTCCTCAGCCTAACTTTCACAGATAACATGAATTGGAATAAATACATTGAAGACATTGCCAGGGCTGCTTCAAAAAAGGTTGGCTCCCTCTACCGTGCTAGTAAACTTCTCACACCTGACATTATCCTATATCTCTACAAAGCCACCATCCGCCCATGCATGGAGTATTGTTGCCACATCTGGGCTTGTGCATCATCCACTAATCTCTCCATCTTAGACAAGGTCCAAAAAAAGAGTCGGCAACTTAAATAGGTCCCTCACTATCTACCAAGCTCCAGCCCCTGTCCTATCGCTGCAATGTTGCTTCCTTGTGCCTGTTTTGCGAGTACTTCAATGGATTGTGTTCTGATGAACTTGCTGCACGGTGCCCCCACAACGTAAATTCATTAGACCAACCCGACAATCTGCCAAATCCCATCTATTAACTCTAGAGGTCCCCAGATGCCGAATAGCTTTCTACTCCAAAAGCTTCTTTCCTTTAGCTGCTGGGGTTTGAATCGCAGTCTTAGCGTCAAGTTTGTTTATTGTTTATTTATTTATGATTTAATCTAAAATAAGTAGTTCGGAGTTTCCCCAATGATATTCTTACGTTTACAAAAATTCTCCCCAACGGACAGACAGAAATCCTGACATCGTGACAGAGAATGCGCTCCTGATATTATAAGTAGATGAAAAATGTGTTTGCTCAATGTGAAGTAGCAATAAACTTGGTAAGTATGATTTTGCTTGAATGTAAATAAGTTGTTCTGTTATTTAAAGGTTTTGCAGATTGTTTTCCCCTCTATTGATTCAATCTAAAAATGTAATATTTCTGTCTGCGTCCTTTTTGACGGAATGAGTGCACTTATGAAAATAAATTTCCGTTAAACAAATTTTTGTGACTCAAAAATAGAAAGCAAGTAATTTCATCAAGCTCCTTATATTCAGCCGGTGTGTTAAATGTTTTCTCCAAGAAAGACAAAAATTATTTTTTGTATTCATTTTCAGTTCATGGAAAATATTGGAGGGGAAGATTCACTTGACGACGACGATGATGATGATGATGAAGATGATGATGACAGCATTGTTGAAGACACAAATGAAGAACCCAAAGATGTAAGTTGTCAATGGAAAAAATTTTTTTATTTTCAAATGAATAATTTACTAATATTTTAGCTCTACATCAGCGCTTAACATCCAAAATTGAAAACAGCTGAGGCTAAACTGAATATTCACCCGTTTTTCTTTTTATATGAGAAATATGTTTGTGATTATTTGCCATGAAGAAAAGGTTAATAAACAATTGATAGTGTGAATAACCAGCATGACTTCATCAAAAATATATATATATATATACTGGGTCAACGTTGTTATATTGTATTTTTTCAACTCTTTTCTACCTTTTACTCCTTCTCTCCTCTTCTTTACTTTTGCTACTACTACTAATTCCTCCCACCACGTCTCGTCTCATATGCCTTTCCTCCCACCATCTAAAACATCTTATGTGTAAACAAGCAAGGTTTTCAGAATTTTAGTATTAGACTAGACCACTCTTTACCCATTGAGTCCGTATTTGTTATATCTATCTATAAAGTTGCCAAAAACTAATTTTCATTCTTTGATGTGTATGTAAATATATATATATATGACAAAATTAAGCCAGAAATCTCGATGGATATATTCTCCCCGGTGCATTAAGGTATTCATATCAAAAGGAAAACTTGACTTTCTCCTTTAAAAAAAAAAGTTCTTTATTTGAAGTTTTGATTCTGATTAGAAAAGTTGGATATCAGTAAAAATAGAAGAAAAGTTGATTAGCAATAATTTTCCTTTATTTTTAAATGTGATCAAATGATGATATTTAATTAAAAGTTTAGGATGATTATGTTCACAAGATTTGTTATTTAAATTGAAATAAAAACAATTTTTTTACTCTTAACTAAAACAATTTTATTTATATTTTTCAGACCTCACAAATTGATGACATGCTGAAGGCATTTGTCGAAGCACCACCAGACTCTGAATAAAAAGGTTTCATTTTTTTGGCAATAAAACTTTTAACAAAAAACAAATAAAATTCATCTGCATATGGAATGAGTGTTTTTTTTTATATACATACTAGAAGAATACCCATCGCAGAACAGGTAAAATTAATCCCCCAAACAGAACAGTTTTGTACCACTTCTATGTCCCTTACGAAGATCAAAATCAAGATAGAATAATACTAAGCCTTATGTCTAGAATCTTGAGTGAAATTCATTACACGATTTTGATTCTAGAAAGTGTCTGAAATTTAAGGTTTATGCTCAGGGGGTCTTAAAGAAAAAAAATGAAATTCAGGGAATCTTGCTTAATTAGTGTCTAATGACTATGGATCAACTTCATGCAAATCTGAAATATTTGAATTTTCAAATTGGAGATTATACCCATATTATGCCCCTTGAAACTCTTTAAAATACTCCAAAGAAACTGAAATTTTGGAAATATTTATATTATTCCAAAAAACATTTGAAAATTTTGGAATCCATAAACCTTTATGCTGGCAGAAGAAATTTATCAGATCGTTCAATCTCTTTTCTCTTTGGGGAACTTTGACCCCTTCCCCAATATGTATGTATGTGTGTGTGTGTGTCCGACATTCTAAACTAGAAATTAAATAAGAGAACCATTAGGCAAATGTCATATTCGGGGATAGGCAGTATATAGTTTATATAAACATTAAGAATTGATTTAGTTGTGGACTGCTGCTGATAGCTCAACAGTTAGCACTATCTAAAAGAAAGAAAACAGTTGTTTTTATGCCGGCTTGAAGAACTTGCCTTTCTAGCCCCTCTTTTCAATATTAATTCACTGGGCCATTCATACAGTGTCATGACAAAGGTGTATTCTTCTTCTGGTAACTCCTTATGTTTCCTCAAATTCCTATGTGACTTGGGATCAAACTAAATATAATCACTTTGGTGTTCAAGGCTGACACAGCAGTCAAAACCGCCCCAAAAGAGCCCTTCAACAACAAGCATATATCCGTAAAAAATGGCAGTCTAGATGGAGCAGTAATACATTCAATAAATTGTGGACAATATAACCTGATTTAGGAGAATGGAGGCAGGGCTGTAGAAAGTCATGAAGGGAGGAAGTCATCCTCTCTCGACTCCGTATTGGCCACACAAAAGCCACGCATTCATTCCTGCTTGAGCAGAAGGAGCCACCATGGTGTGCGACTTCTCAAGTACTATACACAGTGAAACATGTTAAAATGTGTTGATTTTGCTCCCATTCGACAAAAACATTCTTATGAAGGAACTATTTAAAGACATCAGAGTAGAAATCATAATATCCTTTCTGAAAGTGGGTTTATACCCCAAAAATCTAATATCTATAAGTTCAAAAAACCAAACTTCCCTATAAAAAAATGAATCAATTACAGACTGTTTACTCAAGAAATATGCACACATAAAAGAAATTTATCCAAATCTGTTAAACATTAAAAAATATAAGCCTCAAGCATAAAAATCCTGTTATCAATATAAATGGTACTGGCTTCATGACCAAAAATCCACCAAACATTGATGTTATCTTTTTTTTTGTTTTTGTTTTTATCCATTCGTTTTGCAAAACTCAATCCTGTTCTGCAAAGCCAAAAACAATAATTTTCTCCTACAAAATAACCAAACACCATGAATAAATACTTAAACATATCACGAACTTGAAGCATTAACACTTTTATCAAAATGACCAGATTCGGCATTAAATAACTTGAAAAGCATTGATATGCAACAAAACAACCAAACCAAACACCAAAAATGATATTAAAATACATAAACATTAAAAAGAAATAATATTAAAATACATAAACATTAAAAAGAAAAATTATATTAAAATACATAAACATTAAAAACTAACGTTTCTGTATTAAATGACCCATAAGAAGTTGATATGTTGTAAAACAAACCAAACCTTATGTTTCACATCAGTCATGATATCCCGTCCTCCTAGACATGCTAATAAACTTTCCTACAGCATTAAAGATGCTATCAGAAGTGGGGATCAAATAGTTCATTAAGATCCCGTAAATTTCAAACTAATACTGGGGGAAAATATCCAGCATGAACTCTAAAGAAATATCTTAATAGAAAAGTTCATAGTTAGATCAAGAATAATAAAAAAAATTCCATTAGAAAAATGAAGCAAGACTGAATATATCGAATCGGTGTGTATTGAATTAGATATTGGCAACTTGTATTTTGCCTCTAAAAAGCATATCGCAGATTTTCTGAGAGATTGCAAAGCTTTAATTATTGCAGGATACAGAACAGCGTTAACAGTTGTTGACAAAGGTTCTATACGTTCGGAGAAGCTTTGAATTTAGTTAATGAAGGATTAGAATTAAAATTCATTTCAGTCTCCTATCTCCATAACCAGGACTTAACTTTTGTTCTAAGGTCTCTTAATAAACATCTATGAACCCTAAGATTTAGTGGAATTAAAGTTTTTATCTTGTCAGACGGTCTTCCTAGTGGCTTTAAACTCTTCTGTAAGTGAACTAAATCAAATCTTAGGCCTGAATATCCTGGTATTTGACTTTTGAAGTAGAAAGCTCTTCGGCATCTGGAGACCTCCACAGTGAATGAATGGGATTTGGCAGATTGCCGGGTTGGTCTAGTGAATTTGTGTTATGAGGGCACCAGAGCAGCAAGTTCATCAGAGCACACTCCATTAAAGTACTTGTAAAACAGGCACAAGGAAGACTTCTACCATACTTGAAATTTCTTGCTAAGACTCAGTGTTCCAAATTTACAGATAACTCTAAGGACCTATGTCCATGTCGTTGTTTAAAAGTCTACATTAGCAGAACAATTACGACAGCATAATGAAGTGCTCTTTATTATATACCGGAGGAACTGATATAGACCTGCAGTGATTAGTACAATTTCATTTTAAAAATGTATACGAAACTTAAGATCCGCTAAGTTCAAAGAATATTAGAGCTCAGGATACTGAGGTAGTTATCTACATCTTGGGCTTTGTTTAAAGGAGCTTTACCAAGGAGTATTCTCCAAGCAGCTCATTAGTCTTTAGAAAACACATTGGCATCTTTTTATTGAAGAAAAGTTGGTTGGAACAAAAAGAATGTTGTAAAAGAAGCCATTTTAAGAACAACCGGAATTGCAAAAAACTAAGAGAGTATATTATTTTATTCTCTTCTCGACACAGAATTGTGCTACAAATTCTATTCACTGCATTAGTTATATAGGTAATTATAGATATTGCTGTTGAGTGACAAACGTCCTTCACTACCGGAATGGACTAATTCCAAAAAGGATCATAAATAGTGCATATTTGTTATTTGCAAGAATAAAAAGATACATTTAAATGTATGTATTCTTACTAACTGGCAGATTATGACGGATTGGTCATGAGTAAATTTTGCATTGACCTATGCAGTATTAACAAAATTATGAACAAAGACACAAAACTTCACAAAGTTTTTTTTTTTTTTTTGAAAAAATGGAGAACTTTAAGAATTTTGTTGGAATTTTTAAATCAACAAAAACAGTGTTGTCAAGACTTCGAAAAACAGTGTAGGTAAGATATGGAAAGACTTTGAATGACAGGAGAATATTTTTTTAAGTTCTTGAAAAAGTGACCAAGGTAATTCTAACACTTTTTTTTAAATTTTTTTTTTTATTCCATAATCAACTCAATTGAAGTATTTAAATGCATGCCAGAAGGTCACATTTGTGGCATACTTTCAAAAATACATTGGATGGAGTTATTTTATTTATGCAACCCAAGAATACAAATAAATATGTTTTGTAAAATTTTAAAAGAAAATGTGAATCAAGTTTTCCTGACCTTCTTTCTGAAAGTTTAGGGATGTTCTCAAATGCAAATTTGAATTCAAAAAAAATAATGTACAACCCAGTTTTAAACCAAAAAGACCTACCCTTTGTAGCTCGAGGAATAATTGAAAAAGAACGGGACATCCCAGAATTACTAGAATGAAAGCCCTTATAAGGAGTTACATTTATTGGCATGAATAAAGGATCGAAGATCCTGTGATACTTTGTAGATGTTGTGCCATAGCAGCAAAAGCACCAGCAGTATGAATTAAACCATGGCCGAAAACAGATAGACCATGGTCAAGACTAAACATCGACTTTGCAAGACAAATGAATGGGATTTATTAACTTATTGTGGTAGATAGTTTTACAAAGCGAGCATTATAAACTCTTTGCAATAAATCTTCAAAAGATTTTGTATTCCTGATACAATTGTTACTGATAATGGAACTCAATTTATGGCTAAAGAATTTGAAGATTTCTGCAAATAATTTTGAATTAGTCATGTAACAATTGCCCCATACCAACCCAGATCTAATGGCCCAGCAGAACACTTTGTAGATACACTTAAGCAAGCTTTATGAAAATCAGACTGAAGATTAATTTTTTATAGCAATTTCTCTGAGTGTATCAAATAACTCCAAACCCGAGTACAAATTGTCACCAGCTGAACTCGTTTGCAAGAAAGAGTTGATCAGTATTTGATAAGCTGATACCTAACAAAAGCAAAAAGTAAAAAATATAATACTGATTATTTCAGACTTGTCAGGGATATGTTCTTGACAATCAGACCGACGGTGATTTTGTTGCTGTCGGGCTGAGGTGTGGTCCTGTTAAGTCTCAGTAGGTGAACCCTCCCAGGCTTTACCTTCTATTTGAGAAGGAGTTAGTTTATCACTAATCCCCTGAAGCGCCCCTATTGGGGAAAGTCAATGAGACTACTCCGGAATTTTTTATAAGCCAGAGTGCACTGGCTTTTCAACTTGTGTCTAACCTCTTGGAGAGTTAAATATAACATAATATTGACATAAAATTTGTCAAACCTAGCAAAAAAAAAAATGTATTTTAAAGATTATAAAAATTAAAAAGTTAGTTGAAAAGAAGGCATTATTAAAAAGCGAATTCGACAACCAGTGAATATCATCAAACATCCAAAATAAATTATTAAATGTAATCAGCTTAAAAAGAGGTATACATCCAAACGAAATCATCATAGGGGAGAGCCTGCGGATGTAATTTATGACTTGTTTGAAGAACCAAAACCTTAAGTAACGCTGTAGCAAGCATAAAAGACAACCATCTTCAAATTTGGACATTGATCCAAAAAGAAAAAGTTATTGTTTCCAGGAGGTAGATTAAATTTCAAAAGGGGGAGATGTGCCATGACAAACATCCTTCACTACCAGAATGAACTAAGTCCAAAAAGGACGGTAATTAGTATGTATTGTTATTTGTTACAGTGCAAAAATAAAAAGATATATAGTTGATTTCTAATATTATGTTCAAGTGTATTTATTTTTATTAACTGTCAGACTACGATACAACAGATATCAATTCTTTTAAATTTTTATTTTAGAAACTCCTTTATTTATGCAATATCTATACTTACCTGCATACCCCCACTCCTCAATGGTCCTGGTTCTTAAAGGGGTTCAGAGGTCCGTGTATAAAAAAAAATGACATGTCATGCATTGCAATGAACAGAGCTAAAAGAGCAAGGGAGGTAATTTAAACGGGTTAACTTGGCGGTGAAACCTGATTTCAGTAAGAATAGCATTGGTCATACTATGAACGAGCATCTGTGTGTGTTCACTGCACAGGCTATGATCGTCACCTCGCTGTGCTGGTTCAAAGTCGTTTGATTCTGATACCGGTCAATGTGGTCTCAGTCAGTGCTATAACAAAAGAATTCTCCCTCCAAATAAATCACAACTCCCGTTTAAAACAAGTAGTAAAGGTTTATTTTTGTTTGAAGGTTACAATGATACTCATTTTCTTCTACTGAACAACAGACTTGCAAATGAGAATTCTTAGCCCAACCAAATCAAAACCCAAGTTCAACTGAACACCAACAGACCGTCTGTTTCCGCGGGCCACTGAAAATCAACTGTTGTCAAACCCCAGAAAGCCAAACTCTGACCTCCCCACCCCTGCTCATCTGTTGGAATGTATATAGACACTCGTGCCATTTAGAGTAGACCACACTGACACCCAGTCGAAAACACTAATCTGCCTCCAATCTATGGACATTAAAAACCTAATACCTAGGGAGTCCCATATCTATCCAGACATTATTTTTGGCAAAACTGAAGTGGGAGATAATCATAGCAGGTAACCATGGTATCTGGAGTGCCATTACTTTTTGGGGACTTCATCTCTTAGCATGAACTCCTATTTAAAAAGATCTAATATTTCTCAAGGAGGAATCAAATTCTGTGTGGCCAGCAACTCCAGCTCAGACACATTTCCAATTTCTTGTGTGGACCCTTTTTCCCCAGCTAAATATTTTCTCACTTGCAGCAAGTCTGTTATTTGCGTGCATTGCAACCCACTTAGCATGCTGCCTAGTGCATGTTTATAATGCACGTAATTATAGATATCTCATAAACGGATTTTACTCTAAAACCCCCAATAACCCTTGCATATATCCAAAGAGGATATATTCAGGAAGATACCATCATGCAACATCACCCACGTGGCACACAGAAACTGCTAGCATACCCTCTTGTGTACACAGTTTATAACAGAAAAACTAACCTTCTTTTAAAGAAAGGATAATTTACGCTCAAGACGTTTGTGTATGCAACACTAACTTTCAAATATTTATTAATACACAGTGTCATGATGTATGGAAGTGAAACCTGGCTGGTGAGGGTTGAGGACATGTGTTGCATGGAGAGAAATGATATGATAAAATAAATGCGTAATGTGAGTCTTAAAGCTTAAATCTAATAACCTCAGAGGAAGATGAAATCTGGACAGTATAGTGAGATATGTGCTGAGCAGGAGACTTCAATGATATGGCCACATTGAAAGAATGGATGAGTGTTCTTGTGTTAGTAAATGTAGAACAGTTGAGGTAGCAGGTTCAGTTCACAGGGGAAGGCCAAGGAAAACATGGTAGGAAGTGAAAAGAATGGATTTGAGAGAAAGAAGGATAAATAAAGTCTTGTCCAAAAATAGGTTAGTTTGGAAGTCAATTTCTAAAATCCGTCCAACACATGCCAGCATGTAAAACGGATGTTAAACTGATGATGATGATGATGATGATGATAATGGCACATATATTTATACAAATGTTCTTGTTCCTATTTCTTTTCTATCCATATTTAATTATAGGACGGGTCTTTTAATGGATACCAAAATTCGTTCCTATCATGGGATGGAGGTAGAACAGGGAAAAAATTAAATTCAACTTGTTTTATATTAATTAGAAATTATTTTTACAAAACGCTTCCCAAAAGGAGACACATTTATCTGCATATGTTTCCTATGCGGGCAATACAAAAAGTACAACAAAAAAATGTGCTAAATAACAATATGAAATACAGAAAATCGAAGTACTTATAACAGATGTTTTTAACAAAAATAATCTTAACCAAAGTTCTTGCTCACCCAAGATAAGTGACAGAAAATTTAAGTCGTTTATCAGTTTATAGACTTTCAAATTATTGTTGAGCGTCTGTCGCATGAGCCAATATTTTCTTTTCTTTGAACTGAAACAAAAGGAAATCTGTGCTGTGTTAAACGAATGTGTTACTTCTATTTGCTCTGCAAGAAATGCAATTCCTGGAGTGTTTAACTGTTTGCTTCAACTTAAACATTCTTGCGGACTGAACATGACTCATTAATTTTTCAGGGAATTTGTGCAGGGGACGCAGTAGACCGTACTATGTGTCCGAAATATCCTTTAAGATAATCAATGTCATTTATAATAACTAGCGGGACCCTGTGGAAATTCCACAGTGTTTTCTACATCAATCTGTATAATTTACTGTTAATAATATTATCCGGTGGCTAGAAATATGCACATATTTTACTCACAAAAATTTTGCGTGACGGAATGGAAGTATATATATTAATTTATATTACTCGGTTGCCGGGCCAAAAGCTGTCTCTTCACTAAATCTTCTTAAATAGGAGTGTCAGATCGTGACACACAAAATAAATAACACACACTCTATCGTATTAATATAATAATAATAATAATAATAATAAGAAGAAGAAATTTTAAATATTAAAAAATAAAATAAATAAATACCGTAAGCCTGAAACCGGCCCATTTGGTAAGCGTTTCCGCTAATGAAACGGGATACCAGAGTTCTATCCTCGGTTGAGTCATAGCAAAGACTAAAACAAACATTGCTAAAACTCTCAGTATTATAAGGTCAGGATCAAGGACAATGAAGCAGTCCTGGGAAAAGAGTGGCGCCCTCCCCTACATCTTGGGTTAGCCGATAATGTAAAGAGATCCTCTACTGTAATCGGGCAATTTAGCCTTTTATAAAGTCTGAAATTAGCGACCACCTCACCTAAAATAAGCGAACGCCATTTTTGTTTGACGAATTTGACAATATAACTAAATAAATATTTGAAATAAAAAAATTAATTTCTCAGATGTTAACCATACAATATCATTGCCCTTGTCTTATTTTTACGTCTCTATTTGGTACTTTGTTACATGGCGACCCGGGCTAACTTTGACCCTGACCCTAACTTTAACCCTAACCCCCAATGACCCTGAACTTTATAGGTAACCCTACCCCCCTCCCTAACCCTAACGACGGGGTCAAAGTTAGCGCGGGTCCCAATCTAACGAAGCACCATCTATTTGTTAGTAAGTTACGCTTGTTTTATTATGAGCACCCCCCCGGATAAGAGTGAAATATTTTTAAAAAATTAATAATTTGCATTCCAATAACGCGTGTACGATGGACACTACTAAAAAGGGTTGATATACCGTAAAAACTGGTAGGCTTCCGATAGTAAACGAAATTATACTTGTTACTTTTTTTTTCGATTAGATTTTCTTTTTTATTTTGCTTTGAATCACGACTTTCCTCACTTTCGTTTTTGTTAAATTTTTTTTTTTTTACTTTTTGCGATTTATTTATTTGTTTTTATTGCGTTTTCACTTTTCAATTACGTTTATTCTCTCTCTCTCTCTCTTTCTCTATCTTCTCCCTCTATCTCTCTCTTACGAACACAAACTTTCTCTTTCTTTCGTACGCACTCTCTGTGTTTCACTGAAAAAAAAAAGGAATTCCACAGTGTTTTCTACATCAATTTGTATAATTTACTGTTAATAAAATTATCCGGTGGCTAGAAATATGCACATATCTTACTCACCAAAATTTTGCGTGACGGGATGGAAGTATATATATTTATTATATTACTCGGTTGTCGGGGTAAAAGCTGTCTCTTCAGCAATCACTATCGGTCGCGACTCCCCTCCCCCGTTGTCAGGGGCAAAAGTAAATACTAAATCTTATTAAATGAGAGTGTCAGATCGTGACACAAAATAAGAAACTTAACTTCTCAGATGTTAACTATACAATATCATTGTCATTGTCTTATTTTTTACGTCTCTATTTGGTAGTTTGTTACATTGGGACCTGGGCTAACTTTGGCCCTGCCCCTAACTTTAACCCTAACCCCCAATGACCCTGAACTTTATAGCTAACCCTAACCCCTCAGTGACCCTAACCCTAACGACGGGGTCAAAGTTAGCGCGGGTCCTAATGTAACAAATCACCTTCTATTTGTTAGTAAGAGACTTTTTGCGATTTATTTATTTGTTTTTATTGCGTTTTCACTCTTTCTCTATCCCCCCCCCCCTCCATCTCTTACGAACACACTCTCTCTTTCTTTCGACCACGCTCTCGGTGTTTCACTGAGAAAAAAAACAAAACAAAACAAACATTGCTTATTGTCCGTTCAAAACATTTAAAAAATAAATACTGGTTCCTTACCATCCAAAAATAATAAATAAATGTTTTAACACTTTAAGAAGTGGTGCAAATAAAAAATAAATACTTAGTTCAAACTATCATTGAAAAAAAAAACATTGCTTAACGTCCGTTCAAAAACAACAACAACAAAAAATAATAGACATGCCCTAAAAACGTCAAAATAAAAAACAAAAAATAGTTTTAAGTTTTAAGCAACACAAAAAAGTACTTTTTGACCGGGTGATTAAAAAAAATGTATTATTTCTTCCCCTTCCGCTCGAAATGTAGAAGAAAAAATATTAGCGGCTGGTTGGGATCGAACTATAAACCAGTCGGGCCGAAGACAAAAATACTACGTCGCTTACCGTTGCGCTAAAGGGAAATAATTAAAATACGATGCAGAAATTAGGCTAATTAAATGTTATTAATAATCTAGGTGCGGCATGCATGCGCAGAGCGTTTGCCGGAAGCGTGACACACGTACGTACACCTTAGCGTATTAATATATAGATGACTTATGTTGATGAATGTTCACATTCCAAACAAAATTAAACATTGAAAGAATTAGAAATCAACATTTCGATGTTAACTTAAGAAATTCTTAAATGAAGAATAATGGACGGATTCAAGGAAGTTTTTAAACTCATTCAAATTATTCTCAACGTGAAAATCACTCATGAAAGCATGTATTCGCACATGCTGATTTCAAGTAAGTTTTTGGCCACAAAGAAGACTTTGAACAATGATAGAAATATAATAGAAATATAATTCAACATTTCAATGTTAAATTAAAAAATAAACAAGAACAGAAGTCAGTTGTTAGACTACATATCTCTAACTGACAATGTAAGGAAGGGCCAAAGTCTTATCACGGCTTTACTTTTGCATACTGTATGAAGTTTTCCTTAAATTATGCCATGAAAATGTTGATAACTCAAAAACTATTCATTTGGTCATGCTGAAATTTTTCATGATGGTTAATCTTTTATCAAAGAGCATCATCATCAAGTTTGGTAAAATCGGAAGTTGAAATTCCATCAAAATTTCGACCATGACCAAACTTTTCAAGGCTCAGGTCATATAAAATGTGAGACTTCATTAACTACAATATGGGCCAAGTAGTGAGTCTCTACAATGAACAGAACCAAAGTTATCGCCAAAAGTGACTTTCACCTTTTCTGTGACCTTCACCTTTGACCAAGATATCCTCAAATTAAATCACTTCTAAGTTAGATCACGGCTGATATTTTGACAAAGTTTGGTGATAATTAGTCAAGCGATGTGGATGCTTGGCTGTACACAATTAAACAACCAAATATAGTGACAAACCATCCAACAAACGCAACCAAAAACATAACCTCCTTGGTGTAGGTAATGAATGTCTCAATTCAGTATGAGATTATAAAAGTCCACAATCGAATTCTTTTTAATGTTTTTCTATACACGAGAAAAATTTTCACATGACACATTTCAGATGTATGTGTGGATAAAAAGAAATTAACAAAGCCACATATGACCATTTTGAGCATGCCTCTTCGAAAGCATGGCCTTTCACCTCACATGCCAGTTTCCAAAGGGGGATGAAATATGGCTGCCGAGGCTGACGTCATTCGTTCAGAGATAGCCTCGAGTTATCTCCTTTTCTCACATTTCTGTATTAAGATACAAAACGAGAGCTTTTAACTAGAAATTAATTGAAAGCATTGATACAAAGGAAATCTACAGAAAATCAAATATACAATTTGTCACAATATTAAAATATGGTGAGAGCTTCGCCTATGGTGAGGTGGGGGTGGGGGGTAGATAATCATTTGTTATACAATCATATGTTTACTGCTAGGCGAAAAAAGTTAGATTTGGCCATCAGGTTTAAATTTCCCAACATAAATGCTCTCTCTTAAATGGAGATTCCTGCTTTTTGTGAGTTCGTTGGGGATTTGCTACATACGTCAGAGCTTTGGACTCGCCTTTTTATAACGGTATGCCAGAAACATGTCTGTGAAAAATAGTCTTCTGTTTTTGTTCAGTTTTGAGTGGGAACTTGAACGTTTGCTTAAACTTAGTACATTACAAATCCTTTTAATGCACTCTCTTAGCTTGACATGTTATGCACAAGGATATGTACTGTAATTAATCATGAAATGATAATTCAAATGATGAAAATGTGTGTTGTTGACAACAATGATTAAATGAGAAATCTCCAGAAATAATGAATTTGTCATGTACCACCTGAAGCTACAAAGGCAGATATAAACACACCAAAAATATGAATTTCATCCAGAAGGAATAAAAGAAACAATCACATTTAATCACGTCAATTCAAATGATCATTTGTGATTTTGTTTTTCTTCTTGTTTTCTTATTTGAATGTGGTTTACAATTCCAAAGGTCCAATTTATCTGAAAAGGGATAAATTTACAACAATAAATTCCCTTCTTATCTAATAATCCACTCAGGAATGCTGATCACATTGTGCTAATGATACATATCACCCTAAAAAGTCGTCCAAAAGCTGATGAACCGTTGCTCAAAACAACAAGATACTACGAGCAAGCTGATTTTGAGTCAATTAGAGATCACATCAGTGACGCCCCATGGAGGGAAACCTTCTCACTCCCTGCCAACCAGTGTGCAAACGAATTAACTGAATGGGTCAAAGCAGGCATTGAAGCCTATGTCCCCATGCGAAAATTCTTTAGCAAACCCCACTCTCCTCAATGGTTCACTTCGGAATGTGCAGCTGCCATTTCTGAGAGGCAACAAGCATTCCGTAAATTCGGCCGCCATAAGTCAGCTACTAATAGGCATAAATTTATAGAGTCAAGAAATAATTGCAAGGCCGTGATAGGTACTCGCGATTTCTGGAAAATCTACAATAGTGTAGTGAATAATGGTCAATCAACGATTCCCCCACTATCAAACCACAATGATGTCGTTAGCACGGCCACTGATAAGGCTGAACTACTTGCCCAGCGTTTCGCTTCTAACTCTACTTTAGACTCAGATAACCACCCCCTCCCTGAATTCCCTTTGCGGACCGAAGCCACACTTGATAACCTGGTCATCACCCCATCCCAGGTCAGAGACATCATAAAAAACCTTGACACCTCTAAAGCTTGTGGGCCTGATCTTATACCTGTAATAGTAATAAAGAAATGCTCTGCTGAACTGGCCCCTGTCCTCTCCAAACTCTACAATAAATGCCTAGCTGAATCTTGCTTCCCCGATAGCTGGAAAATTGCCTCTGTGGTACCAGTCTACAAGAGTTCTGGGAATAGAACCGACCCTCAGAACTACCGCCCAATCAGTCTACTGCCGATCTTTGCCAAAATCTTTAAATCCTTAATCAATCTAGCGATAGTACGGCACTTAGTTAATGCTAAACTTCTATCTGACCGCCAGTATGGATTTAGACAAGCACGATCTACTGCCGACATCCTAACGGTCATCTCTGAATGCATGTATCATACACTGGACAAGGCAGGTGAAGCTAGGGCAGTAGCGCTTGATATATCCAAGGCCTTTGACAAGGTATGGCATAAAGAGCTTCTCCTGAAAATACCTTCATACGGTATTACTGGGCAACTACTTAATATAATTAGATCCTTCCTAAACAAAAGAAAAATCCAGGTTGTCCACGATGGCCGTTCATCTAAGCAACATGACATAAATGCTGATGTACCCCAGGGATCTATCCTTGGACCTTTGTTGTTCCTGATCTATATAAACGATCTCCCTGATGACATAGAGTCTGAGATTGGTTTATTTGCTGACGACACCACGCTTTACTCTCGCCATGTTGGCAAAACAGACGCGATCATATCCGAGGCAATGGCTGAATCTTTAGAAAATGACCTCCAGGCTGTAGTGGATTGGGGTCATAAATGGTTGGTAACTTTTAATGCCGCAAAGACAAAGCTCCTTTCCTTCAATAACTACAAGAAGCCTCTCCAACCACGGATTGTCATGGCAAATAACACCCTACCTGAGAGTTCATCATTCAAACTCCTCGGCCTAACCTTCACAGATAACATGAATTGGAACAAATACATTGAAGACATTGCCAAGGCTGCCGCAAGGAAGGTGGGCTCCCTCTACCGTGCTAGTAAACTTCTCACACCTGACATTATCCTGTATCTCTACAAAGCCACCATCCCCCCATGCATGGAGTATCGTTGCCACATCTGAGCTGGTGCATCATCTACTAGTCTCTCCCTCCTTGACAAGGTCCAAAAAAAGAGTCACCAACCTAATAGGTCCATCACTGTCAACCAAGCTCCAGTCCCTGTCCCATCGCCGCAATGTAGCATCCTTATGTTTGTTTTACAAATACTTCAATGGATTATGCTCCGATGAATTGGCTACTCTGGTTCCCCCTCGACGTAAATTCACTAGACTAACTCGACAATCAACTAAATCTCATTCATTCACTGTGGAGGTCCCCAGATGCCGGAGAGCCTTCTACTCAAATAGCTTCTTTCCTCGTGCTGCTGGCCTCTGGAACTCCCTCCCTGCCCCCTGTTTCCCCGACAGTACTGACATGCAGAAATTTAAAACTAATGTAAACAGACATCTTGCTACTCAGATCCCAATTTAGGCTGATCCCCCAACCTTCTTCCCTTTTCTTTTTTCTCAGTAGCCCCTTACGTCTACAGTGGCGGCCTGCCTTGTTTGGGGTGAACCATATTTAAAAAAATAAATAAATAAATAAATTGTCTAATTTTGTACTAATTCAGATCTAATTTACTACCCCCCCCCCTCCTCCATCTTATTTAACTTATTTTCTTATCCTTGTATATCTTGATTCTCCGGTTGTATAATGCTGCCATCAGGAATGAAGTGAAACCATATACTGTATTTGAAGCTAATTTGCAAATTGTATCAGTTTTGCAGAATTTCGTTTGGAGTCACTAATGGTGTGGCCTGTTTCCCCCAAAAAATATAGACAATATTATAAAGCTATACAAGCTATGTGGGACTACGCTTATGTGGACAGCATTATTGTTACCAGAATGACTATGCCGGAACATGGCAAGAATTTCAAGAGCTTCTGGAAGATTGTTTAGCTTGACAATCTTACATGTAATGAAAATAAATTGATCATATCTCAAAACAAAAGAGAACCTTCACATAACATGGTGTCAGAAGTGGGATAAAGGGGAGGTAATACTAAGCTTACGCTGATCATGATAGTAAGTTATATATTTTGTTGAAATTTTTACCAAATTAAATATGTAGTTTCAAAAATGTAAGAGATATAAAGTAATCATGACAATGACGAGATAAAGAGCAAACAGTATGTAAATTGGAACACTTTATATATTTATATGAAGAAGGGAAAAGAGAAAAATATGTTAGAAAGTTGTGTTGCAAATAATTGGCATTTCCGGGACTGAATTTGATGCAGTAGCATTCAGAGGTTTGGTGATGCCCTGGGCCAACTCTTTAAGTGTATGCATCAAAGACCCAAGTATAAGTACGAGTACTGAGGAATATTAAGAGAAAGAATATGATTAGATGCCCCCTAATTTGGATGCCTTGAGCCACCGCCTCGTTGCTCCCATCCTCTGAACGCCACTGACTTGATGTACAATATTCGTCCAGATAACCGTTCTTGAGTTCTTGGTGTATACAGTATTGGTATTGTTTGAGTGTAGAAAATTGTCTTTGATCTACCGTTCTTCTCAGTTGCTGATTCTGCTTGGTAATCTCCCAAGCTTGGTGTTGACACGTGTAGTAATAGAAGGAGCTAAGTGGAACCCAACCTAATCTTTCAAACCAGCAGGACAAAAGAGGGCGAAAGTTTAAAACCATGCAGCTTTTCGGTCAAGCTGGTTTCGTTAGGTGTCCTATGATTGGTTCTTTCTTAGGAACCACAGACAGCATTACAATGGGGACGTTTAAAGGAAGGTGACTCTGGAAGCCCTGTCATAAATTTTATAATATGTATCTTGATCTTCTAGCGATAATCTCCCTTGGTTGTCACTCTCTTGTGTATCATATCGCCATCGTGTCTGTTTATTAACGCCTCCGGCAACGTCTCATATTTTACTCTTATCACTTAACTATATTCACTAATTGATCAATTGGTTTTGTATTTGTTATGACTCGGTGAAAAGAAGCGCCCTCTAGGGCAAGGTAAAAAGTTGCATGTAGCTGCCGTAATTTCAGCTTAATGTTTTTTCTGCTTCATATTACAGTATCATACCCTGCATGTAAGTTATTTCCTGTTCTTCAGTGGTTCTTTTTAATATCATCTCTTTAGATGGAAAGCATACCAATCGAGGATATGTCCTTAACAATCAGTTCGACAGAATGTCGGACATTTTGACTGAGGTATGATTCTGTGCAATCCTAGGCGGTCCACCTTCCCAGGCTTTACCTTCTCTCTTTGAAAAGGAGTTAGTTTATTGCTAATAGCCTAAGGCGCCCCTTTCGAGGAATGTCGACAGGGCTGCTCAGGCATGTTTATGTGAGCCAAAGTGCACCGCCTTTTTTTGTGCTGGCTTTTCAATTCCCACCTTCCAAACCTTGTGTCACATTTTTCTGCGGTATGGGGAAGGTAAATACCACTAAAATACTGTCGAAATTACTTGCAGTCACTTGAATTTCAGCATGGACTACAAATTATGGCTTTTGTAAAAATATTAAAACAAAATAAATAAACGTATTTGTAAAAGAAAAGATTGATGGCGGTAGGCAGCAGAAATTGAAGAAAACATTGTGAGAAAGAACAACAATAATGTCATACAGACAACAACCAAAAAAAATTGTTTCTTAAAAGTGTAAACATTTTTAGTAAACAATTCTTTTTTTTCTTTTTTGACCGCATGTCATTGTTTTTCTTTCTACCTTTTTTTTTTATTTTTTTTTTTTTTTACTTTCCAATAATGTTCTAGTCGAATTCTGAAGTCGATGAGAACATTCTCAATCAAAGAGAAAATAAATATCTTCTATACCCGCAAAGAACGGATGTATAGATTTCCTTATCTAAAAGATCCTCAGTTATTGGTAGATTAAGTTCCACAATATTTTTTTGTAAATCATTTACAAAAATAGCAATTTCTTCAGTTTGAAAACTAAAACAAGGCATTAAAAGAATATTACTCATATTTTCTAAAAATACTTGACTTTAGGTGATAAACCTTTTTGGGGTGAATCTTCGTGGCCTCCTTTTGGCTAAGATCAAAGTGTAGTATCTGTTCCGATGGATACTACACCCTATAGACCGGTGTTGTCTTGGCCTTCGGGTCTTGATTCCACCGGTTTGTGGGTTTGTCCTGTGCAGTTCTAGGAGGTCCACCCTCCCAGGCTTTGCCTCCCCTCTTTGGGGAGGAATAAGTTCATTGCTTACTGCCTGAGGCGCCCCTACTGGAGAATGCCGGTGGGGCTGCCCAGGCATTTTTTGTAGGCCAGAGTGCTCAAATTCTCGGGCGCTGGCTTTTCAAATCCCACTTTCCGGCTTTGTGTCACATCTTACCGCTGTGGGAGGTAGATAAATAACTCGTCATGTAACCTAATTACTGATAGCAACCATTATTTTCTTTTGTCGTCACTAATTTCAGCACATTGCCAATTTAGAGTGTAAACGTGATACGTTGAGGTAACACTAGGTTTAAAAATTTCAAATAAAAAAGAAAGTATGAATTGTAGAACAAGAGGCTTTTTTGTTTGTGTTTTAATCTTGTCCTTTTGGCTGGGAATAAAGTGTAGTATCTGTTCTGATGCTACACCTAGAAGTCCTTCTTGATTGAGGCAGTTTTTAGTTTTGTTCCAATCCAGAGTGTCCCTTTTTCGATAGCTGGATTTTCCCCACATCAAAAATCAACCTTGTGTCTAACTTTTCCCTCGTGGGGAGGCAAGTAAATAGAAATGAAAATAAGAAGAAGTCATGATGACTGCGAATCTAAGTACTTTTGTGGGGTATCAGAATATTATTCTACAGGTTGTGAAATATGAGTGAGGGTGGAGGTGGGAGTAAATAAAATTAGCACCCAGCAGAGGCAAGAATTTTGTTGCCAATAGCAGGCTAACAAAACAACCACATTGAAGAATATTATTAGCACATTGCTTCTCTCTCTCTCTCTCTCTCTCTCTCTCCATCAAGTGCCTCTAATGGGACATCTCTCTCTCTCCCCCTTCTCTCTCTCCCCCTTCTCTCTCTCTCTCTCCCTCTCTTAATGAGTTTCTCAGCTTCAGTTTCTTTCTTTATCCTCCCCATCTTTTCCATCCATTCTCTTTCTACTGCTGTTATTCCCAGCAACAGAGCAAATCTTTTGAAACATCTTCTTTTCAGCTGATGTCAACCCCAATTCTTCATTTACTCACAGCTGTTGTGTGAAGCAGCAACCTCATATCAGCTAGTCTGTTCGAGAACAAGTGTAAATAGTGAAAAAAGGCGCCCAGCCCCAATAACAAAAAAACAGTGATAATAATCAACAGACTATACCAAACTTCATAACTTGAAAGTACAGAATAAATGCACAGTGATATACCGTTATTTGTATTGCTGTCATAAAAGTAATTGAATAAACTAAACTAAAGGCCATGTCCCAACTATCTGCTGGTCGTGAAGAAGAGGAGGAAGAAGAAGAGAATGATCAAAGAACAGAAGAATTAATGTGGAAAATGTACAAGGCGATAGACGTCGGGAATGTGGCAATGTTCAATGAGCTTTTGGACAGCGGTGCTAATGTCGACTGTATATTTGTAGACGAGGCAAATGTAAGCACAAAATCATTAGTGCATATCTGTTGTGAAAAGGGTCAGATAGAGTGTGTAAAGACTCTAATAAACCGTGGGGCTTATTTGTCAGCAAGGGATAATTGGGGCCAGACTCCTCTCATGTTTAGTGTGCAAGCTGACCAAAGAGATGTGGCCGAAATGTTGCTGACTCACCAACCTACTTTAGTCAATGAATTGGATAAATACAGCAGGACGTGCTTGCATATCGCTGCAGACAACGGCATGGTGGAGTTTATGAAATTACTATTGAAATATGAACCATTTGTAGACAACGCTAACGAGTCGGGCTATACACCATTGATGACATCGATTCTGTCACGGGATATAAAGGATTCGCGTACGCGTTGTAATGTCATTAAGTTGCTAATTGCCCATGGTAGCAACTTTGAATTATGCGAACCCCGTGGAAAACGGTCGTCCCTTCAGGTCAGTGATTTCTTTCCTTCTTTTTCTTACTATACTTTTGTTTATTTACTTTTGTTTATTGGGCTGGCAACTTTCAAATGTTGGTCATAAACTTTTGCATCTCGTCAAGAGATCAACTGTTTGGAACTTATTTAATGATCTTTCTTAGAAAATCTCAACTTTATGCCAGATACATGCGCGAATGAATGACACTCATTAGTGATGTGAGGTATTAGATAAAGTATTTGTATCTGATAAACATTTTTATTCACTTTTTTCAAAGGTCGCTTTGTTTTGACTTCTGGCTTAAGAACCAGTGTCAGAAATAAGCAAAATATTCTCACACAAAACAATAATTCAAATTATCTTTGATCACGGTGTTAGCTCAGTATATTCAGAGTTCCGTCCCTTGAACCATATTCAAGTTATCTCCCTTGAATTATACTGGGAAAAAGTGAGAATAACTTTTTCAATTTTGAAGTAGAAAAAAACAACCCCTCATACATGTGTAGTGCGAGATTTTAAATTAAGGCTTGGTCTCTTTCTGGTGTTGGCTTTGAGCTAGTCAGAAGTGTCCTGGCTAGTTCTGCATTTTCACATGGTTTTGAGCATTTACGGTCAGATGTCCTATTTATGACTTGCAATTATTGTTCACGGATAAATATTCAACCATGGCCCTTTTAGCCATTTCAGCATCGCTCTTTTTTTTACTGATTGCAGCATTTGTATTCAGAATAGTTCCCAGAAAATACAAAGTATGTCGTTTTTACTTTCCATAGTTCATGCATTCTCCATAATGTGTTTGCCTTGGCAATTCATGTTTATTTCAATTGTGTTTAGGGACTTTTAATTTGGACTTTTACGTTAGTAATTTTAACCCTCTTTTATGGATTATGTTTTATTATGTCTTTGACAAACCTTCTCAGTGATAAAAAAATGTGTGTATATATATATATATATATATATATATGTAAATGGACAACTTCCCAGCTTTGATCAGGGAGAGAAAAATCAGATTTGCTGGTCACTGTTGGAGGGCTATGGATGAAATCATCAGTGATGTTCTTTTGTCGATACCAATGTAGGGATGTAGTTCAGTGGAGAGACCGCACAGAACTTAGGTAAAGCAACTAACAGAGAACACAAAATGCACATATGAAGACCTACCTGGCGTGATGGAAGATAGAGTGAGATGGTGTGAGAGAGTCAGGAAGATCCGTGACACTACCACAACTAGATGATGATGATGATGATGACGATGAAGATATATGCAAATGCACCTGTCTCTTTATTATTACTGTTTCTTCATCATTGTCTTTTTTCTCTTTATATTCTGACCTTATGTTGCCCATGATAACACAACATATTCAATATGTCGCTATAAAAACGTAAAAAAGTGAATATCAAATATTTGAGTTTTATAAAAGATTTGTTTTGCTTTGTTCATTTGATAAAGAAATTAGTTTGTGTTTATTTTACACTGACAGTGTTCACCCGTCGTTGCCCGTGTGGAGATATATTGCTGGTCAGAAGGTTTCTTAGGAAAGCATGTATGTGTGTGTATGTAAAGTTCTGTGTACAAGACAGTATGTGTGCATGCGTGCATGAGGTTATGTGCACAAGCCAGTATTATATGTGAAGTTCACACTGTTGAATATATGTATGCGACATTTTTATTGTGTGAGACACTCTGTGTGTGTGATGTCATTGCCAGGATGTGTTGAGGCGACTGTCGTTTGGTTGACTGTGTATGGTGTCGCCGCTGTTATGACCTGGTCTGTTGTCATGATGGTGATGCTGGATATCGGCCTGTAATCTGGTAGGGTAAAGTGTCGAGGCATCTGTCTGTCTTTGAGAATAAACCTTAAAGATTCTAGCCAATCGATCTGGGAAAGATTTTGTAAACCGAAATCGTAATCAATTTCGGAGTTATTCAGAGTTCAACCTTGCGTACGTAGTAGTGATGGGACGATTCCAATATTTTTCCCGATTCCGAAACAATTACTGATTCTGTTCTAAATTCCCGATTCCGATACAATTACCGATTCCGATTCCAATAACAAAAGCGCCCGAAAGAACACAGCCACAGCATAAAAGTAATCACCTGCTCAACTATAGAGCCCCTATTGAAAGAGTTTATTAAATGGTGTTGATTTAAGTTCGTTTATATAGAAATGTTCTGATATTTGGAGCCTTTTTTATCGCAAACTTTTTTTCCTAAAAAGAACAATGCGGTTAAAATGTAAATATACTAAAGTTATGTTAAAAAATCAACTAACAATTTGTTTACGTCAGTTTTTTTTAATATAATTTTGCCTTGGAATAAAATCTATAAAAAACGGATATGTTCATTGTATCTCACTGATAAGTTATAAAAAAAGCAATACACATTTGGAAACTTATAGATAATTCAATTTCCTTTCGTGTGATAGAATTTTATGCATTTATAACGATGTTATTAGAGTCTTTCCGGAGAATTTGGCCCCAAATAATTCTATCCCAAAGAATTTGATCCACCCAATATATTTTTTCTTAACACTGAGGGTTTTGTTTTTAAGGGGGGGGGGGGGGGGTATTTTTGTGTGAACTTTTAGGACATAAATTGAATATCTGGATATCTGACACTGAATACATTTATTATTGACAAACAATTTATTGATATTTTTCTGCCATCTTATGGAAAATATTTTTTCTGGATTAAAAAAAACTTCATTAATTAATAATATATATATATATATATATATATATATATATATATATATATATATAATTAAATATTCAACACATTAGCGATATTTTAAATAGGATGACCCCTAGAGTAAATGTGGTATTGTGGTGAGTGAAATTATTTTTTGATGGCCGGTTTCAGTTGTCTCGAAAAAATGTGAGAGGTTGTTGTTGGTGCTGCTGTTGTAACACTGCATCTACAGCAGTGCTCGATGCATCACCGACCAGTGAAAATTGGGCACCGAACACAGGATGTGCAAGTAAGGATGTCTTCGCAAGTTGTCCTTCACTTTCAGCTGAATATCATTCAGTGAAATATGCTAATTTTTCTTCTTCCTGTTACATAACAGGTGAGGAAAAAGAGAAGGGGATCTGCACAGTGTGGGATAAAGCATCTGTAATAATTAAAAAGACCTAAGAAGTGCGGTATTTGGTGAATTGAAGATCTTGTAGAGCCTTCAGTTTTTCAGGTAAAGGAGATATAATTTCAGGGCTGATAATGTGACCCAAGGAAACGAGTGACGAAACATCAAAAATACATTTACCAGGATAAATCATCACCTGGTATTGCTGAAACCATTTGAACGGTAGGTGGAGATGAGTGTGTTCCTCAGGTGAGGCACTTTCCACGAGAATGTCGTCTATGTAATTATAGACAAAGTCAAGATATCGCACTACTTCATCCATGAAACGTAGGAGTGTACTAACCGCATTTCACAAACCGAAAGGCATAGTTAGAAAATCGAACGCTCCAAATTGAGTTCTTACCGCATTTTTAGGTATGTCGGCCGAATTAACTGGGGTCTAAGGGTAAGCCTTAACAAAATCTAGTTTGGAGAAGGTTTTACAACTGTACAGATACAAAGTGAAATTCTATATATCTGGGATTGGGTAACAATCAGGTACTGTCATGGCATTTAGCCATTGATAGTCCCCAGTCAGACACCAATCTTCAGAGCGCTTTGGGATCAAATGCAAAGAGTTAGCCCATAGATTGGACAAACGGCATATAATTCCCAGCTGCAGCATATGGTTAAATTTGGTCTTCGTTGCTTTTAATTTCTTTGCAGGGAGACAGCAAGGGCAAAAAAGCACAAGAGCACCAGTGGTCTTAATACGATGTTTTGTTGAGTGAGTAGGTTTGCTCACAACAAAATTTAAGTTTGTCAACTCCGGGAAGGAGTATAGTAATGTTTGGTATGGGTCATCAGTAGCGGCAATGAAACATACTGGGCTGATAGATGAGACAGTGGATTTCTAAACCCAGGATGGAAAGTTCCGTATTAGCATCAATCAGCCGGCGTCTGCACATATCCACTAAAAAAAAAAAGGATATGTATGTATGTTTTTTTTTTTTTTTTGCTTTGTTTTTTGTTGTGAGGGGAAGCACACATGTATTCACTTTTCCGTGGTCCTTGCAAAAAAATATTTGTAGAAATTTTTTTTTAAGGGTGAAAAGTGATATTTTTTTTAATAGTAACTTAAATTGCGTTGTTGCAATTGAAATATTGTGTTGGCAAATATGCTGTCATCTGCCATCTTTGAATCATTGAAGGTCGCTGGCATTAGTGTGGCTGCATCCTTTAAATTCACTGCAAAAAATTATTTCTTTGAAATTTTTTCTTTTCTTTTTTGCTTGAGTAAAAAATATGTTTTTTTTTCTTTCAGCAAATCTTTTTCAGTGAAAAAGTTTGTTTTTTATGGAGCAAAAAAGATTTTGTAATTTTCTTTAGTGAGAAAAATGTTTTCTTTTAGAAAAACAAAGGGTTTCGTCATTTTGTTTAATGATTAACTTTTGGTTAATTTCTATTTCAATCACCTAAATTATTTAACATGAAATGGGCAAAGAAAAGTTTGCTTTTTTGTTTGTTTGTGAGTGCAATTTTTCGTCTCATTTCAGTTGTTCTTGTGCAAGATATTTGTTCATTAAGGTTTTTGTCAGAAAGTTTGTGCTGTTTTTATTTTCAAGTCAGAGGTCACCAATTTTGTAGGAGCTAATTTTCACATATGCTGTAAGACTATCTTCTATAATAATCTCTTACAAAAGGATCGCCAAAGAAAGGAAGACAAAGCCCTTCTATAAACAGCAAATTATATATTTATTTAAGTGACCTACACCGTTTGGTGTAGGTTGCCTGCAGTTTAAACTATGAAGAAAAGAATAGAAAAGTAATAAAGGTCGGCTACCGAAAGTATTTTCTTTGAGCAGTATATCTTCAAATGAAGATAGCCTTGCTCAGTGTCTCGCCGACAAGAGCAGGAGAGAGTGTCAACGTCTTTCTTCTTAAGTGATTGGAACCTCTCTGGCTTTTCTGCGATTCCCTAAGGATCTGTATGTAGTCCTTAAAATGTCCGATCGAAATTACTATGGCCAGGAGTCTGATTGGTCATCGTGTGACCAAACAACCTAATTGCGGCTGCTCTCTGCAAGAAGAAAAGAAATGTTAATATTACAGATACAATTTATTGTACTTTTGAACTTTCTTGACTGGAGCAATTTCGTTTGGGTTAATTTGGGTTTTGTATTGCTTAAGAGTGTGACGAGAAAGTGTTTTTTGTTTGGTACATTTGTAGATTAACGCCCTTTGCTGAAGTAAAATTGATATAATAAAAATGAGTTGATTTACCTCAGAGCATTTTCTTGTAAATATAAATAAAGTACTAAATATAATCACAAATAAATTGCATATCTTAACCAATCGAAGGGTGAAGGAAAACAAAAATAAATGATTTGATGAAAAACAGATAATCCAAATGTTATTCGGTCACTTTAGAAAAAAAGCGATTTTGTTTATGAATACAAAGTTCTACAAAACTTTGTAGCAATCATATATTTTGAAGCACTATTTTTTGAAGCACTATTTTTTCTTAGTAAAAATAGACAGGCGCCACTGAGTAATTGGCTTATCGACCAATCGAACGTCTTGGCGTAGGAATACAATTTGTTGGGCTACTTCTTGTTGTTTCCTGCCTGGATCCAGATAGTCGTACAGCAGGACGTTTTGTTGCTGGCTCTTCCAACAGCACAGGATGAAATGTACAAAGATGCGTGGCGCTCCCCTTCAGTTTTGTAAAGATTAATTATTAGGTGTTTTTAATTCTTTTTTAGCACTGCCAAAATAAAATGTATTTTCTCTTAACCTTCAATGTCGTCGTCTACTTATTGCATCTATAAGGCGCATGGACATTTTACCTATTTGTTTCAAACATGGAGTTAGATGGACTGTCGATCACAATCAAACTTTAATTATAATCAAGATGGATACCCCTTTACCCTTCATCTCATTACTATTTTACCTTGAATGATACAAGATAATAATATATTTGTGTTTATATAATAAATAGCTATGATGATTTCTTATTCAATAATAATTCTCGAAAAATGAGAGTAAATACTTTATTTTAACATTCAGAATAACTGAATGTGAAAATAGACGATTTACACCTTTCCCAATCTGTGCCGAAAGACGAAGGAAGGAAGGTTGTCGTCTTGCTGATGTCGAATTGATATCTGTTTTTTCTTCCATCGGTGAAACGTTGTAAGAAGTTCACCAGAGGGTTGCAGTGGGAAAAGCAATATCAAAAAGAAGGAATGGCAAAGTCTATCCATACAAAATGAATTGATTTTATTCGACAACTTGTTAAGACAATCAAAAGTTCAAAGTGTCCTAGGAGAAATTGAATAGACATGAAGATGTATGTGCGTATATTAGCGTGTCAGTTTTGTTAGTGAGAGAGTGTGTGTACCAACTTGAGTGCGAGAGTGTTCGGTTCAAAGTGTGTATATGCTGGCGCTGTTTTTGTAGTCCATGGAAGTCTCCCGTCGGTCTGTCGAGGCCCTGCACCAGGGATCGGAATTAGCTTTTAAGGACGTACCCATGTACGTCGGGTAGGAACGAGAAATATTGGAACAAATAGAGTTCGGTTAGCAGTGTGAATATTGCTGAGAGCCTTTCGGGCCCTAAAGGAGCCTCGGCTTGATTGTGACGTATCCGTATTCTCCTCCTAGAGAGAACACATTCTCTCTGGGAGGAGAACAGGAAAGATGCAGAAAAACACTGTATTAGGGTTTTCTACTACGCACTGGAATTCTCTGATTGGTTGAAAGAAACTGTTGATTGGAAATTTTGTCCAATCAACAGTCAATCGATACATAAATACAACATTCCTGCCACTGCTGCTTTTAAACATTGTCACTATGCCGAACTGCCTGATTGATCCACACTTGACTAATTTCAAAGACTCTCCGCGCACAGAAAATAGGTGTTACTGCTACAAAAGTAGATCGAACAATTTACACCTGTTCAAATTTGTGCCGTTTTAAAATCTAACATTTAAGATTTAAGTCTAACCACCATTGTTGTGCATCGTTTGTGATCTAATATTTTTAGATTGTAGAGGGAAAAGCAATGTCCAAAAGAATGACAAGTCAGTCATTAATGAAGAGGATAGAACAGAATCCAAAGAAAGAATGACAAAGTCTGTCCATGCAAAATAATATTTTGGATTATTTTGATTATTTGGACTACTGTTCTCATCGTAATTGTATTCTTAGTATCGTCCATACTGAGGATTGAACCTTCAACCTCCAGAAGACTGTCACTTAGAACTGATTATAACTTAGCACTTGATCCGTTACGCTACAGAACGAGAGTATACTACCTCATGGATTAAATAAAGGGCTCCGTTCGAAATTCAGTACAGATTCCCGAGTTCGACAGAAAGATTTCCGAGTTCGACAAGATACACCTGAAGAAGGTTGGGGATTACAACGGCCGAAACGTTGTGAGAATAACAGCCAGGATGAGAAGAACAGTAGTCTGAATAATCCAAATTATCCAAATTCTCAATCCTCATCTCAAAAAATTCCGAAATATAGTTAATTTTTTTGACAACTCGAGACAATGCAAAATAAAGTGCTCGTAAAGAATAAGAGTTCAAAGATTTAGAGAACGTTCTGGTGAAAGAAAGGGGTTTTGTTTGTAAGGAGGAATTGAGTACACATGTTTGTTTCGGCTGGTGTCTTGTAAGTATATGTGTGTGCAAATGAATAGAAATGAAAATACGT
The DNA here is from genome assembly GCA_963556195.1 of Sepiola atlantica. Taxonomy (NCBI): domain Eukaryota; kingdom Metazoa; phylum Mollusca; class Cephalopoda; order Sepiida; family Sepiolidae; genus Sepiola; species Sepiola atlantica. The sequence goes on along the minus strand of OY744526.1, from coordinate 73,828,137 downwards.
ATTAGCGTGCCTTTTTTGTTAGTGAGAGAGTGTATGTGTGTTCATTTTGGCTGGTGCTATCGTAAAATGAGGCCAGAGCAATGGAAAATGATGTCATGCTCTAAAGTAACAAACGAGATCTGTCGAACAGCCAGACTATGGCCATTTTGACCGCTCCCTTCACTTAAAATTCAGATAATCAACCAATTTTAATGAAGTTTTCAGTATTTATTAATTAGCGATCACGGAATATGATTATTAATCCATTACTTTATTAAAAATCTAGTGCAAATGTATTATTGTGTGTAATTTGCGTAGGCTAGACAGCAAACATTAAATTAATACTTAATAATAAAATGGTGTTGTCATAAATTTTTGAAGTTTTAAAAATGGAAATTTTTCTTTGAAAAATAATTTGTCTGATTTAATATTCATTCTGCAAATGAGTTCATTCTTTCTGGATTGTTTTTAATGTTTGAGTTGATTGTTATGACAACCTGATCTACATCGAATGAAAAGACTAGTATCAGTTATACTGCATGGAAATCTCTTGGTTTATGAACACAAGAAGAAGACAAATCTCTATTCTTAGGCAGTTTTTTGTTTATATGAACATTTCATTATCATTAGTTTTAGGTGAATAATTTGATAAGAGTTGCTCTCATTTCCGAACTAAAAATGATGTTTCTTGATTTTTTTAACTTAAAAGTAAAACATGAAAGTAAATCAAACATGAAAGATTACGAATTCAGTAATGTAACACAAAATCAATAATTCAAAACAATTAATTAATAGAACATTTATTAAAATAAATTAAAATGTGTGTGTTTTTGGGTTTTTTTTTTTTTTGCAAAACGAACAGTTTATTTACAATATAGTAAATATTTGTAATAAATTAAAACGGTCATTTTTATTTCTTGGCGAGGGGTCCAAACGGACAGTTTATTTAAAATATATTATTTGAATATCTCGCTTATTTCGTTGAATTTTCACACACATTTTGGAGGAAACTTATTAATTAATCTAAAATTGTATTTTTATCGCGAAATTAAATTTTAATTGATTTTTTTAAGACTTGAACTTTAATGCAATGCCTTAATCGTTGGAGGCCATTTTGTAATTTCCTCTTATTTTCTTTTGTGCTTGACATCTATAAAAAAGGAAATACGTTTGACAAAAGGAACAAGTTAACAATGATTTCCAAGTGAATAATCCTTAGGAAGGTAGCCGTGTTCTTGGCAGGGGAATAAAGTCAAAATAGCAGGAACAAGTTAACAATGATTTCCAAATGAATGAATAATCCTATGGACGTGAGTCTGCTTGCTCTGATTACTTGCTCTGCTAACAGATGGACGCATGCGCGTTAAGCGCCTTCGGGCACTTCCGGTCCTCATTGATAGTGGTTCTTACTCCCACTATCAATGACATCACCAGAAAAACTAGACTCAGTTGACAGGCCTCATATTACGACGGTCATGGCCATGTGCGTTTACGTGTTTATATGAACTGTGTACATGCGTTCGTTTAACAGTGTGTATGTATATGCTGGCGGTGTGTTTAGTAGTCCATGAACATCTATTTGTCGAGGCCCTTTGGCCAGGATCTGGAATTAGCTTTTTATGGTCGTACCCATGCGCATTGGGTTGGGACGATAAAAACCAGAACAAAAGAGAGCAAAAACGCTATGTTTGGGTTTTTATAGGGTGCGCTGGAATTCGGAGTGAATATTTCTTACGTCGTGATTGGTTAAAAGAAACTGCTGATTTGAGTTTTTGTCCAATTGAGAATCAATACGTAATAACGACATGCATTGCACTGTCTATAATACATCCTTGTTTATGACTTACACATACATAAATATATATTTAACTAATATATATACGAGCTGACATATCCACTAATATCCAACAGAGTGCTTTTTTCACTCGATTCTGTAAGATGGTTTCTTATCTTTTAAATTCCAAATGTGTCCTGCAAGTGATGTTACATTTTTTTTCTCCGGGTGTCTAAAGGTTGCGTTATGTACGTAAAAGCGTTGTTTAAAGTTGCCTTGTATATTTCGCTAGTCAAATTGTGCTTTGGGGTAGTTGGTGTTATTTCGGACCTGTAAACAACTGATTTAAGATCGTATTTCCTTTATAACAATATTGCAATAATATGTGGGGATTGTTGGGAAAGTAGGATTAGCAGTAATTTTGGATTTCATGGGCAGGCTGCAGGATAAGTTAGCTTTGACATTCTTATTGAATATTTTATGGCGTTTATGTTATGGTGAGAAGTGTTTATTTATCAGTTCTACAGTTCTAAGTTAAATTTACCTACATTGATTTAGTGAATATGGTGGGGGAAACCAGATAGTATTCTTTTCCTGTTTTTATTATTATTTGTGGAGTGCCGGGTATGTATATATGTTATCTGTTCTTTAAATCTGCTATAACAGAGTGTTCTATTGTAGTAAGGAGCGATCTAGTTAGCTGGATAACAGGCTAGAAATTCTGTGACTAATATTGGTGATTAGACTTTTGAAAACTGACGGTGGGTGGAACGATCCTATATTTATGTATTTTAATTTTTTGGTGTGTTTATGGTAAGGCTTGTGTGTACAGCAAATTAAATATAGGTTCACATCAAGGAGAATAATGTTAAAAAGATTGCTGTCTACAGTGATTTTAAGTCCGATGTTTTAAAGGTGTGTGTTAACGGTTTTCGGAATTTATTTAATGTATGGACACTGCAGCTGTCAGATAGACAGAGGCTGTCGTCTTGTTATTATAAAAAAACGTAGTCTGGGAATTTATCCTTTAGAACGTTTAGGATAAATAAACAATCTTTCTTCTTCTTCTTCTGCCTGTTCAGATGACTGTGGTTGATCAGTGTTTCTCATTGTTACCTAAGGATTTTCTGCCTGTTAAGAAGTCTGGGTTTTTTCGATGTTTTTCATTGTAACCTTATGCACATTCTTCTTGTGTAGAAGACCGTTTTTCTTTCAGTGGTTCTCCTTGTTATCATACACATCTTCTTCTTGTTCAGAATACTGGGGTTTGTTTCTCAGTGTTTTCATTGTTACCTTACTCACAATCTGCCTGTTCAGAAGCCTTTGTGTTTCTCATTGTTTCTCATTGTTATCTTACGCAGGTTCTAACTGTTTAGAATCCTTGTGTTCCTCTATGCCTGCTTATCCAGAAGACTAGAGTTGCTCGGTGTTTCTCATCGTCACCTAAGGACTTTCTGCTTGTTCACAAGTCTAGAGGTAACTCAGTGGTTCTCATTTTTAATGGTCGCACCTCCTGCCTGTTCAGAAAACTTGGGTCTCTCGATGTTTTTATTGATATCTTATGCACATTTTTCTTGTTTTACCTGATCAGTACGTACGCACTATCTGCCTGTTCAGAAGGATGGGGTTGTTTGGTGTTTCTCAGTGTTAAATTGCCCACCGTTTGCATGTGAACGTATATTTGTTTTCTACACACACCGTGGCTTAAGAGCCGAGGGTTGCTTGGTCAGAAGCCTTGTGTTGCTCGGTATTTCTCATTGTTTTGTACTAACATGAGCTTTTTTATTTGTTTTACGCTAATATGTTTATGCAAATGCTACTCAACTGATTTTAACAAAATTTGGAGGAAAATGGTGTTATCAGTAGAATCCATTTAATGTAGAAGTGGATCCAGAAATATTGACATTTTTTTCCGAAAGTTGGAAAACTTGATTAAAACAAAAAAGAGTATCATTTTTGTTTTTTCATATAAATCGTTTTAATTAAAAAATCTCTTGATGACAGTCACTCTGCCTTTTCTTATGTATTTTTTTCGTTAAAATATACGAATATAAAAAAGGAAAAACAGTTTCATTATATTTTATTGCATCTTTTTTACTTATTATATTTAAAAAAAAAAATTTTTCTTAATATTTATTTATAAACAGTTAAATGTTCCTTTTCTCATATCTGTTAGTTATATTTAATTTGAAATCTATAAAGATTAATATAAATGGTCTCAAGATGGGAATTCAACGAGCCAATAGTCAAGTATATTTATTTGCTTCCCACTCTGTTGAGGTTAGACATGGCGTCAGTTTATAGAGGGGGAAATCCAGCTCTGCAAAGGATGGGGGCAATCTGGGTGGTTATCAAAATAGCCTGGATTCTCCGATAGGAGAGTCTCAAGCGACCGGCAATAAACTAATCCCCCTTTCTGAAAAAAAAAAGGGTAATGCATGGGAGGATGGACTCTTGACACTAAGCAGAACAATACTTTATTCTGTTTTTAATCCGAAGGTCTGTGCCAGGTCTGAAAATGATCGTTTCTTGTAAACATATATTAACCCAAAATAAAAAAAAATATGTCTTACCAGTTAACGAGTTACTTAAGTAAACTTAGAGGTATCTTATGATAGTAGTGTTTATGCCAAAGTGACCCGTTTTCCAAGAAATTCCCATTTGTGGAACACATTACTGTGGGACTGCTTCCCTGCAGAGTAGAACATGACAGTCTTCAAATCCAATATCAACAAATACTTAAATCGTCCCCATAAGTGTTCAAATTTTGTCCATTTCATTCACCATTTTCAATCCTCTCACAATATTCTTCATCATTCAACTGACAATCCATCTTTATCATTAAACCTTATTCTCGAGTGACTTTTGGCCTTGATAAGTGGTGACTCATCATTAAAAAAAAGTATTAATTCATAGATTTTAATTAAATACCGTGACTGTGTTGTAAATAAACTTATATATATATATATATATATATATATATATATATATACTAGCAAAAACTACCTGCCCTCCGGACAGCAATTACTGAGACGGTAGTTTTCTTTACAGAAAAAAGAAATAATTTTTATTTGATATTTTGGTAATTTGAAGGAAAACAACAAAAATATGATCTCGTAGTGTTATTTGATGATATATTCCAATATTGGGTAAATTTACTGTGCATGAACATAGTCAAATTTTAATTATTAGAAAGAAAAACAACAGAAACGGTTAATTGATATGTTCCTTAAGGTATTCAAAGTCGAGGAAATTGATTTTGTTTCAGCATAAAAATGAAAATGAATTCCTCATTCAAAACTGGTTATATAATGAAATGAACAAATGAAAGAGTGGAACGTCGATTGATCAAATAAAACAATTTTATATTACAGAGTAATTCGAAATGGTTACTTTGCGTCTTTCACCTTTATTATTAAAGACAGAAAAAAGACTTAATAGTAAAAGAAGAACATTTGTTGTAATTTAGACAGATTAGAGATTCTTTTTTCTTTTTCATTACCAATGTTACAGTCATCATCACCATCATCATCATCATCATCATCAGTTTTTTAGGGTATTCACACGTAATCGACTCAAAAGTAGAATCTAAATTTTTTTTTTGGGGGGGGGGGCTGAAGGTGTCAATCTACAATAGCACCCAAACTTTTAATATTTTTATTTACGCCTTAAAAAATAAGATATTTAATTAGCCAAGTTTAAAGAAGACTTCAGTATTATAACCTTTTTAAATGACGAATTCAAACGCCCCTTTTGTTTTTTTCATTTTTCAAGACACCGAAAATCTCCTACGATCTATAAACGATCTTCCAAATACAACCCTTTAAATAAAAATACAAAACTACAAATAAATAATTAAAATTAGTAGAATAAAATAAAAACCTTCTTAAAACACAAAACTATAAATTATAAATAAAATAGAACTCAATTAATTCCCAACCAATATATTTTTCCAGAGAGACATTTCAGGAATGTACCGGTCTTTTATCGATATAACGCCATTTCTCATTGTGTTTTGACCTCATTCAGTACGCTGACGAGTCCCTTAGGTATAGACTTTTTAAAATATTAAAAAGTCAACCCATCTGCATGAAACCGCAGTACGATTCTGAAAAATGTAACATACAGTTTTAAAATAAATTATTTATATATATATATATATATATATATATATATATATATATATATATATATATATATATATATATATATATATATGAGAGAGAGAGCGATGAGGATAAAATACACGATATATCATAAAATGAAATGTCGTAGAAACAGGATGTATGAAAAATACAAAAAGGAAAAACAATTAAACGCAGGAAAAAATCATCAAACGAAAGATTTACTGTGTATGACTCGTATGTTAGTGGGATTGTTGTGTTTGATGTCTCGTTTATGTTCGTAAATGCGGGATTTTATATTTCTGGTTGGCTCGCCGATATAAAACATCGGACATGAGGCACATTTTATTTTGTAAATATCGGCATGGGGAGATGTGTCCTTAGGGGGTAGGTGGGGACGGGGGTTGGTGTTGAGTAAATCCCCACCTACCCCCTAAGGACACTTCTTCCCTAGTCGACATTTACAAAATTAAAATGTGCCCCGTGTCCGATGTTTTATATCAGCGAGACGACCAGAAATATAAAATCCCGCATTTACGAACATAAACGAGACCTCAAACAAAACAATCCTTACAAACGCACTAGTCATACACAGGAGCACTTTTAACCACAATTTCGACGTAACAAACTGCGCCCTGCTCAAGACTGAATCCTCTCTTGAACGCCGCAAGTGCATCAAAAGTGTTTGAACTCTTCTATCATCGCAATCTAACGTAAATCTTAGATTCGGATCATATTCCTCTGGCAAAAATCGAACTCAAACAATATAATATACATCACAAACTCCGATCCCGGTTTAAGTACTACTTATTTCTTACAGCATTTCAGCAATGTTTCTATTTTTTCTTTTACTTTTCTTCTTTTTATCCGCCCCCCACACTCTTTTCCCAATAAACCTTTTTGTCGCACGCGCCGTATAATTTTTCAAATAGTTACTCACGTGCCAAAAAACCTCCCATTTTGCGTCTTTTTCTTATGTTTTGCCTTTTTTCAATAAATTTCAAATCTTCACCTTTTCTGAAGAAGTTCGTTGATCTGAACGACACCGATACATCTCTCGTTAGATGATTTCTTCCTGTGTTTAATTGTTTTTTTCCGTTTTGTCTTTTTCACACACACACACACACACACATATAGATATATAAACTAGTGTACACACTCCGTCAATAATGACAGAAAAAAAGTATGCTTCGCCAGTGTTCGCATTCGCTTTTTATCTAGATATATTACAAAAATATTAATATAAAATGAGAGAATTACGTCAGAAATTCAAGGTTTCATATATAATTATTTTTATCATTGTTGAACCAAAGAAAAAATTACCCACCGCTAACTTTATATTATAGGATGAAGGATTTCTTTTTCGAATTCATTTCTGGCAACGGGGTAAGACTGAGGGGCTGTCTGACTTGCTATTTGCTTTCTCGCTTCCCCTCACCACTTGAAATTGTTTCGTCCGGAAGATAGAAAAAGGCATGTGTTTCACTCGCTAACTTTTGTGTGACAGGTGACGGGATGGAAGCGCGCGCACACATACATAATTATATATATATATATATATATATATATATATATATATATATATATATATATATATATATATATATATATAAGAAAGAGGCAAAATGCCTTCAAAAAACCATGTGTTAGATGCAGATATTTTTAATAAAATCAAAATACTATTTTTATTTTTTTCATCTTGACTTTTTTTCTAATAATTTCGCTCGGTATCACAAGCTGCATCAGAGATTTAAACAAATAAAAGGTATTAACCGCATTTTTTTTTCTCGTAAGAATCCTTCCTGGTCTTTTAGAAGTGACGTATGCAAATAAATATACGTTGGTCTTTATAATAGAGTGGAGGATGCTGTATGGATAAAAGTTGTTTATTCGCTAGCGAACACAACTATTTTAATACTTTCGAAAGAAACGAAACAAATTGTTTATGCATGCATAACTTATAAGTTATGCAAAAAAAAAAAAATATTACCAATATCTTTTGCCATTAATTATGAAAACATCCGAAATAGTCGCGAAGATTTTTATGTTGTTTTTTTTTTTTTTTTTTTTTTTCCAAACGAAAAATAAAATATAAATTAACTTTGTAAAAAAAGTTTGTAAAGTGCATTGTGAATATTCAAACATATTCAGAAGATGATTCATTTTGTATAGCAAAAATGGCGTTTTAATTAGAAAAAGTTATATCGATATTGATTCCGAGCTTTTCTTCTTACGAACGAAACGAAAGTATGAGGCTGAAGTATGATGAATCGCAGGCGATCGGGTTACTTACGGGTTACGGCGTTTTCATCTTTTTTTTTTTTTTACTCTTTTTTTATTTGTTTATCATTTTGGAAACGAGTTCCTTCAGACAAGCAGCACTTATCAGCCATAGTCTGCCTGTGCCATATCGCAGCATTTCTCACGACTGCTTTTATTATTTAATACGGTTAATATTTCTAGTTGGTTAATAACAAGAATATCACTATTCTTGTATTATTTATCACTTATTAATTATGTAATGGTAATAAGTAATGTCCATTATCTTATAAACTCATGCATTAAATAGCAACTGGAAAGTCCATCACATCTATATCTAAATGTATGTATTGAAGGTCACCAGTTTAACAACCACTGAATGTGAGGAGGTAACCATCCTGGTATGTAGATTATGCTGCTACCCAAAGTTCAAGTGAAGTGTGTTTGCAGAACTTACGAAGAGAAAAAAATGAAGAGATGTTGAACACAGGTTTATGAAGAAGTTATTTCGAACAATCAAACTTCTTAGTTGTTATAATACAACCACCAACAACGATTGCATTTAAAAAAAAATCTTCTTTAAAAGTTGTATTAGTGTCAAAATATTAAAGCTGTTTCACGAGAGCGCATGGAGTGCTTTCAAACAATTTGCAATCGTTTCTAATCGACCATGCAAAGCTTAAGTAGTTAAATTTACTAGGATGAACTGTTTTAAAGATTTGAGAATTCAAAAATAAACAAGATGGCGTCTGATGATGGTACTTTTCTTCTGTATACTGCCATTGAAAATAATGATCTGGTTGACCTAAGGGAACTCTTGGAGAGCGGACATGATCCCGAAGCCTACGGCGTGGAATATGGAGGTTATCTCCTGACTAAATCGTTGCTACACATGGCTTGTGAAAAGGATCGGCCTGAATGCGCACAGATTATGTTGGAATATGGAGCATCTCCTCGACTTCGAGACAAATGGGGAATGACACCACTCATATACAGCGTCATTGGCCACGATGTGGTCTTCATGAAAATACTTCTGGAAAACGATCCTGGACATGTCGATGAAGCCGATATGAAATTCATGACCGCCCTTCATTATGCTGCGGAGGAAGGAAGCGATGAGATGGTTAGACTTTTACTTTCTTATGGAGCCGATGTCCATCTGCGCACATCACGTATTGGTCACACACCGTTAATGGAGGCTTGCAAAAGAGGAGCTGGCCATTCTGAGAACCGCTCAAATCATATGAAATGTATTCAAACACTTATCAACGCAGGTTCAGACTTGGAGGTGACAGATTACAGATATAAAAGAACCGCTTTACAGGTGAGTGCAGATTCGCTCTTTTTTTTCCTTTTGTTTAAATCGGTTGCTAAGAAACGCTATTTTTACAACATCGTCCAATAACAACAAAATGAAAGGGTTTCTTTCCATTTATTATTATTTTTATTTATATTTTCTTTGACTCCCCGTACAAACCGGTGGCGCGACACCTAAAAGGATTAGAATAATCGGGAGTCAATAACGTCAGACGTCTCAGATTTAACATCCAACAGAATAAAGCATACCTGTGTTATTTAGATATCTATATCCTACCTAAAAGATAAGGAACTGTAATAGAAGGGGGGGTGTTGGTCCCTTCCTTACATTTATCGCACAAAATGAATTGAACGAACAACAACCGAGTAACAGGCAACAAAAAATGGTTTATTTAACAGAGGGTTGGAACTGTGTCCCAGTGAAGAAAAGAGGCTGCCGGGTCGTCAGCAAATATATTCCCAGTGGAGATGGCTGCTGCTGGAACGATGCAGGGGAAAGGCAGGAGAGAAATGTTTCTTCGTTGCGGGCCGATTTCTCTCTGCTGAATTCTTCAACTAACCAGGTGGTAGAAAATAGTCCATGAGGGGACAGTTGATATCAATAGGCCCTGCAAGCCGATTGGTCAGCGTATGACCAATTTACTCACAGGGGACGAGAAGAAATAGATCCTATTTCAGTCTGCTACATCACTCCCTGCTTAGGCGGAAAGCCGGCAGAGAAAAAGCTAGTGTAGCAGCTGGATAGAACCAGAAGAATCATAAAAAATTTACAGAATTTGAAAAGTTTTTTTTTTTTAAAAGAATGTTCTTTTACTTTTCGGTGAAAAGTTTGTTTTTTTTGTTTTTTTTGAAAAATTGTTGTTTGGCAAAAAATTGATGTTTGAAAAAATGTTTTTACGAAAGCAGAGAAAAATTTTTTTTTATGTTTTTAAGATTTTCCATAAAAAAGTTTTGTTGTTGTTTTTTTTTGTGTGTCTGAAAATAGTATGATAGAGTACAAAGGATCAAAAAAGCTAATTCTATATGTATTGAGTCTTACACAGCTTTTTTGGCCAATGTACTCGCCGACCACTGTCTTTAGAATTTGTATTTCCCTTTACTGTTGGCAGAGTTGGTGTATGCAATGTGTAAGTAGGGGGAATATGTGGCTCTAATGTTTTAGTGTCTAAAAAGGCTCTTTTAACCCTATCTATTGATAATGTTTCTTTTTTGCCACTAATATCAATAGTGAATAGTTTATCAGTATGTGAAAGTACGCGATAAGAACCAGTGTAAGGTGGAGTTAGAGGGGCTTTTATAGAGTCCTTTCTAAGAAAAACATGAGTCCACAAAGCAATGTCTGTAGGGACCGAAGATTTTATGGTCTGTTGCCTAGGGTTCATCGGTGGGAGCTCATTACAATAAGCTCGCAGTCTGTCTCTGTACAGAGCTGGGTCCGTTGCCGTTAAATCTATCGGGGTCAACATCTGACCCGGCAAAGATAGATGCATTCCATGGACAAGTTCGGCTGGAGAGTATCCAAGGTCCTCTTTTATCGCAGCGCGACAGCCAAGAAGGACAATTGGTACATACTCGCTCCATCGCTGTTGGTCCAGATAAGCATGCAGTGTGGCTTTCAATTGGCGATGAAAGCGTTCTATCATCTTGTTAGAAGCTGGATGATAGCTAATCATACGAATACGTTTAATCCTGGAAAGTTCCTGGAAAAGGTGGGATTCAAATTGTCCACCACGGTCGGTGGTAATAGTCGTAGGGACTCCATAACGCGATATCCAGCCCGAGATAAGGGCTCGCACTACGGATTCAGCCGAAATGTCGATTAGGGGAATGGCTTCAGGCCACCGTGTGAAGCGGTCTATGCAGGTCAGGAGATAAGTAAATCCCTGACTGCGAGGCCATGGTCCAACCAGATCAATATGAACATGGCTAAACCGAGCGTCTGGAGTGCTGAATGTTCCGAGAGGTGCACGGATATGCTTGTGCACCTTTGACTTTTGGCAAGATACGCAGGAACGTGTCCAAGCAGTGATATTGCGCCTCATATTCAACCAGAAAAATCTAGCCGAAATCAGCTTCACTGTGGCTCTGAGTCCGGGGTGTGCCAAGTTGTGAAGGGTATTAAAAACAACCCTACGATGAGTCAATGGAACAAGGGCGAGGCGAATCTGTTGAGGTGTCACAGATGATCTGCGTGTCACAGATGATCTGAGTGGGCACAGGCAGGTATGTGAATTTGCAAGTTGCTAATTCAGGTGACGACAGATCCAGAGTGTCTAGACGTGGCTGGTCTAAGGCCATCTGATGTATGTCGATATTCGACGGTAAGGACAGAGAATTTATGGGAAGGCGGGACAAGGCGTCTGCCGCGGCATTCTGTTCACCAGAGATGTGTCGGATATTATTAGTAAATTGCGAAACAAAATCCAAGTGGCGAGTTTCGCGAGGGGAATATTTGTCCAGCTTAGCACGCAGTGCGTATGTAAGCAGACGGTGATCAGTGTAGATCACAAATTGATGGCCCTCGAGTGAATGCTGAAAGTGTTTCACTGCGAGGTACATTGCCAGAAGTTCACGGCCAAACATGCTGTAATGTTGTTCTGCCAGTTTCAGTTGTCTCGAAAAGTATTCACGAGGTTGTAGTTGGCCTTGGTGCTGCTGTTGCAACACTGCACCTACAGCTGTGCCCGATGCATCAACAACCAGTGAAAACTGGGCATCGAGAACAGGATGTGCAAGTAGGGATGTCGTCGCTAGCTTTTCCTTCACTTGGTTGAATGTTTTCAGCTGAATATCATTCAGTGGTATCTGCTCGTTTTTCTTCTTCCTGTTACGTAACAGGTCGGAAAGAGGAGACAGACGATCCGCACAGTGTGGGATGAAGCGTCTGTAATAATTAAGCAGACCGAGGAAGTGCCTTCGTTGGCGAAGTGAAGTAGGTGGTTGAAGGTCTTGTAGAGCCTTAACCTTTTCAGGCAAGGGAGATATGCCTTCCGGGCTAATAATGTGGCCCAAGAAAACTAGTGACCAAGCACCGAAAACGCATTTACCAGGGTTAATCCTCACCTGGTATTGCTGAAACCATTCAAACAGTAGGCGCAGATGAGTGACATGTTCCTCAGGCGAAGCGTTTGCCACCAGAATGTCGTCTATGTAATTATAGACGAAGTCGAGATCTTGCACTACTTCGTCCATGAAGCGTTGGAAGGTACTAGCCGCGTTTCGCAAACCGAATGGCATAGTAAGGAATTCGAACGCTCCAAATGAGGTTGTTACCGCCGTTTTAGGTATGTCGGCCGGATTCAGTGGAATCTGATGGTAAGCCTTTACTAAGTCCAGTTTAGAGAAGGTCTTACAACCATGCAGAGTCGAAGCAAAGTCCTGTATATGTGGGATTGGATAAAGATCAGGTACCGTCATGGCATTGAGTCGTCGATAGTCCTCAGTCGAACGCCAATCACCGGAATGCTTCGGGACCATATGCAAAGGGAAAGCCCAAGGACTAGACGAGGGGCGTATAATTCCCAGCTGCAGCATATGGTTAAATTCCGCCCTTGCCACTTTTAGTTTTTCAGCAGGTAAACGACGAGGGCGTGAGAACACAGGAGCTCCTGTAGTCTCAATATAATGTTTTGTTGAGTGAGTGGGTTTAATCACAACAAAATTTAAGTTAGTCAACTCCGGGTAGGAGTGTAGAAGTGTCTGGTATGGGTCATCAGTAGCGGTAATGAAAAATACTGGGCTGATAGATGGGGTGTTTGTTTTCAAACCACAGACGGAAAGTTCCGTATTAGCATCTATCAACCGATGTCTGCGCATGTCCACTAAAAGATTAAAGTGGTGCAGAAAGTCCGAGCCCAGAATGGGGTAAGGTAAATCCGCTACCATAAATACCCACGTAAAGTCTCTGCGTAATTCCAAGTCCAAAGAACGAGAAATTTGACCGTACGTGGGAATTGGAGAATGATTTACAACTTGCAGTGAAATGGGCGACACTGGTGGTTTCTCTTTGAGGAGTTTCAGTGGCCAAATGCTGCAAGCGGTTCCCGTGTCAACCAAGCAACGTGCCTGGGAAATTGAGTCCAAAAGAAAAAGTGCACGATAGTGTAGCTTCTGTGAAGACTGTCTCGTGCTCAGGTCTCCAGCTTTTAGTTTCCCTGGTTCAAAAATGAACAGGGGCTCTTGCATTTATGCGCCAAATTGACTGTGGTAAAAGCACAGTTCTGGCTTGTTTGAGTGGCAGCAGCGGCGTGGGGATGGTGAACGACTTTGATGCTGTCGTCTGGGCGATTGTGACCTCACACTCAATCTTCTGACCTCTCTGGTGAGCCGCTCTATCGCTTCAAGTACAGCCACAGACGTGGCTAGTTGGCTTGGGTCTCTAGCGGTGGCAGAGAACGCAGAGATTTCAGCCTGCAGCTGAGGGTCAGAAGCGGTGGTAGTTCTTTGAGTGAAATCCATCACTTTATCCACCGACGAAGCTATAACGTCCACGGAGCTAGTCTCCATCATGGGTGCCAGGATTGTTTTAACCTTCAGCGGCAGCCTCGAAAAGAAAAGCTGCTTAATGAGGGCACTATCAGCTGGGGCCTCTTTTGCCAACTCTCTCATTCTATGCAGCAATTCGCTATGTGTGCGGTCCCCTAAACGCTCGTCGTGGACCAACGTTTGAAAACGTTTCTCTGCTGAAAGTGAAGTCCGGACCAGGACCTCCCGCTTAATACTGTCGTAAGTGGAACCAATGGGTGTGTCAGTTTTCAAATCTTTGACAACTGGCGCCAATCATGCGGGGACTGCACTAAATAATATGTGCAATTGCCGCTGCTCGGCGATGTTGTTTGCTGCAAAATATGACTCTAGTTGAGCAAACAAAACTCGAACGTCGCCGGCAAAGGTAGGTAATGTGCTGCCCATATTTTTTACTTTTTTTATTTATATTTTTACTAAATATTCAACAGACCAAAAAATCAATTCAAAAAGTGGGGGAAAAACGTTATTACAAAAAGCACTTGAGGGGGAAAATAGGAACAAAACGAAAGGGGAAATATGTGTTTAGAGCCAATAAAGAATAAATAAATAATTGTAGCAAAGAGAAAATGTGTGAGTGTATTTTTTTGTGTATTGGAGAAAAAAATAATGTGTGTACTCACGTCTTTTTGAGCTTTTAAAAAAAATATTCGTAAAAAAAAGGTCTTCTTTTTTGTGTGTTAGAAGGCGAAAAGAGTTGTCTGCTTTCAAAATAAAATGTTGAGATGGTCTTGTTGGCTTTTTTTATGTGTTGGGGAGAAAAAGTTTCTTCTTTTCGTCAATTGACTTGAAGTCGAGTGTTGAAAACTTCCCTTGGTGAGAGAAAAAAGAAAATGCTGGTTGCCGAATAGCATGTGGCGTCTCAAAGTCTGGTAGACGAACTTGACAGAAAAAAACTTCGACGTTGGAAAAAAAAATTTTTTTTTCTTTTTCGATACTTTCGAATATAAACGTATTTTAAAACTTTTTTCTGTCAGGAATTCCTTCTGTGAAAGAAAAAAATATTTTGAAGAAGAAGTTTGTCACTTTTTTTTAATAGCGGCACGTGTTTTTAAGTGCGAAAGGAAAAAGCAATGCGTTTCAATAGTTTTCCTTTGTTTCTTCTTTTCTTTTTGCGTTAAAAAGAAATGTCTTAAATTTTGTCTTCCTTAGTTTCGAAAGAAAAACAAAATGTATTTTGGAAGTTGCCGAGTTCGAAAACGTGTTTTCTTTCTTTCGTTTTTTCTTTTCTTCTTTCGGCACATGTTCGTCTTTTCTCACAGTCCGTTTTTCACAACTTTTTACTGACAAGTTTTTTTTTCTTTTTTCGGTGTACACTTACCTATCAGGCTGCTAAAGAATTCCGGGGTTTTTGGAAAACATTTTCAAATATTTTACATTTTAGGAGGGGGGATCAGTTTCCAATGTTAATTCAACGTAGACTGATCCCCCTCTTTTTGACCATCTCAATTTTTTTAAAAATCTTTTTCGGTGTATAATTACCTATCATGTCAATAGAGAATTCCGGTGTTTTCGGAAAGAAATTTTTTTAAATTGAGATTTTAAGACGGGGGATCAGTTTTCAATGTAAATTCAACGTAGACTGATCCCCCTTTTTTTGACCATCTCAAATTTTTTAAATTATTCTTCTGCTTACAATTACCTATCATGTCGCGATAGAATTCCGGGGTTTTGGGAAATAAATTTTTAAAAATAAGATTTTAAGACGGGTGATCAGTCTTGTTCGCCTTTTACCATAGTCCGCTTTTCGCAACTGTTTACGTCTTAAAATCTCAATTTTTTGAAATTTCTTTCCAAAAACGCCGGAATTCTCTCGTGACATGATAGGTAATTGTAAGCAGAAGAATAATTTTTTAAATTTGAGATGGTTAAAAAGTGGGGGATCAGTCCACGTTGAATTTACATTGAAAACTGATCCCCCGTCTTAAAATCACAATTTTTAAAAATTTCTTTCCAAAACCCCCGGAATTCTCTATTGACATGATAGGTAATCGTACACCGAAAAAGATTTTTTTTTAAATTGAGATGGTCAAAAAGAGGGGGATCAGTCTACGTTGAATTAACATTGGAAACTGATCCCCCCTCCTAAAATGTAAAATATTTGAAAATGTTTTCCAAAAACCCCGGAATTCTCTAGCAGCCTGATAGGTAAGTGTACACCGAAAAAAGAAAAAAAAACTGGTCAGTAAAAAGTTGTGAAAAACGGACTGTGAGAAAAGACGAACATGTGCCCTTCTTTCGAGTATTTTATTTCAGTACGCTGAAAATGCTAAAAAAACAAATATACAACAAATAAAAGTAACTGTAGTCGATAAAAGTTAATTTAAAACTGACCTGTGATATTTGTTTGTATTTTTAAACCGTTCCAACTGCTATTTATTAGAAATCAATAGTTTTGTCACACAAACATTGCAAAAACAAAATGGCACTTGCTCGTAAGGAAGTAAGGACAAGACGCCATTTTGTCTAGAAAAAAGTACGAGTAAAAAATGAACAAGAAATGTTTTTTTACATCTAATAAAAACCCATTTATAGTACGTAAAAATACAAACAAATATCATAGGTAAGTAGACAAATATCTCTTCTCGACGTAGGTTAAACTCACTTGTTGCATATTTATTTTTATAACCCCGTTCTCGTTAGTTTTTTGGACCCCGTCCGCGACTGTACTGATCATTCTTAAAGATACCCCTTCTTTCAAATGGCAGAGTTTTCTTGGTCGTCGCTGGAGTTGACTTCTGTTTAAAACCTCGTTGCTGTTTTAAATGCGGTTTTTGTACTTTGTTGTTCAACTCAATTTCGTGCAAGTTTTGTTTTTCACAAGATCTGTGTTGAATCACGTCGGGGTCACCATTTGTAATAGAAGGGGGGGGGGGTCCTGTCCTTACATTTATCGCACAAAATGAATTGAACGAACAACAACAAAAGGGTGTATTTAACAGAAGGTCTGAACTGTGTCCCAGTGAAGAAAAGAGGCTGCCGGATCGTCAGCAAATATATTCCCAGTGGAGATGGCTGCTGCTGGAACGATGCAGGGGAAAGGCAGGAGAGAGATATTTCTTCGTTGCTGGCCGATTTCTCTCTGCTGAATTCTTCAACTGACCAGGTGGTAGAAAATGGTCCATGAGGGGACAGTTGATATCAATACGCCCTGCAAGCCGATTGGTCAGCTTATGACCAATTTGCTCACAGGTGACGAGAAGAAATAGATCCTATTTCAGTCTGCTACAGAACAATCATTACCCGTGATTTAGAACTCTGCTTACTAATGCTATGTATAATGTTATGTTTCCGGGGTTTTTTTTGTCAACTGAAATAAACATGTTACTTGTACTTGCCATTTATTTCTTTATATTATTAATAATTATAATATTTATGTTTAGGACCTCTACTAAATCAAGAGCTGTGAGTTAAATAACCTCTTTTCTCAATATCGTTATGTTAACTAATATTTGTAAATGTGTTTATTTTCACTGTCCAATAGAAAGGTAGTTATGTTTTTTAAAAAAAACGATCACGTCGGGACCACCAGTGTTTGGCAAAGTGGTCTTTCATCACAACATTTATTCGCGCCTACGTTCATTTGCAAACACGCGCATACAAAATCTATGAAATATGTCTCTATTGATGTCATTTCTCCTCAGAAGAAGTTTCACATTATTTCTTAAAATGTCCCAAATGAAAATAATGTATTTTTGTTTTCTATCGTAATGTTATGAAGTAAACGCAATTTTAATCAAGGTAACAACATGTAACTGTAATTATACGAAAAAAAAAAAGCGAACAGATTCAGAGCGAATAAATAAATAATAGAAGATCCAAGTTCATAATGCAGGATGGTTTATTTGACAAGAAACAAACGATATATAAGTAGAAATGACATTAACACTCACAAAAGAAATTATAAAAAGAAAAATTGTAGCAGTGATGAACTATTTTGTAACTAATTCATTTTGTGGAGAATTATTATTATACTGAGCTGAATTTGATCATGTATTGACCAATCAGGCGACTCCGCGTAGTAAGCCTCTGACAAACCTTTTACAGCGTTTTGCCCACAGCAAGAAGAGCACAGATGTTCAATTGCCAGCAACGAGATAGCACATCTCTTTTTCCACTATCTGCCGTCAGGCGGCACTTTGCAACGACGGACATCATACGGTGTCACCCACTTGGCGCACAGATAAAACCACCTACTTTGTTTCACTCTTTACAAATATTATCAGAGCTAAATTTGCGTTTAGTGCAGGTGATGTATTCTCCAGTTTTTATTTTTTCCTGGTATCATTTGGATTATTCGAACTTCCGTTCCCATCTTGGATATTATTCTCATAATTTTTCAGCCGGTGTAACCTCCGTCCTTCTTCAAGTGCATCTTATCAAACTCGGGAATCTGTACTGAATTTCGAACGGAACCCTTTATTTAATCCACGGGGTAGACTGCTCTCGTCCCGTGACGTTGCGGATAAAAATGCGAAGTAATAATCAGTTCTAAGTGACAGTCTTCTGAAGGTTGAAGGTTCAATCCTCAGTACAGGCGATATTAAGAATATAATTACGAATTATTTAATACTTCTACCTAGATATGGCTGACGGAACGAGAGCAGTTTACACCCGTGGATTAAATAAAGAATTTCGTTCATATTCCTGAGTTGTGAGAATACCAAAATCAGAATAGTAGTTAAAATAATACAAATTATCAATACTCATCTAAAACATTTCCGAAATATAGTTCTTTCTTTTTCTTTTTTAGAAGTCTTGCTTTGCGTTTATTTTACATAATAGACGACCCCTTTTTCAGCAGTGGTGGAGGCAGCACTTCACAAAAGACCTGTCCCACAGACATCTTCCTCGGATTTCAGACCTGACCAAAGAGAAAAGAACCAAATTTGCTGGGGGGAGGGGGGCGCTAAGGATGAAATCGTCAGCGATGTTCTTTTGTGGATGACAAAACAGGGAAGTGGTTTAGTTGGGAGACATCACAAACCGTATTACAAGCAACTAGCAGAGGACTCATAATGCACCTATGAAGACCTATAATAGCTACGGCTAGTAGTCGTAGCCTCACTATAGGTATAAGCACGGTAGACGGTAGTCATACGAGGAAAAACTCAACGCTTCTTTTAACATTAAACAAATCTTTATTGGGTATCATATACCGTTGGAGTATAGCTTAGAAAAAGGTAGGACTGGTGTCCGGTGGAAGGAAACAAAGTTCTTTTACTGCCCGGGGAGCGGTGCTCAGAAATCCAGTGGATGAGGGGGCAGGAGAGAGGTGAAGAAGAGTTCCTTCTAGGTTGACGACTAGGGTCTGACGATCCGTTCCACCGTTCAACAGGGGTGCAAATAGTCCGGAAGGGACTAGCTGAAATCAATATGCCCTGTGAGTCGATTGGTTAGTTTAAGACCAACTTGGGCACAGTGGATGCATAAGAAATAGGTCCTATTTCAGACTGCTAAAGACCTACCTTGTGTGATGGACGATAGATCACGATCGCATAAAATATTCAGAAAGATCTGTGACACTACCACGACTAGATGATGATGGGGAATACTAGTTGCCGTTAAAATATAACAACGTTTGAGAGAAAGTTGTTTGAAGATATTTGTATATATGTATGCGCGTTGCAGTTGTGTTAGTAATAGAGTTTCTATGTGAGTGAAATATTTCTCGTGCTCGTTTTATGTAAGCGAAAGCTTTGTTGAGTATTGATTTACTCCTCTCCAGGAGTTAGGCACAAGGCTAGTTTTTATCTTACTCCCACAAGTAAGATGTGACCCAAGGTCGGATCGGGAAAGTGGGGTTTAAAAATTGCCTGGGCAGCCCCGTCGGCATTCCCCGGTAGGGGCCCCTCAGACAGTAAGCAATAAACTTACTCCTCCCCAAAGCCTGGGAGGGTGGACCTCCTAGAACTGCACAGGACAGACCCATAGACCGGCGTAAATCAAGCCCCGAAGGCCAAGACAATACCAGTCTATGGGGTGCAGTATCCATCGGAACAGATACTACACTTTGATCTTAGCCAAAAGGCCAAGAAATTACTTTTTATTTACCTCCTCGCCAGGAGGTTAGGCACAAGGCCAGTTTTATCTTACTCCCATAATGTAAGATGTGACCCAAGGTCGGGTCGGGAAAGTGGGACTTGAAAAGCCAGCGCCCGAGAAGGTGAGCACTCTGGCCATTAAAAATTGCCTGGGCAGCCCCGTCGGTATTCCCCGGTAGGGGCACCCCAGGCAGTAAGCAATAAACTTACTCCTCCCCAAAGAGGGGAGGCAAAGCCTGAGAGGGTGGACCTCCTAGAACTTTACAGGACCGTCTCATAGACCGGCATAAATCAAGTCTCGAAGGCCAAGACAATACCAGTCTATGCAGTATCCATCAGAACAGATACTACACTTTGATCTTAGCCAAAAGGCCAAGAAATTACTTTCTAGTTCCCAAATAAAAAAAATAAAAAATAAAATTCGCCCTAAAAGTCTTGGCGGAAGCCATTCTTGCCTTTTAGTGCAATTTTTAAAATATATTTTATAGCTGAAAACTTGATATAAAATAAATAATTACTCTACCACTAACTCTAGGTTCGAGTGACAAGCCCACAACCTAAAAATGCCTTCTCTTAAACATATCGTACCATTAACCTTAAATCTGAGTGACAAGTCAACACCTAAAAAAACTCCCTCCATCCAAAACAAAACCCCTTCCTTAACTTATTACTAACCCTAGGTTCGAGTGACAAGCCCCCAATCTTACAAAAAGCCCATTAAAACTACACATAATCGTCAAGCTTTGTTGAGTAGTGAGATGTATGTGTGAGCTAATCAGAGGTAGCAGTTTAGCTGTGCTACTGAATTACTCGCTTGTTTGAGTGCGAAGGGTGTCAACGGGGGACACGCCATAAACTGGTATCGTCTTGGCCTTCGGGGCTTGATTTACGCCGGTCTATGGGTCTGTCCTGTGCAGTTCTAGGAGGTCCACCCTCCCAGGCTTTGCCTCCCCTCTTTGGGGAGGAGTAAGTTAATTGCTTACTGCTTGAGGCGCCCCTAACGGGGAATGCCGACGGGGCTGCCCAGGCAATTTTTAATGGCCAGAGTGCTCACCTTCTCGAGCGCTGGCTTTTCAAACCCCACTTTCCCGACCCGAGCTTGGGTCGCATCTTACCTTGTGGGAGTAAGATACACCTGGCCTTGTGCCTAACCTCCTGGGGAGGTAAATAAAAAGGGTGTCAACGGGGGTTTCATACAGTGGACGATGCTGTTTGTTGTTGTTTCTTCCATATAGCTGGTTAATGTGTGCGATGCTGATGTTTGGTGTCTCCTTGAGAGTTTCACAGGTGTGGCGAATATAGCATTTCGTCGACAGATATTCTAGCTGATATCAAAGCTACGCGAATCTATTAACGGGAAATAAATGAATTATTTTAAAGTTGAGTCATGGCGCATCGGTGGAAATCTGGTTGCAATCTCATTTGTCGTTCGATTGTCTTAGGTTTTATAGATGATCGCATCATGGAACATTCTAGAGGAGTTTCGCTTTCGCACTTAATACACCGATTTGCTAATTGTTGCGTAGGCGTTTTGTTTGGACATCCGATGTCATAACGTTTCGAATTCAGTCCCGACAATGCTCCTCCTCACGAAATCTAACCAATTTGAAGAATATCCGTCTCGGGATGGATAAAATTAATTCCCCGAACAGAGCAGTTTGGCACCACTTTTATGTCCCATTACAAAGATTAAAAGTAAGATATAATGATACTAAACCTTATGTCTAGAATCCTTATTCAGATTTTGATCAAAATCCATTACATGAGTTTGAGTCTTAATGAGAAATTAAAATTTAAAAAATCTTGCTTCATTGGTGTGTAATGACTATGAATAAAATTCAATGCAAATCTGAAATAGGATGTATGGAATTTTCACGAAGGGATTCCACTCCTTTTTATGGGTTTTGCATAAAACTAAATTAAACTAAATATAGCCCACATTACGACTCTTTAGGCCCAGCAGCCGTGTTTCAAAATTAACAATGATCAGTTATTTAGTTTAGGAGTGAATCCTGTACATACAAATATCTAAACATATACATAATTTTATATAAACAGAGATATATAGCTTAAAGATAATGGACATATGGTTGTAAATAGTACACGAAATTGCACAAATCCTTGGCAAAAGTAACACGCCTGCCTGATTTGGTGCGAGTAATTGGCATCGGTTGTGTTGGAGTTAGGGTTATATCGCGTACTGTTTCTAACTGCTGTACAATCTTTTCTAAAAAAAAAAACTGGTTGTAGATAATCCACTGTCACTGTCTCTGTCTTTCCTGCTTTATGTACGTAAATGTACTTTTCTGTGCGTAAATGTACTTTTCTGTGCTGTCTATTATTTCAATATATATATATACAAGCAGCTTTGTTATTGTTTTTACTGGCAACAGGACACACTGATGACGGCTCATAGTCAGAAACACGTGTCCGTGGATTTCTTTTATGTACGTAAAAATTAATTTATAAAATAATTTATATATATATATATATATATATATATATATATAAATAAATAAATAAATTGTCATTAAACTATAAATGTCTGGATAATTACATCTTAAACACGTAAATCCCAGATCTCCGACCGTCTGAGCTCTAATTTCCAATTTGAATCCTTTTTAAATCTTCTGAATTATATATAATTTTGTCTAAATAAATCCATTTAAATATGGGGATATTCTCTCCCCGAACTGTTTACTTATTAGCCAGAAACACTACTATATATATATATATATATATATATATATATATATATATATAATTATAGATATTTGTTTTTATCTACATACGTATACGTTTCATCCTTACGGGAATCGCCAGTGTAGAGAAGATTATTTATACCGGTCGCCGGACTCGAACCCCGGAACACAAGTTACGTTTCAAACTTAAATTCCGACGTCTTAGCCCACACGGTCGTTATCAACAACCCGATAAATCAGCGCGAGATTAATCCGATTTAAAAGCAGCCGTTGTCATAGTGTTCTACTACTGAAAGGAAGATGCATTGAAGCCACGATAACGGCTGTGTTAATACTACTTACTACAGTGCCCAGCCTAAATTTTTGGGGCGACAAATAATTATAAATATTTTTTTCTACATACGTATACGTTTCTTCCTTACGGGAATCGTCAGTGTAGAGAAGATTATTCATACCGGTCGCCGGACTATATATATATATATTCCTCCAAGCACCGCGTACTGACACTTTGCTAGCGATGCATTTGGCTGTTAGTGTAACCACTCCACTATGCTGTTAGTGCTAGGATAGTAAGGTGCCGTTGTAACATGCTTTATACCAAGAAAATTGGTAAATTCTGTGAATAGATGGGATCTGAATTGGAATCCCCTGTCTGTCGTAACGATGATAGGTACACCAGTTTTACGATATCCATGCACGTAGAATAACTTTGGTAACCGTTTTTGCTCAAATGTTTTTTTAAGAATGTTACCACTGGCCATCGTAAAAATCTGTTGACGATAGTTAGTATGAAATCGTGCTTTGACAGGTAGGTAAAGCTTTTATTATATCCACCTTGATATTTTTAAAGTGTTTGAAAGTAGCCACGGCTGATTGCGTATGGCGTTGTAGTTTGTTTTTCTGACATGCAAGACATGTCTCAGTCCAAAGTTTAATATCCTTTGCCATTGAGGGCCAGGTAAATCGTTCCTCTATGAGTTTTAAAGAAACACGCTTTCCAGAGTGTGACTAGGTGATCAGATGCTTGAAAACGTTTTTTCTCAAGCTAGATATGTACGGCCTTGCGTTTGCTGTTGAAATATCGCAATGGTAAAATCTTCCGTGGAAAGATACTGGATATTCTTTCATTGTGAACGAAGTGTTTGAGAGAATGTCTGGTAGGGTAGAGTCGGTTTCCTATTCTGTGAAAATCAATTCGTGACTCAATGTATTCTCTACAAGGTTTGCTATTGTAGTATACGACCATACATTGGCTATTGTGTTGTTGTTGTTGCCTTGAATATAGCGTATAGTATACCGCAAATCTGCAGTAGATTCAGCGATGAAGTCTAAATGTCTGAATTCTCTCGACGTGTAATTGTCAGATATTTTTTCGTTACGTATACTAACGGTGTATGGTCTGTATACACTGTGAAACTGCGCCATTCCAGTATATGTTTGAACGATTTGATTGAAAGATAAATAAAACCGCGCGTGCGTGCCCCCCTCTGTATGTGACTCGATGTGGCGAGTGTAAAATGCAATAAATTTGGGCAATTTGGGGCATTTTTGACCCCCCTTTGATCCCCTGGGGACGCGAACCAGAATTTTTCTGAGGTCAAGGACATTCATTTTATATCCAGAACAATTGCCTCTACATTTTGGCCAAGTTTCAGAAAAATTGAATGGATGGATCAAACGTTATGGGAGAAAAAGGGTCATTTTTTGCCATTTTGACCCCCTGGGGACGCGAACCAGATTTTTTCCAAGGTCAGTGATACTTATTTTCTATTAGGAACAATTGCCTCCACATTTTGGCCAAGTTTCAGAGAAATTGAATGGATGGATGAAAAGTAATGAGGCAAAAAATTTCATTTTTTGCCATTTCGGGGCCTTTTGACCCCCTGGGGGGGCTAACCAGATTTTATTTCAAAAATTTCTAACCTGACTAAAGTTACAACTTCATGCAAAATTTCAGAGAAATTCAATGGATGGTTGCGGAGAAAAATCCGGATGGACGGACATGCCTCAAAACATAAGTCCCCCGATTTTATAAATCGGGGGACCAATAACTAACAGTTCTCTTGAGACAGTGCTGTATCTCGTTTGGGTAGGCCCAAGCTTTTCTGTTCCGATACTGCTCCGACTGCAATGCGGATGCATTTTTGGTTAGAATAATGTAAGCAATATGAGAACACTGCTGCTTATATCATTTTGTGAAATTATCCAGTGCAGAATTTATTTATTTCTTTGTTCGTTAGAGTAACGTTTTTTTTGTGCTTTTCGGTTTACAATACTGTTAAAGGCGATTAGAATTGACGATAGACTCGGCATGAAACCTCTGTAGTAATTCATCAAACCGATGGATCTACCTAGCTATCTGATAGATTAGAGTACGGAAAAACATCTGAGTCCACTTTTTCAATTCCGTTCTGATCGATTACGTGTTCTAAACATGTAATTTGTGTAGCGGCGAAAATATTATTTTCTGTGCTAGCCTCTGGAATATTTGATCGAGAGTACACTTATGTTGCTCCATATATTTGTTAGCGTTGAGCATATTATCGATACATGCGTATACGAATGTGAGTCCTCGTAATACTGGATCGATCAATTTCTGAAACGACTGTACTGAATTTCTCAGACCCCTGGAAAGAGGAACAAATTCAAAAAGTCTGAAGTGAGCGATGAGTACTGTTTTTTTTACATATCTTTTTCTTGTATTGGTATTTAAAAAAATATGCCCTTGTATAGTCGATTTTTAAAAATATTTTCTCGCCATTTAGTTCCAATGTGAAATCGTGGATGTGTGGTACTAGGTAGCGGTCTGGAGTAGTTTCCGCGTTTAATTTACAATAGTCCACGCAAAGTCGGGAAATCTCCGCTGTTGGATTTAGAAACTAAATGCAGGGAGGATGTGAATGATCTTTTCAGCATCTAATAATATCCTGCTTCAACATTTCGTCGAATTCCTTCTCAACGAAAGTACATTTCGTTGGAATGAAACGACGTGGACGCAAAGATATTGCTTGCCCTACTATCCTTATCAAAGGACTCGTGTCGTGCTTTACAACGTCGTCGTTTTTTAAATGAGCAGTGATATATTTGTATTTTTGAAAAATATTGAGCTATTTTTCCTCGTGTTGACCAGTCCGAATGAGATGTGGTCTGTCCCGATTCTGCAAATATAGAGTTTAGTTTAGGGGTCTGAAAGGGTTTTATTTTTCAGATTGATTGTAAAACTAATTTGGTTTAAAAATTGTCCGATAATAAATGTTTGTTCATCGGCACGTGTAAAGTTCCATTAAATCCCGGCGCATTTCGATGTTTAATCCGTATAAGTTGTGTTCCTATGTTAAGTCCGTATAAGTTGTGTTCCTATATTAAGTCCGTATAAGTTGTGTTCCTATATTAACTCTATATAAGTTGTGTTCCTATATATAGTCCGTATAAGTTGTGTTCCTATATTAAGTCCGTATAAGTCGTGTTCCTATATTAACTCCATATAAGTTGTGTTCCTATATATAGTCCGTATAAGTTATGTTCCTATATTAAGTCCGTATAAGTTGTGTTCCTATATTAAATCCGTATAAGTTGTGTTCCTATATTAAGTCCGTATAAGTTGTGTTCCTATATTAAGTCCGTATAAGTTATGTTTCTATATTAAGTCCGTATAAGTTGTGTTCCTATATTAAATCCGTATAAGTTGTGTTCCTATATTAACTCCATATAAGTTGTGTTCCTATATATAGTCCGTATAAGTTGTGTTCCTATATTAACTCCATATAAGTTGTGTTCCTATATTAACTCCATATAAGTTGTGTTCCTATATATACTCCGTATAAGTTGTGTTCCTATATATACTCCGTATAAGTTGTGTTCCTATATTAAGTCCGTATAAGTTGTGTTCCTATATTAACTCCATATAAGTTGTGTTCGTATATTAAGTCCGTATAAGTTGTGTTCCTATATTAACTCCATATAAGTTGTGTTCCTATATATAGTCCGTATAAGTTGTGTCCCTATATTAAATCCGTATAAGTTGTGTTCTTATATTAAGTCCGTATAAGTTGTGTTCTTATATTAAGTCCGTATAAGTTGTGTTCCTATATTAAGTCCGTATAAGTTGTGTTCTTATATTAAGTCCGTATAAGTTGTGTTCCTATATTAAGTCCGTATAAGTTGTGTCCCTATATTAAATCCGTATAAGTTGTGTTCTTATATTAAGTCGGTATAAGTTGTGTTCCTATATTAAGTCCGTATAAGTTGTGTTCTTATATTAAGTCCGTATAAGTTGTGTTCCTATATTAACTCCATATAAGTTGTGTTCCTATATTAAGTTCGTATAAGTTGTGTTCTTATATTAAGTCCATATAAGTTGTGTTCTTATATTAAGTTCATATAAGTTGTGTTCCTATATTAAGTCCGTATAAGTTGTGTTCTTATATTAAGTCCGTATAAGTTGTGTTCCTATATTAAGTCCGTATAAGTTGTGTCCCTATATTAAGTCCGTATAAGTTGTGTTCTTATATTAAGTCCGTATAAGTTGTGTTCTTATATTAAGTCCGTATAAGTTGTGTTGCTATATTAAGTCCGTATAAGTTGTGTTCCTATATTAAGTCCGTATAAGTTGTGTCCCTATATTAAGTACGTATAAGTTGTGTTCTTATATTAAGTCCGTATAAGTTGTGTTCTTATATTAAGTCCGTATAAGTTGTGTTGCTATATTAAGTCCGTATAAGTTGTGTTCTTATATTAAGTCCGTATAAGTGTTGCCCCTATATTAAGTCCATATAAGTTGTGTTCCTATATTAAGTCCGTATAAGTTGTGTTCCTATATTAAGTCCGTATAAATTGTATTCCTATATTAAGTCCGTATAAGTTGTATTCCTGTATTAAAATCACGGCGCATTCTTATGTGGAGATAATAGTACCGTTTGTTGTGCGGAATTTAAGAATGTCTGGATTCATATTTAAACCGTTTTTGTTTTTTTACGGAGGGGGGTTACCCTGACATTGGTACCGGTGTCGACTAGAAATCTGTAGCAACTATTTTCATCGTGTATGTAAAATAGATGACTTGTGTGCTGCAGACCAAACGGGTATGTTGCCACTAACCACTGGTTATTTTGTTTCCTGGATTCTAGTTATTGTTCTAATTGCATGATTTATCGCATTTTTGCCGAATCGCGCGTGGTAAAAACATCTACTGCATTGGTATACTTTGGTTTATTCTCGGCTATGGCTGCGGGGGTGATATAATTGACCGAGTATTTTTTTCATGTATTTCGAGACTCCTAAGTTCTACTTGAGTTTTTTCTTGATGTCTCGAATTTATTTTTGTAGGTCTGTAAGCGTTCCTTCAAGTGGTATGTCAGGTTCTGCATTACCCTATGCATTACCATATTTGTGGTACTATCTAGCGAAGCAAATATTTTGTCCGCAATATCTGCTCATTTATTTAGAGAGATGTCCTATACCATGGATCTAAGGATCGGGATAATTGAGGTAGGCAGCTTTTCAAACAATAGCTGTCTCAATATTGACTCAGTCATATTCTGTCCGTTTAGATATCAACTGTGCTAGCGTTCTATCACCAGTTGTTATGTTTTTTGAATAATTCTCAGAACATTTGTTCGTCCAAGCGTTGAGTCCTTTTTTGAGCACGTCCCATGAGTCATTATTATTCGGCACATTTTCTAAGAGATCTATAAACTCATTTACAATCTCTAGAGATATGTCTTGCACAACACTGGCAAATTTTGTTCGGTGAGAACGGATTCTTTGTGCAGAAAATATGGCTTGCAACTGCAGAAACCAAACTTTAATGTTCGTTGCGTTTAATAAGGTAGCTGTAGAACTGAAAAGGCACTCGATGCTGTCAACATTTGTTCGGCGAGGGGGGAAGGGGCTTTCTGCCGTCATCAGTTTTTTCAGGCACGTGGTGGTCTATAAAAAGAATAAAATGTCGATTTTTTTCTGGGAGGTAGGTCATAAATAAAGACTTATTTCCTCTCTTGGAGAAATGCCCCGTTAGGCAATTTGGTTACACACTGACCAATCAGATCACAGGGTGCATTGATTTCATCTGTCCCCTGAAGAACTACTTCAGTCCCTTTGGGAATCACAGTTGGTCAGGAGAGAGAAACCAGAAAGCAACGAGGAAAGAAGCCCCCTTTCTCTCTCCTGTCCCTGTCCATTGGACGCTCAAGCATCGACTATCTTTGCCTTAACATAACCACTGACAGACTTTCGACAGCTCAAAGAACTTTCTACTTTTCATTTCCTCACTTGGACACTGTCCAACTTTCTTCCACCTATACAAAACAGTATAAGTAATTGAATAAACCCCTTCGTTGTTGTTATAAAAAGGGTTTTGTTTTCCTTTTCGTTACTTACTAATAATATATAAGAGCTGATCTTAACACTTTCTACTAAGAACAGCTCTTATATGGATTTCAGAAGTTTTTTCTCTCTTTATCACTATTTTATGATTGAAGTGTTAGCTATCTTTTAGTGACTAATGTATCAATAAATTTAGTCACGTCGGGTCACCATCTTTGTCGCAGGCCTTGTAAATTACACGACAAACAAAATAAAATAATAAAATAAAGGTTCAAAATACAATTACGATAATACAGTGGTTAAAATATAACAACATTTATTGAGAGAAAAATGTTTGACGAGGTTTGCGTTTACGTTAGTATGAGAGTTTCTGTGTAATGTAAATGCCTCTCGTGCTCGCTTTGTGTAAGCGAAAAGTTTGTTAAGTAGTGAGATGTATCCGTGAGTTAACTGTGCTACTGAATTGCTCGCTTGTTTGAGTACGAAGGGTGTCAATAGGGTTTTCATCAAGTGAACGATGCTGTTTGTTGTTCTCCCTTCCATGTGTGCTATACTGATGTTTGGTGACTCCTTGAGGGTTTCACAGGTGAGGCAAATATAGCAGGTAACATTTCTTCGACACAGATTCTAACTCATATCAAAGCTGTGCGAATCTTTTGGCGGGAAATATATAAATTATTTTGACGTGGCGTCATGGCGCATTGATGGAAAGCTGTTTGCAATCTAACTAGTCGTTCGATTGTCTTAGATTTTATAGATGATCGCATCATGGAACATTTGAGAAGAGTTTTTTTTTAGCGCTGAACACGCTGATTGGCTAATTGTTGCGTAGGTGTTTTGTTTTCACATTCGCATTGTGATTTTGTTGTTACTGGAGGCGAACTGATAATATCTCAAATGCAGTTCTGACAAAACTCATAATTCTTCAAGCGAATTCTAAATCTTGACATTGAAATCGTTAGAAGGAAAGATTTCTAAAAACATCACAAAGGTTCTGTAAACAACAGAATCGAACAAGTCTACCTTCTCTTGTGGTGTATGTGTGAAAACTGAGTTTTTAAAAAAGATTTTGGCGCTCAAATCCACGTGTGCTGAGCCATGGCCGTCGTACTATATAAGCTCTGTCAATTGAGTTGAGTTTTTCTGGTGACGTCATTAATAGTAGGAGTAAGAAACCACTATAAATGAGGACCGGAAGTGCACGAAGCCGCGCTGTGGCTTAACACGCATGCGTCCATCTGTAATCAGAGCAAGTAATCAGAGCGAGTAGACTCAAGTCCATAGGATTATTCATTCACTTTGAAATCATTGTTAACTTGTTCCTGCTATTGTGACTTTATTCCCCTGCCAAGAACACGGCTACCCTCCTTAGGATTATTCATTCATTTGGAAATCATTGATAACTTGTTCCCTTTTTAAGTATATTTTTTATAGATGTCAAGCGAAAAATAAAATCAGAAGAAATTACAGGATGGCATCCAACAATTAAGGCATTGCATTAAAGTTCGAATTTCAAGTCTTAAAAAATAAATTAGGATTTCATTTCGAGATAATAAAAAAATACAATTTTAAACTAATTAATAAGTTTAATCCAAAATCCCCCCTCCAAAAAAAACCATGATTGTTTTAATTTATTACAAATTTTTACTATATTGTAAATAAACTGTTCGTTTTGAAAAAAAAAACACAGAAAAACAACACATTTTAATTTATTTCAATGAATGTTCTATTAATTAATTATTTTGGATTATTGATTTTGTGTTACTTTACTGAATTCGTAATCTTTCATGTTTGATTTACTTTTCATGTTTGATTTACTTTTAAGTTTTAAAAAAATCAAGAAACATTTTTTTTTTGAAATGAGAGCAAGTTTTATCAAATTATTCAGCTAAAACTAATGATAATGAAATGTTCATATAAAAAATAAAACTGCCTAAGAATGAAATTTATTTAAATGAACTTATTTAAAGAATGAATATTAAATCAGACAAATTATTTTTCAAGGAAAAGTTTTCATGTTTTTTAAAACATGAAAACTTTTCTTTGAAAAATTTATGACAACACCATTTTATTATTACATATTAATTTAATGTTTGCTATCTAGCCTACGCAAATTACACGAAATAATACATTTTCACTAAGATTTCTAATAAAGTAATGGGTTAATAATTATATTCCGTGATCGCTAATTAATAAATACTGAAAATTTCATTAAAATTGGTTGATTTCCTGAATTTTGATGAATTTTTAAGTGAAGGGAGGAGTCAAAATGCCCATAGTCTGCAGAAAACCGATGAAGGTGATGTGCTGTGGGAACAGAAGACCCCTAACAATCCGTTGACTCATCGCCCTCTTCTTTTAGAGATGGGGAAAGAATCCCATGAATCCATCGTTTCCCTTGCAATATTCAACGATGAACAGACAGAGCTGAAAACGAATGGATGTCTCATCAAAGTTGGTGGAGCGGAAATGTTGTTGAAAGTCAACAATGCATCAACGATGATGGACATGAAGGCTGCTCATCTCTACCTCGGGCTTGGGGGAGCATATTGTGATCTTTGTGACACTCCTCGAGAACTTGCACATGATCCAAGTCGAGTGAAAGAAGGATTCGACATATCCCGCCATGTTGAAAGTCTGCACAATCTTTTTGAGGATTTGGTCCAAGAAGATGGGTCCGTCTACAAATCTCGTAACGATTACGAAGAAAGAGCCGGATTGACATCAAAACCTGTCCCAACCAACGAAACGAAATCAGTGCAGGTCCTTCACGCTCTTCTCCGGTGCTTCGACCACTTCATGAAAGTAGCTGTTCATCTGAAAGCTGCTGTGTTTGATTGGTCAGAGAGTCCAACCAGCGTCAATAATCTCTTCCTGAAGGAAGCTAAGGCACAGATTCAAGCCCACATCGAAGTAATTGTTGGTGAGAAGTGGGATATCCCAGACGGAACAGGGAAAGGAGGAACGACGACTACAGGCAACACTGCACGGCGATTACTTCACCAACATAGAGATGTTGTAATCAATTTAGTTCCTGACAATTATCAGAATATTATGCATCGATTTGGTCAACATCTGTCAGTTATTCTTCGCTTGTTCTGTTCATCCAAGTCTATCAATGTCCACGAGTACAAGAAACTATGCACTGATCTGTATGTGTTCATTCTCGAAAGCTTCCCTCGTGTGAACTCACAGCCTGGAACTTGGGTCAGCATCACTCCATCGCTGCATAAACTTCTCGGACACTCCTGGGAGTTGATTGAATCGAATGATAGTCGAGGGTTGAAAAACTTGGATGAATCTGGCTTGGAAGGGAATAACAAAATCCTCCGTTCCATTCGATTAAACCTTGCAAGAAAAACATCACAGGAAGCCAATTTGGAAGACACGATGTGGGTCGGATCCGATCCGAAGATCAACAACATTCGTCTAAAAACTCGCTCATATTGTAAGCACTGCAAGGAGCATGGTCATTCTACTCGATACTGCAACATAAACAAACCAGTTTCTGGACCACTCACTGATGATGATGCATTGTTTGATAGTATGTTGATAGTATAGTTTTATGTTAGAGTATTTTCTATGACATCGCACGGGACCGAGAAAAAATGTTGAGATAGCTTCCAGGCCCATATTCAATCAAGAAGTAATTTAGGCCCCAAAAGCCCAAAATAATAGATTTGATGGGTTATTTTTGGACCTCACTTCTTTCTTTTCACTAATGTGTTTCTAATGAGCCCTGAACCAGTACTATAATGTTATTTTTTGGCTAAATAAACCAAAAACTATGTTTTTCTCGTTTTTTGAGCCGAAACTTGAAAATTAAGATTTTTAGGCCTAAAATGCCCCAAAATTGGAATTCTAGATTTTTTTATTTTATATTATATTCCCTTCACTCATAGGCTTCCAACAAGCCCTGAATCAGTATCACAGCATCATTTGTAGGCTAGTTTTATGTTAACAAACTGTTTTTCAACATTCGGGCCTAAATTCTGAAATTCCTTGTTTTAGGCCCCCAGGGCCCCAAAATAGATTTTTTTTTACTTTTTTGGTTTTCATTATTTTCTACTAACAATAATCAGCACACAAATCCAAAAATTCAGCCAGAGCACCAATCTATATTGAAATAATTAAAAATGTCCGAAAAAAGCCGCTCCCAGCCCACTGTGGTCTGACTGTTAGACAGATCTCGTTTGTTACTTTAGAGTATGACATAATTTTCCAGTGCTCTGGCCTCCTACACGACGATCATGGCTGAGAACAACATGTAATAACATTTCAGACAACGAGAACAAAGTGTAGTTGTTTAGGATAGGACATTATGAACCGAAAGAATGACAAAGTCTGTCCATACAAAAGTAATTACATTTTATTGACAAATTATTAAGACAATACAAAATAAAATGTTGGCAATGAGTGAAAGTTCAAAGTGTCGAAGAACGTTCTGGTGAAAGAAAGGTGTTTGTCTGTAAAAGAAATTGAGTACATATGTTTGTTTGGATTGGAGCCGCGTGCGTTTACATATGTGCAAATGGGATAGACATGAAGATGCGTATATATATATATTAGTGTACCTGTTTTGCCAGTGAGAGAATGTATGTACAAACTGTGTATATGCGTTCGGTGAGCGGAGTGTGGATTTTGCTAAGCGTACAGAAGTTTGTGTGTCTCGCCTTACGTTTGTAGAGGACACTTCGCCCCAAAGGGCCTCAGGCAGAATTGTGTTGCATGCACGTGTGTTGTCTGTGAAAGAAAAGGAAGAAAAAGTAAGAAAGCTGTGTGTTTGGGTGTTTATACTGCACACTGGAATTTGGAATGAATATTCTCACTTCTTTGATTGGCTGAAACAAACTGCTGATTGGAGATGTTATCCAATTGAGAGTCGATACGTAATAAAAACATTCACTGCTACAGTGCTACATCGAACATATTTGCAGATTATCATCAAATTCAAAGCAATAACGATGAGTGACGAAATGTTAGCTTTCCCCTCTCCAAACCACTTTCTCAAATAAATGTCCTTAACTTCTTTACATGTCAATCCTTTTTTGTATTCTTCACTCATGAGTAAACACGTATTAATTTATGCTGCTATTATAACGTCATCTCTGATGGCATCCTATATTTTCTTCAAACTATACTGAGTGATATCTGTGCTACAGTGATCTGCCACACCATTTGCCACGCATCATAACTCCACATCAAAACAATTCATGAATTTCCCACCAACATATTTCAATTGACCCGAACCTACTTCCAACCGTCATGATTAAAAAACATGGTGATGTAACTTCTATTTGGTCATAGGCTTACGTTCACTGTTTATATTAATTGCCGCATTAAAAAAAAATCTATAAAGCTGGATGCGGTGATAAGCTATAAAATAAAAATGTGTCTGTCACTGGCATGCATTTCAGCGTTACCCATGAATGAATGAGGGCCACTGTGTCCTTCTGCTGCAAGCCCCAAACCCCAAATTACTATATTTATTCGTATTTTGTAAATTTCTATAATTTTATATTTTCAAATATTAATAAAGTAAAACGGTATTTTTGTTATTTATGAATGTTCAGCGCAAACACAGACCCCAAATATTATTATAAAAAACTCTAATACAAAATGAATACCACCATTGAATTCCTCATAAAATTCTACTCGAGAATAGTTGTGTCTGATCTTGATATAGGGCTTTGTTTTCAATTGCATCCTTAGAGAAGGGGGGGATTCCCAAAAATACAGTATCGATTGCTTTAAGTACAATTTGTTGTTATTGAACTCATGAAATAAAATGTATTATCTGCACAGATTCTGCATATTGTCTCCCGATGTTTTCGAGTTGTATTTGAATGAAGTCTATAGCGTGGATTCTGACTTGGATGGGATATAGATGACAGTCGCGTGTTTGGAAATGTACCACCAAGACCCATGCTGGAAATTAAAACTGTTATAAATGTTGAAAATGGATGAACATGCATGTTATGAATGATTGAGAATGGGTCACCAATTAACAAGTGCTAAATTCACCAAAAGTGTGTTGTGAATGAAAGAGAAATAAACATGATCAACGAACAGAACATATTTAAATATCTGTAGCGACCATCCAATTGGTGTTAAATGTTTTTAAACATTTAACAAGAGAAAAGCAGATAAAAACAGGGAAAAACATGAAAGTTGAATGAAAGAAGAAAACGAACATAAGATATTTATATATATACAAAATTACATCTTATATAATTGTTCATTTGAAATGTTCAGTTAAGTTAGAAAAGTAATAAAATGTATGTGTTTATGCCTGTAATTTATGAGTGTGTATATTCGTGCGACAGTGTAGACATTTGTGTGAGTATGTGTTGCTTTGCATCATAGTGCGTAAGTGTACGATAGTGTGCGTGTGTTGAGAATTGATTTTTTTTTTATATAATTCACCCCAAACAAGGCAGGCTGCCACTGTAGACGTAAGGGGCTACTGAGAATTAGGGTGTAGGTTTTGGGTGTCATCCTAAGTTGGGAGCTGTGTAGCGAGATGTCTGTTTACATTAGGTTTAAACTCCTGCATGTCAATACAGTCGGAGAAACAGGGAGCAGTTCCAGAGGCCGGTAGCACGAGGAAAGAAGCTGCTGGAGTAGAAGGCTCTCCGTCATCTGGGGACCTCCACAGTGAATGGATGGGATTTAGTTGATTGTCGAGTTGGTCTAGTGTATTTACGTCGAGGAGGCACCAGAGCAGCAAGTTCATCGGAACACAATCCATTGAAGTATTTGTGAAACAAGCACAAGGATGCAACATTGCAGCGATTGGACAGGGGCTGGAGCTTGGTAGATAGTGAGGTACTTATCAAGTTGGTGACTCTTTTTTGGACTTTGTCTAGGAAGGAGAGACTAGTGGATGATGCACCAACCCAGATGTGGCAACAATACTCCATGCATGGGCGGATGGTGGCTTTGTAGAGATACAGGATAATGTCAGGTGTGAGGAGTTTACTAGCACGGTAGAGGGAGCCCACTTTCTTTGCTGCAACCTTGGCAATGTCTTCAATGTATTTGTTCCAATTCATGTTACCTGTGAATGTTAGGCCGAGGAGTTTGAATGTTGAACTCACAAGTAGGGTTTTATTTGCCATGACAATCGGTAGTTGAAGAGGTTTCTTGTAGTTATTGAAGGAAAGGACCTTTGTCTTTACGGCATTAAAAGTTACCAACCATTTATGCCCCAATCCACTACAGCCTAAAGGTTATTTTCTAAGGATTCAGCCATTGCCTCGGATATGATCGCATCCGTTTTGCCCACATGACAAGAGTAAAGTGTGGTGTCATCAGCAAATATTCCTATCTCAGACTCGATGTCACCAGGTAGGTCGTTTATGAAAATCAGGAACAGTAGAGGTCCAAGAATGGATCCCTGGGGTACACCAGCATTTATGTCATGTTGCTTAGATGAACAGCTATCGAGGATAACCTGGATCTTTCTTTTGGTTAGGAAGGATCTAATTATATTAAATATTTGCCCAGTAATACCATATGAGCAAATTTTAGGAGAAGCCCTTTATGCCATACTTTGTCAAAGGCTTTGGATATATCAAGCGCTACTGCCCTAGCGTCACCTGCCTTGTCCAGTGTATGATATATGCATTCAGGGATGACTGTTAGGATATCCGCAGTAGATCGTGCTTGTCTAAATCCATGCTGGCAGTCAGAAAGAAGTTTAGCATTAACTAAGTGCCGGACTATCGCTAGATTGATTAAGGATTCAAAGATTTTAGCAAAGATCGGGAGTAGACTGATCGGGCAGTAGTTCTGAGGTTCAGTTGTATGCCAAGAATTCTTGAAGACTGGTACCACAGAGGCAATTTTCCAGCTATCTGGGAAGCAAGATTCAGCTAGGCATTTGTTGTAGAGTTTGGAGAGGACAGGGGCCAGTTCTGCAGAGTATTTCTTTATTAGGCATCTCTTGACCACTTTGGGACAGTGTAAGCATTTGTGTGTGTGTCGCTTTTTGTCAGGGTGCATGAGCATGTGGGTAAATTGAAAATGGATAGTAGCCTCCCAAGCCCCGAGGGGACGA
This sequence comes from Sepiola atlantica, assembly GCA_963556195.1. NCBI lineage: Eukaryota > Metazoa > Mollusca > Cephalopoda > Sepiida > Sepiolidae > Sepiola > Sepiola atlantica. The sequence continues at coordinate 73,791,028 of OY744526.1, read as the reverse complement.
GGGGGGGACGTTGTTCTCTTGTAAACCGTGTGCTGATTTTTTCCAACTGATTTTCTAAACGAAAATTCGAGCTTGAATAACGTTTTATCGGCTTCAGACGCATGATTTTATTTTAGATACGAAAAAGAGATTTTAATCGGTGAGGTGTGCCGGACGTAGTTTAAAGCATATCACGTGAGGCATTTTTGTCTTTTTTCTAAATATGGTGCTGGGGACCAGTTTTGTAGGAAAAATCTAATTTCTTTGTTAGATGGAATTTTGGGGCGTGGCTTGTGTGTTTTCACCCACGTTGTTGGTCAGTTAATATTATAGGATTGGGATACATGTCACTCCTATATATCTATGAATTTTCAGTGGTATGAATTATATTTTAAGTGAATAAGTTGTTCGTTTAAGAAAAGTTTTAAATTCTCGTGGTTGTAGAGTGTTCACGGTGTGACAGAAGACACGAGAATGTCTCTATGCTTGTTTTCGGTCAGTGTGAATATGCGTGTATGAATTCATGAGATATTGTGCAGATGTGATCTTTGTCAGTGTGTGAATATATGTGTATAAGTTCAAATTAATAGGCATTGTAGCATTGTGTGTGTATTTGCTTGCCTTTGTTTTGTCAGTGTATCACTATGTGAGAACTTGAATGAGTGAGTTGAGTATTGATTTACTCCTCTCCAGGAGTTAGGCACAAGGCCAGTTTTTATCTTACTCCCACAAGTAAGATGTGACCCAAGGTCGGGTTGGGAAAGTGGGGTTTAAAAATTGCCTGGGAAGCCCTGTCGGCATTCCCGGTAGGGGCGCCTCAGGCAGTAAGCAATAAACTTACTCCTCCCCAAAGAGGGGAGGCGACCCATAGACCGGCATGAATCAAGCCCCGAAGGCCAAGACAATACCAGTCTATGGGGTGCAGTATCCATCGGAACAGATACTACACTTTGATCTTAGCCAAAAGGCCAAGAATAGTTGAGTATTGATTTACTCCTCTCCAGGAGTTAGGCACAAGGCCAGTTTTTATCCTACTCCCACAAGTAAGATGTGACCCAAGGTCGGGTCGGGAAAGTGGGGTTTGAAAAGCCAGCGCCCGATTTGCTTTCCATCAGTGTGTGTATATGTTCCGGTTTGTTAGTGGCTTGCTTGTCTCCCCTGGCTCAAAGGCTATGGGTGTGTGAGCGTAATGTCGTGCCGCTTCTGTTTTTTTATGATGCTGTTCGATCCCCCTCTCTCTCTCGCTCTCGCTCTCTCTCTCTCTCTCTCTCTCTCTCTCTCTCTTTCTCTCTGTTTTTTTTTTGTTGTTGTTGTCGCGTTGCTGTTTTTATAAGAAATTAATGTCACACAGGCTCTTTAAGTTTATTGTTTCGAATGAGAGGGAATCATTGGTTGAAAAATGTAGAATTCACACACTTATGTGAAATCATGTTTTACTTTATTTCAAAGGCGGACGTATCACGAAACTATTGATTTGACTACATCCATTTTCCTTGATACAAAAAAAAGGAAGAAACGAACAGGAAAGAGTAAGCTAAACGAACGGAGAAGGAAAGAGAGTAGCTTATACAAGCTAGTAACTTTTTACGTTCGTTCGCATCGCATCTCTACCTTTCCACAAGTCCACAGAGTTTGACGTTTACATCTTATGATAAATAATTAATTATAGTAGATTATCATTGCAAACCCAAAAAGAAAGAGGCGCAAATATGTGGTTTGAAGTGAAAATATTTTTGACGTTTCATCTTTACTGACAATGTTTTGTTTACACATTTTAAATAAATATTAAACGGCGTGTTGGTTGTTCCACGTTCTTCATAAGGTGTCGTTGTTTAAATGATCATCTTTATAATATGAATTCATTAACAATATAAGCAGCGTTAGATAACAGCGAAATATGCAGCATTTAGGTCGGTAACCGATATACGTCGCAAATACTTCTAACGCCAGCACCAACTTTCTATTTTGAGAGTCACCAGAAGGTAAGAAAAAAAGGAAGAAAAGAAACGGTAAGTGAGAGATGGGGGAGGTAGACAGCAGAGAGAAAGAGAGAGAGGGTGGATGAGAGAGAGAGGGACGGATGAAAAAAGGGGGGTGAGAAAGAGAGCAAGAGGGGTGACATGCAGAGAGAAAGAGAGAGAGGGTGGATGGATGAGAGAGAGGGCCGAATGAAAAAGGGGGGTGAGAAAGAGAGAGCAAGAGGGGTGACATGCAGAGAGAGAGGGTGGATGAGAGAGAGGGCGAATGAAAAAGGGGGGTGAGAAAGAGATAGCAAGAGGAGTGACATGCAGAGAGAAAGAGAGAGAGGGTGGATGAGAGAGAGGGACGAATGAAAAGGAAGGGGGGGGGAGAATGAGCGAGCGAGCGAGAGAGAGAGAAAGAGAGAGAGAGAGAATGGTAAAAAGCAAGAGATGGAAGTGAAGGTTAGATTTCGAAAAGAGAGAGGGGGTAGACATGCAGAAAGAGAGGGGGATGAATGAGAGATAGAGGGGCTGATAAAGAGAGAGGGGGGCATGAAGAGAAAAAGAAAGAGGGGGACATACAGAATGGTAAAAAGCTAGAGATGAAAGTGAAGGTTAGATTTCGACAAACCTTTCAAAGAGTATCTCTTTCGTTCGTGTAAAAACGTTATCTACGTTGTGGTGGAGTTATCAAAAAAAAAAAAAAAAAACAAGGAAAGAAAAGAAATAATTTTAGAAAAACTTTCGAAAAGAAAATCGCTTCAAAAGTTGCCGAAATTTCACGTTATTTTAGAAGTCTACAAAGTACATATCGAAAACATTGTAGAACGACACACATAAAAATATATATATATTAAACAAAATCCCCCTTCCCCCCTCTCTCTCTCTCTCCCTCTCTCTCCCTCTCTCTCTCTCTCTCTAACCATTTTCATTTTTATTCTATTCTTTTTTTTTTACGCAACTTTTCACCTGTTTTACTTACCAAACCACAACTTGGCATTTTCAGTATCTGAGGATACAATTTTGATTAGCATAAGCTAACACATAGGAAAACAGTGTTTGTGTTTGTCTCAAAGACTCTTCTTCTCTTTATAAACCTCTCCTTCCTTTATCGGTAAGTTAACGAGCATAACTAACTACTCTTCGGTTATAAGCTGCAACTACTTGTTAAGGAAAACTATAAAGACACGAACGCTTCTTTTTAATCACCGGAAACATTTCCTTTCCTTTCTTTGAAACTTTGCCCGCCAATTCTTGTTATAGTTGATGCTTTAAACAAAATGGATCAAGATCTGGCTATGTTTTTGGCTATAGAGGACGATGACCCCGCAGCACTAAGGGAACTGCTGAGGGTCGGCGCAGAACCAGACACTTACTGCTTTGATATGAACAACATCCCGTCTAAATCAATGGTCCACATTGCTTGTCAGAAAGGGAATTTGGAATGCTTAAAGATTCTTGTCGAATATGGTGGGTCACTCGAAGCACCGGACCGCTGGGGACATACTTCTTTGATGTATAGCATTACGTCAGGATATGTTTACATAACTAGGTACCTGCTCGACACGGAAGTTGGTCTGGCGAAGATTAGTGACCAGAAGGGCAATACTCCACTACACTGTGCTGTCCAAATGTCATGCATTGAGACAATCCAAATGCTCATTCAGGTGGATGGAGTCGACATAAACAAGGAGAATCTTAACGGAATCACGCCTTTAATGGTTGCGTGCACCCTTCCGACATCGGAGTTACCGCGTTCTCTGATTGTCAACTGTTTGCTTGAAGCCGGGGCCGATGTCAGCCTTATAGAAAACAAGACAGAAAAAACAGCGTTGCACGTATGTACAATTAAACCTTCGAAACTAGTTTCATTCTTTTTTAATGTTGCGTTATTTCATTACATTTCAGATAATTTTAAATACGAGACATTAAGATTTATTGATTAAAGTAATCTAAACGTCAGCAAATGGATTTAATTCATGTGCATTGAATTTTTCATTTTATTCAAAAGATATATTTAGTCTATACAATATGCATTCATATCTTTTAATATATTTTCGAAAAAAAACTTTTACCATTTAATTATTTTGAAATCATTTTCGAGTTACTATGGAATATCAATTAAGAACTACATTTTCAGATTATATATATATATATATATATATATATATATATATAGACCCATCTTAAAAAAATATGTAAACAGAGCCATACTTTGTTTCTTCTCATATCTTTTTGTTTTTAACCTCTCACCTGCATACGTCACACAGAAATAATATCCCCCCCCCCTTTTCCGTTTCTGGTTTCATAACCGGGCAAAGACTTTTCACATGTGCATGTTTATGTATCTATATGTTAACGTGAATATGTGTTTGTGTGTTGCATATGTATAGGGATGTCATATGTGAACACCTTACTGAGCCCTGACCATGTTTTGCTCGTCCCCCCACCGCCATAGCCTCCCTACCCTTCAACACTCTCTTAACACATAACCCAGACAATCTTTGACCACCCCGACGTTTTTGTTTTCTCTTTCAAAGATAAATTAATAAATTGATTCAAATAGCATTTCGCCCCCACCCCATCAAAATTTAACTGAATCCCGGTTAAACCACAGATCTCCTACTACTACTTTTTTCAAATTTTCACTATATTCACTTCTCCCACTTCCTAATAATTCTACACCCTTATTGCTACCACTGCCACCATCTAATTGTTTCTGATATTTTGATTTTCTTGCTAATATCGGCCGCAAGCTCTGAGCCTGCTGGCAAAAAAATGTTTGTACGTGTATGATTTTTTTATTCAAACAAATCATCCTGAGGAAGTCTGACAATAAAGATGAAACGTTGATGAATACATAAATATTCTTTCGGTTTTCTTTTTTCATTTTCCATTACGTCGGAACATTTTATTCTATTCCTGTCTTTATCATCTCGCGTCCTTTGAAGGAGACAGGCCACTGCTGATAACGCTATAACCAAAATCATGTTTTTCATTCTCTGCTTGTTCACGTCAACAACCATGCCGAAGTCTGGACACTTTCTGACAAATCAAAACTAATATTCTATATGATTTTTCTACATTGCTTTCTTCATCCTGAGGAAGTGTTTCAATAAAGACGAAACGTTGATGAATATATAAATTATATAGATTTTGGCTTTCCTTTTTTCATTTTACATCTATCTATATATATATATATATATATATATATATATAGATAGTTTCAGAAATTCATTCACACCATAAAACTTCCAAAATACCAAATCATTTTGAAAAAAAATCGAACTGGATTACTATATCGATTACACCAAATTTTCCAGATAGTCAAACTATTTTATTTTAAATGCACTATACAATTTTTAGATGGGCGTTCAGTTTGTTGTGTAAGTTTAACTCAAAATGACTCCACCTGTTAAAATTTTGAACGGTGCTTGTAAATGACAGGATTTCGCTTAAACTGACATAAACAGAACACCATTCTATAAATTAAACAAGTAATTAAAAAATTTTCATACAATTTGAAAATTTAATATTTAATCTATATTTATTCCGAAGAATTAAAATGCAAATTTATTCTTTTTTTAAATAGAGTAGGATGCACTGTAGCGTGGATCCGTGCAATGGGCGCATATTTCGACGTACCAAGATCCAAGATTCTCGTTTGTAGAATGTTCGAAGTGAGAAGAGTGAATTGGCCCGTTTAAAAAGTATATATATATATATATATATATATATATATATATATATATATATATATATATATATATATATATATAATCCGAGTATGGTATAGATCCACAGGGTATAAATCCAGGGGAGTTGAACCGGGTTTATGAGAGTGCTCAATAAAAATATAGAGCAGAAATATAAATATAAATGATAATTTATTTCATTTTGACTACAAAATTGATTTTGTTTCACAAGAGCGGTTTGTGTGGCTCCCGTTCTTCAGTCTTAAGACCTGAAGAACGGGAGCCACATAAACCGCTCTCGTGAAACAAAATCAATTTTGTAGTCAAAATGAAATAAATTATCATTTATATTTATATATATATATATATATATATATATGTAATGTGTGTGTGTGTTTTCTGCCAGTGTGTATGCATGTGACAGTATGTGTAAGTTCAGTAGGCATTGTAGACAGTTTGAAAGGATGTGCATAAACTTGCATGTGTGCAACTTCAGTAGGCAGTGTGTGTATATGCTTGCCTTTTGTTAGTGTGTAAGTAAGTTGATAGTAGTCATCTGCTTTCCCGCTCTCCCTCCCCCAAACCCGAGAAGCAGAAGCGTAGTTGTGTCTTCATTGTCTGGCTTCTTCTAGCTCACTATTACTCTCTGTCTTGTGTGTCTGGGAATGTTGAAATTCTTTTATAATTCATGATCGGATCACAGAAGTGAATTTTGTTTTCTTGCGCAAAGAATGATTTGGCGTGTGAACGTATTTGTAACCATATTTTTGCTATTTTGCATTTTTCGCACCTGGAGACTTATTTTTCGCAAAAAATGTGATCGCCTTTTTATGGTCTGTTTTTGGGACATGCTTGTGTGCCTTCGCTAACACCATTGGTCAATAAATATATAGGATTGAAAGACAATCCTATAGCATCATACAGATCAGCCAAAAGTTTAACTTTTCTTTGGTTAAATTGAAAGAACGTAAATAAGATATAAGTCTCTAAATAAAGCAAAATAGAAAGTGGACCTTGGGTTTACTTTCGGCAGCCTTGTAACTCATGCTTCCCTGATTTTGTCTTTTAGTTATCACATTCTATGAGTGATGTTTCTGACAAAGAATTGCTGTTTTCTGGGTCAAAATCCATCTAACACTTATCATTGGCTAGTTTTTTGACTTTGAAGTAGTATTTTTTTAGCTCCTTACATCAAGTGGCTTCATGCCTTGTCTAGAGCCATTTCCATAAAAAAATAGTATAAAAGCATGACGAACAATCGCAAGCGCGCAAATTTTAGTCCCTTAACATTTTAAATGAGTTTTAAAAAATAATTAAATAAATTATTTCATGGATAAAACATAGCTTCCATCGTTGAATAAAAGTATAAAATTAATATCAGTTAAAAGAAAAAAATGCATATTTTTCACACAAACTAGTTTTAAGAATTTGAATATTTGTCAATTGGATTTTCTTTTCGATTTTCAGCCATTATCGATAACTTAACCAAAACTCTATTTCTGAGTTTAAAAGTCTCCCCTAAATAAATTAATCTAAATGGAAGATATTTATTCAATAAAATTGTTTCATTTAATTGTTAATTAAACAAGTTTCATAAAAAATACTGTTTACTTTAAAATATAAAGAAAATACATCAATTTGTTGAAGAGACTGCACTCGTGGTCACCAATATTGAAGATAAGACATTTTCAAAAGAAATAATGACAAAGTCTATCCATACAAAATAATTATTTTTTACTGACAACTTCTCAAGACAATACAAAATAAAGTGTTGGCACTGAACGAGAGTTCAAAGAGACCAAGAAACGTTCTATTTATCTGAGGGATGATAATAATAAAAAGCGAAAAGTAATCCTGAAAGATGCTTTGTATATTTGTCCTTTTAGACTGAATATTTTTTTTAGTACAGTTAGCAACTGAAAATAGAGTCTCCATTCTATTTTCTGAACTGTATTAAAATTGAATCAAATAGCTCGGAACACACTCAGACAGTGAAGTTGAAGAAAGATAAGGGACAAATATTTCCGAGGAAATTACCTCCTGCACATGTCAAAGATAAAAATCCTGAAGATAAGAAAGACGACGAACAGATTAATGTATTTTATACGTGCAAATTAAATGAAGTCAACCCGTCTTTAATTCCTTTGAAGTATGAAGAATTCACAAAAGCAGGATCATCATTGTACTAAATGTATATGAAAGAAGACCATGAATGTTACCTTCTAAAAGCCAATAAAAACTTATCTGTGGGAAACCTTCTGAAACCCAGAGATGGATATTGCCCGAAAGCCGGTACAATATTATTTGTGGGAATCTTGAAAAAAATCAACATTCACACAAGCACTGAGTAACCATTTTAAACCTTTCAGAGAAATAAAGAATATTGATATAAAACGTCGGAATAAATTCGCACATTCGTTTATAAAATGTGCAGACAAAACAAGTGTCGTGAAATCATTTTTTTAGAAAAATAAGAGTTCAATTGTTTAAGGGTCAGTAATTTGGCTAAAAATAAAGAAGAAATATTTCCATATGAAGTGAAAATGCCAAATAGACAAATGAATAATCTGAGATATCAAATAAAGCGAAGGAAGAAATTTTCAACCAAAAAGTCAAAACAAAAGTTTTTAAAGAAGACTTTCTCGGACAGAGCAAGCAGCAAATTTTTAAAATTGTCATCATTTAAAAAAAAAATAAAAAAATAAAAAATAAAATAATAATAATAATAATAATAACAATAATTTTCCAGGGAGACTCTCTATCACCACTACTGTTTATCATAGCCATGATGCCATTCAACAACATAATCAGGAAGTGTAATGCTGGATACAAATTCACTAACACAGGAGAAAGAATAAACCACCTCATGTACATGGACGACCTGAAGGTATTTGCAAAAAAACAAAAAGTAATTGGAAAAGCCGATAAACACAATCAGAATCTTCAGCCAGGATATTCAAATAGAATACAGTATGGAAATGTGTGCACTACTAGAGATGAAAAAGGGGAAGCTCGAAACAGCGGTTGACATTCAAACTACCTAACCATGAGGAGATTAGGGCACTTGGCGAATATGATGCATACAAATACTTGGGAGTTCTGGAAGCAGACACCATCAAATCAAGATAAATGAAAGAGAAGATTGGAAAAGAATACCTGAGGAGAAGAAGAAACCTCTTAGAAACTAAGTTATTTAGTAGAAACCTGATTAAAAGAATAAATGCCTGAGTACTTTCTCTCGTAAGATATTCTGGACCATTCATAGGCTGGACAAAAGAAGAACCCAAGTATCTGGACCAGAAGACTAGGAAACTAATGACCATGAACAATGCACTAAACCCAAAGTATGATATTGACCGATGCTATGTAAAAATGAAAGAAAGGGGGAAGAGGACTGGTGAGTATAGAAGACTGTGTGGATGACCCACACTAAAAAAAGAACTGGAAAAATACATAACTCAGAACACAGGTTGATCATTGCAGCAATAAACACCGGAAAAAGGAAGAATACAGGGAGCATTGAAACTGTAAACAAATAGACGAGAAAAGAAAAATGGGAAGTAAAGCAGCTACATGAAAGATTCATAAGACTGACTAGAGAAAAGACACACGAAAAAACTATGAAAAAGTCACCTGAACAGAGAAATGTGCTGCAATGTATTAAAGCACTTACCCGTAACAGTGCATATCCACATGCATTCCTTTCCACACACGACAGTAGAGATCGACCGCTGCTTCTCTATTCATGCAACAGCACACATTGACTTGTGCTCCATGATCACCACAGTCTATAATCACACGGACTACTGATTTCAGCCTCAGTTTGTAAATACCCACGTAGAGCCTAGTTGCATGATCCTTGGACTTGCAACTACGCAAAGATTTCATGTTGATCTGTATCATTGCTTAGGTCCCTACCACCCCCATCTTAGATGCTGTTTCTTGCACCACTTTTACTTTTACTTGATGGTGGACTTGTGTAGATGAAGACTGACGGATTCTAGCACTAACCAGTCATAATCTGGTATAAAAGCTTCTGAACAGATTATTATTAACCCTGTGTATTTTTTTTTATTGCTTCTGTGGCTGACCTAACAGACTTGAATTTTGAGATAAACAAACCTGCTCATTCTACTATGCATTTCATTTAAAACATCTCTGCATTCTTTTTTAACGTTTGCAGCATTATCATGTTAGGATAAACCCTGTTAAATGTACTTTCGGTGCCACAGGTTTTTTTTTTCTTGGGACATGTAATAAGCTTGGAAGGTATTTCACCCCTTCCTGAAAAAGTCAAAGCTCTGATCGATCTATATCCTTCAACTTCAAATGTCAATTAAGACATTTTCATTCCACTCGTCTGACAGATATGATTAAGAATAGAATGAAGAAAGGTGAATCCATTTCACTTGATAACTGCCATCTTAAAGCCTTTCAGGAGGCAAGGAAAAAGCTTGCAGATACATCATTAACAACAAATTTAACCTTTGTCATATTTTTCTCTAAGATTGACTCCTACGGAAAGTCATTACAGTACTTTCGGACGTGAACTCCTGGCTATTTATTTAGCTATTAAACATTTTTGCCACGCGTTGGAATGTTGGCAATTTGCCATTTAAACTTATCATCGTTTACTTACGTTCGTGCTACGTTCTAAGCCGGACAAGTATTCTCTTTGTGAATCAAAACATTTGGACTTCATTTCCCAGTTCTCCAGCGACATACGGCATATATCTGGTTCACAGAACACTGCTGCAGACGCATTATCTTGTCTATCCATTAGCGCTATCTTTTCGCCTAAAGATATTGACCTTCGTCAAATGGCTCTAGATCAGCCAGCTTTAGAGGATCTGAAAATTTACATTTCTTGAAGTAATTAACTACCACTTCTACAATTTTGCACCTGCATGTGTAAAAAATTTTTTTGAATGAACCCTGTTCCATTTTTAAAACATTTGTAATTTTTCACTTTTAAGCAAATGAAAATTTGCATTTTGCAATAACAGCAAATTTTTCACCTTTGAACAAATGAACATTTTCCTCTTTTTACTTCAGATTATTACATTTTTGCTTCTTTTTCAGCAAAAGAGACATTTTGCATTTGGCAGCATAACACAGATATTCTTGTTCAAATTTATCAATCATATAATCTATTTTTGCTTTCTCATGTTCTTTTCATTTTAGTTTCATATGCTGCTACAATCAATAAAATTTCTCTTGTTTTATCGGCTAAAAGCCTAAGCAGGGGGTTATGTAGCAGCTGACATGAATTAACTATTTTCTGTCGATCTAAGTGAGTAGTGATTCGACTTGGCGATTATGTAACGATCGTCTGTTCACTGCATGAACAAGCAGCATGCCTTGGCTCAACAAGATTCATATGTGATGACTCACCTTGGCACGAAAGCCTGATCAAGTGATCAACATCAAAACATCAGTTCCAGCTTGTATTTAACACAGACAAGACGTACATTCCTGCGCTCTTGAACTCTAGGATAAAGTTTATTTCGCCTTGTCTAAATTCACTCAGCCCAGTGTATCATCTTTTGGCAACATAACAAAGACATTCTTGTTCAAATTTATCAATCATATAATCTATTTTTGCACTTTTATGTTCTTTCAATTGTATGCTCATGTGCTGCTACAAAGTTTCTCTTGTTTTATCGGCTAAAAGCCTAAGCAGGGGGTTATGTAGCAGCTTACATGAATGAATTATTTTCTGTCGATCTGCTTGAGTTGTGATTCGATTTGACGGTTGTGTAGTCATCGCCTCTTTGCCAGGTGCGTGTGTGGCGCGTCTGCATGGAACGAGATTCACGCACGATCGCTAAGGCCGGATCATGTGATTCAACATTAATCTCGAGTTTGTGACTTACTCCTAAACAGAGATAGATGTAGATGAACTCAAGGAGAAAGTGTATTTCGCCTTGTCTACATTCACTCAACCCAATGTATTATCTTTTGTTTCATCCTGTGTTTCTCCCACATAAAACGATTACCCGTCTGTGCACTGTGTTGTTCAATTGTATTACGTCGTAAAGAAGAGTAACAATTGTATGACGTCATAAAGAAAAGTAACAATTGTATGACGTCATGAAGAAAAGTAACACCCTTCTCTTTCATTTCTCCTTGTTTTCTTTGTGAACGAAGACCAATAAAGTTGTTATAAATCATAGAAACTGACTACGTCTCATTTTCTATAAATCCTATTTAAAAATAAAAATTACGGGCATGAAAAAAAAAAGCATGAAGATCCCTGTAAAAAATTAAACTTCATTTATTGTTTTCTCTCGAAAACCGATAACTTAATGCCTCCTACCGGTAGGTTGGCCTACTCACATGATAGCATATGAAAAAGAACTACCTTGTTATTCTTACAATTTTAATTTGTCTTTGTTGCTGTATGTGCTGTGATGTTCACCTTCCCAGGCTTTACCATCTCTCTTTGAAAAGGGTTTAGTTTATTGCTAATCGCCTGAGGCGCCACTACCAGGGATACCGACGGGGCTGCTCGGGCATTTTTTTTTTTTTTGTAGGCCAGAGTGCACTTCACCTAGTTCGCTGGCTTTTCAAAACCCGACCTAACCTGCAAAGGCGGTACATAATACTTTTACTTTGTTGATTTACTAAAAAAAATTAAAAGTTTACCATTTACTAAACTGTGAAGATTTAGGCTTATGCATAAATGCATAAATAAATTAAAAATACGCCCACAAAAAAATTATTTTTGTCTTTATTTTATTCTCATTTATGATTGCTCTTATTGGAATTAAACTAAAGGATAAAATATCGTCCAGTTTAGATTTAAAAAAAAAAAAAAAAAAAAACTTTATTTCATTACTTATACTTTAAAGAAAAAAAATATTTGAAAGAAATCCTTTTTTGGTGAAAAACCCTCACGTAATCACTTAAATTATTTACAGTAAAATGGGTTCCTCAATTACGGCTTTTTTTTACTTTAGAGGGAGATAACTTATCTCAACTTATTTTTAAAAGTTTTTTTGTTTTCTTAACAATTGATTTAAACAAAGATTTTTTTCATGTTAAAAACAATAAAACAATAAAATATAAAATCAAAGTGTGGGAGAAAAATAGAGTAAATGTTTACTTTAGTGTCCTAAATCGGTACCATTGGTTCCCTTCATAAACCCAACCATTTAGTGTGGGGGATCAGTTTCACATATAAATTTAATGTAAAATGATCCCCCATTTCCGGGCCATTCTAGCCTTTTAAGTCAGTTAAACAATTTTTATTTCATCACTAACCCTAACCCTAACCTAAGTTGCAATAAAAAATGTTTTCTTCATTTCCATTTCAAAACAATAAAAATGGAATAAAAAATGTTTTGAAAATAAGTTGACTTAAGTTATCTCCCTTGACGTGATAATCTGTCACTCACAAAGAGGGTCATTTTTATCAAGTAAATTCTAAGTCATTCAAAAATGTGAAAGTTTTCGTATTTTCTTTTTGAATGATAACAATAAGGGGAACAACCTTTTTCAATTCTGTATTCTTCTGTAGAAAAGTTAATAACATATACCGCCTTTGTTTCATCTTGGCTAATCATGCGTGCGTCCATGTCTTATGATTCTTCTCTTCCAACTGGTCCCTAAATAACAATAATAAACCAAAAATTTGCCCGTTCTTATGGATAGGTTCCTAAATTATTTTAATGAATAAAAAACAAGGAGGTAATGGTAAAATTTCGGGTATATGTTACGACGCTCAGCAGAGGCGCGAACGGGGTCCAAAAAAAGAACGAGAAAGAGTTTAAAAACATAAATTTGCAACAAGTAAAGTTGACTTATGTCTAGAATAGACATTTTTCTACTTACCTATGTAATTTGTTTGTATTTTTACGTAGTATAAATGGCTTTTTATTAGATGTTAAAAAAAAATTTCTTGTTTTTTAAAACATCTAGTTTCTCAAAGATAAATGGCGGCCAGTCCCTCTATATTATTACGTAGAGCAGCCATTTTGAATTCTTCGAAAGCCGTCTGTCGAACTTAAATTTCTAATAAATAGCACTTCAAACGGGTTTAAAATACAAACAAATAGCACATGCAAGTTTGAAACTAACTTTTACAGCTTACAGTTACTTTTATTTGTTGTATATTTGTTTTTTTAGCGTTTTTACTCTGCTGAGTCTCGTAAAAGATGCCCAAAATTTCAAATATATTTCTTCGCACGTAGACAATGAATGTCCAAGTCCCAGGTAATATCTACTGAAAAAATCACTGTATTTCAGCGCCTCAGTTGTATGATCAGGAACTCTCCACATCCACTCTTCCGCATCAAACACCCCAAAATACTGACCACGATTGTACTTATGTTTATATCTCGACTTTTTTTTTTTAGCTTCCCCGTTGGCATTGATCCAACCTAACTTAACTGGATGAAGTGTACCATATATTCTTGACAAATTTCACAAATGAAGTTTAACCTGTCAACTGCGGTTGTTCATGACAGCTTAAGTTCACAAAATCTTTCGGTAAGACTGTATAACAGTGGCCCCCATGGCTGTACACATGCGCCAACAAACGGAAGCGCAAAAATTAAAAGTCTATCGATAAAAATAAAAAAACACACACCTAAATTTAAACCGGATACAAATTGTGGATTTTATTTACTAATACAGTAAAAACATCTTTGTGTTCTTTTCTAAGCAAATATTCACAAATATACTCCCATTGATGAGGAATTCTATTAACGCTTCCGTTTGTTGGCGCATGCGCACAGCCAGGTGGCCAGTGTTATGCAGTCTTACCATCTTTCTTTCTCTGCTGTTCCATGATTCCAAATTTAGATACATATTGTTTACATGCTAAGAAATAAATTTGAAATTTTGCAGTTACCTCCCTTGTTTTTTTCATTAAAATAATTAAAACCCTATTCTTAATAAGTGGCAATATTTTATTTTTCCTTTTGTCAAAAAAATAGTCTATAGCAAAAAAAAATATTTGAAAGAAATCATTTTCGGTGGAACCCCCATGGGTTTCTGCATTACTCCAAGAAAAGTTTTTTAGTTAAAATCCAACGGCTTCGGCATAATAACCATGTGATGATCCGATGAATGTACGACAGAACACTAAAGGAAAAGAATCCCTTCAACCATGCTTCACCAGAAACTTAGTATTGGTTGGATTTTGGATGCCTTACACGCTCAGCATCTCAGGTTGTTTGGCCATTTACAGTGTACCACTTCTTGCATCAACGCCATCACACGCCTGGTTACCCCAGACACTCAGGAGTATGGTAGACTGAGGAAGACCTGGTTTGAGTATTAATTTACTTCTCTCCAGGAGTTAGGCACAAGGCCAGTTTTTATCTTACTCCCACAAGTAAGATGTAACCCAAGGTCGGGTCGGGAAAGTGGGGTTTAAAAATTGCCTGGGTAGCCCCGTCGGCATTCCCCGGTAGGGGCACCTCAGGCAGTAAGCAATAAACTTACTCCTCCCTAAAGAGGGGAGGCAAAGCCTGGGAAGGTGGACCTCCCAAAAATGCACAGGACAGACCCATTGACCGGCATAAATCAAGACCCGAAGGCCAAGACAACACGAGTATGGGGTGCAGTATCCATCGGAACAGATACTACACTTTGATTGAGTATGTAAGAAGTATTTTGGCTGTATGCAGCATGACTGATATCAACTCTTTGGATCAGACCGCATGGCGAGCAGGCGTAAGACGTTGCCTGGTGTTACCCACCCGAGAATCATGGACACTCGCAGCACCTTCAATACCAAAACCGGATGATGATGATTTGGCAAAAAAATTTTATGCTTCTTGAAAAATATGCACAAGTTAAATATGGCCGTTAAAATTAAATTAACAGGAAAACTTTTTGATATACTTACGTATCAGGCAAAAGTAGTTATCTACACCAAAAATTACGGAAAATTATCGAGTAGAATTTTAATTAAAAATAAAAATCAGTTTTTTCGTATATGCCCGATTCTAAGTTTGAGCGAAAAGTAAGAAATATTGAGATGATTTGAAAACGCATTGAGTCACAGAAATTAAGAACTCACGATTTCTGGAAAATCTATAATAGTGTGATGAACAATGAGCAATCAACAATTCCCCAACTATCCAACCACAATGATGTTGCTTACACGGCAACGGATAAGACTGAACTTCTTGCCCAGCAGTTTGCCCTAAACTTCACTTTGTCTCCAAAAATAACTCTCTCGCAAATTTCCCACTACGGACAGAAACCAGTCTTCATTATTAATGATAACAAGGGTGTCTATTTACTCCTTTCATGTGAACACTGCAAAATGAATGTGTTTCATTAATCACAGAAGAAACTCGTTACATCATGTATTACATTTTCTTTTTGTTTCTCTTTTTCTTCTTCTTTTTAAGTTAGCTGTTCTGGCCAAAGATGCAGCGGTGTTGGAGATTCTTCTTCAAGCTGGCGCCGATCCCAACAGCTTGGATAGAGGTGGACGCACAGCCCTGACGAACTGCCTTCTTGAGAGCATCATTGTACCAAGAGCACCAGGTTCAGCGCCAATCATTAGCGATGAAGTCCTCTCAATGATCATTCTCCTCACACAAGCCGGCACCAATATGAACCTGTCATTATGTGAATATAGTCATCCTCTCATTTGTGCTTCTTTCGTGGGGTCACTGCAACTGGTCAACTTTTTCATGGATAATGGTTCAAGTCCGGAATTGGCATCAAATTGTTGTAAGTATTATGAGAGAATAGTTACCTTCCATCAATGTTATTTTATTAATTAGAACAAGACTTCCTGCCTGGGCGACTTTACTCTCTGGTGTAGGTAGTTCGACAAAGTATATTACTATGCTCAGTAGTTTGATTGGCTTAATAAATCACGTCTGCATAATTGTAAACGTAGGAGTTTCACATGTTGGCCGGTCATAATTCAGGAAGGGGACATTTTGTATTCAGCACCGTCCTCTTCCGGAAGACATGCGCACAGGGTAACTGTCGTGTCTCTACACTGCCTGCTTGCCCAGAGGCGGTCTTTTTGAATCAGTCAATATGGGAGTCGGACGTTTGTTACGCTTGTGATAGACGTTGGCTCTGGGGCAAGTAGCTTGGCAAAAATGGAGGTAAGCAACACATAGTTCTCTAAACCTATTTGAATTTTTACTCTTTTATAATTTGATTTGTTTTGTCTTAGAACATGTTTGTAAAACTTGTTTATTTTCATGTATTTCCAGTTTTACGGTGAAAAGATGTTATAGTTCAGCGTTAGCCACGTGCGCGCAATTAAATACATATTCATCAGTATAATTCGTGTCCAAAATTTTTACTCCAGTTTGCTTGCTGTTACAATAATATATTTTTTTTTATTAGAACAATTGTGTGTCCATTTTATTCAAGAAGTAAATATTCTGAATCAAATATTTTATTCATACATCATAGTTAATCACATTGACACACCGGTTAGTTGGATGTAAATCTTCCATTTTAGACTTGAAGTGAAAGTAAATGCTAGGAGCTTATCAAAGTAAAGGGCTTCCTGGAAGAGAGAGCCATTCATTTTGACTGGGTCAAAGCAAGTCGAAATGAATGGGTCTCTCTTTGAGAAATTTCCACAAACAGAGCTTCTTTACAAAAGCTTCCAGTTTGTGGAACACAATACCACAAGACTGCTTTCCTGCAGATTACAACATGTCATCTTCAAATCCAATGTCAATAGATTCCTACATGTATTAGAACAGCAATCATTCTCAATCCTCTCATAATATTCTTTATCTCTCAATCATTCCATCTCATTAACCTTTATCTTTGAGTGGTTTTTGGCCTTAATAACTGATGATATATTGATTAAAAACATAAAAAAATAAAAATAAACGAGATTTATCTATGAAAATCTAGGTACTTCAGCAGTTTACGGACCGCGCTACAACTAACGTTTCATCGGCATATTCCAGCAGGTTACGTAAACCGCCGGAAGGTGCTGAACCGAAAACTTTGTGATTTGTTTGCCGGAAACGCTAGCAAACTTTTAAAATTAAAGAAAAAATATTTAAGTAAAAAAAGAAAATAGTCATCATATGGTAACACAATGAAAACATATTTATTTTTTTGTTATGAAGAAAAATTAATAGAAAAATATGTATTTTTTTAAGAAACTTTAAAAATTAAGAAAAAACATTAAAATCAAGAAAAAATCGGTCATCATATGGTAATTCAATGAAAAAATATTTATTTTTTGTTATGAAGAAAAATTAATGGAAAAATATATATTTTTTTAAGAAACTTTAAAAATTAAGAAAAAACATTAAAATCAAGAAAAAATCGGTCATCATATGGTAATTTCATAAATAAATATTTATTTTTTTTAACAAAGAAAATATAATGTAACAACTGGTAGTAAACAATAAAAAAAAATGATTCTTTTTCTTGCCTACTCCTTTTTTATCCTACCGACTAGGTTAGGGTTAGGTTGTCTTTTTGTTAGGGTTAGGTTAATTTCAGAACTGAACAAAATAAAAATGCCCAAGTGACAAAGCCATCATTTAAAAACTCAAAACAAAGCAAGAAATGAATAAACCTTAGCATTTCAAATATTAGTCCCGATGGCTAGAGATTCAAGAAAACTAGAGTTGGAATCATTCAAATAGTACTTATTTGAATAAAATACAAACTGTACACTTTGAATTCGCAATATTTATTTTGAAATTGCCAGTTGTCGGCGGCTACGATCTGATTGGTTAAGCATTTCGGCACCTTCTGGAATATGCCGATGAAACGTCGGTTGTAGTGCGATCCATAAACTGCACAAGTACCCAATTCTATATTGTTTAGATACTGAAATCGTCTTTTTATAGTCGTTAATAGCAACCATTATCTTTATTTTCACATGTCTTGTTGATTTTTTCTTCTTCATTTTTGTCATTTTTCGTATTTTATGAATTAAGAAATAGATGAAAAATAACTTTCTGAAAATGTTTTTTTTAATGTTTGTTTAATGTTTTGAAATGTTGTTTGAGTCAAAATCTCAATTACAGATTATTAAGAATTCATTTGAATTTGATAACCTTTTTTGTAAAAACAAACTGTTATTTGTAAATGCATTTTAAGTAAAAGTTGCTTGGTTTTGTGATTGATGACTATTTCACAGTAATTTATACATGATATGGATGTTGTCTCAAAACCTGTTCGTTTCTCTGCTTTCTATGCAAAGTACCTTTGTTTCATGGCATACATGACGGTGCCTATCTCAACTCCAAGGAACACATGATAGGTTTACAAAAAACGATCCGTGGCCTGATCTATAATGATTGTGTAAATTAGTGATGATGTCATTTAAGAGAATAATTGCTAATTGTGTAAATTCTTTCCTTTGCAGTTCCATCCGGTGTCACTCCAATTCTGACTGCTGTCAGTAGGAACCAGGCCAACATCGTGAAATATTTTATTGGATGGGGTTGCAAAATTAACAAGAAAGGCAGGATCAGCCGGAAGCAAATGGACTACATTTTTGATTGCTTTGAACTGGCAATTTTTCTCAAATATTGGGACCTTGCAAAACTGTTGCTCAACACTGGTTACCGATGGAAACCAAACCAGATAGATAAAGATAATGATCTCAGGGAAGCGTTACAGAGCAGTGAAGAAATGACGGACTGGTACAATTCATTTATACGCACACCACAATCTCTCATGTTTTACAGCATTGTAGCCATTAGAGAAAGTTTAGGTTCAAATATTCCCTCCAAATATGAAAAACTTCAGCTCCCTAAATCCATCAATGATCAGATTCTTTTGAAGGAACTTCTTTCTGTGGATGAAAGTTGATCATTTTGTCCATTTTTCTTTTCCGTCGTTCAGCATGAATTGGTGATATTTCAAACATGGCTGCAAAATGAGGATTTTTCAGGCTGTTAAACGTAATTCAGAAGGAAACAGTTGCTCATGTTATTGTTTATCAGTGAATTGAAGGTATTTTCTTTTCCTTTGATAAATGCAATGTTCTCACACACAAATTATAAAGGCTTAATTGTCTTTTTATTATAAGCCAACAATGTCTCTGTGAATTCATTTTTCGTCATTCAAATTATTTGCCTTGACTCAGGAAAAATGCTTTGTTAAAGAAATGCGTTTCCTTTTCTTAATTTCGTTTCTCTTTTTTGACAAGAATAATTTATATAGATATATATATATATATATATATATATATATATATATATATATATATATATATATATATATATATATATAATGTGAGTTCCTGTCCATGTGATTTGTCGAACACTGTAAGACGACTTACTATGTATCTGCTTGAAAAAGACATAATAGGGTGTATTTCTCCTATTTCCGTATATATATATATATATATATATATATATATATATATAAGTTAGGAAATATATAAAGAGTATATATAAAAAAACAAAGATATTATTCAAAGTTGAACATAGGAAATGTTTATTGTATATGTTCAATTGAAAGAGTTAGATAATAACTTTGAATAATATGTCTGTTTATTTTTTTATATATTTCCTAACTTTATTAATACTCTATTTGCAATACTGATCATCCATTATTGTATTAGAACTTTCTTTGATATCGTTGGATACCATCCCTCCGGATATCCTTAAAACAATAATTATAAATATAATTATTATAATTATTTTTGAATAATATATATATATATATATATATATATATATATATAGATATATAGATATAGATAGATAGATATATAGATATAGATATAGATAATATAAACAAACTCCAACATACCCTAGAAACCCACTCAGTACTCACCTTCACACATGAACTAAATACTAACAACAAAATCCCCTTCCTCAACGTAATTATCGACTCTAACAACCCCCCAATACAAAACATCCACATATAAAGAAACACGAACAATAACCCTAATTTGCTCAACTACCATAGGGAATGCCCCCCAAAATATAAAACTGTCTTAATAAAAAACCTCCTCCACACACGATATCTTCATCCCAAAAATATTCTACCAAGAACTTACCAACATCAAACACACCCTAGTAAATAACAATTTCCCCAATAGAATTCTTGACCAACAAATAAAACTATATCTAACCTCCCTACACCAAAAGAATCGGACAAAAAAGCACAACAAAAATGACACTCTTTCCTTGTACTATAAAAACCAAATGTATTCTAACTACAAACTCGACGAAAAAGCTACAACTAACATAATAAACCGACACACTAAACCCACCTACCAACAACAAAAAATAAAACTAATAATTTACTACACAAAATTTAAAACCTCTAACTTAATAATCAAAAATAATAACACTACTAACTCCCCCCCCCCAAAAAAAAACCAAACAAGCGTACCGTATTTGTTCCAATGCCCATTCGAGGAATGTTTCCCCAAGACCCAAACAGACAAACACAGTACTTACATTGGCCATACAACTACAACCCTCTCCCGATGCCTTACGCATCACTTAAATGATACTAGTGTCATCCAGCGACACATTACCACACACAAAAAAACATAAAATCAACCAAACTAAGACAAATATTAACAACTAATACTAAGATCATACATAAAAACAACAGACTAAATATCTTCAAAGCCCTACACATAAAAAAATTACAACCCACAATTAATAAAATAGCATTCACCACCGGTACTAACGCCCTATCAGTCTTTAACAATTAACATATAGTAATTATAATAGTAATAATAATAATAACATTTAAAAAAATCATAAATAAACGATTGATAAATAGATGAATAGATAAAGATATATATGTAAAATAATGATGCAAACATGTTAAGTAATAACGCATATGACGTCACGGGGAGGCTAAGGGCATGACCCCGCAATAATGAAGAAAAGCTGAAGACTAGATAGATTGTCAATTAGGCTAAAAGAACAATGGAAATGAATCGGTGACCTTTGAACGAGCCCAGGTGTGTGAGGTCGACGAGTTCATTTCGAAGTATGACGTAAAAAAAACGACCTTTAAAAGAGTCAGGTGCACGAGGCCAGAAGAAGAAGGCACTCAGAGTGCAAAGTCAGAAATTAAAACGGCGGTTTTAAACGAAGGAAGAAGGAGCGTTTACGTAGCAGAGATCCAGTTGGGAGGATATAGAGAAAAACTTGCCGTGGGTAAGCCCTAAAGAGAGGTACCCCCACCACGGCCGAACTGCCGTAAACAACTGGCGTGGGGGTCACAAGCCTTCCCTAGATTCCAGGAGCAGACTGCTACAGAACCTATTGTTGTGTTTCCCTCTAGGTTGCAAGGTAAATCACTCTGCCTGGTTTTCGTGAAAATAACCTACGTTGGGTAGAGTCGAAAATCAACCGCCGTCAAGGCAAAGAAAGAGGTTTCTTAGTAAGACAAGAGAAAGAACAATAATGCCAAAGGACTTTTTCTAACAAAGAAATATTTAATTATATATGTGTGTATACCCAACTTACACCAGCTGGTGGTGAAGAATAAAGAAACAGAGTTTCTCGAGCACATCCTTGTCTCTATCGTTGTGTTTTGTTTGATGCTACCGGCTCCCCTCAAAGGAACGTGTATTGCAACATATGTATACATATGTAAATTAATAGATATATAATCAATAATAAAACTATAAATAACGGCTCTTAGTAATGATAAGACACAGCCTCCTGAAGACGGTCGAGAGACCGAAAGCGCTCAAGGAATGGCCCACGACACAACGCTAAGTGCCATACTCCACCGGTTAACACCTGAGAACTGCAGAATTGCTCGCCGCGTCAAGAGATTGACACAAAAGATTGTGAAAAGAGAGACCACTGTGGTCTTTAAAGCTTGCATAAACAATGACTTGCTGCCGAACTATATATATATATATATATATATATATATATATATATATATATATATATATATATGATTGTTTTTATTTACACAGACATGTACAAAATCTGCGACACTGGCATGTCGATGTTATTGATCAACAGTTATTATAAACTGAGATCTCATCAGGCAGAGTTAGAATCCGATCTTAACCGTAGATCATATTTTGGTTCTTTCCAGATTTTGTACATGTCTGTGCAAATAAAAATAATCATATATAAAAGCTCTATTTGATATTGAGCACTTTTTATAAACCCGGTTGAAATTCTTTGGATTACTACCCTGTGGATGTTTTACCTGGATTATTATTATATATATATATATATATATATATATATATATATATATAGAGCTGATTTAAATTTTATATTCACTGTCACACTGGTTAGATCTATCTATCTGGTTATTAGCAGGTGTGGTTCTCTCCTTGTCACCCTCCATGGTTAAACAACAAAGAGCCCCCTGTGGTTGAGGATGAGCCAGATTCATTTTATATATATATATATATATATATATATATGGGTTCTTACAAAAAATATATATTTAAGTATATACTCTTTATAATATCCGAAAATGTTCCAAATTGCAAGCTCAATGAAGCTGTATTACAAGCTTCAGATCATATATATATTATAGGTACATTCCAATGAGCAAAAGAAAAATCACTTCATACCCAAACCTTTCATCTGATCTTTCAATTTCTTAATCCTCGTGTAACGTCGGATGACCACAACCATACTTTTTTTCTGTTCTTTCAATTTCTTTACTTTCATATATCAGGTATTGAACAAATGTATTTTTTAATTTCAGGCTTTTGGATAATACATAAATAGCAGGTGATAATCCAAACAATACACAAAATTAAACATTTATAATTAATAGAATGGGTTTTATTAATATTAAAATCACTTCCTAACCATAGCAACAATTAAATAACTATATTTATGAATAGGTTGGGCCAAAGGTGAATGTTTTAACCTCTCCGCATAGGTTGTGGGCATTTTATATAAATAAAAGAGTTTTTTTAAACAATTTTTAAAACTAATTTTTAAGCCATTTTTCAGTAGTTGAAATGTATTGGGGATCCAATTTGTTTTTTTAATATTATCTAGGCTAAGCATTGTCGTTATATCGTAAGTCCATAAATAATAGGTGAATACTGAGCATTTGTGAACATAGAAAAGATTAGCTGGGCGTCTTACATAAGTCTAATGGCAATCTAAACTAGAATAGACTTTGAAGTTTTTTTTTCTGGGGTTGAGTTTGATATGTAACGGCTACTAGGGGGTTGGATAATCTTGATAGCCGAGGCATTAAGCCTCTTTGTACATCCCAATAGGATTACTAGTGAGATGTTACGGGGGGGGAGGTTGTTAGGGGAAGGGGATATAATATTTTAACTGCAAATTAAACTGCTATGGTTCAATGAATAACCTATGTCTAGTACTTAATGGATCAAAAACTAACATAAACTCTCCTTGGAACCTTTATAAAAATATGCATTGATGTTTTTTAACTATCTGGTATCAAGTTAATTAAAAGTTAAGATATTTGTAAGATTTTTCTTGGGGTGGAAAGGGAACCTTTAAGATAGATTGGGTAATTTCATTAGTCAAAAAAAACTTTTTTTAATCCCATTTACAATAGTAATTGTAAATGGGATAAAAATGTTTTTTTGTTTTTTTTATAACTTTATTTTCACTTATATTATTTTTTTATCTTATTTTTACTTTTAATTACTTTTAATTATCAATACCTAATTTTATTTTTAATAGAGTATTAAAAATTTGGTCTAAGGGGAAATAACTCCGAAATTTTTTCACAGGGAGTGTCTCTTTTTTAATATAACAATATATTGATTGAAGAAAGTGAAATTCTTTTCATCGATTTCCTAAATTTAAATAATAAATTTATTAATAGAAATATTTAGGAATTAAATCTAATTGGCTATAATCTTTAATTTTATTTTAGTAAAAAATATAAAATCTAATTTCCATGTGGGAATATTTTTCAACCTTGATTGGTTATATACGTTTTGCTGCGTAGCTACGATTTGTGTTCGATGCTTTTTTTAACCAATGATAGTTTCGTATTAGACTTTGTTTTGAATATGCTTTTTAGGGGAATTATTTTTATTTTTATTTTGATTCTCACTGTTAATTATTTATCAATCTTTTTTTTGTCAGGTTTATTTTTGGGGGGGAGGGGGGGGGGTCCAATCGGAAGTTTTTGGTTTGCAGTAGGCTCAGTTGAATTCGACTGTAAAGGACGGTTAAATGTATCGTTTCAAGTTTTCGAGATAAGTTTTTCCTTTGGGGGGGAGGTCTTTAAATTTTGTCAACATTTTCTCATGTAAGATTTTTCATGTATTTTTTTTCATGTATTTTGATTTGCTGTTACCTTTGTCAGGAGCTGATTTTGAACTTTTTCTACCTCCTTTTCCCGTGTATTTGGATCGAGGTGTTTTGTTTCCTATTGATACTGAATTAACAATATCTCTGATGAGCAACAGATTTGGGATGAAGACTGTATATTTCTCTTAATTTCTGCTGTGAAACGTGCGTAAGATGTGAAAAAAGCACTGAATTTGGAAAAATAAACATTAAAAACGTTAAAAAGTACAATATAAACATATTAAAATAAATTTTTTGTTTGTTTGTGCGACAAGGAGGAATTATAGGTATTTGCTGATATATGAAAGTAAAGAAATTGAAAGAACAGAAAAAAAGTATGGTTGTGGTCGTCTGGCGTTATATGAGGATTAAGAAATTGAAAGATCAGATGAAAGGTTTGGGTATGAACTGATTTTTTCTTTGATCATTGGAATGTACCTATAATATATATTTAGACGACCCGTGTAGATTATGCCTGAATGAAAAATTTGAAATCCTAAACTTTAAAGATCCCCGAAATCTATTAAACTGTAGAAGTGAGATAGCAAACAGCTGCTTACACAAAAATAAGTTTACATTAGGCTAACGATAAATAAATAAATAAACAAATAAGTAAAAAAACAAACAAAACTAAACAAAAACATAACAATTTAAAAATTAAAACCTAAAATAGAAATACAAGGAACCACGTGTTAAAATAAATTCACCTATTATATTGACACCACAAAGGAAACAGGATATAGGCCAATCTATAGAAAACAGAACAATAGAACAGGATATAGGAAGTAACACCAACAAGACCTTTGTTCGCGGGAAGCCCAACGATTGGCTGAAAGAACAACAAAGAATCTGATTGGTTAACTAGCTAGCCGTGTATATAAAAACACCCGGCAAAAATAACTCCATGCCTTTTAGCCTGAAGATTCCCCTCAGGTATGAAACGCGGGAGCCTCTGTGTAGCTTAATTGCCATAAATATGTTTTCATAGCTTACTATATATATATATATATATATATATATATATATATATATAAATTATTCTTGTTTAAAAAAAATCAGATTTCAGAAGAGCACTCTATAATGGAAATATGAAAAGCTTCTAACTGAAGCAATATTGCAAAGTTCTATTCCCTTAGGGGGACGAACACTCTTAGAAAGCTAACCATGTTCGTTAAATGAATAATAGGAATTCCATTCTCTTTCACATAACTGTCTCAGCGGTCGTGTGAGTAAGAGCATTGGATAGAAGTTAAAGGTGACTTTAGTTTGGTGTTCGAATCCTGCGACTGGTAATAGTTATATACAGCCACAGTGATGACTTTTGCTTCAGATGAAACATATATGTATGTGGATATTAAAAATATTTATTATAAAAATACTTATATATATATATATATATATATATGTATATATATACATATATAAATTGTCTATATATATATTATTTTTATTAAATTAAATACTATACATGACTGTGTTTGTTAGGGATACCTGAGTTTCATCTATCTGGTTATTTTCTGTTTTTTAAAACTTAGTTCACCCCAAACAAGGCAAGCTGCCACTGTAGACGTAAGTGACTGAAACTGAAAGTGGGTGAAAGTTTTGGGAGCATCTTAAATTGGGAGCTGTGCAGCAAGATGCTTGTTCACATTAGTTTTAAATTTCTGCATGTTGGTACAGTCGGGGAAACAGGGAGCAGAAAGGGAGTTCCAAAGGCCAGCAGCACGAAGAAAGAAGCTATTGCAGTAGAAGGCTCTCTGGCATCTGGGGACCTCTACAGTAAACGGATGGGATTTAACTGATTGTAGAGTTGGTCGAGTGTATTTACGTCAAGGGGGCACCAGAGCAGCAAGTTCATCGGAGCACATTCCATTGAAGTACTTGTAAAACAAGTACTAAGATGCAACATTGCGACAATTGGACAGGGGCTGGAGCTTGGTGAATAGTGAGGGACCTAAGAGGGAGAGATGTGACAACAATACTCCATGCATGGGCGGATGGTGGCGTTGTAGAGATATAGGATACTGACAGGTGTGAGAAGTTTTCTAGCACAATAGAGGGAACCCACTTTCTTTGCAACAGTTTTCCGGGGCTCTGTCCCCGATTTCTCATAGCTGCTTAGTCACGGACCTATATGGAGGAATTTCTATGCCTTTAAATATCCCGATACTTTGAACATCTCCGTTTTTACTTTTTTCGATGACCTGGGTTTAAATTACACTATGCCTCAGAGTCTTGTTTGTCGGTGAGAGTTTAGGCTGGCTGTCTAACGGTTACACGCAGCCCTAAGACAGAATAGTAAAAACGGAGATGTCTAAAATATCGGATTCTAGCATAGTAAAAATGGACATGCCTCCCAATGGTCCGACACCAGCATAATAAAAACGGAGAGCTTCCTAATGATCAGAATACACAGTCTACACCAACCGTCAGAAGTGCGGACCCTTTCAGCGGACTTACGGTCATTCCATGAAGACAAGCAAAAAAAAGAATCCATCTGAACTACGGACGCTACTTCAACAACAGTAGTGCCCATACAGTTCGTCCTTTTCCAGCTATTTTTTTCAGCTTCGGTCTCACAACCGGTCACCCCTATTTTTATCCTTTCAATGATGATTAACAACGTGTCTAACCGGCCAAGGCCTCATGCCTCACACAACTCTCGCTCCTCGAGCAGGATGTCTACGAGTGCTGCTGCTATCGCCCGAGCAATTACTGAGGCGGCCAAGACAGGAACTGGAAATAAAGGGGAAGTTGGAGAGATTACAGCTCACATTACAATCAGGCGTAACAACATCCCTACAGGTTTATAGAAATATAAACACCACCGTGTATGTGTGCATTTGTTGGTATCCCTTCACCATGCATGGCTGATGATGAGTGCCCTTACATCATAAGTCGAACAGACCTCCCTTACCTCCAAGCCTGCTTATTGACATCGTAATCTCCTTTTTTATCTTCTTCAATTATTGATATTATCTTAAGATTTAAGCCATCTTATCTAAGGGAGACAATCACCACACTAAGATTATGCATCGGGGAGTTTTTTATACTACTGTCTAAATATAAACAAATATCGATCACAACTTCTTAAATGAATCCACCTTCCCCTTTTCATGACCAAATTTCTGGATGTTGGTTTTTTTCTTGTGCCTTTGTATAAGTTCACCATGTCCGAAATCTGGAACTAAAAAAAATGAGCCAACCAGAAAAAAGAAGTCACCCGACTCATAAGGTCACCCCCCACCCCTTACATGATGTAGAAACCTGCGCTCCTCTTCCCTCACATTATCCAACAACACCTTTTTCTCTTAACAAACTGTTTATCCCTGCCTCAAACTACCCAATTTGCTTCAAAGAAATTCACCTTCCTTCATGAATGAGGAGTCATTGCTTGTATTGGGTAGGACCATTCGTGACTGTGCTGAGAATATCTGCAATATTATTTTCGATTAAAGGGGCTGGCGACAGGCCAAACATGGAGGTATAGATCTGTGATCGAGTTCACGTGTGGCGCTTCCTGCCGACCTATTTTCACTACCTGCAAAGAGAGATTCTCTTAAACGAAAAGTCAGAGTTCACCATGGTAACCACAAAGTGATTAGCTAGGATCACTGTGCACCCTGAAAGGCAAAATGAATGGAATGACATCTTTTCTACCTTTTTTAACTGCATTACGTGCTGATGGTAGCTAATATCGTGTCACATATATATCTTCCACTACCAAACCACATTGTGGTGCTTGGGTTCACATGATCCCTTCTTTAGCAACAGGAACCTTGTTAGATGACTCACAGTGGACCATCATCTCTTTCCATCTTGGACTCGAGATTTTCTAACAATATAAATTATTCACATAGAGCCATAGTGCAACGGATAAAGTGCTAAGTAATAAACAGTTTTAAGTGACAGTCTTTTGATGGTTGAAAGTTCAATCCTCAATACAGGCGATAGTAAGAATATAATTAAGAATTGCTTAAGACTTCTACCTGCCTTCATGGCTGATGGAACAAGGGCAATTTACCTCTGTGGATTAAATAAAAGATTCCATTCAAAATTACATACACTTTCCAGATTCGACATAAAGATTCCTGACGTCAACAAAATGCACCTGAAAAAGGTTGGAGGTTACATCGGCCAAAACGTTGTTGAAAAGATGAGAACAGTAGTCCAATAGTCCAAATAATACAATATAAATGTAGTGGACAAACATAATCTTTACTATCTTGTCACTTGAGTTCCAAGTGGATACCATGTACAACCATGCTGCCCCTCAGATAACTGCCATGATTTTCTCTTTGTCTTCATTTTCGTTCTGGCCAAATCGTCTATTCCACTGACGAGTGTCGAGGGCACAAGCACTGGTTCACAAGCATAGAAATATAAAAGCAACAGACTCACAAGAGAAAACACAACTTTGATCCAGTTGTGCTCTGAGTGTGTGTGATACTGTCACATAAAAGAAAGGGAGTTACAAACGCTAGCGTCCATGTCTCAATTAAGATAATTCATCTGCTGAGGCATCACCGTTGCTCAGTTGAAGCCAGCTCATCTCAGGTCTGAGCCAATCTGCTCTGATCATCTCTTCTCTGAGTCGCAAACTAACGTAAACTCATACACTGCCATAAACTCCCCAATATATTTAGTTTCGACTGGTCTAAATGCGACCTTTTGTCTTAGTCACCGTCCCTCTGAACAATAGAAACTGACTATTCTATGCTTGCCTTATCAGCCACACAACTATCTGACTATTCATCCTATTTCATATTGTTGAGTACTTTCCTAACATTGTCCGGGGCCTTGGCTCGGCTAGGGACGTCTATAGTATCACAATCACTTCAGTCTGCGATTGGGACGTCCATAGTATCACAATCACTTCAGTCTGCGATTGAGACGTCCATAGTATCACAACCACTTCAGTCTGCGATTGGGACGTCCATAGTATCACAATCACTTCAGTCTGCGATTGGGACGTCCATAGTATCACAACCACTTCAGTCTGCGATTGGGACGTCCATAGTATCACAATCACTTCAGTCTGCGATTGGGACGTCCATAGTATCACAACCACTTCAGTCTGCGATTGGGACGTCCATAGTATCACAATCACTTCAGTCTGCAATTGGGACGTCCATAGTATCACAACCACTTCAGTCTGCGATTGGGACGTCCATAGTATCACAACCACTTCAGTCTGCGATTTAATAAGCCTTGGGAGCTGCTGTCTTCCTTTCCATTTTAGAACCAGTCAGAGCTGATGAAAAGAATTACTCTCTACACTTTTGAACATGGAAAATCCATTGTCTGTGATGCAAAATGTTTCTATTCTTTTCTGTATATATCTATGCTATATATCTATGCTATCTAATGCATAAAAGTAATAAATGGATAACCTATCTAAGAAATTCATCACCTTAATCCAAGTCAGAATGCCGGTTGAGATCATGTTTCTGGTTTCTTGGGATGGACAATGTTATAGAACTTGAGATCAAAATCTGCTTTTGAATGCTAGATGAAAATAAACTGGAAGTTTAACCCCACCTACCATTGTTGGATGTGGGCCGTTTTCCAATTAATTGTGTCCAATGCTTCAAACACACTCGATTCTCGTCTGACGACGGTGACCACAACGGAGTGATGGTCTCCTAGTATGCCATTTTTAATTCATTTTTATTTTGTTTGATCAAGCTTGACAATCCCAAAAACAAACCACAGGTTAACACATCTAAATTCACTGGTTCTTCAGAAATACCCATCTCAATGAACCGTGGTCATTTTAAATACCCCAGCTGACATACATACGACATGGTTGAAATCTCAAACTAAAAGAATGAGCCACACGGAAAACGGAAGTCACCTGACTCATGACATCATGATGGATGGTAGGCAACTCGCGCTCCCCCTTACTCACATTATCCAACACCATTAAGCCCTTAAATTTCGGGGTTACACTATTCATGTTCAGTATAATCAAGTACTAAATGAAGACAGACACATAACCAATCATACCAAAGTTTATTCCTTACCATTAAAAATGAAAGTTCCATGAAGTCATTGGTGAAATGAAAGTGAACGATGTAATTGAACCATACAAATGGACCCATAACATTGTTATTAAACTTGGTACTTGTTCCAAAACCTGACAGTTCAACGTGAGTCACTGTTGACCCAAGAAGTCTTAACAAGTCTCTACAGGTCCTTCCGATCCCATTGCTCGATGGCATTATGCCAATGTTTATATGGAAATCTGTATTCAGTAAGCTGAACTTGAAAACAGCATTTCATCAGCTCAAGACTGAAAGAATTCAGCCACTTAAACAGAAGACCACTTGATGCTATACAAAAGGCTCATATCAGCATTCAACTTATGATTACTCACATCCCTAACGGTGCGGTTATCCATGATATCGCGAGAACAACTACAAATAACAAGCAACACGACAGAGCATTTGAGAGTGTCATCATTGTCCTAGAAAATGTAGAACTTACTGTTATTGGAAATGTATACTTGCGTGACAATGTGCAATATAGGATGAATCAATGGAGAGACAGATTTGGTTCGATTGTGATTCAACACAGATTTTACATCATTTTTATTTAGTGTAAATTAAAATTGAAAATAATGTCAAATGCAGACACGTTTATTAAATAGAATTCTGTTGATAAGAGAATTTTTTTTGAGCATATGATACTGTATGACTTCTGGAATAAGACGACTAAGCGAGCACTGGAACGATAGGCAGATGAAGAAAAGGAGAGCCCAAAAAAGGAGATATAATATAGTAAGTCATGAGAGTTGTGTTGAGAATGGGGAGAAGACACTCCAATAGAAACGAATGGTCCTTATAGTATGAACAACTCCTATATATTATTTGTAAGTAACGAAAACCGTCACACAAAAGGAAAAAAACCTTTTTTATAACAACGATGTAATACTATGGATATGCCCCCTCCCCGCCCAGAGCCGAGCCCCTGGACAATGAGAAGAAAATGATTCACATAGGCGGTTGGAAATAGGATGGGTAGTCAGCAAAGAGTGGCAGAGTCAGATTGGTCTTAAGATTTCCGGTGGAAACTAAATATATTTAGTAGTCAGAGTTGTTTGCGACAGTTTTTTAGTTTTTATGACAGTTCACGAGTTTGCAACAATTTACAGTAGTTTTGAATTTAGAACAATTTAGCGGGAGTTGGCAGCTTAGAGAGGAACACAATGAGATCAGATTGGAGTCAAAGTTGGTCAAGAGAAGCTTGGAGTAGATGGGCAGATGATGAGATCAACCGGACGGCAATGATGCTTCGACAGACAAATTATCTCAGTTGGGTATACTGGAACTGGAAGTAAGATGTGGATGTTAGTGTTCGGGAGTCCCTTTCTGCAACAATGTCACACACATACACCCAGAGAACAATTGGCTTTTACACAATGTCTCTGAGTTTGTGTTTTCTCTTGTGAGTCTGTGCTCTTGTAAACCAGTGCTTGTATCCTCGGAGATCATCAGTGGAATAGACGACATGGCCAGAACAGGAACGACGAGAGATGAAGATAAACAGAAAACCACAGCATGCAGCGTTAGGGTTGGTGGCAGTTGTCAAGGGGTCAACATGGTTTTACTGAAAGGGTATCTATACTGTTTGGTATAGGTGGAAGAAAGTTGGACAGTGTCCGAGTGAGGAAAGGAAAAGTTAGAAAGTTCTTTAGCCGCCGAAAGTCAACATGTCGCTTATCTTCAAGTGAAGATAGTTGAAGCTTGGGAATCCAGAGGATGATGGCAGGAGAGAGGGAGAGAAGCATCCTTCTTGGTTGCTTTCAAGAATCTCTCTGCTGACCGACCGTGATTACCAAAGGGGATGAAGTAGTTCTTCAGGGTACAGATGAAATAAATGCACCCTGATTGGTCAGCAGAGAAAATAAGTCTTTATTTATGAGTGCGACATGGCTCCTAGAAATCCAAATTGGGCTGATCTGCTGGACTTGTTGATATGAGAACCAGACTGTGGAACTGTAGATAACTCCACTATCAACAGGTCTTAACTATACTAAGTGTGGCCAATTTGGGCATGAGGTTTAGTGGTACAGGTTTTCAAAACCAAAACAGAAGGGGCCCCACAATAAAACCACGTCTGAGTCAAAGGCTCAGAGAAACGTCAGCTGGAAATAAGCAGGTTCTCCGATTACAAAGCAAGTAAAAGGAGTAAACTGCTAAATGTTTGGGCAGTTGGGCCATTTCTCAGTCAGTTGCGCTTAGAGTTGGACCATTTCTCAGTCAGTTGCGCTTAGAGTTGGACCATTTCTCGAAAATTTCTAAGGAGAGTTGTATCCCCAGGCTCTACCCTGACAAATCTGAGAAGAAAATGTAATATGGAAACTACGATTGATTTTTGTCAACGTTCGCACAATGCTCTCAAAAAGAGAAGATCAAGCTGTCAGTATGGAAAAAGAAAAATTAAACCTGTCAATCATTTATAAATGAGATAAATTGTAGTAAGTGGGTGGTGAGAATTAGTGAAGAGGGGAGGATAAAAAGAAGAAAAAAAATGAGATCTGCCAATGTGATTGGTATGTCGTTCTGATTATGTGTACAGGGGAAAGAGTCTATATATGAACATTTTGTTTTATCAATGGAGTCGTAGTAAATCATTTTACTACAGTTAATTTCTTTCTTTTTATTTCTTCTTTCGACTTAAGTGATACATTAGGTATTAGTATAATCATGGGCGCTGTCACTTGTGTTGAGAGGCCCCCCCCCCCTCCGTACGGTAGTGTTCGTAGTTATTTTCAGGACTAAATTTTACAGTGTTGTCACAATTTAGCTAGGAATTAAGAGAGGTCAACTAAATGGCTGATAAAAATAAATACTGATGACAATGCTGCTGGTGATGATGGTGCTTACTTGGGGACATAGTCAAAATTCTGTATTCAAGAATTTGAGTGAGGTGATTTGAACAGGATCAAAATGGTTGATCTAAGACCCTATGATGTATTATTAAATAGATTAAAAAGTGAGGTACAAGAATTGAGAAAAGCCAAAAATCAAGCAGCAAAAAGATATCCCATAAACACATACTCGCATGAAAAACGGACGTTAAGAAAAAGAAAAAGAATAAAGAAAAAGAAGAAGAAGAAAAAGAATTTTAAAAAAGAAGAAGAAGAAAAAGAATTTAAAAAAAGAAGAAGAATAAAGAAAAAGAAGAAGAAGAAGAAAAAGAATAAAGATATCTCCAGTTGTTGTAATGTCTAGAACAAGAAGCAACCATTATGAAATTCTAGAGGAATGGTATGAATACTTAAAATGGAACAGTTCGGAGCAGTCGCCCTATTCCTTTTTTAAATACTAATAAGTCACCACTTATCAAGGCTAATAGCCACTCGAGAATAAGGGTTAATGAGATGGATAGATTCTCAGTTTAATGATGAAGAATATTATGAGAAGATTGAAAATGATGAATGGAATGAACAAAATTTAATTACCTATGAAGACGGTTTATGACAAGTATTTGTTGACATTAGATTTAACAACTAGCTTGCAGAGAAGCAATCCCATGGTAATGTGTTCCACAGATAAGAATTTCTTGGAAAAATCTCTGTTCGTGAAAATTCCGTTTGATGTTAGGCATCATGCTCCACAAACCCCACTGAACAAAACTATTTTCCATTGACTTTAGCCTCCAACATCCTCACTGGAAGGCCACTGTTACTACCGATCAACAGCCTTTTGCCATTTGTGGAAATCTAAAAAAAAAAATAACCATCAACCAGAATTGCAAGCTCTCACCAAGACATTGCTTTTCTTTCATACAACATACGACCTGGTGGTTAAAGACAGCCCTATCGATTTCATCAACAGACATGCAATACCCCTGTCCTCAACTGCTGTAAGAGAGGAATGTTTGGGCGAGACCCAAAAGTAAAACAGCACATTGTCATGATTAAAACTCTTCATCGCCCTTGATCAGGTGTCAATCAATGACACTACCCTAAAGGCACACAACACAGTGTTCACTGAACTGTCATATACAGAGGTGACAAAATGCTTCTTCCGGACAGCCTACATGACGAAGCCAGCACCTTAATCCATGAAGGACCTCATCCTCATCATCAGGATGCCATCAAGTGCAAGTTGAAATCTCAGACTTCTTCAAGGGTTGAGTTACACAGACCAGGGGATTTTTAGATCTACTGAAAGAGACAGGAATTAGAAAAAGGAATAACATAAATGAGGGACAGGATAGCAGTATCACTGGTAGAACGAGAGAATAAGACAATCGCCAGTAGGAAGAACTTTCACAGTGGACGAAATGAGCATGGTACAGAATACGAGGCATCAATGCGACCATACATCCAAGACACTTTTTTATGTAGGCATCCTGTTTGTCAAATCGTTCGAGGGTTGATCACCTGACCATTTCCATGGGACTGTCCATCTATGATCCTGTCATTAAATTCAATCCAGTTCAGTTATCAGATATTGAGCGGGTAGATCTCTAGTATATAATCAGTTAGTTGAGAATAACAGGAAATGAAAACCGCTGAAGGGTTAGCCGAGGTCAATTCGATGACCAAGTTAAAAATTACTCATGCTGTGGAAATGTGCTAGAAAAGGATATGACATCGCATGGTTCAAAGAGAGAGGGTGATAGAAAAGACAGTCTATTTGGAAGCATGCGAGACATTCTAACATGTAAAGACATGGGCTGATAACATAGAATTAATTAGTGATTTCCATCTTTCTCACACCCACTGGTCATTGATTTGAAACGAAGATCACATTGAATAAATGATCACTGTCTTTCATCAGTTTTGTGTCGAGTTAGTCTTTTTGAAGGTATAAATAAGAAGCTTTAATTACAGGATGGCATTCCCTCAGTCTAGGACGATCACTGCAGAAGTGCGTACAGGAAGGACGACTGGCAACGAATAATTTGTGAACGTTAATGTTTCTGTAATGATTACGGCAACTTGGTTGATGCATGTACGACACAAGATTGAGAACGCAACACAGTGATTGGCTTGTGTGTACAAATGGATCTCGGATATCCTCACTGGAAAGGTAGCGGCAAAATGCTCATTAAGCGACTAAGTAGAATCACACTGTCAGTGATTGTCTAGTGAAACAACTCATTTGCATAGCCAGCACAGCTGACTTGCATAACTAATGACAAGAATTACTTGACTACTTGTTTACATCCAAGCATTTCCGGGTTCATGCCAACTTCACTTGTTTTGTAAAAACCATCTTCCCACGATTGCAGACATAACACACAAGGTGACAATGTTTCACTCGATCGAAGGCATTTTGGCTATCAGTTTCATGACAATACTCCTTTTCTGAGATGGACAATGCCATAAGGTTCTGGGTTAAAATCAGCTATGAATGTCAAATGCAAATGTCACCTCTAAAGATTTAACATCCATTTCAGAAAAGTTGTGCCAATTGATATATTCTTTCCACTTTGAGACCAACATAATGTAGCTCGATGCAATTTCGGTAGATTTTTAGCTGCTAAACAGTTCAATCTAGAGCCAACACATCCTTTTCTGCCCTAGATGTAATGTATATAAATTTTGGCTACATGACATCACCCAATCAAAGGACCATTTCTAAACTAGTTAAGAAAAAGAGGTATCAAATTAAAAGGCTATTTATCCATACTAGCCACAGGGAAATGAAGCCGAAGGTTTCACAAAACCCTTAAAAAGGGCCATTGTGATTGTTGCTGATGAGAACAGGCCTATACAACAAGAGATTGATAAGCTTTTTTTGAGATTATCATTGAACCTCACACTAAGATCCTGGCCTTATACCATGGAGAGATCCTGATCGAGATTAGTACCAAAAAAGCTCCCTGCATGGCCTAACATTACAGAGAACCATACCAAAAAAGTAAAATGACAGGACAAGCAGCCAACAACACTAGTGTAAATTTCTCCTGGTGACAAAGTATTGGTGAAATGCACAAAATAAAGTATACAGTGATGGATATACAAAGAGGTTGCTATAAACTAATCTGTGATGGCCAATATAATTGTTAAATATTAGAGTGAGTAGGTTGGCTAGTGGATATATTAGTTAGTGCATATTAGCACTTAAACAGGAAGTGCTATAGACAGAGTTCAGAATGGATCAAGTTATTGACCCTGATTGTAGAAACCCATATCATGAGAGCAGAAGTCTCGGACGTGGGTAGGTGGATATGATAGATGAGTGACAGACAGCTGTGGGTAAAGCCTCTCGCTCAGTCTTGGAGAGGCGATCAAGCTAAGAACACGTTTTAAATATGGTCTAACAAAAACTGTATACAATAAGCAATATGTTTGCCATAGCTGACTCTTGCTTTCTCTTCCTCTTTTAGCGATCATAATATCAACTGTTATGATTAAAAGCAATGATGGTTAATTGTAACTTAATTATCGGCGTTCACTCGAATAAATCCTCCATTCTTTAAGAAGTAGTTTGTGTAATTAATTGCATAATTATTGTCAGAAGGTATGCCTGGCGTTATTTGTTTCAGCTATACAAATCAGTAACTAGTTGTTCAAGAGATGTGTGTAACATAAAAGCCTTGATGTGAGGAGACAACAAATCAGAGACCCACAGTTTGAAAACCTCAATCAAAGTATGGTTTTAAATTGATTAATTGATAGTATTTCCGAAGAACCAGAATTGAAAGTTCTCACCAAGACAGTAATTTTTTTCCATACAACCATACGACCTGGTGGTTAAAGACAACCCTACCGATTTCATCAGCATACATGCAATACTCCTGTCCTCAACTGCTATAGGAGATAAGAGAGAAATGTCTGGTCGAACCCCAAAAGTAAAACAACACATTGTCATGATTAAAACTCTTTATTCCCCTTGATCAGGTATCAAGTAATGACACTACTCTAAAGGCACACAACACAGTGTTCACTGAACTGTCATATATAGGGGTGACAAAATGCTTCTTCCGGACAGCCTAGATGAGGAAGCTATCACCTTAATCCATGAAGGACCTCATCCTCATCATCAGGATGTCATCAAGCGCAAGTCTATACGCACATTAGATACATCAAACGTTAGAGAATGAGAACTACTTGCAGAATTCAACACATGTCGCCCCCCCCCCCCCCCCCAAGCGGTAAAATCACATTGATCAGCCAAAGCAAACAACATAATTACCTAATTCAATTGATCGATTCTCACCAGGGATAATTGGCTTTCATAATTAGATGCTGTTT
Organism: Sepiola atlantica; assembly: GCA_963556195.1. Classification (NCBI taxonomy): domain Eukaryota; kingdom Metazoa; phylum Mollusca; class Cephalopoda; order Sepiida; family Sepiolidae; genus Sepiola; species Sepiola atlantica. The sequence continues at coordinate 73,752,954 of OY744526.1, read as the reverse complement.
TCATCTCTATTTTGTTTATATAAGACAATCAAACTAATAATCGTTATTTTCAGGGAAGGTGCTCGACTGAGTTCCAATTTCTGGGTCCTCCTTTTAAGACATTCACAGAAAGAACTCTTCTATCAAAACAGAAAAAGACTTTCTCTTCTTCTATGTGCCTAGCATAACGAGAAATTTCCATGGACAGAGCTTCTTTATAAGAGCTTCCCATTTGTGTGAAACACATTACGGTGACACTGCTTCCCTGCATACTTCAACAGTCATCTTCAAATCGAAAGTCAACAAGTACTTGTCATGAACGATCCCATAAATAATCAAACTTAGTTCATTGCATTGATCAATTTCGGTTAAGATCATTCCATCCTATTAATTCTTATCCTCAAGTGACTTTTGGCCTTGATAACAACAGTATATAAAAAAAAGCTACAGTTGTAATTTATGAGGTGTTGACAAAGTATAATGTTATTTGTAAAAAAAAAACACTTGAATATAAAGTTAAGAATTGTACATGCTTCTTACTAATCTAATCTTTAATCTAACTCTGGCCTCATGGGGAGGCAGGTACATAGGTACCCAGACAATGCCGAGTCACATGTCTCGCTATTATAAAATAAATATATATGCTTTGGATATTCTCAGAACAAACCAATTTGAAAGGATGTGTCTATGTTTTGTTTACATTTGAGAAAATATAGCATTTGAGTGATGTCAGACAGTGTCATGCAAAATCTGTTCTTTTCAGAGGCTGATAAAACTGGAGTGCTGAATTTACACCCGGACAGTAATCTGAGTGTTAAAATTATGTAAGGCAGACAAATTTTAAGAAAGAATCATGAAGTTTTTGATCGATTAACATCAATCAAAAAGTTCATGATTCTTTCTTAAAATTTCTTATATTTAAAGTGATGCCTAAATTTGTCAGTTGAAAATTCACGCCATAAAAAGTGAAATATTTACAGATATAAATGCATATGATCTGTACAAATTCGTCTCAGTTGCAATGTGCCTTGTTTAGGGTGAATTAAAATAAAATTAAAAAATTAAAATAAAAAATTCTAAATTTCATTGTTTTTTTTTATGTTTTTGAATTTTTTTAGATGAGGATTGATAATTTGTATTATTCGGAGTATTGTTTTTATCTTCAATGTTATTCTCATAATGTTTCTGTTGATGAAACTTTGTGAAAATAACTTTCAAGATCAGAACAGTACTTTGGACAATATATATATTTTTTTTAAATAGACAAAATACCTTAAAAACCACGAATAAGATGCAAATATTTTGTATTAAAAAATCATTCTTTTTTTTTTTCTTGACTTTTATCTTAAATTTTTCGGATAAATCATCTATTCTCGGAGACTGAAGTTGTTTCATAATAAAGGTAAAGAAATTACTTTTTTTTATAGTTAGTAAAGTCCTTTTATTATTGTTGTTATCGAAGTTTCCACCTGTTATCACTGAAACGGTTAAGAAACAGTTCATTTCATATATAACTTCTAGCACGAGGATGCCGGTAGTGTATTTAAAATGGAAAAGGTTCTTTGAAAGCATCTTTAAAGAATTAAAATTTGAAAATAGGCAAAATGCTTTTAGAAACCACGAATAAGATGCAAGTATTTTATATTAAAAATCATTCTTTTTTTTTCTAGACTTTTGTCTTTAATTTTTTTGATTAATTATCCTTCTTTGGAGACAAATCAGCAGTCACCTAAGTGGACAGTAGCAGGTGAAAGCCATCTAAGCAATGAAATGACGCAAACATCAGCAGGCAAGGTTTTGGCATCCATATTTTTTGACGCTCAATGTATTTTTTTTATCAATTACCTTGATAAAGGAAGAACCATTAATAGCAAATATTATATAGCAGCAGTATTAGTGCATCAATATGTGATAATGGATGAAACATGGATCCACGACTTAACTTCGAGTGGAGAGCAGCAGGTTAAAGTCGTCCACAGCAGCCAAAGATGCAAACATCAGCCGGCAAGATTTTGGACTCCGTATTTTGCGATGCACAAGGTATTTTATTCATTGATTACGTAGAGAAAGGAAGACCCATCACTAGTGAATAATATATAACATTATTGATGTGTTTGAAAGAAGAAACTGACAAAAACTGGCTACAAATGAGGAAAAGAAAAGTGCTCTTTCACCAAGACAATGCACAGTGCCACAAGTCAATTGCAACAATGGCAAAACTACATGAATTGTACTTCAAATTGCATCTACAGTGATCCTATTCTCCAGTTCTGGCCCTCAGGGAGAATGGGCTGTTTGCAGACCTCAAAATAAAGTCTCCAGGGAAAGAGATTTGGCCCCAATGAAAAAGTGATATCTGAAATAGAAGGAGACTATGTTGATGAATAAAGTTGCTGTTTATCTAAAAGTTGCTGTTTTATTAGTTAGACCCGGGACTTATTGAGTGGTGTGTTACATCCACAGTAGTGCACGTAGATGCATACACACATCAATACAATTCAGAAATAGCTATATACACATAAGAAGAGAGTAAGAGGGGAGTTATAATAGAGAGGTTACAATGGAGAAATGCATACACATTACTTTCTTATCATTTACTGACGTCTACATTTGTTAACATTAGTATAAATGTGTGCAAGTTATTCTCCTTTGCTTGTTTGGCCAGTATTAATCCACGAAAAGGATATTCAACTTCTACACCACATTTTTCCAGTACTAATTAACGAGGGGAAGTTTCAACCTCGACACTGTCCTTTTTGAAACGACCAGCACGCTGGCAGTAATGTAATGTTTGCATCCGAGATGAAACATAGGCAAAATGACGTCACTCTCGAAAAGATGACTTTGCAATTTTAACAGTATTCGCCATTGAAAGTATGGTTTAGAAAACATGCCGGTCATGAAGAAAATGGCTTTAATTAATTGTATGAATATTTTTTATTAATATCACCTTATTGAAAAATATTGTAAATACATATGTAAACTTGATAATAGCAATTATAAGTGTTTATTTGTAAATATGAATTTAATTGAAGGTTAAAAGGAATGTATTATGTAAATTACGAAACCGGTCTAGTGTCTGAACGACTTTTAATAACGGTATATAAGGAAGTTGAAGAAGTATTAGTTTAAGTACGATTCTTGACCCGTTTTCCGTTCTAATCGCAGCCTCGTCTTGAAATTTCGTTCTTCTTTGTTTATATATAATCTAATGTTATCTAATGTAAATTAATTGATTAATAATAGTTTCCTAATTCTAAAGTTATACAAATATTATGAACGCTGACTTGAAAAGATTAATTAATTAAATGATAATTACTCGATCCCCCCTCCCCTCTCTCTTCTGTTTACAAAAATTCTCCAGGACGGACAGACAGACAGATAGACAGAGAAAGTGCTCATTATATTATAGGCAAAAAGAGGCAGACATGCACAAATTCTCCTTTATGGATCCGAATTCAACTCAAGTTTGTTTAGAAATGGCTATAGAAGTTTATTTATGTTTATTTTCAGTTTCCATGTGGATGAATATCTTGCGTTAAATTTTGCGACAACAATGTGTGTTCAAATAAATATTCTGCATCAGTCAAACTCGTGTTCCTCAATTTGGGGCCCAGTGCTACTGTTAAAATTATAGAAAAGGACATTGAGAGAAAAACTATATTTCCAGTCCTATTCATAAATACAGAGAGAGAAAGGGAGGGGTTACAATAGAGAGAAGTATACACATTACTTTGTTATTTTTTACCGAAGTCTTTACAATTTAAGATTAGAGGAAAGAACGTTTAGAGAAAAGGTCAGTTTCCTATCTAAATTTAATCTTTCTCACTCAGTACTTCCCAAACATTGCAATATTCTGAAGAGATTGGTTTAAAATGAAGAATATAAACAAACAAGATGCCGCCCACAAAGAGTCACACAGCAGGATTGAGTGGAGATCATTTATTCACTTTATGCCAGAAACAATAACAATAAATGAAAGTCTGATTGAACAGATGAGAAACTGTACATCGGCTTTTTCTTCGGGTCCAAGTGATTACAATTTTCAGCATGTCCCGTCATTACTTACATTTCACATCGGTTTCAACAAATTCTCATCAATAAGTAATATATCTAATCTTAGATAACAAAAAAAGGAAGAAAACAGAAAAATAAATCAAAATATAGCTTCTAAGACTGTAATTCTGCAACTCTTTCAAACATTTTAATAAATGATCGAGGGTCCTGAGCTCCAGAAAAAGTGCTGTAGCCATTCATGAAGAAATGGGGAACACCTGAAATGACACAAAAAAAAAAGTCACTTTTTTTTCAGGAAAATTAGTTTATTTACATATTTACAAAAGAGTATGAGTTTATAATTATAAGGATTTTAGGTGCATGGGTAATCTTCAATGAAACAATGTGTGATCCACTCACTCCATTTGCTATTTTTGTTTCACCAATGTTGTGTGGTTGATTTAGAGAATATACCTTCATAAAACTCCAGGAAAAGAATGGCAAGAATGCCATCATCTGTAGAGACATCATTAATTCAGTTTTTGTATTTCAATGAAAGTAACCTATTGCAAGAAAAAACTATTCCTAACTTTTTATGTTTTTCCAAGATGGTGTCGCTAATAAGAACTGAAACTAAAATCGATTAGAATCATCAGACAACTCTTTATATAAACAGTTGATGACTTCTTAAAACGGCCAATCAGATACTTAAGTCTGTCAAACAAAGGATTTTATATAGTTTTCTAATTTCACCATTTTTTCTATCTCATTATTTTCAAGGTTTTATCATTATAATATATTATATTTTAATTTTCTTATTATGAAACACTTAGATATTATAAAGAAATTTTATAGAAGACTACACAGCCATATGATAATAAAATAAAATATAAAACTCAACATAAATTCCTATTTCTATTTATATAAAGTTAGGTATGTGTATATGTTTATATATTTATATGTACAGGAATCATTCCTATACTAATTAACTGATCATTATGAATTTTGGAACACACTTGCTACACATAAGGGTAGGTAATGTAGGCTATATTTACTGTAATTTAGTTTTATGCAAGGGTTAAGAGATGGGGTTGAAAGCTCTTTGTGAAAATTCAGATATCTCAGATTTTTGTGAATTTTTTACAATAGGTAACAATTAATAAATATTCCCCAAATTTCAATTTATTTGGAATTATTTAAAGAGTTTTTAGAGGGTGGGGGGCATAATATGGGTACAACCTCCCATTTGAAAATTAAAATATTTCAGATTTGCATTAAATGTGATCCATAGTCATGAGATCAATTAAGCTGTATTCCCTGAATTTCAGTTTCTTCTTAAGAACCCGTTAAGCTTAACACTTAAATTTTAGACATTTTTTTGGTTCTAAAATCATGTAAATGGATTTTGATCAAAATTGGAATAAGGATATAAGGCTTAGTAGTATTATATGTTGATTTTAATATTCATAAGGGGACAGAAAAGTGGTACAAACTGTTTTGTCCGGGGAATTAATTTCACCTGTCTTTGGAGAAGTATTCTTCTGGTTAAATATATTATTGCTAACTTTGTATCTGATTACTTTTCTACAATTACTGAGTTAACAATCATTTTTTCTTATATTTATTTTTCATATTTTGCTATTTGCAGTTTCCTCACAAAATCAAAATAATGAAAGTATTTATTCTTACGATTCAGATTCATATAAATATCAGACTATCATAATTAGTATTGGAGTAATTAAATACCCCTCCCCCCATTATTGTATTCTGGTTGTCAAAGATTATATACGATTAAACTTCATAGAAAGATATTCGCAACAATGCCAGGTCAAAAATAGAATACTTTAATTCAGACTATAATTCAAAGAATAGCAAAAAGGTATAAAGAATAGAGTTATGTTAAAAATGTTCTTTCACGAAATGGAATGAAAAGAAAATTCTTTAATCTATTTTTCATGAGGTTTTAATTATTCTCTGTTTGAACTTGAAATTGTAAAGACAGTGGTTCATGTCCTTTAGATATTTTGTAACTGTTAATTTTTAAATAAGTATTTTTCTCCAAGGTTTGAACTCATAATCTTCAGGTAGAATTTGCTCTGGAGTATCTCTTAATCAACACCTTTATCCACTAGGCTATGGGTCTAGTAGGAAATAATGTAACTAACAACTCATACAAGAAATATTGTTAAAAAGATTCAGTTCAAAATTCCCAGAACTGCTGTCACATCTCAGCGCACTCTCCGTTGCCTAAACAGAGTTCAAAATGAACTCCGAAATCTAGTGGAGGATGATCTCTTCTGTTTCTTCCAGCTTCTTTCTCACAGAAGAGACACTGCTAGTCTCTCTCTGCTCTATTGTTATTTTCATGGAAGGTGATCGACCAAGCTCCAATTTCTGTTTCCTTCTCATAAGACATTCATAGAAAGAACTCGTCTTCTACCACAATGGAAAAAGACTTTCCATTCTTCCTCTATGTGCCTAGCGTCAGGCAGAACTTCCATGGACAGAACTCCTGTGGAACTACTTCCCTACAGACTACAACAGTCATCTTCAAATCCAATGTCAACAAGTACTTGTTGTGAAATGTCCCATAAGTAATCAAACTTAGTTCATGGCGTTGATCAATTTCGGCTGACAATTGTTCCATCTTATTAACCCTTATCCTTGGGTGGCTCTTGGCCCTGATAAGTGGTAACCCAATACTAAAAAAAGGAAAGGTCACCAACTATGATAAAAAAAAAACACCTGAGGAAGAACAAAAAATACAATGGTCGAAGTGCTGTGAACATGACAACAACCGAGATTAGGACAACAGTCTTAAAGATGTATGTGTTTTTTTTTTTTTTTTTTTTTTCAATTAACAAATTACAATGAGACTGAAATTTGAGGTTTTATTCAATAAAGAAGGAAACGCTATTTAGCATTCTAGTCTCAGAAATACAGAAAATCGCCAGAAATCTAGTAAAGCTTTACATTTATGAAAACCTTGAGAGGAGGAACTTTGGTGCTTATACAGCTGAAAGCACACATGAAAACTCATTTCCAAATGAAAACTCATTTTATATACTTACGTATGAGACGAAAATGAGTATTCTTACCAAAATTTATGAAAAATTATCAAGTAGAATTTTAATTAAACCTAAAAATCAATGTTATCGTATTTTACATTGGGCAGAGTGCATTTGGGAAGATTTACATAAAACAGGGGAGGTAACTCTAAGAGGTGGTAATTTTAGGAAGTAGGACACTTTTTTACGCTAGGGTCCATGGATTCCGAAGAATACGATAAAACTGATTTTTACTTGTAATTAAAATCTACTTGATAATTTTTCCTAATTTTTGCTGAGGATACTTATTTTTGCCTGATACGTAAGTATATAAAAGAGTTTTTATTAGGAAATGCATTTTTCATAAGTGCTTTCAACTGTATAAGCACCGGAACTTTTATTGATACTATTTAATGAAAAATTAGAAATGTAGGAGTTGATTTATGAAAATTCAAAAAAATAAACTGTTTAATGGGTTAATGATGTTAACTTTTAGAAATTGATCATGGAAAACAAACTTATAAAATAAAAGGGGGAGGGGGGTCACCTTATGAGGTACCAACTTAGGATGCAGGTGGATGCTTTTTATTTATGAAACTGAATCTGACTATCTTCAATTTATTTTGAAACTTATTTTCATATTGGTAAAACAATGCCAAAAGTCTCAAACAATGAAAGGGCATATAACAAAATGAGTATTTTTTATATATATCTAAATGAATAAATGCAAAAGTCTTTTTCATTTATCACACCTATATTTTCATCAAAACGGCTCACTGTTATTTAAATCAATAATACAACAGTTTTATTTACTCCTCTCCAGGAGTTAGGCACAAGGCCAGTTTTATCTTACTCCCACAAGTAAGATGTGACCCAAGATCGGGTCGAGAAAGTGGGGTTTGAAAAGCCAGCGCTCGAGAGGTGAGCACTCTGGCCATTTAAAAATTGCCTGGGCAGCCCCGTTGGCATTCCCCGGTAGGGGCGCCTCAGACAGTAAGCAATAAACTTACTCCTCCCCAAAGAGGGGAGGCAAAGCCTGGGAGGGTGGACCTCCTAGAACTGCACAGGACAGGCGTGCAGTATCCATCGGAACAGATACTACACTTTGATCTTAGCCAAAAAGAAGCCCAATAAAGAGGAAAGACCCAAACACAACTATTTGTATGCCTAATTTGCATAATTATTTTAAAAAACTATTTACTTTCTAAACAGTTTATAATAAATTAATGCTTAGTGTTATCCATTTGTAATTTTATTGTCTTATGTTCCTATATATATGCAATAGTTTCGTCGATATTAACAATAATTAATTAAAGTGATTTAATAAAAAAAGGATAAATTATCAAAACATTTAAAATATTATGTTCATTAATTTTCAAGGGAGGTAATTTAACTGAAAACTATCAGTTCTTAAACTTCTAATAGATTTATATTAAAGATATGTACTTTAATTTATACATTTAAAAAGAATACTTAGAACTAGATTAATAGCTGTCGGATGACAGGTAGATTTTAGCTTGTGTGTAATATATATATATATATATATATATATATATATATATATATATATATATATATTGGGGGGGGGGGTCAATTTTTAATAACAAATAGCCAATTTTTAATTTTTTACATTATAAAATATCTATGGGCTTTAATTGAAAAGAATAAGATTTCATGTTTCTATTTATAAAAGAAAGGAATAAAAAATGAGAAACGTTCTCTTCAAACTACCACACCAGAGAGTGAAAAGAAAGAAAGAAAAGAATCTTACCAGAGACACCTTTGCTAGACCAGCTTTTGTATTGTTTCAGAACATTCTCTTGGACTTCTTCTTTGTTAATGTACTCTTTCACTTCAGCTGGCTGAAAACCAACTTCCTCTGCAATAGACACTAATGCATCTGTATCCAGGTAGATACCATCCGTAAAGTACAACTGAAATTACAAATAATAGTAGACATTTTGAAAAGGCCATCAATTTCCAGTCATAGTAGTACATTTCAATAAACATTAAGATAATAACAATGAAACTTTATATCAATTACAAAAGAAAAAAAAAACGCAGCTTTATTGACCAATAATCTTCTTTCAAAATGTGGCTTCAATTATCTGATTTCACTCAAGTTTTAAGCGGGAAAAACATTTTGACTCCCACCCCCAAAGTCTTTTTTATTATTATTATTAAAAACTCATTTGATAAACATCTCATATTACAACGATGAAATTATGTCGATTGTGGTTTCATTTGATCATGCCAGCATGTAAAACGAACGTTAAACCGACGACGACGATAATTATCGTTCACAGTTTCTCGACTGATATGCTGATGGAGATTTTATTAAAATTTATGAATGTAACAAAAAAAAAAAAAAAAAAAAAAAAAGGTGAAGGACTAACGAAACTAGATCAAAAAAAGTTTTGTAGAACTTTGATCTCAGATTCTGTTGTTGTTGTTATGGTGGTGATCCTGTCGTCGTCCTAGCAGCTTCCCGAGGAGAGGGGGGGGGTCTAATAGCAAAATTTTTTTTTTTATTCAGACGCTGTTGCAATGATGACTCACTTAACGAACATGCAACCAGCTAGTACCGCAGTATCATTCGGCTAATGTGTGTGTGTTGCCCAGAAGCGTGTGTGTGTGTGTGTGGTGTAGTCTTCCTGTGCTTGTCTAGATCTGCGACAATCACTAACTGTGTATGTATTTCTTTCCTCATATAAACATTTTGTGTCTTTGTTTTGTTTTCGGGGAATTATTTACATTATGCATTCCAACATGTACTTTGGTTAAATTCTTTTAACGTGTGTTGCAATTTTCTGATTTCTCTCTAACCTAATTCTTTTCTGTTGATCATCAAATTCTGTAAATCTAAAATTACTTGTCCGGATTTTATTTTTGAATGCATAGGTTTAAATTTCTATTTTCCATCATCGCTATCACATTTGAAATAGTTATCCTCATCTTTCTTGTTTACCATGCCTTATAACGTTACACAAAGAGACATAACACAATAGAACCAACCATTTGTATTAGATTCTATTAATTAATTTTTTTACCCATTTTAAAGATAAATACTTGAAAAAATAAATTATTTACTTAAAAATAAAAAACAAAAATATGTGAAAATGTGCGGCTTTACTTTTTGTACCCGTCAGCACAACCAGGCACGACAATTGCTGCTGCTCATTCACTATTCAGACAATTTTGGCTCGTTGTTCGAGCAACCTGTAATTCCCATAGTCATTCAGATAATTTGGGCCCGTCAGCTCAAAGTATCTGAAATATTTCTTATGGTATTATTTGAAATAAAAAATAAAATTTAGTCACAACTTTCAGCCGTAAAAGTTATATGGAATCGGAATATGGATCTAAAAAGAAATTTGCCAAAACAAATTCAATATTTTTTTTAATATCCCTTCTTAAATCTGGAGAAACAAAAACAAAAACATTGTTTAATTTTTACATTACAAAAATGTTCGGACTTAATCTTCAATAAAAAATAAATTAAACAATATCATGTTTATTTACTTTAACGCAAAAACAACACGCAATTTAACTATTATTTTTTTTTTTAATTTATATATTTTTAAAAAATTTTATATATATTTTTTTTAATTTTATATTTTTTAAATTTTTTTATATTTTTTAATAAACATTGATTAAAAAATTTTATATTTTTTTTTAAAATTCATATTTTTTTTAATCAACATTGATTAAAGTTGAGTTTCAGTAAAAATCAGTGTTACTTTTTGCAATTTTTTTTTTTTAAGGTAAAACTTAAAAAAAAAAACTATCATTCATTATCGAGAGCCTGAAATAATTTAACATTTTCATTTATTATTTTAAAAATTAAATTGGCGTGCCAAAAATGAAGCAAACTTTTTTCTTCAAACTTAAGGGGACATTTTCTTTTAAGTTTGACTGGTAATTATTTAAAAAATATTCCTCCTTAAGTCTGAGAAAAAAATTGTTTACTTTTTACAAATATGTTCTAAATACAGCTCTAAATTTATGTTATGCAAATTTGTTATTGTGTTAGAAAAGACTATTTAAAATCTTAGTGAAAACAATAATCACATTGTTTCATTTGTTTTTAAGATTCAGTCCAAACATCTTTGTAAAAAGTAAACAATGTTTTTGATCAGACTTAAGGAGGAATAAAAATTAAAAATAAAAGAAAATTGAGAATTTATTTTGGCAAATATCTTTTTAGGTCCATATTTATGAGTGAAAGTTGTAACTAAATCAGTTTTTTTAGTTTTTTTATATTTCAAATAGTACCGTAAAAAAATATTTGATACTTCGAGCTGATGGATCAAAAAACCTGAATTACAATAGAGAATCAGAGGTTGCTTGAATCATCATCAGCAGCAACTGATTGTGCTGATGGGCATAAATAGTAAAATCTGAAAATGTTTAATGGAAAAACTTTTTATATGTAAAAACTGAAACATAAAAATAAATATTCTAGAAACATTCTTAATTTTATTCCATTATTTTACAATTTATTTATGATTTACAAAGTAAATATCCACTGAGAATTTTTATGGAGATTTTTTAAATCAATTTTTTAAAGTAAATTATTTTTTAGATTTGTCATCTGTAAAAGAGCTTCTGTCCATCAGTTCATCCATTATTCTATTCTGCTTCAGTTTGAAATAACATTTTCATTGCTAAACGCATTGAATTTTATTTTAAAAGAATAGAAATGTTTGTATTATAAGAGGTTGTGTCCATCAGTTAGTCTTTCATGCTTAAATTTAAAGTAGTATTTTCATCGGTTTGACATTCTTGGGTTTGAAATAACAATTGAAATTGTTCGTCAAATATACCAGATATTGGTCCGCATTAAAAAAAAACAAATCATTATTTTCAATTGATTTTAATATTTAATCTTGATCATTTTCTTTTATAATTATAAATAAAGGAAACGGGAGGAATTTTCACCCTCTTACTTTCATCTTCTCCCACTGTCCTCATGAACACAAGGAAAAAATTTTAAGATACAATTTTTCGATAATCACCATTAGCATATTATATTTTTAGTGTTTTCATTGGCTAATTTAAAATGGACAATTTAAAAGAAACATTTTTCAATAATGACCTATTTTAGCTATTTGCAGAATATCATAACTGACAAAATATTTGCGATATAGCTAAAACAAAAAAACTTGATTGTATTAATTACAATCGAAAACAATAATCTATAAATAAACTGACTTAAGAAACAAATCTTAATAATTTTGACCAATCAGATTCAATGTAGCAGTTGATTGCAGACACAAATGAGGAAGCCAAGATGGCCGTGTTTAGGTCAGCACGAAGCACAAAATTTTGAAAAACTCACTTATTTTTCTCAATTCTTTGATCAACACTCACCAGCGCTCACTTTGCTTTTCTCTCTCTGTTTATATTTTAGTCAATCATCTTTGTTTATATGGAAAAATGCAGCTTTTTATTTTTCCGTTTATAGTTTAAAAGTTTACTTAGAAAGAAAGGCTTCAATGTTATTTGTTTTTTCTTCTATTTTATTTGACATCAAGATTTAGAGAAAGGAACACATCGCATGTCTGTTTCTGGCCTATACGTAACTTTAAAAAATACATTTAATTACTTTTTTAAGCTAAAAAAAAAAAAAAAGAAAGCATAATTACATAAATTATAGTTGAAAACAATAATGTTGATGGCAGAGTACGAGTAAGTCAAAATATTCTATTTATTTTCTACCATATTTTCTTTCAAATGATGTATTTGTAAAAACAAGAATTACATCTTTTTTTTAAATAGGAAATCGCTCCAGATAAGGCATGAAGCCACTTGATGTAAAGAGCTAAAAGAAAATACTATTTTGAGGTTAAAAACTAGCCGACAATAAATTTTAAGATGGATAGATTCCAACCCAGAAAACAGCAATTATTTTCCCTTTGTCAGAAACATCACTCATGGAATGCGAGGACTAAAAGACAAAATAAGGGAAGCAAGAGTTACGAGGTTGCCGGAAGTAAATCCAAGGTCTACTTTCTACTCTTCTTACTCTTTCTTACTCTCTAGTTAAAATACTTGAAGCGAATTTACTCTTACTTAAAAAAAGAAAAAAGCATGCCGTGTCTTCATATGTCAACACCTAAGAATTAGATGGTTTTGTCTCTCTCCATTTAATGTTAATGTGTGACTTTTATTTATATGACGAGAATTTCTCTCCAAAATAAAGACCCAGTTTAAACTCTCTGCCGATCTCGCCCTTTCCTTTCTGTGCATGAGAAGTCGTTGATTACAGACACGGCTAGAAACCAGTCAAAGGAAATGCAGCCCACTAGACGATGATGATGACGATGGCGGGGACAGTGCCAGTGCGTCAGTATACAAAAAGATAAAGACTACTGGATTGAGTGCCCCACGCAAAACATGTAAGTAGAAAGCTACGTAAGACTACTGAGAACATTTGAAGTAAATAACTTTGATTTAGAGAACGTGTTTTTAATAAGGCAATACGTAACACAAGTAAGTCAAAATATTCTATTTATTTACTACCATATTTTCTCTTAAATTATGCTTCGTAAAAACAAAAATTACATTAAAACACTTAAAGCGAATTTAATCTTACTTTAAAAAAAGCATGTCGTGTCTTCATATATCAACACCTTGGAATTAGATGGTTAAAATTTAAACAAATAAAGGGAAAATATTTCACACTTTGTAAAATGATCATCCACTTCTTGACCACATTCTCTAACTATTCTATAAATAAATATTGTTTAAAACTTGGTGTTTGAGTCGTCTTTTACCTGCTCATTATTCTTCCTTGTGTTATATGTGATTTCTTGAATTGGAGAATCCCCTTCCCCTGTATTCTGTTAGTAATATTGGGCCCTAGGGACCTACGAGCCAATTCCGGACACTTTAAATTTTTTTCTTATATTTATCATTGTCATGCTCGCTGCCGTGGTCCAGACGAAGGTTGCGCGTGACAATATATATATATATATATATATATATATATATAGGGAACTAATGGTGGCTTGATTTGAATTTTGTCATCCTATTATCGGAGGAGAGAGGGATTTCGTGCGGGTGTTGTCTGCTTTCTGCATGATATAACATCTTTATAAATGTTTTTTTTATTGTGGTTTCTGAAGATCAGTGTTTAATTGTAGCATATTGCACATTGCGAAACAATTGTAAAACTATCGTCAGTTCTGCCACTGCAAAAAATAAATAATATGAGTAGACTGAATTTTGGTTATTGGAATTTAAATAATCATTATATATATATATATATATATATATATATACTAGAAGTATACCAGTCACATCGCGAGTAAAATTAATTCCTTGAACAGAACAGTTTTGCACCACTTTCATGTTCCCTTACAAAGATTAAAATATAATGATACTAAACCTTATGTCTAGAATCCTTATTCCAAATTTGATCAAAATCCATGACATGATTTTGATTCTAAAAAATGTCTAAAATTTAAAGCTTAAACTTAAGGGACCGTAAATTAAAATTCAATGAATCTTGTTTAATTGGTATCTAATGACTATGGATCACATTTAATGTAAATCTGAAATATTTGAATTTTCAAATGGGAGGTTGTGCTCATATTTATGCCCCCTAAAAACACTTTAAAATACTTCAAAGAAACTGAAAGTTGGGTAATATTTATCAATTGACAATACGTATTGTAAAAATTTCACAAAAATCTGAATTTTCACAAATTTGTATAAAACTAAATTAAATATAACTCACATTACAACCCCTTGCGCTTAGCAGCGGTGTTTCAAAAGTCATAATAATTGTCTATTAGTTTAGGAGTGAATCCTGTACATAGAAATATATAAACATATACACAGACCTAACTTCATATAAATAGAGATATAAAAAGATAAAAATAAAAAAAGCAGTACTTTAAAAACAAAAAATTATTAGTTTGTCGTGTAGCAGTACACAAGAAAACAATCTGCACCCGTCAGCTGAGATGTCCAACCTTAAAGTAAAATGTTAGCCAAGTTTCTACTAAAGCAAATACTTGATGCGGATTTCATAATGGAGGTCACAAAGGTCAGCGTCCTGTGTATTACATTATATGTGTATTATTATGAATAGGTCAATCACTTTAAAGGAACTTTCATATCCTGCACAAGTGAATCTTGATCAAAAAGAAACAAAGGTCAAATTAATCAAAAAGAAAGGTCACAATGATCATCAGAGGCATGAAAGATTTGCCTTTGTCAACATTAGATATCGCAACACTTTTAGAAGGCAGAACTTAGGACAATTTCTTTCAAAAAATAAATTTAAAACAGAATGAGCAACTGGATTGCTCCTCCAATAACCATCAAGATTTCTTTAGTCGGAGGAAATAATTCATTAGTGGAACAAGTTGGCAGATCTTGTCAAGATTGTAACTAGAGTAAATAGTCTTTAAAATAATCTGGATTGATATTGTAATAAAGAATGAATTGCATGGACGACAATATTGGGACCTTTTAGATGAGATGGATCAAAGGTATTTACATTGAGGAGGTGCAAGTGCAGTAAGTTCATTAGTGCACATTCTGCAGAAGTGGAAGTACTCGTAAAACAAGCACAGATATGCAACAGGGGCTGGAATTTGGAAGACAGTGCGGGACCTATTAAGTTAGACATTCTTTTTTTGCACCCTGTCCAAGAGGGAAAGGCTAGTGGTTGGTGCACCAACCCAGATGCAACAACAATACCCATGCATGGGCATATAGTGGCATGATAGAGATATAGGATACTGGCAGGTGCAAGAAGTTTTCTATCGGGGTAAAGGGAGTTTACCTTCTTTGCGACAGACTTAGCATCATTTCTATGTACTTATTCCACTTCATTATCATTTACATTTTATGAGATTTCATTTTAAAATGTTTAAAAATGATTCATACTTTACCTGAAAGATTTTCTCAGAAATTTCATTCTGTTTATCAAAGTCTCCCTTCTCTTTAGCAAATTCCAGCAGGGCGTGAGATTTTATTGTATTCGGATAACGTGGACATTTAAAGGTGAAATCAATGCCAAATTGTTTTCCTTGGGTCACAAAATGAGGAAGAGGTCTAGAAAAATGAGGAAAGATATAAATTAATTACACAGAAACTTTATCAATTTTATTAGTTTCAAGAAATAGAAGAGAAAAATATCTGAAAATAAATATTTCGAAAATATCTTTTAAAACAAAAGTTGAAGTTGTCTATAACACATGTGGAATCATTCTTCCTATTAAGAATATAACAATACATTTGACAACAAAATTATAAACCAAATATTTATATCATGGATGTGAGTAGCCAATGCCCCCTACCCCACCGCTGAAATTGAGATGAATTTCGAAACCTGGGACCCCCCCCCCTCCCCCGTGTGGGGGGGAGGGGTAGGTGAGTCAATAAACAACAACTTTTTTTCCTAAAAAAACTCCAAAAGTCAAAATTTAGAGAAAGGCACTAAGTGCACATCTGGGGTAGGGGTGGGGGACAGGAAGTCCCTTTTTTGATGAAACAAAAGTCATTAACTCCCCTAACCCCTTCATGAATTGTTTAAAGTTTTCGCCTTCACAGCAAAATTAACATTTTCAATTTTCAGAGAGAACTGTTAGATAAGAGATGAAAAAGAAGATAAGAAAAGATGAGAGCAGAAGAAGAAGACAGAAAAAACAGGAAAAAAAAAAAGAAAGATAAAGCGCAAGAGAGGAAGAAGGAGAAAAGGAAATAAAATCCAGTCAAATAGCTACAAAAAATAAGGAGGCAAGGCTTTAGCAATTTGGCAAAATTAGCTCTTTTTTTTTTTTCTTTTTCTTTATTTTTTTTTTAAAAGAAGAAAAAAAAGCGAATTTGGACAAAAAGCAAATGGAAAGGGGGATTCTCTGGTGCTTTAAGCAGAAATCTGCTTTGTCTGGATTTTTTTCAAATGCGGAATTCCGTTGCCTCCCCTCTTTGGGGAGGAGTAAGTTTATTGCTTACTGTCTGAGGCGCCCCTACCGGGGAATGCCGACGGGGCTGCCCAGGCAATTTTTAAACAGCCAGAGTGCTCAAATTTTCGAGCGCTGGTTCTTTCCCACTTTCCCGACCTTGTGTCACATCTTACCTTGTGGGAGGAAGATAAATAGAAGCAGAGAACTCACATCCAAATAAAGTCGTGTTAATTTCAATTTAATCTTGTTTCCTTTCTGCTTCTTCCATGGCTTATCAATGCTAGTAACAGTATGTTTGCTTCTTTTTTTTTTTTGTTTTTCAGATTCAACTTATTAATGGACACATTCTGACTTTTGAAAAAACGTTTATAAATATTTTTTTTTTTTTAAATGTAAATCTTATTTATCTTATATGGTTAACAAAATATTTCCTCTGCTCAGAAACAGTTGGTGAATACAACTTTTGCTGTTGATTCGACTAGGTGTAGAGGGAGAAAATAAAACTTAAACATATACTTTTAACATTATATTGCATAATGTACATTGGCACTTGTATATTGGATGAACTTTCTAAAGCTCTTGACCAAATTCTACCGACAATGTTTTTTCCAATATCGAATGTTGACGATCTTTGGGTCTCTCTTGTAGCATTTGCAAGACACCTGTTTGTGTTTTTTTATGCCTTTGTTCACCTTTCACAATATTTTCTGATTCATTTTCCACATTTACTTTGTCATTGTAGGTAGTCTGATAAAAAAGAATCCTTAAATATCTTAAATATCCTCCGGTCGAATAGGTTTTGATTTATTGATGGATTCTGAACAAAAGCAGTGAATGTTTTATCTTTAACATGAATTATCCATCACAACTTCATTTCTTGGTTTTCGTTCAAGAATCAGGTTCTCAATTTCTTCGGCAAATGCAGCAGTTGTCGTTGCATATAATCCCTTATATATGTGGCCGACCAGATCCACAATTAAGAGTCGATAACTTGTCCAGTTATTTTCAGTTCAGTTTTGATGCATTCCTGAGGCAAATGTCGATAACCATCTAATACAGTTTTTGTTGTTTTAATACCAATCAGCTTTCTGTCCGTGATAACTTTCCATATCATATACAATGTCCTGTGCACCCCATAGAATGCATATTATGCAACACATTTTTAACAGTTGTGCACTGCCTAATCAGTTAATATGTTCTACAAAACCAAAAACAAAAGCCCCTCTCCCTTTCTCCCTCCCCTTTTTTATTTTTATTTTTCCTACCCTACTCCCGGTCCTGGATATGACCTTAAACTACATCCGATGGTGAGATCCGGCTTACGGACTTTGGGGAATGTGGAGCCTCCTCTTAATTACCATTGCTCCCAGGTCCACCCTGACCCGGAGTGGTAGTACCTGTTAGGGTCCCAACTATGGGTTAAATAGAAACAGATATTAAAAGGGGAAAGAAACAAAAAAGAGAAGAAAACAAGACCAGATTCGGCATTAAATAACCCAAAAAGGGTTGATATGCCGTAAAACAAAACTACCAAACCAAAAACCATGATTAAACATTTGAAGATATAAAGAACTTGAAGCATAAAAACTTTCACCAAAATGACCAGATTCGGCATTAAATAACCCAAAAAGGGTTGATATGCCATAAAACAAAACAACCAAACAACCTAATCAGCATATTGTGACCATTCATTCTTCCATTAACCACCTCTCAACATATCTATCTTAAGAGGGTGATGTAGTTTGCTTGAAGCAGTGTATAATATATTACACACGGCTTCAAGCAAACATATTTGAGATATATATATAGAGAGACAATTTAAAGAAGGCTATTGACAATGTGGAAATATGCTGAATAGATAGAAAGCGGCCTGAAAAAAGATGATGGTAAAAATGAAAAGTTTCTTTGTTTTAACTTATTAATTTATTTATTTATTAAAAAAAATATAAAGAACAAATAAATAAACATTCTAAGGCAAAAAAAAAACCCACATCCATCTTCAACCGTTCTGATCTCTTTTCATTATGGATTAACGACAAATTGCGGATCAAAAATGAAATGCTTCTCTGCAAATGACAATGTATATAATTATGCTCACATGAGTTTACATTTTACTAAGGGAGAGAGGGGGCCAATGATGTTGCTATCGGCCGTGTTTATCTTGTCTAATAGACTTGCGGGTGGATATCAGTCAAATCATATATTAATTTTTTTTTCCGAGTCAACTCACTGAACTGAATTTGATTAATCTTCTTGGCATTTTATTTAATCACCTCTACAATGGGAACGGCACATTTCTAAATTCCATAGTTTGTTCAAAATTCATCTGGTTTCATAAGACCACTTTATTTCCTGGACCTCATCAGTTCTTTTAAAATATCTTTCAACCTAAATCGAGGCATCAGTTCTTTTAAAATATCCCCAACCTTCAGTTTGTTAAAATTTCTGATGAGTAGGATTATGGCTGATTTTCATCTCTCTTAGCTTCCACTTCAGGGCCAAATCGATCCCTTTTTAATACAATCTAATTGATGTGGTGGTAGTCATCTTTTTTATCCAACCATGCTGCACCCTAAGCCATGGCACCACCTATTTCTACGAGCGTGCATGTAGCAATGTTGCTAACATTGCACCACACAACTTATATTTTTAATTTAGGTACATGCAAACTCATTGTCACCGGATTCTCCTCTGCTAACATCCCATGTATTACAGAGATTGTCTTATCATCTACTTTAGATTCCAAACGTATACCACTTACCCTCCCACTTATATATCTACATACATAGCCAGAGCCATCCAACAATAGGATAGTGTTGAAGCAGCTTACTACAGATAGAATTTCCATATCTTCTTTAAGTTTGAACCAGTCTTATGTATTTTAGTTGGAGTCCTAACACTCTTTGATTTGACTTATGTACATACTCTAGAGAGCTTCGTCACATGCTTGAAAACAAAATTCCATCACTTATCACGGTCTTGGGCCAGCCTTTTTAGCTGTCAGGAGCGGCATACCAGTCTTAACCTTTATCTAGTCAGCCCATCTCTTTGATGGTCGTCATCTTGATCTTTCTTTCATGAAATCTTCTTAATATGATCTCTTTACATAGCTGGAGTCTGGTAGCCAGGAAACATGTCCAAACCATGTTAATCTCTTTTTTCAAATAATGTCGCAAAGTTACTTCAAGGATAGTTCTTAAACATTTAATTTCAAAGACATTGAGCTCCCTATTCTAAAAAGTCAGGAGGCTATGCCATCAGCCAAAATCTTAAAAATTTTTTTTTTTTTTTTAAATGTCCAGCACTTCCTCCACCATGTCATCACTATGAGTACCTGGTAACTGGTACCTCCATAATTTCTGCAATTATATTCGTGAATCTCAAGTCGACCTACCTGCCGACTTGAGGTTCATGAATACAGTTCCTGCTGCCGTCTGACCCCATTTTTCTTATTTCTTCTTCACATCCATTATGTCACTCTAAGTGAGGCATGCTACATAATTATTAAATTCTCAAAAGTCCAGTACTGGCCTGATTTTGCCTTCAGTTTCCGGAGCAAATACAAGGTGGGATCTGCCTTGAAATATATTTGACATAAATCATTCACCTGTCGCAAAGACATAGTATCTTTCTTAGCCATATCGCTGGCTGATTAAAAATACATGAGACTGCTGATATACTACTGCTTGCGTATCGCAATGATTCCTATTAGATTCTGGTGTGTAAGTAAAGTAAGTAAGTGGTCGACCATAGTCGAGGACAACACGAAGGCTCTCTTTTCATTAGCTACTACACCGAGATTATGGGGAGGGCGCCACTCCTTTCTCAGGATTACTTCACTTCCCCTTGATCCTCACCTCATAATGCTGAGTGCTTAGCAAGGGGGCTTCGAGTACTATTTTTTAAGTCTTTGGTATGATTCCACCGAGGATTGAACCCTGGCCTCCTGCCCTATTAACGAACACTCTTATCTTATTATGCCAATATTGACTTCTGGTGTGTAGTAGAAACTCATGTGCCAATAAGTGAGGCTAAATATCCTCAAAGGCGAAGAGGACGGCTGGTATCTTTGTTGGTGTCAGATTCAAAATTAGTGTGGGGAAGAAAAAGAAAAATTAAAAAAAAACAAAAAAACAAGGAAGTAGCGATTTTAAAATGTATCATTTCTACAGCATAAATTATCGGTACTGATATCGATCCTGAACCAGTTTTCGTAAGGTTCGACTCGGAAGCGTTCGGCTGTCCTACGCAAACGTCCGAGTGTTGACGCGACGAATGGTACCAGACGACAATTTTAATATGGTGCTGCGTCCTGTGATTGTAAGTTGTATTTTAAAGAAATTTTCTAAAAGAAACAACAAAAAAAAAAGAAGCAAAACATAGCGAAGTTACTGTTATCAAATAAATTTTTATTTTATTTTGATACGTTGCTGCATCCTATAATTTTTAATTATAGTTGCAAGAATTTTTTTATCAACAAAACAAATAAAACAAGCAAAACAGAGCGAAATTACTGTTATCAAATAAATATTTTTAACCATAACCCTAACCCTAAAAGCAAAACATTATCATAGGACGCAGCAGTGTATCAAAATTGTCGTCTGGTACAAATCGGCTCGTCAACTCTCGGGCGTTTGCGTAGGACAGCCGAACGCTTCAGAGTCGAACCTCACGAAAACTGGTTCAGGATCGATATCAGTACCAAATTATCTGCTGATGAGGAAAATTACGTTCATTACATGTTATTTCAACCCAGAGTTAAGACGTTTTACTTGTTGCGACATGTGTCTTAATTTGTTAGATAACATCGGGGGTCACCAGTTATTGAGTAGATTTGGGAGAGGGAATTGTTTAGTTATTTCCTATCCTCCAAGTCCCAATATTAGCATATCAGGGATATGAGTAGCCAATGTTAATTTTTGTCTCAATCCAAAGTGCCCCTTTTTGGGGAGCTGGATTTTCCCCACATTAAAAACCGACCTTGTGTCTAATTCTGCTCTCATGAGGAGGCAAGTAAATACAGACATCCATAAACAACAAAGACAACGTTTTACTTCATTTTATTTTAATTTTATTTATAAATTGAAAATTTAAAATTATATAAATTCCGTGTGTGGCATGGTCGACATCCAGGATGGATGATGCTGACTCTCTCCTTTGAAAGGAGAAAAACAGAGAAAGAACATATACAAAAATGGACAACGGTTTTTCTTTTTTAGATTTATATATTTAAGACTCCATCTCCCCACCCTCTCTCCCTACACACCAAAAACCAAAACAACGAAACGTCAAGTTAGTTTTTATGCTAAAGAAAGACAAGTCATTTTCAGTAACACAATGTGTCTGCGTTGGTTTTGTAGTTTCAACAAAGCACGACATTAAATGAGAAACAAAGACATTTTTCGTATCTTTACTTGGTTTTGTTTTTTTAGACAATAAAACATTTTGGCCATACCCCAAAAAAAGATATACATTGGACTGATGGATACATCTCTTAGAGACGGCTACAAGCAATTTGAATAATTTGAGATAAGACAAGTTACACGCAAAAAAGGCTTCGATAGGGCATCGTCGAAAAATCTCACCTCTTTCACGTGATTTTCACCCACACTTATGGATAAAAGTAATAATAAGTCGTAAAATGTATTTTTCATCCAAAAATAAAATTCTACTTTGGTTTTGAGGGTATACTGCGGCATTTCACCTCCAAAACCTCTTTTATTTTGATTACTAAAGATTAAGCAGAAGAAAAAAAAATAAAGTGGTCGACGAGGGCAGCATTTTATTAGCTACTACAACAGGATTACTCCACTTACCCTGAATGTTTAGCAAGGGGGCATCAAATACCATTTCTGGTGTCTTTAGTAGGACTTGTGCCAGTTGACACGGTTAAGATTCGAATAAAAATTGTTGTTTGGGATAAATACAATTTAGGCGCGCAGAGTGAATATAATTGTATTGGCGCCTGACAAATAAAATAACGCCCACGCAAATTCCGATGTGGCCTTATATATTAAATCAACTCAAAATGAGCGGACGTAGTTGAGAGCACACCACGTGATATTTATGTCCAATGAGATTTCTCCAAAGACATATTTTTCTAAACTTTTCTCCTTAAGCTCGCTGGAGCCTATCCAAATAGTATTTAAGCACACACAAACATCAAACTCTCTCTTTCAACTGACTTTTCATCCGGAGGTTACACGCATCTTACTATCACTCTTCCATTTCACCCTTTCGCGCGCTTCATACAATTTCACAGGCGAACATTACCTATTGCCTCTTTTAATATTTTATAACAAATGAACATTTCAACAAAAGAAAAGACATTCTTCTTTTTACTTACCCTGAAACTAAAGGAAGGACTCATGAACTCATTACAAAAAGAAATATATTCAATTTGTTAATAGTTTATTTCAGTAAATAAACTTCCGTTGATTTTGCATGTAAGTTTTCTTATTATTATTTTTATTTGTGGAGGAAGTTATCACCAAAAAAAGGTATGACGACCCCCACAGACTCGACCGAGCACATTCGCGAACACTGTAACCATTATGCCAAATGGTCCAGTTAAATAATTAAGCAGTAAACTACAAGATTATGTCAAATATTGAAGAAATTATTTTTTCAGCGTCGCCTTTAACATAAACTATGCCAGTACTACAACTTCCAACAGTTAATTCAATGGTATGCTTTGATTCAATGGTATGCTTTGATTCAATGGTATGCTTTGATTCAATGGTATGCTTTGATTCAAAATTTGATCAATTTGGATTTATCCATAATTATGTGAGTGGTAGCTTCACAGTCATGCCAGAAAAGTTCATTTCAGTAAGGTTTTCACTGGTACTTACTCCTCTCAAACTGCATGCATATACACATAAATTTATGAATGAAAATTACAATTGTCTTCTCTGAAGCTGTTAGCGTACACAGTTAAATTTATGAATGAATGTTACAACTCTCTCAAACGGTTCGCATACTCATATACAAATGAACAATGACTTTCTTAACTTTGTCAAATACATAGAATCTTGAAACTATTTTTATACCACAGTGTAAACATTTATCTCTGAGTATATATATATATATAGTTTTTTGACAATAATATAGAGGGTTCCATCTTTGTCCAAGTTAGCCATGCTGATGACGGCCGATAGCCAGAAACATGTGTCTATGGATTACTTTTATGTATGTAAAAATTAATTAATAAATATATATATAAAATAAAAATAATGACATGTCTTATATTAAGGGTGACTTAATGCAATATTCTTTACTGCTTAGGAAGTGGAAAAATACTAAAAAACAACAAAAAAACAGCTCTGTTCCTATCGTCAGTAAAAAAAACAATAACAAAAAACTATGTAACTTAACATTATGGCGATAAAAAATCGTACATATTTCGGCAAGATGTTATGGTCTACGGTGGTAAAACGTCAGACTACAGAAAATAAAGACGACATACTCAACAACTGATACAGTCACTAATGGCTGACCTCTTTCACAAATTGTAATGCTTTCTTTTTCTCTCCTTGTCAAACAAGTTCTTTTTTCTCATTTTTTTTTGCGACCACCTAAAAAAAAAAAAGAAGTTTTGCCAAATCTTAATTTATTTAATAATTTTTAAATAAATTAAAATTTGCATTTTTTTTTTAGGTGGTCGCAAGGCCAAGACGATACCAGTCTATGGGGTGCAGTATCCATCGGAACAGATACTACACTTTGATCTTGGCCAAAAGGCCAAGTCTTGCATATTTTAGTAGAAGTGATGACAGTGAAGGAGTTTTCCTTATTCGCAAATTATTAATCTTAGTATTTCTGTTGTTTTCGACCATGCCACACACGGAATTTATTTACGGAAATGACAGAGTTGTCGCCAAACAGTCAATTAGTAGCGACATTAAATGAAACAACTTTTTCATTTTTTACCTGACTTAAGGTTAGGATCAATTACCCCACACCCTCCGTCTTGTTAAATCCGAACCCTAACCAAAAGGGTGCATTTTCTGTTTTCATTTGTTGCAATTTTGGGGTTTGCCATGGGGCTGTTTTTAGTGTAGTCTGTTTTTTTATATTTTTTCGTGATTTTAAATCGTAAACTGCTTTGCCCATTTCCGGTTTGTTCCGTAAATCGCAATCTGAAACATTCGGGCAGATATGGGCCCCCTCCTATACAAGTATAGAAGCACCATATTTATTTTCCAAAGGAAACGCCCATTTTCTTGGTGACTGACTACTTTTTTTATTTGGTTTATTCGTCTAAGTAATGTTCATAGTTGGTTCAAATGTTTAGAGAATAAAATGATTTAGAGCGAATGTATTAATATTTTGTATTTATTCTGATCACCGAACTTTTTTTTTGTCGCCTCCTCAACGTTTCAACCCACCTCGCTTCCTTCATCCTCTTCAATTTAACAAGGTCGTGTTGTGCCAAGTTCAGAGACAAAATCTATTATTTTTTAACGTTAAGATCTATTACTTCAAAAGACAGTTGTTTTTTTTTATTATAAAAAAAATATTTAAATTTCAAATCTGCAAAAACGTCTCTCTTTTCTCCATTTTCTTTGTTCTGTTGAAAACTTATTTCGAGTTTTTACACAAACTCAATATTACAAATGTCTGCGTGAATGGGTGGGTATTCTTAAAGATTACCAAAAATTATATCTCAATCTTCAATTTATTTAAAAAAACAAAACATAAAAAAGGTACTCGTAAGGAATGGGCACCAAGAGCGTTTCAGTACTTACGTAGTCAGTCCAGAATATTGGCGGAGAATCCTGAGTCAGTCCCGGAAATTGCCTAAGCAGTTTACAATTTTATGGCCGTGAAAAAAGATTATGAACGGAAGATGAGACTAATATAAGCATAAGAGTCATCTAATCCTAACCTAAGTTAGGATTAGATGACTTTTAAATCGTAAACGGCTTCGGCAATTTCCGAGACTGGCTTAGGATCCTCCGTCGATACTCGGCACTGACTACATAAGATCTGAAATCCTCTGGGTGCCTATTCGGGACAGATTATTCGAAAAGGAGATTAAAAATTGTATCTAAAAGTTGTTTTTTTTACATTATGACATTCTAAATGTTTTGGTGTTAAAATCTATTCAGTATGACGGAAAACATGGGGGAATCTTTTACTATAATCAACAGAACGAAAAAAGGGTGAAAAAAATAAATGTGCAACAAATAAATGTTAGCAAAGGCAAGTTAAGTTACTCATCTACGTACCTGGATAATTTTATTTGTGTTTTAACTTATTTTAACGGGTGGTTTTCTTGTTCAAAACAGTCGGTGTTGACTGCTCGAAAAGAAATTCAAAATTGAGGCTCGCCCATGGCCAGGTAGGTAGATGAGTAACTTAACTTGCCTTTGCTAACATTTATTTGTTGCACATTTGTTTTTTCACCCTTTTTTCGTTCTGTTGATTATAGTAAAAGATTCCCAAAACATGTACCTCGCATTCCGCTTGTTAGCTAATAACCTCGTTATGCCGCCATTTTGCAAAAACGGTTATAATACTAACATATTTACTCATTTAAAAAGTGTTTTTCTTCCGATTTCATGCATAATAACTCGTTCAGGGGCAAACCAGAAAAATCCCCGACTTAAAGTCCGCAGTAAACGGTGTCCGGTCAGATTCAGTTCCTGATATTAAACTTCATCCGTAATATAACTTCTGGCGAGAGTTTCAGTTTCCAAAATTTATTAATTTATATATTAGATTGTTCGGTGAAAATATAGAACAGTGAACAAAGCCCCCACCCTGTCCATGTTAAGAATGGCTTTCTAAATAAAAGCGTTATTATTTCAGCACGGTGCAGAAGATTATTTAAAAAGCCATTCTTAACATGGGGAAGTGGGGGCTTTGTTAACTATTCTGTACTTTCACCTAACAATTTAATAAATAAATTAATTAATAAAAATTAGTACAAAACTTGTCCAACCACAAGAGTAAGTGATCCAAAACAGAAAGTCTTTAATATCAAAAACTGAATCTGACCAGACAGTTTGCTGCGGACTTTGAGTCGAGTACTCTTCTGGTTTGCCCGTTCAGGATGTCATAATCATTTTCTTTTTTGAAATACAATTTTTAATCGCCTTTTCGAACAATCTGTCCCCGACTCTAATCTCAACGTTTACCCCCATTCGTTATGAGTACCAAAAAAAAAATCGAAATCAAATAAAGTCAGTTTAATATATTAGAGCTACGACTAGATTCTTAATCATTATGCGAGAAAAAATAGAATTATGAAAGAAAACATTACTTCTTATTATTTACGTAATCATTTTTATTAACGAAAAGTTAATAAAATGACTACGCAAAAGCTTTTAAAAGAAAAAATGTCTAAATTAATTATTTTAATCACATTGAGTGACCTCCCTTGTTTACTTAATTTAAAAAAGAAATTATTTTAAACATGTTTTTTCTTCTAATAAACTATAAAGTTTAAATTCATTTAGTAATAGAATATTTAAACATCAGATTTTTATACTGTAAAAATTAAAATCTTATCCAATTTAAAGTATGTCATTAAAACTATAGATGGTCGTAGACATAATTCTACTTTCACTATCAAACAATAAGACGTGATTCTTTTGAATCGCAATTGAAACCCAAACTCTAAATACGTCACACAGATCACCTCACTCTTTTTCTTAGGATTTTCTTTTTAAACAACATGGCTATAAAAAAGCTGTTTTTTATCAGTATTTTCGTCTTATTCATCGTCACAAGTCAGCTGAGAGAAGGTTTTATATTGATGTCACTACTCACCGAGGGACGACCATTTTATCAGGTGGTTTAGGTATTCCTTCCTCGGGTAGGTCAGCGCGAAGTAGGAACGGCTGCCACCGAACTCGGAATTCATATTTATCCTGAGTTTCTTTCATTGCCGATTCCAGCTTCCTCTTGCCTACCCAACACCAGGGTCAGACAATATCGCTAACAACGTCCACCTCAATTAATTTCTTTCCACTCGCTTCGGCAGACATGATTAATCGTTTGTAAATGTATGCGTTAGTTCTTGGGAAAATAAACTGAAATGAATTATCTCCCCTTAGTTAAATGGAAAAGATCAGAGTTCAAATCCTACTTGCGTCTTCTTTAATTTCCGCTTTAAATGCTATTTTTTTTAACTGTTGTATAAAATGATATTAGATACGACGAAAATAAGATAAATATATAATGTAAATAAAAAAAATCAATACTAATGGATAATGCTTCAAGAAAAAGTCTCCAACTTTTTTTATTTTTTTATTTTTAAAAATACTATTTTTAGTAAAGGTTCAGAATAGTTAACGCTCGATAAATCGTACCTCCCCCCCCCCCCCGCCAAATACAACAAAAAAGAAACAAAAAACAACACAAATTTTATATCAAACGCATTAGAATGAAATTCTCTATCTAACTAGCCAAGCTTTAATATTTATAACACTTTTTCTTCTATAAAATCTTCTCGAACTTCATTTCTCAATCTATCTACTGATCTCTTCCACAAACTTTACAAATCCCAACATAAAAAGTTCTAAAACAAAAAATAACCTTAAATCCAGTTCCCCAACTTCTAATATGGATCTCTACTATTAGGTCTCATTTTCTAACATTAGGGGGTCTGCATTCCAACCTTCCAGAGGTGGAAATCCACTTACAGGAGACCAATCCAGACATATTCTTTTTGTGTGAAACTCGCATTAGCCCGTCAGTTTCTACCAACGATTTTATGATAAAAGGCTACTCGGACATGAAATCTAAACCCAACACTCATGATCGCTATGGATATGGAATTTGTACCTACATAAGGAATGGCTTTCCATGTGGCAGGGACATCTCGAAAGAAGATCAGAAACTGCCCTATATGTGTTTCTGTGTAAAACTTACTCACAGTACCACATTCATCTTTACCCTCTATCGTCCGCACAATGACTAAGTTACTATTTTTTTAGACTATCTCTGAGAAAATTGACCCTATCTTGTCTGTTTACCCTTCTGCCAGCATTAATGTCCGTGGTGACTTTAATGTTCACAATGTTAAATGGTGAGTACCTTCAAACAAGACCGATGATATAGGGCGTTTTTTTAATGATTTCTCCCTTGCGTATGATCTAACACAGATTATTGAAAAACCTACTCATGTACCTGACACTGACGGACATTTTGCAAGTCTTCTTGATCTTTTCATGATAACTTGTCCTGAACAGTGCTCATCCACTGTTCTGTCCTAATTGAGATCTTCTGATCACTTAGTTGTCTCAATTAAGATGAAGACAAAGTGCAATAAAACCTCTGATATTCCTTTCCATCGCACAGTGTATCGATACTCGATGGCTGACTGGGATAGCTTCAGATCTTTCATATCAGAAATTCCTCGACACTCCATTTATCACATTCAATATAAGTGATTGGTTAATCGTTGGTATTGAGAGCTTCATAACCTCCAAGAAATCCCAACAGTAACAAAACAGTCCTGAATGTGCCATTGCCATTGCTCACAAAAATCATTATTTCAATTGTTTTAATAGAAATAAATGCTCTGAAACCAAAGCCACATTCAGGACTGCTAGACACCACTGCAAAATGGTTAAACAAAACGAGAAAGAGTTCTATGCCAAATCTGTTCAATCTAGAGTGGCTGAGCAGAGGCTTGGTACCCAAGAGTTTTGGCGAATAACAAACACGGTCCTGAACAGATGTATGACCTCTATTCCTAGCATCATCAATGGACCAGCGGTGAATTCCTCAGCATCTGATAAAACAAAACATTTTGCAAAATACTTTGCATCAAATTCCACCCTCTGCAATGAGGACCGCATACTGTCTGAATTTCCCCTAAGACGGTAAACACTCTAAGCAACATCCATATATCTGTCCGGGATGTTGTCAAACTTATGAAGAACCTTGATGCCAGTAAGGCAACTGGCCCTGACAGCATTCAAATCATAGTGCTTAAGAAGCTACAACCGGAACTAGCTTCTATTCTTACAAATCTGTTCAATCATTGCTTAAAGGAAAGATGCTTCCTATCATCTTGGAAAGCTTTGTCAGTCTGTCCAGTATTCAAAAATACTGGAGATTAGTCTTCTGCATCTCAGTACAGACCAATCAGTCATCTGCACATCATGAGTTAGTTGTTTGAATCTGTAATAAATCAAGAAGTTGTCAACTACCGCAGCAAAAACAATTTACTCAATGACAAGCAATATAGATTTCGTTCTGCAAGATCAACTGCAGATGTGCTGACTGTAATATCACATAGGATCAGTGAATCAATTGACAAAGGCTTTATCTCTAGAGCAATAGCTATTGACATATCAAAGGCTTTTGATAGGGTTTGGCACAAAGATTTGCTTCACAAGCTAGCTAGCTATAGAATATCTGGAAATGTCTTTTCAACCATGAAACCCTTTCTCTCAGATAGGTTTGTAAAAGTAGTCGTTGATGGGCAGAAATCTGAAGCACACAGTATCAATGCTGGCACATTTTAAGTTCATTCGTTGACATTTATGCAGATGACACAACCATCTATGGCAACACTTCAAAGAGCACGTAGTGCAATGGTGAAAAGGTGGCTGGTTACTTTTAATACGTCTAAAACCAAGTTTCTCTCTTTCTACCACCAACGAAGAAGCCTCCTGCTTTGATAAGCTCTTACGACTGACCTTCACACCAAACCTAAACTGGAAGACTTACATCAAATCTGTTGCTAAGGTCGCTGGAAAAATGGTGGGATCATTCTAACGCTCCAGAAAGTATCTAATTCCTGGCGCAATCCTCTACTTGTATAAGAGTCAAATACGTTCTAAGATAGAGTACTGTTGCCACATTTGGGCAGGTGCCACTCAGAGCACTCTTTCCTGCCTTGACAAAGTACAAAACCGATTTCGAAACCTAGTGTGGGATGTCTTCTTCTCTTCCCTACAGCCTCTTTCTCACAGAAGACACGTTGCTAGTCTTTCTCTACTCTATCGTTATTCCCATGGTGCTATACTGAGCTCCAATCTATGCCCCCCCCCTCTAAAACACTTACAACAAGAACTCATCTAGCTACAACAACTGTAGATCATTTTCTTTTCTCTCTCTGTGTACCTAAAAGTAAATGGAACTTCCATGGGCAGAGTTTCTTCCCAAGAACTATCCGTCTGTGAAACACGATACCACGGGGCTGCTTTCCAGTTAACTATAGCATGGACATTTTCAAGTACAATGTTAACAAATTCTTGTTGAGTCGTCCTCTTAAAAAATCTCATTTCTAATCAGTCTCAACCATTGTTACCAATCCTTAAGCTGTTGTTTCATTGTCCTCCTGATAAATTCATTAACCCTTATCCTCGAGTGGCCCATGGGCCTTGATAAGTGGTGACTTGTTAGTACATAAAAAAAACCCTCAATATTTAATGGCGGGCACAACATGCCTACAGATCTTGGCTTCCATTAAATGTCGAGTATCAGGAAGATAGATTTTATAGTAGAAAAAAGTGTGAAATAAAAAGCGCTATAAAAAAACTTTAATTCTAATGCGTTTGATGTAAATAATGTGTGTGTTTTTTTTTGTTTATAAGTTATTGAATGTTAACGATTCTGTACTTTTACCTACTTTTTTCTTTGTGATTCCATATCTATATCGGCAAACTCTTTATCTGATGATCTTTCAAGTGTTTTAACTATGACTATGTCACTTGCGTTATGATATTAGGCATAAGTTTTGCTTTAAGCACTGATTAAAGTAAAACTTGGGACGATTTTCAAAAACATTTTGAAACATTTTACTAAATTCAGGAATTATTTACAATTCAAAATTAAATTACTCTTTAAGAAGAATTCCCAATTTTTTTCACAGAAATTGTTATGTTAACGGTTGCTGTTCCTATTTACTTGCCTCCCCGCAAGGACTGCACATGACACAAGATTGGTTTAATGTGGGAGGAAAAATCCAGCTTCTCAAGAAGAAGCACTCTGGATGGGGACAAAAATAAAAATTGACACAGCACCATCCATGGAAATAACGATAGATTAGAGAACGACGAGCAACGTCTCTTCTGTGAGAAAGGGATTGGAAGAGATCACCCCACAGCAGTTTTTGAAGTTGATTTTGTACTCTGTCAAGATAAGAAAAAGTGCTCTGTGCAGCACTTCTCTAGATGTGACAGCAGTATTCCATATTTGGACGTATCCAGCTCTAGGTAGAAGATTGAATCTTGCTTTGATAAACTCGGACTTTCAGTTAAAACCTGAAATGAAAGACTTACATCAAATCTGTTGCTAAGTTTGTTGGAAAATAGTTCCAGAAAGTTCCTTGACTTCTGATTCAGTCCTCTACCTATATAAAAGTCAGATACGTCCTAAGATGGAGTACTACTGCCACATCTGAGAAAGGTACCGCTCAGAGTACTTTTTCTTGCCTTGAAAATTGACTTTGCAATCTAGTGGAAGGGAATCTCTTCTTTTCTCTTCTCTACAGCCCCTTTCTCAAAGATTACACCTTGCTAGTCTCTCTCTACTCTATCATTATTTCTATGGAAGGGGCTCGACTGAGCTTCAATCTTTGATTACTCCCTGTAAAACATTCACAAGAACCCATCTTTTACCACAACTGCAAAGCACTTTATTTTCTTCCTCTGTGTAACTAAAACCAAATGGAATTTCCATGAACAGAGTTTCTTTCCACGAACTTCCCATCTGTAGAACACATTGCTATGGGATGCTTCCCTGCAGAATACAACAAGTGGTAACACTAGTCT
Organism: Sepiola atlantica; assembly: GCA_963556195.1. Lineage (NCBI taxonomy): Eukaryota > Metazoa > Mollusca > Cephalopoda > Sepiida > Sepiolidae > Sepiola > Sepiola atlantica. The sequence goes on along the minus strand of OY744526.1, from coordinate 73,720,269 downwards.
CCGTTGGTACCACACAAAATGATCGTGACGGGTCAAAGAGGATGGAAAGACACCATCTAGATCTCTACTGGAAGGACACAGAGAGTACTGAAATCTTGGGAAAGGTTATTGCTGCTCAAATTTCATGAGAAAGCTATCTTCAAATCCAATGTCAACAAATACTTATCGAGCCGTCTTCTTTAGTAATCAAATTTTTTCCATTCAATCCTCTCATAGTATTATTCATCACCCAACTAACAATCTCATTAACTCTATCCTCGAGTGACTTTTGTTCTTGGTAAGTGGTGACTCATTAGTAGAAAAAATATGTTTATTTTTAACAATTGTTTTTCTTGAAATTTAGTTTAGTGAGGGTATATAAAGACATTAACGCAATACGATTATTGTTATAATCCTGCATCCGATGTGTACAGGTACTTTAGCTAGTTCAAGATAACTAATATAGTTTTGCTCCCATTCCTAACCCTACCCCTAGGTCTTTTTAACCCTAGTGCATCTGTAATTTAAACCTAGGCAACAAAATAACATTTATTCCTTTGTACAGGGTGGGCAAAAATAAGGGTCCTATTTTTAAAAATTCATAACTTTTTTATTTATTGATTTTTTTAATTTTTTTTTTAGAATAAGTAAAGGACTCCTTCCGAAGCAAGCATGAGCCGTATTAGCCCTAAGAAACGTACCCTCATTTAGAAAACATTATTTTTGCTTAAAAAACTCAAAACAGTGTAAAAAACAATACTTTAGTTTTTGTAAGTTTTAAGAAGTGTTTTTCGGCTAAAATTTGTTTTGTTTATTTCAAAAAATCTCGGAAGGGTCAGTCTACACACACATAAAGTTTGGCGAGTTTAACTTTTATTTTGTGGAAGTTATTCAAATTCAAGTTATTCAAATTTAAAGATAGGACCCTTATTTTGGCCCACCCTGTATTAACAGAAATTATACAAGAACAAAAAATTGTGAATATTTAGAAATATCTGTAATCATTGGATTAATCTATTCTCCAGAAAATTTCTGTATTTCATAAACAGTAATGACTGAAATATACAAATTAGAAACTATTTTAAATGCGTTATGATAATTTCAAATGATATAATATAATGCCAAAATTGGACCACATTCCAACAATTATAAGTAAGCTATTTATTATTCTTCCATGTTATTCTGTATATCAAAAACAATGTAAGTTGCTAGTTCATTATGAAAACGGTCATTAAATTGTTGCTTTCGAAATCTACAAAGAAACCTTTTGTTCCTGGATTTACAGTTTAAACCTGAAAATAGCATCAGAGAAACCAATGCTACTTTATTTCTCCGCAATTTCTCATACATTTTTACATTAAACATTTTCCAACACAGAAAATCAAAAAATTAAAAGAACTTTCGTAACTGCCAATCCTTTAGTTGTGAATTTCGTCTTTGGAGACCCAACATATTATTTACTTTTCTTTTTTCTTTTTTTCTTTATATTAAGACTGGAAGAATATACGTCCCAGGACGGGTAAAATTAATTCTCCGATCAGAAGAGTTTAGTACCACTTAATGGCATCTTACAACAATTAAAATGAAGATATAATGATACAAAACCTTATGTCTAGAATCCTTTTTTTCAATTTGGATCAAATTCCATTACATGATTTCGGTTCTAAAATATGTCTAAAATTTAGACATTAAGCTTAAGGGGTCTTAAAAAGAAATTGAAATCTTGCTTAATTTGTGTCTAATAACTATAAATCAAATTTAATGCAAATCTGAAATAATCGAATTTTCAAATGAGAAAATATTATGCATCCTAATAAAGCTTTAAAATACTCCAAAGAAACTGAAAGTTGGAAAATATTTATTAATTTATGTTAATCTATTGTTAAAATTTCACAAAAATTAGAGGTATCTGAATTTTCACGAAGAGCTTCCACCCCTTTTTACCCCCTTGCATGAAACTAAATTAAACTAAATATAGCCCACATTATGACCTCTTAGATCTAGCTGGTATGTCCTAAAATTCATAATGATCGGTTAATTAGTTTAGAAGTGAATCCTGTACATACAAATGTATAAACATATACACATACCTAACTTTATATATATCTTTATATATATATATATATATATATATATATATATATATATAAAATTGAATTAAAATTTAAAGATAAATATTGTCTCTTTAAATAATAATCTAGTGTGATAATGAAAAGCTCAATATACTGAATAGAGCAATAAATCTAGAACATGAATGATGAAAATAAAAGTTGGAAAAATTAAAATTTTTATTAATTCATCAAAAGTTCAAAGCAAGGAATAATTTCATGACCCTTAACCCATGGATTTTCAAAGAGAAATTATTTTCATCAGACGACAAAAAACAGTAATGTATGTACTACTGATAAATATAACTTTGAAAATATATATATAAAAAAAAAACTTTTTTGTTGGCTAAAAGCATCCTTATTAGGGCAAACAACCCCAATACAAATAATGTTACAATAGAATGTGGAAATATTTAAATGTTCAAAGGTAATTCATAAAGTCCGAGTATTCCAAGCAGTAACAATCAGAGAAATCTGTGTAGTCCGAATGCGTAGATTTTTTCTTTTAATGCGCTGGGGCATGTACTGTTTACATCTCTTTGGGGCCTTTTCTCTTTGTTCTCTCTGTACTACTTTTGAACCCTTTCTCTTTTTACTTTTTGAACATTTCTACTTTGCCTGGAAGCCGGAATTGGCAATGACTATTCTTACTCTGATTTGAACTTTTTGACATTCAATTTGGATCTTTCGGACTTAATCTTTTGTTATTCAATTTTTCACAGATATCTACACATTCGGACTACACGGATTTCTCTGATTGCTACTGCTTGGAATAGTCGGACTTTATGGATTACCCTGACAGGGTAATCATGCTGATGACGGCTCGTAGCCAGAAACACATGTCCATGACTTTCTTTTATGTACGTAAAAATTAATTAATACATATATACAAAATTGATGACATGTCCGATTAAGGGCGATTGAATGCAGTACCCTACATATTTTCAACCACTCAGTGAGCAAAAAATAATAATATATATATCGCTAGTAAAAACAATAACAAACAAAACATCTGCGTAACATCATAGGCGATAAGAAATTATGCATAAATCGAGGCAGGGCGTTCTGGTCTAGGGATAAAACACTAAACTATGAACATTTACATCGACGGTTCGATCCCTGACAGGGTAGTCATGCTGATGACGGCTCGTAACTAGAAACATGTGTCTAGCTAACCATTATTGGGAGCTCAAAGAAAATGGACACTCACCAATAATTGAATGGAAAATAGTAAGACAGGCCAGTACATGTAGAAACTTAGACGACCCGTGTAGATTATGCCTGAATGAAAAATATGAAATCCTAAATTTTAAAGATCCCCGAAACCTATTAAACTCTAGAAGTGAAATAGCAAACAGCTGTTTACACAGAAATAAATTTACCTTAGGATGATATAAAATAAATATTAAAAAAAAAAAATAAAATAATTAAATAAATAAATAAATAAATAAATAAATAAAAAACTGAACAAGTTAAAATTTAAAACCTAAAATAGAAATACAAGAAACCATGTGTTAAAATAAATTCGCCCACTGTATTGACAAAACAAAGGAAACAGGATATAGGAAAATCCATTGTTAACAAAAAAATGGGATAGGCATAGGAGCGTCACCAACAAAGCCTTTGTTCGCGGGAAGCCCAACGATTGGCTGAGGAAACAACAAAGAATCTGATTGGTTAACTAGCAAGCCATGTATATAAAAACACCTGACAAAAATAACTTCATGCATTTAGCCTGACGATCCCCCCCGGGGATGAAACACGGGAGCCTCTGTGTAGCTTGATTGCCATATATATTTTCATTGCTTACTATATATATATATATATATATATATATATATATATATATATATATATATATATATATAGTCATCCACATATATATATATATAAGGTTAGGTATGTTTATATATTTATATATTTGTATGTATAGGATTCACTTCTAAACTAATTAATCGATCATTATGAATTTTGGAACAGCAGCTAAGCGTAAGGGGTGGTAATATGAGATATATTTAGTTTAATTTAGTCTTATTCAAATGAAGTATAAAGCGGATGGAAGCCTTTTGTGAAATTTCGGGTATCTCTAATTTTTGTGAAATTTTAACAAAAGTTATTAGACATCAATTAATAAATATTCCAAAGTTTCAGCTTCTTTGAGGTATTTTAAAGAATTTTTAGGTGGCATAATATGAACACAATCTCCCATTTGAAAATTCAAATATATCAGATTTGCATTAAATTTGATCATACGTCATTAATCAACAATTAAAGCAAAATTCCCTTCAATTTCTTCTGAAGATTTAGATATTTTCAAGAATCAAAATCATGTAATAGATTTTGATCAAAATTGGAATTAGGATTCTAGACATAAGGTTTAGTAGCATTATATCTTGATTTAAATCTTTGTAAGAAGAGATAAAAATCATGTAAAACCGTTATGCTTGGGGAATTAATTTTCGCCGTCCTGTGATGGGGAGTCTTCTGGTATATATATATATATATATATATATATATATATATATATATATATATATATATATATATATATATATATATATATATATGTTCTATTGTTCTATTGTTCTTTTTTCTATAGATTGACCTATATCCTGTTTCCTTTGTTGTGTAAATATAATGGGTGAATTTATTTTTTTGAACACGTGGTTCCTTGTATTTCTATTTTAGGTTTTTCAATTTTTAAGAACAATAGAACAGGATATAGGAAATAACACCAACAAGACCTTTGTTCGCGGAAAGTCCAACGATTGGCTGAGAGAACAACAAAGAATCTGATTGGTTAATTAGCTAGCCGTGTATATAAAACACCCGGCAAAAATAACTCCATGCATTTTAGTCTGAAGATTCCCCCCGGGGATGAAACGCGGGAGCCTCTGTGTAGCTTAATTGCCATAAATATATTTTCATAGCTTACTACCTAGCTCTACTTACGTATCGAGCACTGTTGAAGTAAATACTGAAAATTGATACATAAAAAATTATATCTCCTTATAAAATTTTATGTGGATACATGAAATACTAATATATATATATATATATATATATATATATATATATATATATATATATATATATATATATATATAAAGATAAATGAAGGAAGGATCTTTATAATTGCTCTATCTCGTATATTGAGCTTAAATCATTTCACTATAAGTTCAATTCTCTAAAAGTATACTTTTAGCCTCATATTTTATATATATATATATATATATATATATATATATATATATATATATATAAAGTAGAGACGATTTTTCTGCTGTACCTTCTCGGAGAATAGGAAAATAACTACATGCATCACAGGCTACTAAACTCACCATTCACTTATTCACTCGAGCGTGTTTTAGTACATTTGTTATTCTTTTTTCCCAGCTAACACTAAATATTACATTTGGCCCGCCAGCCATGACTCTCCAAAAAACCAACTCCATATAGGTGGTAGCAAAAACTTTTCTCCCAAACAATTATGTACTGTCACTGCACTCATCAACACCGGGAACTAATTAACACAGTTTACTTTTCACAAAACAGTCCGTCCTTATTTATTATTTGCCTGGTATTAATTTACTACATGATATAAAGCAATACGCAAAGACTTAATGACTGCTCCAGTTCACTACGATGATTTTCCGCGAATATCAGATTACGTTCTTTCTCATTCTACCCATGACTTGGCCTATTTTCAGATGTATTTTTAAGTCGAAACTGTGGCGCAGTGGTTACAAAGGCAGGTTTCATGATCGACTGTTTCAGTGTTCGATCCCATTCGACGTGGCCACTTTTTTCTTTTTTTTTAATTCAAAACATTCGCCAACACGGTAACTATAGGCCGTTTTTTTTTCATTCGACGCCATGCAATAGGTAGTACTTTCTCTCATGCAACACCGGGCGACGGGTTCCGCTAGTATATATATATTATAATGTCTATAAGTAAGTGTGTTCTGTTTCTTTTTATATTTTGTGGAATAAAACCTAAGTGTGTTTATGTATAGTGTTCACTTTAATTACAATTTAATCCCCAGAAAATTATGGGACAAACTTTTTGAGCACAATTCAGGTACTGCGCTAAAGGATTCGAGGAATTCTGTAAAAAATGATGACAAAGTCGATCCATACAAAAATAAATTGAGTTTTATTGAAGACAGACAAGGAATTTGGAATAATGGTCAAATATACAGTCACTGGTAAGAAACGGACGAGTCAGGACCTCAGGCGAACTCTGAAAACAAGAATAGTGACGTGGTATCAGGCGCAAATATTTAGCACTTGAGCGGCGCAGTGGCTTGACTTGCATAGGAGATTAGGAGTAAACTGAGCAGTCTGAATATATCTGTTTTATTTTTAAATCTCTGAAAGTATTGGGATATTTCCCATTCAAATAAGGGACGAAAATTTTGGTCCAGTGTATAAGAAAAAAAGGCTTACAAAATGACTTGATAAGAAAGAGAACAAACAATGGCCTAGTTAATATACAGATTTTATGTAACTAAAAGGAAAAAGAAAAAAGAAAAGAAAAGGGTTGCTTGCAAAAAAAAGGTGGAGATTTGTCTGTTAACTTCTCTATTGGTCCATGTGGTTTTAGTGTACTTTTGAATATGGGGTTTTGGGGTCACCCATGTGCATATAATACACACAGAAATACATGCCTGCTGGTTCAGGGAGAGCGCTGAAGAGATGCAGCAGTTTGCATCTTATTCGATCGAGCACGTAAGGTAGATACTTTGAAAAACCCGCTAACGTGGAGTTCAGCAGGGGGTTCTAAAAGGTGACCTGTGATTGGTTGTTTTTCATCCAATCACAGAGCACATAACATTATAATTTCTAATATTCTCCTCCAAAGCAAAATTGCAATATGAAATCATTGCAACATAATTTGCCACACATTTCAAAAGAGTTCAATGGGGAAACCATATTTCTACTGTAGAGTTAAAGTGGAACGTAATGATAGAATATGAAGTTTCATTTTTTTTTGCATTCTACAAAGGCAGAAGTTTCCATAATGGTGATAAAAATCAAACTTGAATTTTTGTTGGGTTTTTTTTAAAAAGGCAGAAAATTTGCCGAAGTTCACAGCTTGAATTTTTTTTTTCAACAAAGAAAAGTTCCAAGGGAGGAAGGTATAATAGAAGAAAATCTCAAAGTTGAATACACTCTTTTTAATTTAAGATTTCAGCCTTTTCAGGTTTCTTTTTTTACTAATTTTAGTAATATATGTCATTGGAATGGATACGTTTTCCCTTGAGGTTTTTTGTTTCTTTTGTGATGTTGCTTTATCTGTTTAGATGCAGATGTATTTGAGACCGCATTAGAGGGTTTTGAATTAGAAAAATTGATTTTCCCATAATAGCTCTTTTTGAGTTAGGGATGATGGGAATGTTTGGTGGGAATGTATTGAGGATAATTCTAAAGAGTATAAAAACTTGAGGCTGTCAACTACTCTGTTTCAGCTACTCGGTTGTTAGAAGGCACAGATTTTGTTTTATCTTTATGCCAAGAGAATTTCTATATTCTAAATAGTTTTTGAATTCGTCTAAATTTTGCCTCCTTTTGACTTTCATCGACAGTTTTAACGAGAGAGTTTGGGTGCGTTTTAACTAGGTTCATGGCAAAGTTTACTGTAGTATCTGAACATGCAGACTACCCAGAAACTATAGTGCCATGGTTATCATGAGAATGTTTCCCTGTATGGAAGTGTTGGTACACACGTGTGTAGAAGCAGACTTGCCTTTTTTATTAAAGAACATTTTGCACAGAGGGCTAATGTGACCTATTGAGTTACAAAATTTGCATATTATTAGTTGAATGAACAAAGAAGACATAGGTCAAACTCTTTACATCTAGAACTTCTAGATTCAATTGAAAGGTACTTGACACAGCGGCCCATAAATTGTCTGTTTACGATGCAAAGTCTACAATAGGTAACAGATTTACTGGCCCGAGTAGAAAAATTTTCAAGTGTGGGAATACTGTCTTGAAAGGTATTGCTCTTATTAAATTTTTCCTGCTGCGACTTAAACCTATCCTGGTATTGAGGAATGTGATTATTCTCCTTATTCTTTTTGGGGGATTAGTTCTTTTTAAAGTTTTTATAACGTCAAGATCAAAGTGTAGTATCTGTTCCGATGGATACTGCACCCCATAGACTGGTATTGTTTTGGCCTTCGGGGCTTGATTTACGCCGGCCTATGGGATTGTCTTGTGCAGTTCTAGGAGGTCCACCCTCCCAGGCTTTGCCTCCCCTCTTTGGGGAGGAGTAAGTTAATTGCTTACTGCTTGAGGCGCCCCTACCGGGGAATGCCGACGGGGCTGCCCAGGCAATTTTTGATGGTCAGAGTGCTCACCTCTCGGGCGCTGGCTTTTCAACCCCCACTTTCCGACCCGACCTTGGGTCACATCTTACTTGTGGGAGTAGGATAAAACTGACCTTGTGCCTAACTCCTGGAGAGGAGTAAATAATACTTCATTATAACTATCAAAAATTGAAACTGGTTGATTTTTGGATAGTTATTGTTGAACTTACGAATGAATTCCTTCTGAAATATCTAAGGTAATTTCGGAAAAATTATATGGCTAATTAACTCAAAGCCAGGGAAGTTCTCCTCAAAAAAAATCTAAATTAAAGGAGGATTTAAGTTCTGATAAATCGGAGTTAATACTAAATAAAATATTTTTACATTTGTAAGGTCTGGGTCAAATTTACGACTATAGTCCAAAATTTGTTTAAATATTTAATCTATGATGAAAGGTATATCCAAAAAATTATTTTTTAATAAACTAATGGCCACGTCATAATTATCGTCTTCAATAGAAAGATTCGCTATTAATTGAGAAGCGTAGCCGGTTAAAAAGCCTTTCAAGAGTAACACAATTTTCAAATTGAGCCAAGAAGTTCTTAAACTCTAATTTCCCAACCTCCTCACCACTAAATTTTGTACATTGGATTTTAGGCATGTGCATATACAGATGCTGTTCCGTAGAGCCATTTTGTATGGGTGATGGGGAAGGAGTTGAGACTGTAGCAGACGCTACTACTGGCCAAGGGATATTTGTTGAAGAAGAGGTTATCTCGTGAAAGCACGTTGGCCGAAGATTCCGGCCAATCAGGGACCAACAGGTGAGCTTGACCACGCGTGATTTGACTCCCTATAAAACAAGTCACACACTTTCTTTTCTCACTCTCTCTCTTTTCTCTTCTGCCGACCGCACACGCAGGACATCGTCGTCCCCCCCCCCCCCACCGGCTCGACCGAGGAGGTGGGAGGAGGCAAAAGTCAAAAAGTAGGTGATCTCTTTTAATTCCTACCACGAATAACGAACTTTTCTTTCAAGCACACCCACACATTACAATTGCCACAAAAATACATCAAACATGCTTGCATATACACATTCGTACAAACATGAACTTAAACAAAGCGAACATTTCACTCATACAAACAGAACTTTTCACTCCTTAAAATGAATTCTGTAACTGATAGCTTTACAAAATGTCTTAGTCAAATAAATTGTTTTGTTTTAATATAAATGTTTTACTCTAATTGTTGATTTTACAAAATACCATTCTTGTGTGTTAGCTTTATTATTCCTTCGCTTTCTTTCTAATATAATTTCAGATATTATAATAATGTTCTCTTTCTTCCCTTTGTTTGTTTTATTCTGTTAATATTATCCACACGTGGTCGGGCCATTCAAACAGTGGGAATGACATGTCGCTATAAAGGCATCTCTCCACAACCTTTGGTCGGGGGGACCTCACATAGGTTTAACCCTTTGTCCAAGAACAACCTCCGGCCATAAGACTATGTTTTCTATCTCCCAAAGTTTTTCCGATATGTGAGAAATAAATTCTGATTCGAGCAAACTACTGTGTTCTAAGTCGATATTTGCTTTTTTGCAAATTTCGTTAATTTTAGTGTTTGCCAAATCAATATCTACCATCCATTTATTAACCACATTCTGTTGCCCCACGAAATAGGAAGTTTTAAGTGAATCCTTACTTAGCATAATATCTATGACAGAGGTTACTTTCCTCTTAAGGGACTCCCGTGAAAATAACAATCATTTAATCCCTTTCAATTTTTAACATCGGTCATAATGTCACGATAAGGATCTGGAACACTTATACTAGTGGACTTTTGTTGGTTAACACCGGGTGACCGTTAACGCTGTTCGAATGACTAACGTAATTTTATATTGATAATAAACAGTTAATTAGACCAGACTTATAATTAAGAAGCGAAAGTTAAAGGACAAACTCACAGGTACAGAAAGAGAGAACAAAAAAATTCAACATTATAATTTACAATAAAAGTGTATATTTTCTACACTTCCGATTGGCTGAAATAAAATTGCTGTATTAAGACTCTTATCCAAGAAAGTGTGTATATTTTTTACGCTTCTGATTGGCTGAAATAAAATTGCTGTATTAAGAATCTTATCCAATAAAGAATGTATATTTTCTACACTTCCGATTGGCTGAAATAAAATTTCTGTATTAATACTCTTATCCAATCCATTTTTACAAAAAAATATTCGCTTGCTGCTGATGATTATTGTTGTTGTTAAGCGAGTCGGACCTGAATGCAGCGTCGAACATGAAGATGTCGATATTGTTTGCTTTTGATCGAAATCCTTTTCGAAAAGTTGGTGTACTTCATGTTCCTGAAGGATTTCAGGTTACTCCCTAACATCGATGTCAACGGGCACCAACGGTTGCTCCAAGTCGTTGAGGAAGATCATCATCTGTAGGCACTGAGTGGCAGTTTCACAGGCACTAACACAACGTTAGTATACTCACTTAGCATTGCGATAGATGACTGAATATCCTCGCTTGCCGTAGATTGTCCAAAGATGCATTGGCAAAAAGACAAGAGGCTGCCAGATCCCGATGCAGATGCCTTTAGATTTTACCAGAGCCTCTTTAGCTGGGCTGCAGCCCTAATACTGTTAGGTATCAGGTCAATCGACCATGGGTGACCCTGCGAGGAACCAAAGTTCCCGACGACATAGCTCTGACACTACCCGTTGCCACAGCCCTGCCCCGTTGAGGAGGGATTGGACTTTAGGGCTGATGATTGAACAAGCTTATACAGTTCATATGCAAATGCTCTCTTATTTCCTGAAGCATATTGATCAGTCCTCCAGACAGACGAATGGTGCTCATCGACTTCACTGACCCTTCTCTGTATAAGTTCATCTCTGGTGTTCATGACTACAAGATGATCATCAGTAAACTCCAAACATTATATTATTAAAACGGTTCACATCTTAAAACAACATTTTTATGAATATCTTATGGATTATTTTCTTAATTTTGCATCTAACATTTTCCAATTAATAGGAGATATTGTAGTGAAATTTCCTAACTTTCTTTTTGTTTAAAAATGTCGATAAGTAGTTGTGTATCTTTTTACTTTTTGTTGAATAAAATCTAAGTAATATTTTTTTTTATATTCTTGTGTCTTTCATTACAGAATGCAGTCATCATCATTCAGTTTAACGTCCATTTTACATGTTGGCATATATTGGCCAGCTTTTAGAAATGTACTTTCAAACTAACCTATCTCCAGCCATGTCTTTATTTATTCCTCTTTCTCTGAAGTTCATTCTTATCACTTCCTCCCATGTTTTCCTTGGCCTTTCCCTGTGAACTGACCCTGCTACTTCAACTCTTCTACATCTACTAAACCAAAAACTCTCATCCATTTTTTCAACATGCCCATAACATCAAATTCTACTCTCATGCATACATCTCCCTATACTGTCCAGATTTAATCTTCCTCTGAGGTCATCAGATCTAAGCCTGTCTTTAACACTCACATTACACATCCATTGTATCATTCTCATATCATTTATCTCCATGAAACGCATGTCCTCAACCCACACTCGCCAGGTTTCACTTCCATACATCATCACACTGCATACACAGGTTTGATAGATTCTTCCTTGAGTCGACAGTGGTAACGCTCTGCTGATTAGTAATGGTAGAAGTTCAATGAACTTACTCCACCCATTCCTAACTCTTGCAATCACATTAGCACCTGCAGTATCAAAATAAAATATTTTTAAGTGTCTGAAACTAAAGTTACAATTCTTAAAGTCAAATTTAAAATTGCTGCAGTTAAACTTAAAAAGATAAGGATAAAAGAAAATACTTTATATTCAACTACCGTACGTTGCAGTGAAGTTATCATAATTTTTTTTTTTTATTTGCTTGCAGATTTTTAAACTTAAGGTAGACAACTCCTATTATATTCTTCAATTTAAAATGAGTTATACCCCTTGTTGATTTTTATTTTTCAAGCAATTATTTTTAAATGTTTCATATTAGCAGTTGTCTGAGCCAGACTAAGTAATTTTTAAAATAAACTGTAGTAAAGTATGTTATATTGCTAAAAACATGGTAGAACAATAATAAATGGAAATTGGCTAGTCACAAGCAAAGTTTGATTTATTAGCTTAAATGCTATTTGAGTCTGACTTTAAAAATCCAACAAAATAACTTTATATGTTAGATAGTTAAAAGAATTTAAAAAGAAAAAAAAGAAAATAGAGGAAGAAAAAAGAATAAAATAATACTTTTAAAGCCGGAAATTGTTATACAGAAAGTATAATTTAATAAGAAATAATGACAAGGATTCAAATATTGGGCATATTTTGTTTTGATATTGTGTCTGATGCACTGCTTCTTCTACTGGGAATAAAAATCCATTGTCATGTCTACCACATTTTCCCAAATTGTAAAATGTCACCAAATTATAAAGCAAGAATAGTGTTATGGCATTCTGTCAAACTGTTTAAGCAAACAAAGATTTTGACTTTTATATAAAAAGGAAAGATTAAAATATCTGAAAAAAAAAAGCCCAAAGACGTAAAACTCCAATTGAAAGTTGAATTCTTTTTGTTATCTTTTCCTATTTTTTTCTCTCTCATTTGGTAATCACCATTTATCTCCCTTGTTTTCATTCTTTTTTTCTTTTTCTTCTTTTAATCTTTATTCGCAGGCCCCATGAAAATTCCACAGTGAACTGAACAAAATAGATTCTAATTCAATTATTTTAACGTATTTACTAGCAGGAAGACCTGACTTTGCTCGGCATTTAATGAGGAACACTATGTCCTTTTTCACCATAACATAACACCATATTAGTTTTTATTTTACTGCCCTCCTCGCCCGTTTCGCCCACTAATATAGTCAGAAGAAACTGAAATTTTGGAAAACTCTCTCAATTAGTGTTCTATACATATGGTTTAAATTTCATTAAAATCGGAAATATGCATTTGAAGTCTTAAGGTAGGTCTGCCTCCATAGCTTCCTTAGAGAAAGCACAGAAATCCTGCACATTGAGAGGCACATATAGATTCGGGACTACTTCCATTGTCTTTCTCAGAGAATTATATACATATGATTTAAATTTAAACAAGATAGGATATATTTGAAGTTTAAAGGTACACGTTCAAAACTTTATTTGTGAATTAAACGTGTATTTTAAAATTGTGAAATTATAGACACTCAAAATCTTTAGTGTGAAAGTGTCTTGAAATTACTAACAATTATAAAAAAACAAATTTGTTTTTTTACTTAAGAAAAATTACTATATTACTTTGATTGTCCGAGTCATCATTTTTTCCGACACTTAATAATAGACATTCTTTGCTGGTAGATTTACTATGAAGTAAAATGATAATATGCAAAATATATTTTTCCCTTTTCCGCCCAACTGCAGTGCAATGACAGATTCATGATCAGATCGATCTGCAATGTGAAATCTGATCAAACTCAACACATTAGGAGGATTTGCTGAAAGCACTATCTGTTATGCTGGTATGCTCTTGTAGAGCATTCAACTTCCTGAAGCATGGATGTCTTGAATTGCAAGAAGATTGGCCGGCCAAGGAAAACTTGCAAGCAACTAATTAGGCAAGACCATACAGAATGGAATTTGGAGACAGTTGATCTGCTGAACCGCGAAGACTGAAGAGTGAGCTTGCAAAATATCAAAAAACGTCTGACTTTGAACAAGGGAAAAGTGACGTTAAATGAAAAGAAGAAGAAGAAGAAGAATTTGTTTTAAGAAAGGAATATATACGTAATATTAAAGGAATAATAGATGTAGTATTTATTTACTTGTTACAGTATTGGTGGGTAATTGTCTCTCTGTGTCTATGGCTGTAATGCAAGATGATTATTGGAAATTAGTTTGGCAGCATGTGAACATTTTAGTAAGAATGGCGGTCACGTTGATAAATGTGGTTGAAGTAAACATTTATTTATTTATCTGAAAATAATCTATTCTGTATATTATTTTTGTTAATGAAGAAAAAGGGAAAAATATATATTTTGATGTTATTATTTCACTGCAGAGTAAATCTAGCAGCAAAGAATGTCTGTTATTAAGGGTAATAAAAAATAACGACTCGGACAATCAAAGTAATATACAGGGTGAGGCAAAATGATCTGACACATTTGTAGGGTTTAATAAAAGTAAATTAGAATTAACTAGCAAATATATGCTTCCTCCGGTCGCATATTTTTGGGGGCCTGGGTGGATGATATCATGCTGAACAAACATATTCTACACTGGCCCCCCCTAAGGAGAAGGTAATGACTGGGAGCATAGTATCATGACGAACGCTCCCCCCCCCCCCCAAAGGAGGAGTTAATGCCTGGGAGGATGATATAACAAGAGAACAGATAGTACACTATCTCATCCTTAAACAGAGAAGATAATCATGGAAAGATGGTATCATGAGGAACAAACATATACTATACTGCCCTCCAATAAAAGGAAGTAATGCCTGGGAGGATCGCCTCTATAAAAGTAGAAGATAATGCCTGTGAGTATGGTATCATGGAAACAGAACAGATACTACCCTAACCCTAACCACCCCCAGAAAGAAGGTAGTCCCTGGGAAGATGGTCTCATGACACCAGAACAGATATTACATTACCCTCTCTCCCAAAGGAGAATGTAATACTTGGGAGGATTTCCCACCCCCTAAAAAGGAGGAGATCATTCCTGGGAGGACGGTCTTATGACAGCAGAACTGATACTATACTAACCCCCCCCCCCCCACCCCCATTAAAAGATAATGCCAGAAATCATTTTTATTTCGGTCATTTAAAAATGCCTAGCCTTAAAAAAACATTATTTTCATGGTTACTTAGCATTTTGGTTAAAAGCAAAGTGTAGTATCTATTCTCAACATCCCAGCGACCTCAGATGTTTTACTATCAACGAAAATATTACATATATATAAGAAATATGACAATACAAAATTACAACTGTATATTACAGAATATTAATTTCTTAGAAGCTGTTTATATAAGAAATATGCAAATTAAAAAGATCCTAATGTGGTTGATGGTATTTGAAGTTTCTTATATATATTGTACTGTAGAATTTAATAAGAACAATCTGTTTTGATGTTATATGGAAAAATCTGTCGTATTTATTCATTTAGAAGACAGAAAAAACAACCTTAATAACGATTTTTTAAAAAATATGAAGCTATTTTTTTTGTAATTTAAAAAGCTTAGAGGAGGGAAGTTTCTTTCTTCTTTTTTCTTTTTATGGTTATCATCATCAGCAGCAGTAGGTAATCTAAGTTGTTAGTTCGTGTAAACATACGCATGTGTAAACGTGACCGCAATTCGAATTTCAAAATAATAATTTTGAATGTTAAACGTTTTTCATTAAATAATGGTAATTAATATTACTACAACTACTAATAATAATATTAATATGAAAACTATTGCATATATATACAAGAAAATTGGAGGAAAAAAACCAGAAATGAATTGTGCAGAATATTGATTTATTAGTAAGTGTTTATAAAATTATTATGCAAATGAAGCATCTGGATAAGTGTATTTTGTCAGTGTTCCGTTTGGTATATATAATGTATTTGAAAATATTAAAATGTATAATTGAATTAAATAAGCTTAACGTGTTTTGATATAAGATAATTGGGATAAATGGAAAAGGATTTCGCATTTATTCATTTAGATAATAGTGGAAAAAAGTATTTTTATTTTCCAAATAAACATATGATGCCATTTTGTTTTTATGCTGTTTGAATAATGAAAAAAGCATTTTATTTTCCAAATGTACACATTATGCCATTTTGTCGTTTGAGTAATAAAAAAAATTGTTATTTTAATTTTCACAATGTATACATGATGATATGTTGTTTTATTAAAAATAGCATCACCTGAATTAAACCTGTGTGATTTTTTTCTGGCGATATCTGAAGTCAAAGGTATACACTCATTGCCCTCGATTTATTGAACAATTAAACTTTAAACACAGCTTTCTTATTGACAAATGTTCATGCAAAATGATGAATACACTGCCTTCTGATATCTTCAACTCCTCTGCTACCTCATGCAATTTCAATTTACAATCGGCTAAAAATAAGTGTGTGGACCTTTTATGTTTTCCAGGACAACTGCCGAATTTGGGCGACCTGAACATTCAGCATCATTTGTGTATGTACTGTTAAGTTGTTACTTCCCTTTGTATTAAGATAAAAAGAGTTCTGTTCCTTTGTGACAATTTCTTAGAGTGAGCTCCCATGCTTGTTGTTGTTGATTATTGACTGGGAAAACAAAGATGGCGGCTGGGACAAACATATGTGTGTTTATCATTATATTTATGTGATAAGTAAACTAGCAAAAGCTGTCTTCTTTTGTGTGATGAGAAATTATCTTGCTCAGCAAACGTGGAAACACATTTAAAAGAAAGATGGCTTCATTTACAAAACATCCACCTATTTTGATAAATGAAGAGGTATATGCTGAATGGAAACAAGATATAGGCATATGGTCTATATTTACAGATTTATCTAAAGAAAACTGTATTTTTGTCACTACTACAAAATATAAGAGAATGTGTTCGATATTTGGCAATAACATATATCGATGTAGCAATTGGATTGAATATAATTATAGACAAATTAGACGAAATTTACTTACAGGATAAAAATACGATGGTATATATGTCATTAATGAATTTCATTCCTACAAAAGGGCGACCGGAGTTAATATAAATGACTTTTTGGTATGATATGAATTTCTGTATAAAAAATTACAGAAATTTGGAATTACTCTGCTAGAAGGAGTCCGGACCTTTTTTGTTCTGGATGCAGCAAATGTATCAAAAGAAAATTAAGCTTGCCATATGCAACAATGAAAGATATATTGAAGAAAGTGTTTTCTGATATTTCATCAAGGAATGTTAAACGCTCCCTGCTATCAAAGAAGAAGCTAAAACAGTAAATTACAACAGATTCAGACCAGGTGAACTTTACTTTGTTTAATGTTGATTAATGTTATCGAACATGGATAAATGATTCTTATTCTAATGTAAAAATGTCCAATCTTGTGAAAGAGACATTTGGTATGGCAGTGTTGGACACTGTTTGTTCACAAACTGTTGCTGAAGAACTTTGGTTTAACATATTCTTTGATACATTAAATGACCGAGATAAGCAGTTAGTAGAAACTGTTAGGTCTAACAGAATATTTTCTTTTGAAGATGGACTGAAAACAAAAGCTATTATAACAGTTAAATTTCCTGTAACAATAGGGGGTATAAAAGGGGTCAGAGGTTATATTGAGGCCGACATCGTCAAAAATGATTTACCCTTGTTATTAAGTCATAAATCAATGAAAACTGCAGGAGTACTACCAAATTTTTAAAACGACAGCTGTCACATTTTTGACAGATATATTGAATTTCAAATCACAACTTCAGGACATTATAGTCTGCCACTCAAACGTGTATAATCCATTGTGATAAAATGAAGAGAGACAACTGCATGTATGTGGAAATCAATTAAGAAGTGTCCCTTTAAAATCAAAATCAGATACAAACTTTTATTTCAGAGTCACTGATGATTTTGACTGTTGCATGACTAAATGAAGAGGAGAGTGTAATATTATAGCACGAGTGAACACCCTATGTGAAAAACGACAGAATAAATTTATGCACTGATATTCAGATATTAGAATTACATCAGTAATTTAATTTTTTATATATAAATTATTACCATTCCTGACAATCTGCAGAAAAAAAAAAATCTACCATTCACTTTTTATTTAGTGGAAGATTTCTTTCCAAATTCATTTCAGACGGCAAGAGTTGTCTGACTAGCTATTTGCTTTCCAATTCAAGTGTTGTTTTTTTTTAAAATTGCAATATGATAATTCGGGACTGAACTATAATGATGTTGGAAAAAAATGTGAATCATTTCTGATGACCTAAAGAATAAAACACCAACTGTTGACTTTGCTTTTTAAAATTTTTTCTTCCTTTGATTGTTGGGAGATGGAGAGCGGGTAGACATTAAAAAAAAATGACGCCAGACATCAACGATGTTAGCAGAAGTGAAATGGTTAAAAAAATGAAATTGAGAGAGACCAATCGTTGCTCACATAAGAAAGAAAGAAAATGTTTCAAACTGGAAAGTTTAAAAACGAAAAAAAGAAGAAAGAAAAACGTATAAATCTGTATAGAAAGCAGAAAAGAAAGTAAGAAAACGCCTCATTATGAAAACAGATTTGTGTTCTCCCTTCCTTTATTCACCGAGCAGATTTAGTGTGACAGGACGGATATATATTTACAAATAAATACACGTTGCTCTTTATTATAGAGTGGAGGATTTTTAGGGTGGCAATGATTTGGTCCCAACAAGTGTCGGTCTAATGGAAACTCTGAACTTTTGATAGCAAAAATAAATCCTTCAATTAGGTGACCTAATGTGTCTAACTAGATGACCTAATGGGTCTAATTAGGTCACCTAATGTATCCAATTAGCTGACCTAATGTGTCCAATTAGGTGACTTCATGTGTCCAATTAGATGACCTAATGTGTCCAATTAGTTGACCTCATGTGTTCAATTAGTTGACCTAATGTGTTCAATTCGGTGACCTAATATGTCCAATGAGGTGACCTAATTTGAAAAATACTTCTTGAATTTGATGACCTGATTTTGACGACCGGATGATACTAAAGTATGTGTTCATGCAATTTTATAAAGATCTGTTGAAGACAGTACTAATACGCGGTAGAATGTATAAATGGAATTGGATGTAAAAAAAAAGGGGAGGACATAAAAGTTTTTCCTTTTAAACAAAATATTTCAGGATCATGTGGCATTTGGCCATGGAAAGCCTGCTTATCTAGTAACAGGATTAGTATAAGCTAAAAGTCAGAGAGAGAAGAAGAGACTGTTGATATGTAACAAAATGATGTTAATGTTTTCATTCACATTTTACATTACCTCCCCTTCAAAAGAGTTCCAAAACTCTGGATGTCACAATACAAATTAATTTAGTATAAAATAAAATCCTTTCTGTCCCGACGTTCAGGGTTCGCATAGCAATCTACCTCGACGGTGAACACGCTCGTTCTAGAATCAAAGTTGGCACAAACAAAAGTAAAGACACATTCTTATTTTTGGAAGAAGATCATTTCATTCAACTTGTTGATATTGCCCTACATCATTGCTGACAGTGAGAAGAAAGGTAGCGTATTGCAGAAACGGAGCCCCAGCTCCTTGCTTTGTTCAACACTGATTTCTAAGTTCTTATCTTAAGTCTGCTTGTGTTGCCTTTCAAAAGTCGCTTGAAATTTTATGCGCGTCTTTCCTTTCCTCTGATGTTATTTCCTCTAAATTATTCTTTCCCTCGAGGTTGAGACGGTACATATCTGAACATTACAAACAAAATAGGATCTTTGAAAACAATGAAAGCCAGTTTTACCAAAAGAAACAAAAACAGAACAACCGGACCCAACAGAAACAAAACACTTCTGGGGCAATGTATGGGAGAAGCAACAAGACCACAACCGAAATGACGAATTGCTGAAAATCATGAAAAGAAATTGAAGAAGGAATAAAAACCGAAATTAATGAAGAAACACTTAAGATGACCCTAAGAAAAATGGCAAACTGTAAAGCACCAAGACGATTTGAATCTCTTTGAAAAACAAAGTAACTAGAAAAGATCATAAACACAACTAGAATCTTTAGCCAGGACATTCGAATGGAATTCGGAATGGAGAAGTGTGCACTACTAGAGATGAAAAGGGGAAAACTAGAAACAGCAGAGGATACATGGAGCTACCCAACTAAAAAGGATGAGGGCACTTGGCGAACATGATACCTATAAATATGTGGGCGTTCTGGATACAGACACAATCAAATCAACAGAAATGAAAGAGAAGATTGAAAAAAATATCTGAGAAAGACAAGAAAACTCCTAGAAAAACAAATTATATAGTAGAAACATGATAAAAGAAATAAATACCTTGGTAGTATCACGCGTAAGATATTCTGAACTCTTATAGTCTGGGCAAAAGAAGAATTCAGGCACCTTTATATACACCTTTTTCTCGCTTTTCACAAGTCGAATATTTTGATTTCAAGCCCGTCCTCGTTTTAACTGGGCAGAAGGTTTGATACATGCGTGACAAGTGGCTGCAAAACACAATTAATAGGGCAGGTATACGCACACACGCTGACTCGGCATGCAGCAATATTTCTTGTTGCATAACTCATTCTTGATTCCTTGCTGTTTGTTGGTTGTTGTAAAGGTCATGATTGGCATAAATACGAAACTAACATAAAGGGAAGGAATCAGGTATTGACTATATACGAAAGTATGTATATAAGACGGCAGTGATATCTGGACGAGCGAAGAGTAAACGTCTCTACTTCCTACCGGATCCCTGTTAAACGCAAACCACTCGGCGTATTCTTAATTTAGTATGTCCTATGTAATTTAGTATATAACAGGGGCGAACGAGGATATTTTTTATCTCTTAACAGAGATAAATTACCGTACTATTCAAGGATTTTTTTTTTTTAAGAAAATTTGCAAGGACGGCAAGAAAAAAAAAAGAAAAAAAAAAAGTCGACACGTGCGAATTTTGCTACCTAAAGTAGTAAAAAGTACGGATTTCTTTGGTAAGAACTAACGGGAAAGTAAAAAAAAATTTGTACTCGAAATAATTTTAAGGTAAAGTGAACTTTATCTGTATGTTGACGAAAAAATATTTGGGAAGCACAAGCTGAATTCGAAACCTGCACCGTGAGATTACGAATTTCGAAAGAAAAAAGTACGCTTACGATTTTTTTTTCCTTTAAACAATTCAGAAATTATTGTCATATTTTTTTCTCTCCCCAAGTGCAGCCGTATTTTTGTGAAAAATAATTGTTGCTTTGTCTAAAGTAATTGTCAGAATTTCACTACTCTCCCGATACTGGCGTTACATTTCCAGCATACTATAGAAGGTACGAAACAGTTTTTACAAAAAGATGTTCGGACTGGACCGACAAAGAAAAAGTTACGCTGTTACTACAAAAACTGAGGACGGACGAAAACACCAAGTATGCTAATTTAATTTTACCCCAAAAAACCGGAGGAAGTGAATTTTGAAGAGACAATTAATACCTTATCTAGAATATTTGATAAAAGAGACAGCCTTTTTCATTCTAGATATAAATGTTTAAATTTACAGAAGTCGGAATCCGAAGACTATTTAGAATATGCATGTACTGTAAATTGCTTATGTGAATCATTTAAATTAAATGAAATTTCGGCAGATTTATTTAAATGTTTAATCTTTGTACAAGGACTCACAGCACCAAGGGACAAAGATGTCAGACCCGGATCCTGACAATTATGGAGTCGGACCCGAATGTAACTTTACAAAAAGTAACCGAGGAGTGTCAACGTCTCATTAATATCAAAAGAGACAACACCCGCATTGAAGAAAAAAGCGTTTACAAGATACAATATGTAAAAAGGCAAAGGACCTCTAGAATATACAAAACCCAGGAACAAAAGACTCCCAGAATGTACAAGGATCAAAGTTGTGAATGCTGCGGAAGTACAAGACACACCAAAAAGATCTGCTGGTTCAAGAATAGGATATGTTACAAATGTGGATTCAAAGGCCACAAGGGAACATATTGTAACCAGAAGAAAAAACGAAGGACCGACAAAGTTAATACGCTTCGCACAAGGAAAGAGAAAAGCTGCGAAAGGTGTAAATATGTCGATGTAAAGATAAATGGACATCCTGTAACATTACTCCTGGATAGTGGTGCGGACATTAGCATCATAGATGAAGATATCTGGAGAAGGATCGGTCGACCTGAACTAAGAGAAACCAGCAAGATGGCGAAGAGTGTGTGCGGCAAAAGGTTGGAATTCAAAGGAGAACTGAGGTGCAATGTGTCATTTGGTGGTCAAACACACAAGTCCAAAGTGTACGTAGTACCAGGAAGGAACACTAGTCTATTTGGAGTGGATTGGATTGTCCTGTTCAACTTATGGGAACGACCGGTTAATTCTTTTTGTAATAGGTTGACCACAGAGAAATCAAACCAAATAGAAGGCTTCATGGACGATTTAAATGCAGAATTCCCAAAAGTTTTTGCCGAAAAACTTGGATACTGTGTGAAAACAGAAGCAAAATTTAAGGTGAAGAAAAATGCCACCCCAGTGTTCAAACCTAAAAGAAATGTACCTTTTTCATCGATGGACGCAATAGAGAAGGAGTTGGAGAGACTTCAACAATTAGACGTCATTGAAAAGGTTGACCACACGGATTGGGCAAGTCCGACGATATATGTGAAGAAAAAGAATAACAAAATAAGAGTCTGTGCTGACTTTTCGACGGGCCTTAATGATTGTTTGCAGGACCACAATTACCCCCTTCCGTCGGCAGAAGATCTATTCTCAAAACTAAACGCAGGAAAAATTTTTTCCAAAATAGACCTCTCGGATGCATACTTGCAAATCAAAGTCAATGACGAATGTTCAAAGTACCTGTGCATTAACACGCATAAGGGTATTTTTAAACTAAAAAGACTTCCATTCGGATTAAAGGTCGCCCCTGCTCTGTTTCAACAGGTTATGGATACGATGTTCGCAGGATTGGAATTTTCAATGGCATACCTTGACGATATCCTGATTAAGAGCAGAAATTTGCATGAACACAAGAAGCACGTCAGAGAAGTATTTAAGAGAATAGAGGAGTTTGGTTTCAGATTGAGCCCGGAGAAATGTGATTTCTTTATGGAAAGGATCAGATACCTTGGTCAAATAATCGACAAAGAGGGACGAAGACCAGATCCACAACGGGCCGAAGCAATTGAAAAGATGCCTGCTCCAGACTCAGTACCGAAGCTACAATCATTTTTGGGATTGGTTCAATATTACGCGATATACATACCTAATGTGCATAATTTGAGAGCTCCTCTTAACGAGTTACTAAAAAAGGGTAGTAAATGGAGTTGGAATAAGGAATGTGAATCTGCCTTCCAAAAAATTAAGAAATGTCTACTATCAGACTTGGCATTAGCGCATTTTGATCCAGACAAGGAGTTAGTACTAGCAACGGACGCCAGTGATTACGGCGTTGGCGCTGCATTACTCCATAAGTATGAGGATGGAACAACAAAAGCAATCGCTCATGCATCAAGAACTTTGGTTGCAGCTGAGAAAAACTATAGCCAGATTGAAAAGGAGGCTCTGTCGATAATATTTGGAGTCAAAAAGTATAATCGATTTCTCCATGGACGGACCTTCACATTGCAAACAGACCATAAACCCTTGATTACGATATTTGGATCAAAGAAAGGCATTCCTAAGCATACCGCAAATCGACTACAGCGATGGGCTGTAACTCTCTTAAACTATCAGTTTAGGATGGGGCATGTGTCATCGAAAAAGTTAGGACACGTGGATGCACTATCAAGGTTGATTCCAAAAAGAAACGAAAGTTTCGAAGAGACAGTAATTGCTGCTCTTAAAGATGAAAGCGAATGTACAAGTTCAATGTGTAATATGATACGTGAACTCCCAATAACCCTTGAAGAGATTAAAAGGGAAGCTGAAAAAGACATTTTCATAAAGAAAATGAAAACTCAATTAGGACTGAGGGAAAAAAGTAACAAAGTAGGACAAACTACATTTTTTTCAATTTGTGAAGGTGTACTTATGTATGCTGATAGAATCGTAATTCCACAGGCATTACGAAGGAAAATATTAATGGAATTCCATACAGGTCATCCTGGCATTTCAAGAATGAAATCCTTAATTAGAGGATACGTATATTGGCCTGGTATGGACAAAGAAGTAGAAAACTGTGTCAAAGCATGCAAAGGATATCAGTTAGCAGCCCGAGATCCGCCAGTAAAAACGACGCCATGGCCGAAAACGGACCTACCCTGGTCACGTTTACATATTGATTATGCCGGACCTCTAAATGGTTTTTTCTACTTAATTGTAGTAGATTCTTTCTCTAAATGGCCAGAGATATTTAAAACCAGACATCCAACTGCAAGGAACACTGTAAATGCACTTAACGAAATCTTTAGCCGTTTTGGTGTACCAAAAACCATAGTAAGTGACAATGGTACAGCATTTACAGGTCACAAATTTAAAGAATTCTGCAAATCGCTGAATATTCAACATATCACGACACCTGTTTACCATCCTAGGTCGAATGGGTTGGCAGAAAAATTTGTGGACACATTTAAACGGGCAATAAAGAAAAACCTGAATATGGACACAGATGAGCAAACTATACGAACATTTCTAGCAATCTACAGGGTAACCCCGAACCCAAATAACAATGTTAATTCATCCCCTGCAGAACTGATGTTTGCTAGAAAAATTAGATCTATCTTCGATAGACTTATACCTGAGAAGAAGAAAAGTTCTAAAAGAGAAAACTTGAAAGTAAAGTGCTATTCCTCAGGGGACAAAGTGTATTTTAAAAATTTTCAGAATGGAAAAAATCATTGGGTGGACGGTTTCATTATGAAAAGAATTGGGAACATGGTTTATACCATTCAAGGCCCAAGTTTTGTCTGTAAAAGACACATAAATCTAATCCGTCCCAGAATTTTGCAAAATACAGAAGAAATCCCAATGGAAACATTATGTGATACATTTGATATACCAAAGCCAGTGTGTATACCTGAAACCATAAATGTATCCCCTGAACATACCATACGGGGTGGACAGAATTCCTTACCGCAGGTAACGCAGACCAGAAGGAAGAGCACCAGAAAAAGGAAAAGCATCAGGCGTTTAAGCCCTGATCCTAAAAGGAAACGGTACTAAAGCTAAAATCGGGAAAATTTAAGCTTCGGGGGAAGGTGTTGTAAAGGTCATGATTGGCATAAATACGAAACTAACATAAAGGGAAGGAATCAGGTATTGACTATATACGAAAGTACGTATATAAGACGGCAGTGATATCTGGACGAGCGAAGAGTAAACGTCTCTACTTCCTACCGGATCCCTGTTAAACGCAAACCACTCGGCGTATTCTTAATTTAGTATGTCCTATGTAATTTAGGATATAACATTGGTGAAGCAATGTATAAGTAAAGCTGATTTTAAATATTGTGGAAGAGTGAAAAAATTTAATTTTAAATTTTTAGCTTTAAAATATTTGTCTTTTTTGAGATAACAAAAATGCTAAAAAAATCTTTTCTTTTAAATGATATTAAAAAAAATTAATGCACAAAACGTGTTTATCTATACACCTCTTTTTTCCTTGTTAACAATAATGGGAAAAAAGAGAGACAAAACTTGCTTGTGTATCAAAGAATTGAAAATTTATTAACAATAAATTGAGAAAAAAAGATTAAGATAAGAAAAGAGGTAGACATGCATATATGTTCATATGTCATTCAAAAAAGAAAATATTAACAAACAAAATGTACTCACAGTTCACAATTTACAATATATTTTTTTACAGACGTGGAAATTCTCTTGTATATTTTTTTTAGTTCGTTCATCAGTGGGCAATAAAATTTCTCTTGAAAAAAAGTTCTTTCATTTCTCAGAGAAAAACGCTCTAAGCAGACGACATTTTCATTGAACAAAAAGCAAAATTCTTCGTTTTTTTTATTCAAGTAATAATTTAACAAATATTACTCAAGTTTCTGAAAATCAAATAATTATTATTCTCTAACTTAATTAAGTCTAATATTAATTTTTTAAATAATTAAAACTCCTTTTTTTATATTTCAAATGCAAATTTCTGGACCACAGACCTCCAATCAAAACCAACCCACGATGACTTTATTCGTTTACTCTTTGAATAAACGTATATTAAATTCAATAAATTCAATAAATCTTTTAAATCATTTAGTCGTTCTGACTAAATAATAAGTATTTATGTATTTAAAAAAAAATTTTTTAAAAGATATTTCACCCCAAACAAGGCAGGTCGCCATTGTAGACGTAAGGGGCTACTGAGAATTAGGGAGTAGGTTTGGGTGTCATCCATAGTTGGGAGCTGTGCAGCAAGATGTCTGTTTACATTAGTTTTAAACCTCTGCATGTCGGTACAGTCGGGGAAACAGGGAGCAGGAAGGAAGTTCCAGAGGCTGGCAGCACCAGGAAAGAAGCTGCTGGAGTAGTAAGCTCTCTGGTATCTGGGGACCTCCACAGTGAATGGATGGGACTTAGCTGATTGTCGGGTTGTTCTAGTGTATTTGCATCGAGGGGGCACTAGAGCAGCAAGTTCATCGGAGCACAATCCATTGAAGTATTTGTAAAACAAGCACAAGGCTGCAACATTGCGGCGATGAGACAGGGGCTGGCTTGGTGGATAGTGAGGGACCTATTAAGTTGGTGACTCTTTTTTAGACCTTGTCTAAGAGGGAGAGACTAGTGGATGATGTACCAGCCCAGATGTGACAACAATACTCCATACATGAGTGGATTGTGGCTTTGTAGAGATACATGATAATGTCAGGTGTGAGGAGTTTACTAGCACGGTAGAGGAAGCCCACCTTCTTTGCTGCAGCCTTGGCAATGTCTTCAATGTATTTGTTCTAATTCATGTTACCTGTGAATGTTAGACTGAGTAGTTTGAATGTTGAACTCTTAGGTAGGATGTTATTTGCCATGACAATCGGTGGTTGAAGAGGTTTCTTGTAGTTATTGAAGGAAAGGAGCTTTGTCTTTGTGGCATTAAAAGTTACCAACCATTTATGACCCAAATCCACTACAGCCTGGAGGTCATTTTCTAAGGATTCAGCCATTGCCTTGGATATGATCGCGTCCGTTTTGCCCACATGACGAGAGTAGAGCGTGGTGTCGTCAGCAAATATAGCTATCTCAGACTCGATGTCATCAGGTAGGTATTTTATGAAAATCAGGAACAATAAAGGTCCAAGGATGGATCCCTGGAGTACACCCGTATTTACATCATGTTGCTTAGATGAACGGCCATTGAGGACAATCTGGATCTTTCTTTTGTTTAGGAAGGATCTAATTATATTAAAATTCGTCCAGTAATACCATATGAGTGAATTTTCAGAAGGAGCGCCTTATGTAATACCTTGTCAAAGGCCTTGGATATATCAAGTGCTACTGTCCTAGCTTCACCTGCCTTGTACAGTATATGATATATACGTTCAGAGATGACCGTTAAGATATTTTCAGTAGATCGTGCTTGTCTAAATCCATACTGGCAGTCAGAAAGAAGTTTAGCATTAACTAGGTGCCGAACTATCGCTAGATTGATTAAGGATTCAAAGATTTTAGCAAAGATCGGGAGTAGACTGATTGGGCGATAGTTCTGAGGATCTGTTCTATCCCCAGAATTCTTGAAGACTGGTACCACAGAGGCAATTTTCCCGCAAGATTCAGCAAAGCATTTGTTGTATAGTTTGGAGAGGACAGGGGCCAGTTCTGCAAAGCATTTCTTTATTACTATTACCGTATAAGATCAGGCCCACAAGCTTTGAAGGTGTCAAGGTTTTTATGATGACCCTGACCTGAGATGGGGTGATGACCAGGTTTTCAAGTGTGGCTTCAGTCCGCAATGGCAATTTAGGGAGAGGTTGGTTTGTTGAGTCCAAAGTGGAGTTTAAGGCGAAACGCTGGGAAAGTAGTTCAGCCTTATCAGCTGCCATGCAAACGACATCATTGTGGTTTGATAGCGGGGGAATCGTTGATTGTCCATTGTTCACCATACTATTATAGATTTTCCAGAAATCGTGAGTGCCTAGTTTCTGTGACTGAATGCGTTTTTTGGTTATCTCTGTATACCTTCTCTTTGCTTCACCTATCACTGCCTTACAATTATTTCTTGATTCTATAGATTTCTGTCTATTCGCAGTTGACTTATGGTGGACGAACTTTCAGATGCTTGCTGCCTCTTAGCAATGGCAGCTGCACATTCCGAGGTGAACCATTGAGCGGAGTGGGGTTTGCTGAAGAATTTTCGCATGGGGACATAGGCTTCAAAGCCTGCTTTGACTCATTCAGTTAACTCATTTTCACACTGATCAGCAGGGAGTGGGAAAGTTTCCCTCTATGGGGCGTCGCTGATGTGATTTCTGATTGACTCAAAATCATCCTGCTTGTAGTATCTCGTTGTTTTGAGCAACGGCTCATCAGCTTTTGGACGAGATTTTAGGGTGATAGCAATCATAACCACAACGTGATCAGTGTTTCCGAGCGGACTATGGGCTTCAGTCACACAAGCTTTGGGCAGTGAGGTCAGGAACAGGTCGAGAAGTGAGGCTTGCTGGTCTACTCGATCAGAGAGTCGGGTCAGGAAAGCGACAGTCTGTGAGAGGGAATGAGCTAAGGAGAAATTATATGTAGAGTTACCGGCTGCGTCATAAGGCTCGAGAATCCCAGCCAGTCATGGTGGTGTGTATTAAAATTCCCAAATACATGTAATTGGAAATTCGAGTTGAGTGAGAGTGTTCTATCTATGCTTTCAGAGACAGAGTTTAGCAGGGTACAGTCCTGGGTCGAAGGTGAACGGTATAAGAAATATAAGTAACTGACACTGTGATGTAAAGTCAATCTAAAGCACACATAGGCTTGGTCATCTGATTCTAACCTATGATCTCTAGTCAGGGGGAGGGTGTTCCCAACATAAAATCCTAGCCTGTGCATATGTTTGTCAGAGTCTTTACGGTAGAGAAGGAGGTAGTCAGTCATGTCAAAGTGTTGAGAGGAGGTTGAGGATTGAAGGTTCGTTTCACTAGTGCTAGGATATCCGGGGTGTGTGTCAGGAAAAAGTTTCTACGTCATTGATGTTGGTTCTAAGTCCCCGGATATTATTAGTGAATACGAGCCTCAAGGGCGAAAGCGAAGATGTTTTGTGTTGGGTGTCTGGTATAGGGTTGATTTTTTTATTTTGCAATGACATGTTTGTTTTTTGATAGAGTGGGGTGGACAAAGTGGGTTCTTGTTAGGTGCTAATAAGCTCACACAACCAGTCCATTAGTCGTGACCTGGTCCATAAGGGTTGTGGCCTCGAGAGAGCCCACCGGGGATAACTGTAGGGTTCCTTTCCGTGCGCGACATGGCACGCACAGCTACCCACGATATTATACAACTGTTGATGAAGCAGCCGTTCTTAGCCCTATCGAAGAGTTTGGGCTCCTGTCCTTAGTCGGAAACAGCAGCCAGACAAGCTGTTTAACCTGTACCCTCAACTTGTCGGAACAAGAGCGACCCAGATCGGTCATGTAAGACTTAGTGATGAAAAAACTTTCCCCAAGTTGCCCAGATAGAGAGAAAGAGAGACGGCATTCATTGTCCTAGTCAGGAAACAAGGCCAGGCACTGGGTGCCTTTGAGGTATTCCACCACTGGTACCTCTGCTCCTGGCTAATAGACAGAGAAGGAGTGCAAAGGCCGGGCGATAGGCAGAGCCCATCTACTCCTTAAGCACTTTTAGGTTTGCAAACCGGATATTTTGTTCGAGATTCCAGCTCTAGGAAGGTTATCGATCAGAACTAATGAGGCCTCCCTCCCCAACGGTTTGCTGCTAAGACGTAAGTGGTTATTAGCAAGGTTTTATTATCAGAGTTTTCTTTCTCTTAGTTAGATGGCCTTACAAGGTCTACGGGTTCAACACAGCAAAAGGGGATAGCCTGCGCCCGTGTACTAGTCGGGTATTTCCGTGCCTCTGCAGGTATGATAAAAAAAATAAATAAAAATTAAAAAACTCAATATATATATATATATATATATATATATATATATATATATATATATATATATATATATATATAAGAATAAGTCTAGCCACCGCCTTCTAGAGATAATAAAGGACTGAAGATAGGTTCCCCTCTCACTCTATCATAAGCAAAATTTATTGTGGGGACATTTCATCGGCCATTATGGTGGGTAGGAGGGTTTAATCGATGAGGGTCCACTTAGCTATGACGTTACAGTATAAAAGGCAATTTAGTAGTTGCGTTAGAGATCAAACTACCTGGAAAAAATATTGTTTAATTAAGAAGTAGTCATCGCAACATTAATGCATGGATTATTTAATACAGAGACAGTTCAGAAATAAGAAGTTAAGAACTTAGCTTTGTTTTTTTAAATTTCACCTATAAGCTTTGGGTTCATTGGTGTCTCCATTCTCGGTCGGTGGCAGATGTAGTAATAACGAAGGTCGCAAATCACTCTGTCAACTTCCAAAGCAGATCTCACCGTTCGTTACGTGCACTTGCTTCGCACCGAGTCGAATGAGATGGTACGAGACCCGCTTTTATTATACTGAGGCACACCTAATTTGCATGCATGCAATGAGACTTTGCGAGACTCTGCATGAACCTTTATTACATACGGTTCATGGACGCCATGTTGGATTCCTTTCTTTCATCCGCAGCGCACAGGACAGACAAACACGAGGACGTTTTGCAGGTAAGCCCCCTTCATGTTCCCTACACTCCCCCCCTGATCTCATGATCACAGAGATGGCAGGGAGGCATCGATCGCCTTCGCCGGTTGCTTCTTTGGAGGGGGACAACGCAAGCCTCATCTTCGCTTGTGCTCTCGTCCGCGGTCTGAGGGTCAAGAAACATCGCGTCCACTGGGATACTGCTGATATCCTGCTGATATCCGAGTCACTGTCTGATGGGGCTGCTGCAAGCCAGAGCGATGCCTCACTGCTCTCTGACTCCGACTGGCTTTTGTCGTCCAGTGATGGTTGCGTTGCTAACCGTAGGTCTCTAACGTGACGGGGCATACCGTCGACTCGCACTGCCTGTGGGCTGATTACCTCAGTGACGCATCCAACTCCATATTCTGTTGTACACTTGCCGCGCGAGTTCTTAATCCAGACGACATCCCCTTTTTTCAGTTTCTCTTTGGTTACTTCCAGTTCGGGCAGCGAGTTAGTCTCTATGCCTTTCACCCTGACGTGATACCTGTGCAAGGTGTCGGCCGGCGCTGTAGAGGGTGAAACATTATCCTTTGGGGTTACGTTATACAGGTAGACTGCCTCAAATACCGTGCAGCCCGTCCTGCCCGCGATGGTTTTGACGGTTCTGTGATTCCGCTCGATGACCCCATTTCCACTCGGTACGTGGGCGCATCGAAACCTCAGATGTACTCCCCAGCCATCAGCAAACTTTCTGAACTGCTCACTAGTGAATGCAGCGCCATTGTCGGTTAATATCTCCGTTGGGGGGCCACGTTCAAGAAAAATACTGTTTAACTGATGGACGATGATGGCTGCATCTTGCCGGCGCAGCATGCGCCATATCGCAAACCTGGATGGACCGCAATCATTGAGAGTCAGGAAATCCTCGCCGTTGTGGTGAGTAATATCCATCGCCAGCCGACTCCAATGGCTTTCCACTCCCAGCTTTCCTTTCTCCCAGTGAACGGGTGCTGGATCAATGGATTGGCATGCTACACAATCTTTGACCACTTTCCTGACATCTGCCTTCTGTACTCCTGGTTCAACCAACTTAGCGAAATATAGGGTCCGCTTGACCCCAGGGTGCCCGGTTTGTTGGTGGACTTCTTTGATGTGATTAGATCGAACGGGGCTCACGGAAGCGGCGCAGGCGGGCTGCATGGGTTCAATAGTCTTTCTTATGGCATCAAGCCATCTTTGAGGTACTCTCGTCAAACAATCTGCTTTGTTCAGGCTGGATTTTACCAGGGACACCTCTATTGACAGCGCATATTCGTTCACCAGCTTCATGATCGTGTTGAGCCGCCGTCGGATGAGCATCTCGCTCGTGGCTTTGGTTCGTACTCTGGCCCTTTCGGTGAGAGTATCTGAAATCCACTTATGGACGCAAGCAGAATCTGTGAATAGTCGCAGGGTGGTCGTCTTCCAAAGGATTGCCAAGTTTATCCCCTTGATAACTGCATCAAGTTCTGCCAGGTTTATGTGCTGGGAGTCCTTTTCTGGGCGTAACCAGCAAGCGTCTTCCACCACCGTTCCATCATGGACCACCGATACGCCAATGGCGAGAGAGCTTGCATCAACCCACACACTAAGGTTCTGGCTGTCGACGCACCATCTGCCCCGTCCCGTGCTGGGTCTTCCTTGTGCACCCTGGTGAGGACCTCTTTGAGCATTGTATTGAGAGGGACGTCATGAGTTTCGTCATCCCATCCAGTGGTGACGTCGGAGGCTCTTCGCTTAATAAATGCCACCGCAACACGAAGCCAGCCGCCCACAGGAAGGTGTCCAACTAACTTTTCGCACAAGGAAAATACGTTTCGTCGTGTAACAATACAAGGCATGTCCGGGGTTTCATTTCCTTGTTTCCAATACAGAACGTCATCTTCCTCCCAGACCTGCAAACCAAGTACCCGTGCGCCATCCCGTAGCATTTCCGGTTCCTTGCTGAGAAGGCCAAAGTTGTAGAGATGCTCCCTCACGCACGCCGCAGATACAATTTCCTCGTCCACGTACACGTCATCAATATATGCAGACGTTGCCTGCTGAATGTGCTCATCTTTAGTCAGAATGGCGTCAACAATCATTTGCATAATTGATGGCGCCACATTAAGTCCAAATCCCATGCGGGTTAGGCAATACCTTTTCCCCCTGATGAGCACCATTTGATAGGGCCATAGTGATCTGTGTACACGTACTTAAAGGTATGCTTTGTGAAGATCCAGTACATATACATTAGATCCCGTTTGCCGCCATTCCCTCAACTTTTCAGTGCATACGTCCGCGCGAGCTGTAAAAGGATCCACGTGCTCATTCAATTCTCGATAGTCGAGCACCGGCCTCACCTTCTGCTTATTCTGTTGGATAACCGCCATTAACGAGATCAGGCACTTTGGGGGACCCAATTCCTTCTCTGAATAAGGAACTAGCCATCCATTACTAATCCAAGTTTGTAGTTCCTTGTCGTATTCTGCACAAGCTCCGGGGGGAATTTTGTATTCTGGCACCTTATTGCATAATTTCTCGGGTGGCTGCTCCTCCGACCACTTCCAGGAAGCTGTCCAGGACTTCGTGCGCTGGTCGAATTCCGCACAAAAATCAGGGTGTTCCAGCTTCATAGCTGCACTCAGAGCAAGGCCCGCTTTTGCGAAATGTGCCCTACCCTCACCATCAATGCGTACACCACCCAATTCCTTGATGACGTCCATTCCCAGGAGCAGGTCGTAACCGAGCAGGTCACCGTTTACAACCAAGGCTCGTATGGTTACTGTGGGCCCATCGCCGACACCTGCGCGAATGATGCTAACGCCACAAGAGGCAATCGAGCCACCACCAACCGTCAATACCGGGATCCTTTCCTTATCCCATGCGTCACAGCATGCCTTGCGCACGAGGGTCTGCGTGCACCCGGTGTCAACGAGCGCAAAGCGCTCACGTCTGTTGACGCGCACGCTAACTGTGGGTAGCGCCTTATTTGGCGACGATCTGGGGAGAAGACTGGCGCTATAGCTTACTCCCCTTGCCCGTTTCCCAGACAACCTCTTGCCACGTGACCCAGTTTGTTGCACTGGTAGCAACGCACGCGTTTTAACGTTTCTCGATCGGGCGCGTCCTTTGCACCGCTTCGGCAGTCTTTTGAAAAATGATTCGGCCCGCCACATTTGTAGCATCTCACGTCTTCTGTTGGTGGTGAAGACGCTTCCGCAGCTGCCGAAACCGGCTCTGTGTCCTCTTTAAAAATGTTTCGGGCTCTGGCCAACAACTCGTCAAGCCCAATCTCACTGAGTCTGGACGATGCTCGCAGCAGTCTGCTGGCGCCATCTGGGAGTCCAGTCAGAAAAGCGCATCCCAGTATTCGCTCACTTGTTCCACCAAACGGCGCGGCTAGCCTCCTCAAATCGGCCAGGTAGACGTCCACAGTCTCATCTAGCCCAAGCCGCTGTTCGGTGAACTGCCTCCAGGCGACGAAAGGGTCCACAGCAAAGGCTGCGTATAGCACCTGTCTAACTTCCTCCAGGCCTGGTTTGTCTCCGAGCTGCTGATACACCGAATATGCTCCTTTGGTCAGCCTCAGCGGGATGACCAGTGCAGGATCCTTTATCTTGCAAAGTCTGCAGACGCGCTCGGCTTTCTCCCACCACTCGACTACAGAGGGTCCGGAGGGGGAGCCGTCGAACTTGGGTATTAATCTCAAGTCGAATTTTTCCATCACCGAGATAGCTTGTAGTAATAACGAAGGTCGCAAATCACTCTGTCAATTTCCAAAGCAGCTCTCACCGTTCGTTACGTGCACTTGCTTTGCACCGAGTCGAATGAGATGGTACGAGACCCGCTTTTATTATACTGAGGCACACCTAATTTGCATGCATGCAATGAGACTTTGCGAGACTCTGCATGAACCGTATGTAATAAAGGTTCATGGACGCCATGTTGGATTCCTTTCTTTCATCCGCAGCGCACAGGACAGACAAACACGAGGACGTTTCACAGGTAAGCCCCCTTCATGTTCCCTACAGCAGATATAAATATGCCTTAACTCGTGGCTCTTTAGGTCAATATCAGGCTAGTGCGTTGGGTGGGAATTCCCCTTTATTTTTAAACTACATTTGATAGTGGATTGCTCCCCCCTTTTTTCTCTTTCAACCTCGAACACGTTAACCCCTCTAAAACCTGATCTCGCAGAATATTAGCAAGAAAAAAAAGACAGACAAATAAAGAATTGTGCACAGGCAAAAGAAGCAAAAACCTTGAAAAATATTGTTTAACTAAGAAGTAGTCATCGCAACGTTAATACATGGATTATTTAAGACAGAGACAGTTCAGAAATAAGAAATTAAGAACTTAGCTTTGTTTTTTTAAATTTCGCCTATAAGCTTTGGTTTAATTGCAGTCTCCATTCCTGGTCGGTGGCAGATATAAATATGGCTAAACTCGTGGCTCTTTAGGCCAATGTCAGGCTAGATCTTATGAAGATTTTTTTCAATCAATCCTTTAAAACAATTAGTTTTTTTGGGGGGGGGGGCTAAACAGAACATCAATGACCCTTTTGTCGAGATATTCTTAATCAAACATGGGCTAAAACTGGCCTTCGTCTCTCCAGATTTAACCTTTTTAAATACTGACATATTGTCATAAATTTCTTTTCATCAACTTTTAAATAATAACTTATCTTCATAAACAATGGTTTGTATTTGAGTTTTTCAAATACAACCTTGTAATTCCAGGACCTCTTCCTCGAATTATGATT
Source organism: Sepiola atlantica (assembly GCA_963556195.1). Taxonomy (NCBI): domain Eukaryota; kingdom Metazoa; phylum Mollusca; class Cephalopoda; order Sepiida; family Sepiolidae; genus Sepiola; species Sepiola atlantica. The sequence continues at coordinate 73,684,693 of OY744526.1, read as the reverse complement.
AAAATAGTCATCAAATTAAAAACATATTGTCTGTAGTCCAAATTAAAGTCACATTGTAAGTAAGAGAAAAATATCTCAAATGTGTTACGTTATTTTAAAGCTATCTTTTAAATTGTTATTTAAATTAATTTTCGACATTGTAATGTCGATTTTACATGAAAAGGAGTTATCAAATTAACGAGGGCACAATTTTCTTAAGGAAAGAAAATTCTGTCCTCGGAGACAAAATTCAAGATGTTAACAAGTTAACATCCAGGATCTATCTGAAGATAAATTCTTCAAAATAGTCTAGCGAGAAAATTGCTGTCTGCTTTGTTTACGTTTGAAAATTGACCAATCAGATGAGGAACCTGAGTTAATCACTGAAATATAATGAAAAATTTGTCGTCTGTCGTGAACAATTTAAGTGCGGGTGAACCAAAACTTGGATTCGTTGAAAAACGAATTTTACAAACATTTATTATCACTGAGCATTTTCAATAAAAATGAAACATGGCCACTTTCTAAAAAAATAAATCCTTAAAAAAGTTTGTCCTTATATTTGAGCTAACGGTAACCCTTACCAATGGCAACACAACGATAATCCTTACCAATGGCAACACAATGGTAACCCCTTTTTGTTCTTACTAAACAAGGTTTACAAAATTTAAAACCTCTTCTTACTAATAATGAATCCTCTCTTCCTACTATAATACTTTTACTTAATTATTTAACCATTTTATAATATAACTAGACCACCACTGACCCGTTGGGTCACTGTTCGTTATATCTATATCTTCCATCTCTATAATAAAGACCAATGTGTATTTATTTGTATTTATATAAATATCCACCCCGTCACACAAAAGTTAGTGCGTAAAAATCGGCCGAATGAAACCATTTGAAGTGTTTAGAGGAAGGAACACAGAAAATAGACAGGTCAGACACCTCCCACCGTCTGAAATGAATTCGGAAAGAAATCTGTCACTCTATTTCCATAACGAAACATTTTCTTTCTTTTTTTAAACTTTCCAGTTTCAGACGTTTTCTTTCTTTCTTATTTAGTTTTTTTTTTAACTTCGCCGATTAAATTCATATTATATATGAATATGAATATTAGTGCGAACACTGGCCAAGCATAATTTTTTCTGTCATTTAGATGGAGGGTGTACACTCGTAATATACAAAACTCTGTGGATCTTGCTTGTTTGTTTATCATAGTCACATTTAATGACGTCACAAAAGGTGAAGACATAATAAATGGGCGATACATAAGGTAAGTTGTCAGAGGAGGAAAATGACAAACAATTAGGGAAGAGATAAAGCTGGACAGTATAGAGAAATGTGTGCAGAAGAGTAGACTTCGATGGCCACATTTAAAGAATGGATGAGAGGTCTTGGGTTAGTAGACGTAGAACAGTTGAAGTAGCAGGTTCAGTTCACAAGGAATATATGGGAAAAAGTGATAAAAATGCACCTGAAGGAAAGAGGGATAAATGAAGACCTGGTCAGAAATAGGTTACTTTCAAAGTCAACTTCTTAAAGCCATCCAATACATACCAGCATGTAAAATGGACATTAAAGCAATGATGATGATGATGATGATGATGATGGTGGTGGTGGTGGTAGTGGTGGTGGGGGAGGTAGAAAGGGGAAGGAGAAAGGAGAGATAAATGGCAGACAGAACAGAAGAAGGGATGGGGGGGGGGAGAAACAAGCGATCATTATCAAGAAAGAAATATATATTACTTAAAAATGGATAACGTCATGAATGATGAATGATAGTTTTTGGCAAATTTATAGATAGATAGATACATATAAGAAATACTGACTAAACGGGTCACTGGTCGTCTCTACTACTAAAACTATGTGGATCTTGCTTGCTTGTCACCATGAAATATGATACTGTCATTAAGATGTGTGCATCATTATTCTCATTCTACAGAAAACGTTGCTAGGGAATGAACAAGCATTTCCCCAACACTTATAGTAACGTGCGCGTACATCGGCAAATAGAGAAAACACATAGGAGTGAGTTAAATTCATGTGCGTTTATTTAACATTTGCCTTAATAAACGACAGCACAATAAAAATACAGAAACAAACAAGTATTACATGTTCCAAAACGTTTGAATGAACATAATTGTTACTCAAATCGAGAAGCAGTGTGAAACACACAAAGGGTCTACTTACAGTCAACGCATTGGGACTTCCTGGTAGAACCGGATCCGAAAATAAGGTTGACTTCACTCAAGGAAGTACGGCAGAAAGAGAGAGAAAATCAGGGGGATTTCTCGAATCTTGCGAGAACTAGGCCCAGGTCACGTGTCTTTTTGAGATCTCGAGACTTGGCCCTTTTTTTTCAGAGGAGCACAGCTCTGAATATTAAAAGGGAAATCTCATTGAAGGGAGTTAACTCTGTCGTCCCTACATTGTGATTTAATGTCAGTTCCGAAGAAAAACTAACACATGTTTCTAGGAGAATTCTAAACATACTTTTTTAAAATTTATTTTTTTACTTAAGTTCACCCCAAACAAGTCAAAATGCCACTAAGATGTAGGAGGCTACTGTGAATTAGGGGAATCCTATTTTGGGAGTTTTGAAGCGAGATGCTTGTTCACATTACATTTAAATGTTTGTATGTTAGTATGGTCAGGGAAACAGGAAGCAGGAAATGAATTACAAAGGCTAGCAGTACAAGGAAAGAAGCTATTAGAGTAGAAAGCTCTCCGGTATTTAGAGATCTCAACAGTGAAGAGGTGGGATCTTGCTGACTTACGGGTTAATCGGGAGTATTTACGCAAAGGGGCCACCAGGACAGCACATTCGTTGGAGCACATCCCATTAAAGCACCTGCAAAACAAGCATAGGGATGCAACACCGCGGTCGGAGTATGCTCGACAGTGAGGGTTCTATTAGATTAGAGACTCCTTCCTGGACCCTGTCCAAGAGGGAGAGGCCAACGTCTGGTGCACCAGCCCAGATTTGACAACAATACTCTATGCATGGCGAATTGTGTCCCTGTAGAAATACAGGACACCGGCAGATGTGAGAAGTTTTCTAGCTCGGTAGAGAGAGCCCACCTTCCCTGCAGCAGCCTTGGCAATGTCTTCTATATATTTGTTTTATGACATTTTATCTGTGAATGTTAGCCCTAGTAGTCTGAATGATGAACTCTCAGGTAGGGTGCTATTAGTCATTTGAACAAAACTCTATTACAAATTTTGAAATTGAAGGCTTGAATATTGAGCTTCATTTTGTTTTGGAATTTGATACCCATAAGAATCGATCAGAACTATATAAAATAATTGTTTTTCATATTATTTTATTTATTTTTTATTTATTTTATTATTATTATCACACACACACACACACACACACACACACACACACACACACACACACTTATTTGAAAATGGATGACGTCATAAATGATGAATGGTATACTTATAAAACTGCGGATCTTATCTTGTTTATTTGCTTGCTTGCTTGTCACTGTGCACAGTATATGACACCACACAAAAGTCCTTGTGCACAGTGGATGACGTCACAAAAACAGAACGGCGTAAATAAATATTTTAATTGAAAAAGTGGTCTTACATATTTTAGTGTTTGTAATTATTAAGTGGAATTGAAAGAATTTATTTTTAATGTTAGTTTTTATTTCTAATGTAAACTTTTAGCAAATCATGAAGAAAAAAAGAAGAAAAAGAAGTGAAAAGAGGCTGCGAATGCAACCGGATGGCCGAGTGGCCAGCCTCGTTTTGATCAACCAATCAGATAACGCCTTCTATATCTTTATGTAGTGACACTGAACGACATGATAAGGCCGGCATTTTGAAAATCCCTTCAAAACTTTTAAGAAGGTCATACTTTTATTTAAATATACCGTCGAAGATGGCATCTGATCCTAATCTCAAAGGAAGGGCTCATCTTTTTAAAAACAAAGGGAAAAATGCAGAGGTAAGAGAAATGATACTTTTTTTTGTCCTTATTTTTCTACAGTAATCAGACTATTGCTCTTTTTACACTGTATGTGTGTCAATAATCCCATTATAGTTTTTCTAGATCTCTAATTAACTTTACGATGTTAGGAATTTTTTAAAGACTGCCTCTAAATGTTTATTATACTTACCTGAAGTAAATCTTAAAAGGAATAGAAAGAAAAACTGGCTGTCGGCTAACTTTCAAATTGTTGACTCTTTTTAAAGAAAAGAACGGACTCTTTAACAGATAAGCATGTGCTACTCAATTTAAATGGTCGTAAAGTCGGGGATCAATGTGATATCGTCGAAAACATTTTTCTCTTCAAATTCGAAATGATTATATACATTTATTGTGTTTATTTTTCTAAATTCTATTCTTTTAAAATTCTTTGTAAATTTTGCCACATCTTCTTCTTGCTGGGCTTATGAACGACCGTACCGATCGACGATCTCATCCCCCGATTTTGTGGCCATTTTCATGTCGTCCTCTCTTCTCTTCTCGTATTACGCACACACGCACTAGAAAAAAAGTCTATTTTTTTCTCTTTTTCCCACAGTTTTGTATAATTATATATATAAAAAAAAAAATACGCCCATTCTTTCTCTCTTCTAAGAATTTTCTTTTTCTCTTGGTTTTCTGAACACTTATTTCAATGGCAGATCTTTTCCATATTTGTTCTATGTAATTCCGATTTTTATTTTTTACCTCGTTTCGTTCCGCCATGGCATCGCATCCATAATAATAAAAGAATTCCTAACCTCCTCAGATTTGTTGACTTAAAGTTTGAATTCTAACGAACCAAAGACCATTTTATTTTTAATACCCGCGTGTCCCCTTCTAGCACATACATTTCATGCAGTCCGATTGATTTTGAAAAAAACAAACAAACATGTAAATCATTGGTGTTAAAAGATTCTATATATGAAAACCCTTGATCACTTTGTTCTCATTAATGCGCTCTCCTGCCCATCCCAGACATTAGAAAAATTTTCATCTAAAAAAATTAAGGATTCATTTTCCATAATTATACTAAACTGACTTTATAATAATTACATAACTGGCAAGTTTGGGTTCTTTTTTTCCGGACATAATACAAGTTTTCGATATTTTATTGGCATTTTTCTGTTTTAACTGTAACACAATATTTATTTCGTAAATGTCCAATCCTTTCACCTTATATTAATATTTTAAAGACAAAAAGGAATGTAACCAAAACGTTGGTTGTGAACTCTCATGTTAGTATGTGAATAGACGACCCGTGACCTGTGCCCCCACAACTACCGTTCATCCTGTATGACGTCATCCATTTTCAAGTAAATTATATATTTCTTTCGGTATTTAGATTATTAACCTCCTCCAAAAAAAAAGTTGGGTTTTTTAGGGGTTTTTGTTTTAGACGATTTATGTGTGAACATAAAAAGACTTATCGGAAAAAATATATATTATCGAATTCAAAGTGGGGAATCATTTTCGCATAAAAAAGATCCCTCATTTCAGAACATTCTAGCGTTTTGGGGCAGTAAACCAATTTCATTTTTGCTATCAGGGATAAATCTTGTGAGTTTTTTAAGGAAAGAGGTCTTTTTTTTTTTTTTAGGCGATTACGTGTAGTTTTACGAGCTTACCATTCGGACTTGGGGTTAGTCGTTAAAAAATTGCTTATAACAATCCTGAAAAGCTAGAATGGCCGGGACATGGAGATCAATTTACATTAAGTTTATATACGAAACTGATCTCCTACAGCAAATTCTATTTTTTTTCTTTCCGCCGAATTTTTCAGTATGTTTACACGTAATCGCTTTAGAAAAAAAGTGTAATCTATAATTTTCTCTATCCCCCTCCTCTCTAATGTTTCTCTCCACCTCCTCCTCTCTCGTATTTCTCTCTACCTCCTCCTCTCTCGTATTTCTCTCTACCTCCTCCTCTCTCGTATTTCTCTCTACCTCCTCCTCTCTCGTATTTCTCTCTACCTCCTTCTCTCTCGTATTTCTCTCTACCTCCTCCTCTCTCGTATTTCTCTCTACCCCCTCCTCTCTCGTATTTCTCTCTACCCCCTCCTCTCTCGTATTTCTCTCTACCCCTCCTCTCTCGTATTTCTCTCTACCCCCTCCTCTCTCGTATTTCTCTCTACCCCCTCCTCTCTCGTATTTCTCTCTACCCCCTCCTCTCTCGTATTTCTCTCTACCCCCTCCTCTCTCGTATTTCTCTCTACCCCCTCCTCTCTCGTATTTCTCTCTACCCCCTCCTCTCTCGTATTTCTCTCTACCCCCTCCTCTCTCGTATTTCTCTCTACCCCCTCCTCTCTCGTATTTCTCTCTACCCCCTCCTCTCTCGTATTTCTCTCTACCCCCTCCTCTCTCGTATTTCTCTCTACCCCCTTCTCTCTCTCGTATTTATTTTCTACCCCCTCTCTCTCTCTCTCGTATTTATTTTCTACCCCCCCTCTCTCTCTCTCGTATTTATTTTTCTACCCCCCCCTCTCTCTCTCTCGTATTTATTTTCTACCCCCCCTCTCTCTCTCTCTCTCTCGTATTTATTTTCTACCCCCTCTCTCTCTCTCTCTCTCTCGTATTTATTTTCTACCCCCTCTCTCTCTCTCTATCTCTCGTATTTATTTTCTACCCCCCCTCTCTCTCTCTCTCGTATTTATTTTCTACCCCCTCTCTCTCTCTCTCTCTCTCGTATTTATTTTCTACCCCCTCTCTCTCTCTCTCTCTCTCGTATTTATTTTCTACCCCCCCTCTCTCTCGTATTTATTTTCTACCCCCTCTCTCTCTCTCTCGTATTTATTTTCTACCCTCTCTCTCTCTCGTATTTATTTTCTACCCTCTCTCTCTCTCGTATTTATTTTCTACCCTCTCTCTCTCTCGTATTTATTTTCTACCCTCTCTCTCTCTCGTATTTATTTTCTACCCTCTCTCTCTCTCTCTCATTTATTTTCTACCCCCCCTCTCTCTCTCTCGTATTTATTTTCTACCCCCTCTCTCTCTCGTATTTATTTTCTACCCCCTCTCTTTCTCGTATTTTCTACCCCCTCTCTCTCGTATTTATTTTCTACCCCCCCCTCTCTCTCTCTCTCTCGTATTTATTTTCTACCCCCTCTCTCTCGTATTTATTTTCTACCCCCTCTCTCTCGTATTTATTTTCTACCCCCTTTCTTTCTCTCGTATTTATTTTCTACCCCCTTTCTTTCTCTCGTATTTATTTTCTACCCCCTTTCTTTCTCTCGTATTTATTTTCTACCCCCTTTCTTTCTCTCGTATTTATTTTCTACCCCCTTTCTTTCTCTCGTATTTATTTTCTACCCCCTTTCTTTCTCTCGTATTTATTTTCTACCCCCTTTCTTTCTCTCGTATTTATTTTCTACCCCCTTTCTTTCTCTCGTATTTATTTTCTACCCCCTTTCTTTCTCTCGTATTTATTTTCTACCCCCCCTCTCTCTCTCGTATTTATTTTCTACCCCCCCTCTCTCTCTCGTATTTATTTTCTACCCCCCCCCCTCTCTCGTATTTATTTTCTACCCCCCCCCTCTCTCGTATTTATTTTCTACCCCCCCCCCTCTCTCGTATTTATTTTCTACCCCCCCTCTCTCGTATTTATTTTCTACCCCCTCTCTCTCGTATTTATTTTCTACCCCCTCTCTCTCGTATTTATTTTCTACCCCCTCTCTCTCTTTTTTTCGGGGGGGGGGGGTCTCCTCTACTTTATTACAAAAAATAGTTTATTTATTACTAAAAGTTATTAAAAACGAGCTTATTGCTCCTCTCCCCCCCCCCTCTCACGAATATTCAATTTGGTGTCAGTATTCCTCATGGAGGGGAAGCATCTGCTCATACTGTTTGGGCGTTTATCCCTGACCAATAACAGTTTGATAGGAACAAAAAAAATTCTGGGACCATCTTAAGACCTGTCTTTGACAGGCCCCTATTCTTCATTCTTTGGCCCACACTGCCTACCCAGTTCAAGCATACTTGTCATAGCCGATCACACCCTCCCATTTTAGTGTGGTATTCAGCAGGGTGATCCAATGGAGCCCCTTCTTTTTGCTGTCTGAATCGATGATGTCGTCTGTTCTGTGATTACATTTTTTGACATATGGTGCTCAGACGATGCAATATTCAGAGGCAACTGGTCTGAAATTGTTGAGACCTCTTTTGAATCGTCTCAGCCGTTGCTGCCATTAAACTCGAGTTTAACTAAGTCCTGAAATAACAAAGCTTGACTATTAAGCAAAGACCTTCACGGCAACCGTCTTGGAAATCCGCAGTTTGTCAACTGCTCGGGTCTATCAATGTCACACTACACTGGGGACCTCCTTGAGTTGGCTCTTCGAGCACATCTCCATTACCATTATTTGAGGAAACAAAGTAAATGTTTTTCATCAACTTTTTAACCTATATAAAATTGACTTTTTTTGACAATTTTTTATGTATTGCTGCCATATTTCTTTTGGTAATTATTTTTAAATTAACTAGTATGTTTTAGCCTTTTCATCTTATTTTAAATTTATTTGCTGTCATTAAAAATAAATATTCTGTTATTTGGTTAACAATTCCACTATTGTGAAAAATTTATCTCCTTACTAGGTTCTGCCGCCGAGTAGAGAGGGTACTGGAAATAATTCCTTCCCATACAACACTTCCTCCCAACACCCATTATAATTTAGTGCAGACACTTGTGGGTTCTATACTACTTTTAATTATGTTCGCTGTTGATCATTTCAGATTTTCTATTTAAAAAAAAAAAATGATTTTAAGTCTTTATTTTCCTCCATCTCATTGCACCTAACGACCTCTTGATAAACTTAAATATTCCCAATTGTCTGAATTGTCTTAATTTTATCAGCTATCAAATCTAGGTGATGGTTAGGATTTTCCCCAGCTATACTGCAAAAGTGTATATTTTAATATTGGTTGCAAATTCTGTTGAGCAATGGAAAAATCATTTTGGTACATACAAATCTGGGGTAGGAAAGATTCAAGTAGATTATCTTCTGGTAAGGAAAAAGTACAGAAACTGCTGGAGTGATGTATAATTGTGACGCAGCATAAACCAGTTGTTTGCGACTTTAAGTTGAAGAAAGCTCATGGAGTAAAGAGTTTATCCCTCCGAGAAAGGTGTGGAGGGTGAATGGAGAACATGTGAAATGCGAGTTTAGAAACCAAATGATTGATCGTTTCGTTACTAGATCCACTTCAGTAAGAAGTCGAAGGATATACTCACTTGTAAGTGGACGAAAGGGCTTCTAAAGCATAGGGTGACATGGTGGTGAAATGAGGGAGTTAAGAAGTGTATCAAAGAAAAGTGGAAACGATGGAATGAGTGGTGAATAAGGGTATATGTTTAGTAGCGAACAAAGGGGGGGGGCAAGAACTGTGTGTGTTGTACAAACCGTGGTCATCCACTTGTACGAAGTCAATGCTTGATTCCGACACCGGTTGCAATGGCAATCGTGTGGTCTGGGTCAATGCTGCAACAGATTCTCCCTCCAAACAAAATTATAACTCCAGTTTAAAACAAGTAACAAAGTCTTATTTTTCGAGGTTGCAATGATATTTCTCCACTGAATGACTTACAATCAAAACTGAGCCTGACCAAATCAAACAGTCAATCAGCCTAGGGCTCGGAGTGCTATCTGTCTCAGAGAACCACAGAAACCCAACTGATCCTTTGATGGAAAATATATTGATATTGGTATCATTTGTGTTAGACTATTGAAAATCATGGGCCAGTTCATCTATGGACATTTAAAAAAAAAAACAACAAAAAAAACTTACTGTCCAGTGGGTCTTGTATCTGGAGGGACGTTAATTTTTTTCAAGACTACAGTGACACACACAAACAGTATGGAATCTTGTATATCCAAGAAGACATTATTATTTCAAAGGTCAGTCCATTTCTAAGTGGTCTCTGTTCTGTTAGCTGCATATTTCTCCCACTGCAGCCTGTCGTTTGCATGCATTGCACATGTTTACAGAGCTATTTACAACTCCAAAGTGGAGGCTAAGCAAATTAGGTTTCCAGATATACTACAAATGGATGACCAGATGAAATATTCAGGATAGCTAAACAAATGGTAAAGAAAAATATAAATTTTGTTGGAGAGAAGTGTTTGAAATGACAATGAGGTGCTAGGAACAAATGAATAGGAAAGAGGGTTGCTTGAAAATGCTTTGTTGACTACCGAGTTTTCATGGGAGTCAAAACATCAAAGTTGCAAAAGCAGTAGCTGGTTCAACGATATGAATTGTGTAAGAAATAGTATGAGAAGCTGAAAAATGAAGAAAGGTATGGCTGCAGGACTATTGGGTCCTGTTGGAGAAATTTTGAAGGCTGCAGATGAAACGGTTATTGGGATAATCAGACTTGATAAATCAAAAAGAAAGGATTGTTTTGAAAGACTGGCAACTTGGAACAATGGAATTGTTACAAGGATAAAGGAGGAAGACTCAATCGTGGTAATTACAGAGGCTTAAAGTTGATGGGTCAGGTCCTAAAAGTAATTGAGCATCAAATAAGAAGTCTGACAAGCATAGATGAAATGCAGTTTGGTTTTATGCCTGGTGAAGTACCACTGATGCTATATTTGTCCTGAGACAAATGCAAGAGAAGTATCTTGGTAAAAATAACCTATATTTTGTTTTTGTGGATTTGAAGAAAGCTTTTGACAGTGGCAAGGGATACTACTTGGTGAGCTTTGCGTAAATTAGGGGCAAGCGAGTTGTTCAAGCAATGTAATGAAATGCTCAAAGTTAGGTTAGAATTAGCAGCATATTTGGTGACGGCTTCATGTTGAATTGGGAATTTATCGGATATCTACTGAGTTCGTTGCTTTTCATTTGTGTTCAAGGAATTTTGTATGGGTTGTCAGGAAGAGATATTTTATGCTAATGATTTAGTCTGTGAAACGATGGAAGGTCTACTTAAGTTAGAGATTTGGAGGAATGCTATGAATGTTACCAAGACCAAAGTGATGATCAGTGCTTGCAGTGTTGAAAAGTTCTCTTCAGTTTGTGGAAAAGGAGTTGGGCAAAACTCAATTTCTTGTAATACTTGTAAAGCATTGGGTACACAAGAAGTGGAATTGCAGGTATGTTGACATGATGGCCAGTTTGCATGCAGCAAGTGCAAGACAATAGAAATCGACGAAAACTCTGTAAAATATATTTGAATAACAAGGCGTTTGAGGTTATTTAGAAATGTTGTTTCCTTGATGACATCATTGGAGTAAAGGAAGGAGCTTGGGCTAGTGTGATTGCAAGTGTTAGGAAGTTCAGGTTACTTTTGCGATTACTAACCAGCAGAGCCTTGCTGTTGTCAACCAGGGGAAAAGTATCAGACATGTGTACGCAGTGTGATGATGTATGGAAGTGAATGTTGAATATTTGTGTTGCCTAGAGAGAAATGATATGAGAATGATACAATTGATGTATAATGTGAGTTTTAAAGACACTTGGATCTAATGACCTCAGGGGAAGATAAAATCGGGATAAGTCCTTTAATAGATGTAGAACAGTTGAGGTAGCGGTCGGTTGACAAATGAAAACGTTGAAGTAAATAAGTATGGACTTAGGAGAAAGTGATAAATGAAGATCTGGTCAGAGATAGGTTAGTTGAAAAGTCAATTTCTAAAAAGCTATTCAACAGATGCCAACATGTAACACAGACATTGAACCATATATGATGAAGAAGTGTGAAAACCAACGTTGTGCGGTACTTTGGGGCATTGTGCCATCTCCATACACTTTAAAAACCTCATGAGCTGCTTTGGCGGTGTTAACTTTTCGATAGTATACCAAAAGAAAAAGTTGTCGAAAATAAGGTGTTTTGTTTATTTGGCATTTCATTTTATGGGTGTGAGATAGAACCACAAAGTAATAAAATTAACCAGAATCATAAATGTTAGAACAGCAAAAAATTGTGCTAAAAACATTTACGAAATGTTTGAGATGTTTTTAATTAACAAAGAAAAACGCTCTCGGCTCAATATTATTTGGTTTATTCAGACTACTATTCTCATCGTAGATCTTGTTTATTCTCGCATTTCGGCAGATTTAACTTTCGAACTGAAATAACTATACAGAAACCATGACCACATCTCTGGTAAATCTGGATCAATCATCAAAGGATACTGCCTGAAAACTCTCCAGTCTGTCTACCATATATGAAGAGTTTGTCTGAAAAAATTCAGAGGATATGTAATCCATATAACTATTTAGTAGCTACTCAACAAAACGAAAATATCTTGTCAGGGTTGAGCCTCCGACAGAAAACATCATGGCCAAGCACTCTGTATGTCATTCTATGTAAGTGCTGAAAAATATAAAAAGGTGAGACATGCCGCCTACTAAGACTACAATAATATCGGAAGCCATAATACGTGGAGATATTGAAAAGTCTGGTATGACAGGAAAGGGGGAACCCATCTACCCTTTTAAAAATTGTAGACTGAAGAATGGTGGAGAGAAAGACCTCAAAGAAGCAGCATATATATTGGGCAACAACGGCCTCCTACAATATGGGAATCAATAATTATAGATTTGAAAACCATTTATATATATATATATATGTATTAGTATAAATTCTTTTGTTTATGCAATTATTATTGGCTACATACATGCATACATATTTCGGCTGCCATTTCGTATGAAATCTAACTTCTTCAGGCCTCATACCAACCGAAAATAAGGCTGAGAGAAAAGGTAACTTTGCAAATCTATTTGGTTTTTGGAGGGGTTAGGGAGGGAAAGTATGACAATATTAAATTGGTCAAGCATGATTTATCCTCCCTTAGTTCATTATCACTTTGCTCACATTTATTAGCACACATATATAAACTCAGATTTTCACCATGTAGTCTCCCTTTTACTTTCATGATATGGTAATAATTTTCAAGAACCCTGTCTATTCTGTGTGATTGACCTCTGGGCGACATGCCTAAACATGCTTGTGAGTCGAGGTCAGGTAATCTGATATCTACAGAATGCTAACCCTAAATCTAAATATATATCACTTCCTCTCTCGACTTTCATTCTACCTCTCTTTCTATACATATGTATGTTTGTATTGATAAATATATATATATATCTACTCATGCATACATGCAAACATACGCCATTAAAGACTTCCCATAGAAATATCTAAATGAAAAATATGCACTTACATCTAAACAAACTTACATACACATACAGACTTAAATACACATGTACATACATCTACAGCGTGTGTATGTATATATATATATATATATATATATATATATATATATATATATATATATATATATATATATATATATATATATATATGAAATTCAACAAAATATTATTTATAGTGTAATGTGATACTCTAGGCCCCACCTATTGAGTTCTCTCGATGACTTGCTAGATGGCTGCTGAATTAGCCATTTAGACATTAATTTACCCTCCCATTTCCAGACAATGCAAGATGAGCACATCTGTACGCGCTTCAACTACTAAGTCAAATATGACTTTCGTATTGCGGTTCGAACCGTGTGACCGCAGGGATTGTCTCCTCCCATACTAAAGATTGCAGGTTTGGTGTGAAACACGTGTATATGGGTTAATTTGAATATTACTTTATTTTTATATATATATATGTGATGACTGCAACGTCTTGTCAGACGGGGACCACTCCTTTGTTCAGAAAAGTGTCATTGTCTGAAGAAGTATCTGTACTGAGATTGTAAATAAAGAGATCTAACGTTTTACGATGGCTAGATCCTTATCTTGGCATAAAATGTTGAGATCCAGCAACAAGCGAAAGCAAGATAGCCAGTAACATACACTTATAAATACAAACATATACTCACCCGTACACACATGGCTTTACATCTCAGTCCGGACAACCATACACCTTAATTCTATATATAAATGCAACCTTCCATGCATTTAATCTCATCACTATAGTATTTAATATTTGAAGCTGGCTCTTAGAATGTAGGCTCAAATAATACAGTAATCATATCCTTCCCAAACCTGAAGTAAAGCCTGATGAAGCTGAATTTTTAACCAAATGGCAGCTGAAATATGTATGCACACATGTAGTCAATGTTTTCATAAGACTATACTAGAATACAGCTCTACTTGTTATTGAGCATTATTGTATAAACACTGGAGTTTCATTGGATTAATATCTAGGAAACAAACCCCATCAAAGTGCTCGATTATTACGAAAAATCAGAAGTAAAAGCATAATATTTATTTTTATGTATTACGGAAAATCAGAACAACATTGATACCATCGATTTCAAATCCTAACTAAGGCGACCTATAATAGGTCTCTTTACCGGACTCTCTTTAGCCTTCAGTTTGTGGTATACTAGGAAATACGTATGAATCAACATGGTACAACTTAGTTGACTGGCTTGATTCTGTTGTTGGTATTCTTGCAGGAGGGACCACGTAATTGTTGCCAACATAACATGCAAGTTACAGTGATATTATGGAATCGACTGGATTCGAACTTGGCACCCACATGTGAACAGTCCGTGCCGTTATCCACCATCACCTCTCTTCGGTATACTGAGACAAGCACAAAATGGCAAAATTCAACAAGAAATTGGTCAAAACTAATAATACTTTCTAATGTTATGGAAAATTATGTTAAAATCTTACTTTGACCCTTCGATTATTATTTCATGGCAATTTAGATACTTATAAAGTTAATAGATATGTTATAAAATTGTCATACTTGCAATGCGGAACCCAGAAAATGGAATAAAATTGGAAATAGCTTTACTTTACTTTTTAGCTAGAAATATTTTCTAAACCGGAGACTGGCACAAAAGGAGTTAATACTGCTCAAATTCCGCTTTAAAAAAGCTTTCTAAAATCATGTAGTTTAGTATGTGCTGATCCTCGGGTTACGAGTCATTTTCATCGGAAGATAGAAAATCTGAGTTTGTTTTTTTTTGTTTTCCCATAAATTTATCTTACATTTTAAAAAATAAATCTTCAAAGAAAAATATTAAACATCTTTCAATATCAATAGCCACAATTTGACCATGATTTAAAAATATTGAACATCTTTCAATGTCAATTGCCACAATTTGACCATGATTTAAAAATATTGAACATCTTTCAATGCCAATTGCCACAATTTGACCATGATTTAAAAATGCTATGATGGTAATTTGTGGTAAAAAGGAACATGTAAAATAAGAACGCATAATTTTTAGCTTCTTGAGCTAGACTTAATTTTTGTTGCATTTAATCACAAATTTTGTCGTAACAGAAAAACACCTGCCATAACTATCCTGTGATATTAAGACTAGATTGGCGACACAAAAGGGGGGTAATTCGTTCAACTTAAAAAAAATTTAAGCATTTTCATTTATTTTCTAATTTTTAAAAAATTTACTTGCGTGCATCGTCTCTGTAATAAGAGTCCAAAATAAATTTAGGGTTTTAACCCCAATCCGAACATTCTAGCATTGGGGGTTAATGAAGTGTTTACAGAGTCCAGATTTTATTTTAATATTTACTTGATATATTTAGCGGAATTACTTCCTTCAAGTTCTTTTTTGATGATTTAGCTAAAGTGGCATCACATTAATTTTACTTATTACTCCTTTAAGTTAGTTTTTGTCATAAAGCCATTGCTATCACAGTCTGCAATGAATCTGCTATTTTTGTGAATGTTTAGTGGAAATAGCGTATGACACTTATGTGGAATGTGATAAAATAATTTAACTGTATGGAAATGTCTATCCAGATTAAGATGTGATTCAATTTAAATGTTGTAATCAAGCAAGTGACATTTTGTAACTTTTTTTTTCTTCAAGGAAATGCGAAGAAGACGAACTGAGGTAACGGCTGAACTGAGAAAGGTGAGTTTTTCTTTTCAATTTACTCGTTAAAATCAATTGCTGGCAATTTAAATGATAAACAAAATAATTGGATCAGCAGGTCCCGAATTTTGAACTTCTACAGAGAAAATTCTTTCACATTTAAATTTTTTAAATTCAAAAGTATTTATGTTGAAATTTTAAAGAGGGATTTATATTCTTCAATTTTACATTTGAACTTTGAATCTATGACAATCTTGCCCAAAAAAAGGATCCTTTTTGAATTGGTTGGTTTTATTTGTCAGTAGATTTATTAGTTGCAATTATGATTTTATCAATCATTTCGGCTATTCAAGGCTTCATTTCAAAAGTAAATCTAAATTATAAGAATGTTGTCAAGATTTTTGATTCAAATGCCAAAACGTAAGTCGAGAGAATTAAGTCGTAAACGTCTTTTATTTTTTAAAAATCAATGAAATAGTTTTAAAGAAACGTCTTTTGGAAAAATAAGTTAAGTATTTTAAATGACGTTTTATGAGTTTGGATAATTAAAAACTTGTTTTAGATAAATCAGAATGATTTGGTTAAATTCTTTTGTATGTGAAAGATAATTGCCAAAAAAATAATCTGGAAAAACATGTATGCTAGATAATTCACAAAAAGATCCATTTTAACAGTTTCTAAAACAAATTTAAAAAATATCTAATATCAGTCTTTGATCTGCTTTGAATAAGTCTTTGAAAATCTTGTCTAAACATTGTCAAGAATGGAACACCAAACAAAACGTTATTACCTGCAACATACAAACTGTATTTTTATTTTTATCCTAACCCTAAACTAAGTTTTAGTTTGCAAAGTCGGTTTAGTTTGGTTCGTATTGTGTAGAAGCATCGGAACTTGATTCGGCTTTCTCCGGAAAGTCGGAACTAATACCCTCTACATGTAAACAGCCTGAAAAAAATATCTGCAAAGAAATTAAAAAAAATTAATTTAACATAGAATGAACACCCACTTCCTCGAGACATAAAAATACCGAATAACCCCCCCCCCCCCTTATTATTCCGCCTAAAAATGGAAACACCAATCAATTACATGTGTCGATTTACCACTAACTGGCCAGGAAGTGGGTGCTCATTTTATGTTAAAGTTATATAGGAAAGTGATCCCCACACTAAAATGTTTAAAAAAAAATTTTATTCATTATTTGCGGATAATATTTTTGGCTGTTAACATGTAATCACTCAAAAGAAGAATTTGATGGGGGGGGGGGGGGGGTGTAAATCATTTTCGTGTATAAATTAAATGTTAAATTATCCCCTATTTCCGGGCCAGTCTAGTATTTTTTTATCTATGGTAGGTAAATCCTCCAGGTATTTTTTAAGGGGTTGGGGGCACCATTTTAGGCGATTATATATGGTTTGTGCTATTGCCTCTCGGACTTATGGTTAGTGGAGGGGAATTGTTATTTAATTGCTCTAAAAAGTTAGAATGTTCTGGAAAGAGGGAGCATTTATATATATATATATATATATATATATATATATATTTTATACGTACATAAAAGTAATCCATGCACACATGTTTCTGGCTCACAGCCGTCATCAGCATGGCTAACTTAGACAAGAATCGAACCGTCGATATTGATGTCTATAGTCCAGCGTCTTTACCTCTGGACCAAAAGCTTGTCTAGAAATATGTACGATTTTTATCACCTAAATATTTAATGTATTTTTATTGATGATTGCAGCGTTCGTTGTTTTTTGGCTTACTATTATTTCGTCCTATAAAGTTACGGGCGACTAATAATGCAATTTTCTGCATCTTAATCACTTAGGAAGTGAAACAATCGAAAAAATAGTAAGCAAAAAAAAACAACGAACGCTACAATCACCAATAAAAATAATTACATAAAAAAATACACATATATATATATATATATATATATATATATATATATATATATATGAAACTTATTTAAAATTAGCTAACTCATTAAATACTTTATTATAAATGTAAGAAGTAAATAAGACTTAAAAGTTTGGATAATATTAAGAAACACCTAATGAGTTATTTGCGTTACAGAACACATTGAAGGCAAGATCTGGAGAATGATTAATCCTGAGAAGAAATCCTTCTAGACAGAGGCAATGTTTTTTTGTTTTGGTTAATGTTTTCTTTGAAAGTAAAAAAAACAAACTTAGAAACTACATTTGAAATTTTTAGTCTTGTCCAGCAAAAATCGACGAAGACAGAATAGTTAACAAATCCCTCCTCCCCATATTAAGAATTGGTTTTCTGAATAATAACGTGTAACTATATAACAAATATACAAGTGACATATGGCAGTTCAAAATAAATTAACAAGAAAACTCTTTGATATACTTGCGTATCAGGCTACACTAAAAATTAGGGAAAATTATCAGGTAGAATTTTAATTAAAATATAAATCAGTTTTTTTTTTGTTTTTTTTCTGATTCTCCATTGATTATGACTTGATGGAATGACAGATTGACTTTGTAAAGGGAAACTCATACCAAAATGAGAATAGCTTTAATCTCGGCCGTAGCGACATGCGTTCCGATATTTATATCTGTTGTCATACTGTAGTGAAATTGGAAGCTTTTATTCTGTATATCAAAAATTGAACATGGTTTATATATGAAGAAGTAAAGTGTTTGTTAAAATAAATGTTATTGTAAAAAGAGAAGTAGCGTAGTTGGAAGACTTTTTTTTGTAAATGGAGGAATTGGAGCCGCCCTGTTTTTTTGTTTTCCAGCAAATTCTATTATTCCAGAATAGGATTGTAGCCAGCCAATCAAAGCACCGTAACAGTAGGAAGAATAAGCTTAAGGGAGAGATCTGTATTTACTTAGAGGAGTTGTAATGGTTGAAAAACAAAATCACGGAATTAAAAAATTAAATTTCAGCTTCAGACAATTGCTGAAAATAAATTTCTCATTTTTATCACTGGTCTTAAATCTCCAGATTGCATACAGTTATTATCCAACCGGGATAAAAACATGACTGAAATCTCTCACAGCCGAATGTAAAAGATTTATAATTCTTTAAAAAAAAAAAACGTTAATGGTCCAAAAACAGGAATCTTATACACATTCCTATGTAGCCAGCAGCATCCAAACAAAAGAAAAGGCATCAGGAATGAAAGCTCCTGCATTTTGGTTTTGGGGTGATTCCCATTTCTCTTGTTCCTGTTCATATAAAAAAATCATACATGTCAGCTATGTAACAGACGCGGACACCCGGAAAAAATTTGCCAGTTTTCAGGAACTAAACCTTCCAAATCTAACAAGTCCAAGGAAAATCTTGGGGCAATCCACATCAATGTCAGCAATTTCGAAAATTGGATCTTAGTCCCGCAGAAAATACCATACTATTTCTATCAACAGAATCCCACTTTTCAGTTTGACACGGCTTCAAACATTATTTTAATCTCAGTCCAATTGGGAACAGTTAGGGAAAACCGAACTTAGTTTTCACTATTCGTGTTGTCGGAGTGCGTCTGGGGATGAAATTTTGTTATCCGCTGAGTTGATTTGCAGTGTTTGGTTTTTGGAGACAGTTTTCTGGAAATTGTTATGTTACAGACTCTGGTCTAAATTTAATCGCCCTTGGCTGGATGTTTTTTTCTCCATGCGTCTCAACACTGTTTAACACCTGCTCTTTCCTCAATGTTTTAAGGACTATTTTCACATTCTCTTAAGACAAAGTTAAGTGATGTTTTCACCGGAAATCTTGGATGCTACACCAAAGTCAAAGCCACCATCAAGTTGAAACCTATGTGAAGCCAGTTTTTAGACCTAAATGCTGTCTCTTATGCCGCTCTTGATGTAGTAGAAAGAGTTCAATCACCAGAAAATCCAGCCAAATAATTACTCCACATACACAGCTGTCGTGGTCAAGTTATCTAGTGGTAAGATTTGTATATGTGCAGATTTTTTCAACAGGGTTGAATGACTCCTTAGATGCACATCACTTCCCGTTACCCACACTAAAGGATATTTTCACAAAACTAAATGGGGGGGAACTTGTTTTGCAAAGATTGATTTATCTGGTGCCTTCTTGAAAGTAAAAGTTGATGATGAATCAAAGGAACTGTTGACTATCAATGCTCATAAGGGTTTATTTCGATACAATAGTCTTACTTTTGGCGTTACGCCGGCACCTGCCTTATTTCACCAAGTGATGGATGTTATGCTAACTGTTATATTTATTGATGGTGTAATCATTGCAGGAGAAACTCAAGACTAACTTGGAACCGGTTATTCACTGTCCTTGAACGATTCAGCAATACGCTTTTAATTGCCAAGATAAATGTCAGATTTGTCAGACGTCGATCAACTTTTATATTTGCTAAAAATGGAAGACTACCATATCCAAAGCGAATTGCTATCAAAATTATAACACCAATAAGCATATTTCACAACTATGTTCCTTTTTAAGCTTGGTTAGCAATTATTTCATTTTTACTGGAACTTCACCATGTTATAGTCTTCTAAATATAAAAAAAAGAAGATGTTTCATGAACTTGGTTACCAACGTGCCAATCTGCCTTCAAAGGGATAGAATCTTTGCTCACGTCATTCTTGTATATACCGCAAAGGATGCACCACCGTGCTATTCAATTATGACTTTTCTATTTAGTATGTATCTACTAATTCAATTGGCCAGGCAGATGCGGTATCAAGAGTCAAGGATTCACATCAAAATATAGCCGAAGCATTGATCATTGCTATAATATAAGTAAAACCAGAAATTTCTTTCTGTGCTTGCACTCATGGTAAGAGCGAATGATTCAGGAAGCCACTTTAAGACCAAGTGTTGCAGGGTGGCCTTAAACATCTCTTAACAAGGACCTTCATTCATCTTTCCATCGGAAATCTTCATTGTTCGTAGTAAACACTTTTTTGAGAAACACCTGATCATTCTATCAATCTTACAGAATAGGGTCCTAAAACAATTCAATTTTGTACACTAAGGCATTAGCCGCATGAATGTTTTGGTATGGCACGTAGCTATGTTTATTGGCCAAACATAGATACGCAACTAAAATACTTGCTTATAGTTGCGCAAAATGCCAGGCAACATCTACATCTCCAAGGAAATCAGAACTCTTTTCTTGGCCTGTCTCAGATTCTCCTTGGTCATGCCTTTACATCGACTTTTGTGGGACCTATCGAAGAAAAAACGTCTCGTGTTAGTTAATGCTTACAGTAAATGTCCTGAAAATTTTCCAATGAATCGCATTCCATCTGAAGAAACCATTGCAGAATTGCACCAGAATTTCATCAGCTTTCATGTCCCAGAGACACTAGTCTCTGATAATGACTCTGCTTTCACTTTGGCGAAGTTTTCGAAATTTTATCAACAGCGTAGCATAAATCACATTCGCACGCCACCTTTCCATCCACAATCAAATGGAAAAAGTCGAGCGATTTGTGGATGCTTTCAAGCAGACGTTCGAAAAATTAAAAGGGGAGGAAATGATTACCGAGATTTTGGAGAGCTTCTTAACAAGCTACAGGGCCATTCCAATTGCAAATATACCAAATGGTAATTAACCTGCTGAGGTTCTTGTGAATCGCAATATTTGATTGTGTCTAGATGCCATTAGGTCCAGTACACAAAATATTTAATGTCATCATGGTGCACTGTTGCACTTTTAAACTGGGGCAACCAGTTTTTGCAACGGATTCCCAGGATAGCATGGAAAAGTGGACACAAGGATACATCTTGTGCCAAACAGGGAAGCGTTACATACAATGTCAGTGTAAATTCTTCTATTTGGGTAAGACATGCAAACTAGCTGTGTCCTTCCCAAATTTCAACACTCCTCCCACTAAACATTTTGTTGGACACCTTTGATCTGCCTCATGAGTGGAGATCTCAAGTGATACAAACTAGACTCACTTAGTCAGACACCTCACCAAACGACTCCAAGTAAACCCCTAACAAAAAAGTTAGGGAGTACAAGGTACCAACTAAAAGAAGTAACTTCTACTAAAGAAACAGTTTTGCAAATGGTCGAATAAAACCAGTTTTCTTTGTTCAATCATGTTTTTTTTTATCTATTATCTGTCCCTTGTTCAATGTTTATAAAGTAAATTGACAATTGAAAGAACTTCAGGTTATAATACTGAGAAACATACACACACTGCAACACAGGCAAACCCATTCTTAAATGTTGAAAAAATTATTTCAATGCTTATGATGAAATGTGCAGCTTACTGAATTTTTTAATCTTTTCTTAATCACACACATTTATTTTCTCATTTGTCAAGATTGTAAACATTGTTTTATTAAATTACTAGCTAGACCTGTCCAGCGTTGCCCAAGATTGTCTCATGAGTAAATATAGTGTGTATAATGTGAAAAAAAGACAGAATTATTTTCAAAGTCACTAAATTCAATAAACAAGAAAAATAAAAATGTCATTTTTAAAAACAGAAAATAATTTGAGTTTCAGTTGAAGACGAACACAAATCATTAAGCAAATCTATACAATTTTTAATTTTTTAAATTTTATTTCTTTTGTATTAAATAATCTCTGTATTGTCTTAAGGCAACAGTCCTCTAAAAGTAAGAGCAATAATTGACTTTTCAGTGTTAGCATTTTATTTGCAGACCTTAAGCATTCTGAAAGGACAATGTTTTATTTCCTATGTATGTATGAAAGTCTAAAATGGAGGAACATAAATCTAATGACCGTTCATTTATGGACCATTCCATCTTATTTGTGATTTGTTTTACACAATTACGAAAACTGGCAGTGTCACAAAAGCTTTTTTTTATATCAAACAATAGACTTGCCATGAGAAGAAAAATGATTGTCGATAATGCGAAAAACTGAAAATGAAAGATTGTTTTGCAAAGTAATCAAATACTATAAGTTTCTACTTAAAGAAACAAAAAGTTAACTTTACTAGTGGCCCAAAATCTTAAGTTTTCATTATCTGGTGCTAAATTTAAAAAATAAGTAAATAAAAAAAAAAAAAAAAAAAAATTTAACTTGTTTGAAAAATGTGATTAATTAGATTCTTTCAAATTTAAATAATTTCTTATGGGTTTTCTACCAATTTAATTGCATTTACAAATTGAAGAGGTTAATTTTGTACTTCAATTCTTGTTCCTTAATATTTATTGTAAAAGAATGTCTACGATTATCTTAATATAATTTTACGAAAGTATACATGTTCAGTTGTATGGAAAAATTAATTCTCCAATGTTTCATGAAGGTTGGTATTGTTAAATTTTTAGTTATAAATAATTTGCTTTGTTTTTATACAATATCTAGTTTCTAATTATTCTGTTGGTCGTCCATATTTTTTTCTTTTTGTGAAAGTGATTTTCTCCATTTGTGGAGGGGGTACTTTATGCCCCCAAAGAATGAAATCTGTGGCATTAAATATTTTTCATTTCTGTTCAGTTTTATTATTTTATTTTTTTACAGTTCTTATAATTATTAGCAAAAAATTACATGTGAAGTTTGATCAGTTTGAATAATCTGAGAAAATGTTGTTTTTTTTTTTGTTTTTTTTTTTTTTTAAATCGGAATTAAATAGTATTTTTCCAAATGTGCATTCATTGTTTCAATGGGAAATTATTTTTGATTAGTTTCTTAATACAACTTGAAATAAAATAGAACTTTAATTAATTAGAAAAAATGTCAACCTTTTTTAAGAAACTTCTGTAATTTTATTTTGTAGACTAAAAGGGATCAGAATGTACTGAAACGGCGAAATGTTCATGCTCAAGATAGTACGGATTCTGAAGATAATGAAAAACCAACCACACAAAATCTTCAAGCCATTGTTCAGAATGCTGCAAGCAGTGAACCATCTGTACAGCTTAATGCTGTGCAAGCAGCAAGGTATGTCCTTTTTTTTTTTTTCTAAACACATTTGTTTGTTAATTTTAAGTCATTTATTTATTTTTAATATAAGACTGACTTCTTAGCTTAATTGCATTTTTTTTTCTATAGCCTGAACATAAAATATAACATTTGTATAAGAGATCTCAATTCTAATAAAAGCCTTAAATTTCAAGTTACATTTTAATGATGTATATAAATGTATCTTAACTTTATTTATGTTGTGCAGTTTCAGTTCATATATGGCATAACTCTTTAAATTCTAATTACTTTTACCAATTTTTAAAATTAATGAGTCATCACTTATCATGGTTAAAGGTCTCTCGTGGATAAGGGTTTAACAAGATGGATAAGCTGTATGTTGAATAATGAAGAATATTAAATTGAAAATAATGAATGAAATGAATTTTTTTTTAATTATTTATTTTCCAACTATATCTCCATTATTTTATCAATTGTGACATTCTGTAAATAGTTAAATTAGCTTATTATTAAAAACTGTTTCTTTAAGGAATCCACTTAGCCAATAAAAATGTTGAAAATATGATTTACTTTGAATCTGGAATGTCTTTGATTAAATTTGTTCATGGGTGAAAACGGTAAATGTGAGAGTAAGAAAAAATCTTTTCCTTTATTTATGCCAAATCAAAGATAAAAATTGTATTTCTGATTTTATTTTTTATTTTTAATAACACAGACCAAAAGAAAACAACTGGAATGCTAAGTAAATAAGAACCCTGGCAATATAACACCATTCACAATAAGCCATATATTTCCGTAGCCAATCTCCCAATTACACAACAAAAAATAGAAATAACCAACAATCAGCCAAACACTGATCATACTAATTTTAATTAGAATGGAACATTTTTTAATAAAAATGTGCCCTTAATTTTTATGTAACGGTTTACCTTTTGGTTTTGTTGATGCAAATACATTGTTGAATCCTAAACAATTCAGTTTCCATAGAATAATGATCATAATAATATTAAAAAATAAATCTGGAAAATAATACAGTTGATATGAAAAGACACAAGGGCAAAATTATACTCAAGGTGGGTTTTTAATACGAGGAAAGTCCAGTTCCCCAGACATGGGCACTCTGGATCTGTAAAAAAAAAGAAAAGTCCTGTCATCATTCCCTCACAAATGAAGAGTTCTCAGAGGATCTGGTACATATATTGCACACTTTATATATATATATATATATGTAAAAATAAAAATGGAATAAAGAATAAGCAATTCAACAACTAACAAAAATAAACTCAAAAACTCATCTTGTAAAGTTCCACCGAGATATTTCGGCCGTAGATACGACCATTTTCGATCAGTTAATAAACTTTATTTCAAAACGGAAAAGTTTTCAAATTTATACAGAGAATGCGATTGGAAGAAAATGTCACGTGCAGAGAACAACAACAACACGAGGAGAAAAAGGAATGCGAGGAATGTTATGAAAAGAGAAGGAAAAGGAGATGAAGAGGAAGAAGAGATACCAATCAACCAGTATCTTTAGAACGTCAGTTGAAGAAGACGAAACGAAGAAGAGAAAGCGAGAGCAAACGTGAGAAAGGGTAAATCGACATGTTGTTGTCGAAAACTATAAAGAAGAGAAGAAAAAAAAGAAAAAAAAGAAGAGAGAGAGAAAAATCAGTGCTGAGATATCGCCTGCTGATTGAATTCGGGCTGAGAGCGTCAAAAGTCTACAGGATTAGTAGTAATTGGGGCAGTTAACATCGAGGGACGAAACAAGGGAAGAGGAGGGGACGGGGGAAGAAGAGAGACAAGGGTAAAAGTTAGCCAGAGTCGTATTCATTTAGATTCATCTCGTATAAAATCGATCTAGCCGAAGGAAAAGCAATATTATAGAAACCTTGTCTTTGGGCAATGGTGTTCTTATGACATAGGATCAGACAGGATTCTGTGAGACGTCGAAGTTTGGTGTCATGAATATGTTTGATAGGGATTGCCTTATGGGTATTGAAGTGGTGGCCGGAAGAGATCATATGAGTGCATAGTGCATTTGAGGTATCGCTGTTTTTTATGGCACGATTATGTTCATATATTCGTTTCTTTAACGGACGTTGTGTCTCGCCGAAATATATTTTTCCACAGTCGGCGCAGGGAATAGTATAAATTCCAGCTGTAGTGGGTGATGAAAGGACTTTATTTTTGTTTTTATGCATTTGTAAAATGTTTCTGATGGTGAGTGAGGTAGCTTGGATAATTCTAAAACTATGTTGTGAAAGCGAAGAAAAGAGATGTGTGTTACGAGAGTTAGTGGGAAGGAAAACATTCCTTAATATGGATTGTGTTGTATTAGGAGATGTATTAGTATTTTTTATCTTTTTTAGATGTATTTGAAACGCTTTCTTTTTAGCGGAAAGAATGACGTGTTTGGGATATTTTAAAGTAGTGAGAGACGATTCTATTTTATTATATTCCTGAGAGAGATGTTCAGGGCTGCAAATACGCAGAGCCCTGAGATAAAAACCGATTATCATGCTATTTTTTATATAGTTATTATGATGTGAATAATAATGTAAGTAATCATTTTTGTTGGTTGGCTTGCGATGGACTTGAAATGAAAGGCTGTTATTGTTTTTGAGGATGAGAATGTCAAGGAAAGCTAAAGAATTTGTTCACTTTCGAAAGTGAACTTAATGGAAGGTTCGACTTTGTTGAGTGCTTGTGCTAATGTTTCTATTTTATGACTATCAGGTAGAAAGATTAAAATATCGTCAATATATCTGAAATAGGTAGCATTTTTAGGGATACGGTAAGAAAAAGGACCGATTTCGAGGAATTCTAAAAACAGACACGCTAATACGGGACTAAGGGGGTTCCCCATAGGTAAGCCGAATTTCTGTCTATAATAGTCATTGTTGTATTTAAAGAAAGTAAGAGAAGTTATGTTCCTAATGATATCTATAATGCTTTTGATTGGGAGAGAACAAGAGAAATTTATTTTGTTTAAGTGTTTGGAAAGTAGGTTGATGCATTTTTTTACGGGTATGTTTGTGTATAAGGAAGTAATATCAAGGCTGTGCATAGTATGATTATGTAAAGTGATATCTTGTAATTTTTTGAGGAGATGACCTGAATTCGTTATGTGTGCGTTACTGATAGTGCCTAGTAGTGGTGATAGAATTTTTGCCAATGATTTAGCGATATTGTGGGAGACACTTCCAATACTGGAAATGATAGGACGTAGGGGCATATTATGTTTGTGGGTTTTAGGAAGACCGTAAAGTGTTGGTATGGTAGAGTGGTATGAAATAAGGGAAGTCCATTCTTTGGCTTGATTAGTAGAGATTTTGAAGAATTTGATAAATGTTTCATTGTTTTTGTTGATGATTTTGAGGTCGGTGGATTCGTATGTTGACCTATCATTGAGTATATCCATGATTTTGTCGTGGTAATCACTTCTATTGAGGATGACAACGCCACCTGTTTTATCAGCTGGGGATATAACGATGTTTGGTATGGCGGCTAAATTACGTAATGCTGTGATGTATCTTTTGGGAAGGGTTCTTTCCTGAGGTGTGGTAGAGGCAGCGAAGAGTTTATTTTTGTTAGTTGTTGAATTGCTTATTCTTTATTCCATTTTTATTTTTACATATTGTCTGAAACATTGTTTCTTTTTTTCCCATATATATATATATATATATATATATATATATATAAACTTCACCCAAAACAAAGCACACTGCCACTGAGATGTATAGAGACATTCTAAGTGGAGTGTTTTACAGCAAGATGCTTGTTCACATTGCAGTTACATTTTTACATGTTGGTACAGTCAGGAGCAGGGAGGGAATTTCAAAGACAAACGGTTCTAGGAGATTAGCTATTGGAGTACAAAACCTTCCAGCATATGGGGATCTTCTACAGTGAAGGGGTGATTTTTGCTGCTTGTTGGTTTGGTCAGGGGGTATTTACGTTGAGGGGGGGGCACAAGTGCAACAAGCTGTGTTATCCATTTCGCCGGAGAGCCTTGTTAATTGTTTAGTAAAAGTAAATTTAATCAAGTGAAATGACTTTCAAAAATTTGGATGATTGTTTAATTTTTCTAGTTCAATGTAATATCTTTCTCTTGTCAGATTATAAAAAAAAATTTCACCAACAATTTGTTAAAAACTTTTCTCAAATGTGAATCCCTTTGATGGAGTAAGTTCAAGGAACTTCTGCAATTACTAACTAGCAGAGCATTACTGCTGTCTACCGAGAGAAGAGTCTATCAGGCATGTTCAGTCTGATGTATGGAAGTGAAACCTTGCTCAGGAAGGGTATGTGTTGTATGAAGAGAAATGGATCTGGTGTAATATGAATCTTAAAGATAGGCTTAAAACTGGGATTAAATCTGGGCAGTATAGGGATATGTGTGTGCAGAACAGGAGGATACTTTGTTGGTTTGATCAAATTAAAAAAAAAAAATGAGTGTTTGGGTTAAATGTAGACAATTGAAGTGTCAGGGGAAAGGCCAAGCAAAACAAGGCGATCCTTGCGTCCAACACATGCCACTATGTAAAACTAAATGATGATAAAAACCTTCTGTTCAGGTCAAATGTGACTCTATCTCAAGTTTAACATTTTGAATCTGGAGGCAGCTAGACGATAGTTGTATGATTTGTTCTCTCAATGCATGAAGAGACTGGTGCAAAGGATAAAGCTGTTCGGTAAAAACCAGTTCTAAGTTGTAATGTTAGTGAGGTCTTCATTCACAGCACTGCCGAAAGTACAGTTAAAATCAAAGTATGAAGAGAAATGATGTTGATAATGAAAATTTTATTGCTCCTTGTCAACGCCAAGTAGAAAGTTTCTGTGACCCCTCCCTCACTTAGAAAATATGTGTTATGGTAGTAAGGAAGTCTTCACAGCACTGTCAAAAGTATAAAGAGAAATAATGCTGACAATGACAAGTTTGTTGCTCCTGGACAGTGCAGAGTAGAACAGAAGTTTCTGTCCCCCCTACACACACACACTTACCAAATATTAATGAGGAAAAAAATATAGATGTAAAAATGAACAAAATTTGATTGGAAGAAGAAAAAAAATGAAAAAATCATAAGCACGTATCCTGTGTAGTTTTTGACTTTTAGGCGGAAACACATACATGCACAGATTTGTAACACTGCATAATTACTATTATGACTCCTGGGCAACGCCGAGTATCTTTTCTTGTATAAAATAGTATTACAAAATGCACTGATGTATTTTCTGGTTGACGCAGAGTTTAATGATACCTGGATATTGTGAGATTTGGATAAACTAACTGATACTAGCAATACACATGAAAAAATTTAAATTGCTTAAAATATCTCAATGATGATAGAAAGAGCTTGATGATCTAAGAAGGAATCTTTTTAAATTTTTAAAATCTGACTAAAAGTAAGGAAGTTATGACTATTTTTGTGCCTTGTACGATTGGACATTTTCCCCTCTTTAAGACCATATGCGTTTCGTCACATCTTTTACACTATTTTTTCAGTAAAAATCTTATATCTTTGTTAAAACACAAGATTAAGCAATGAAATTTACTATATAAGTGTATTTTTGTACAAGGAATCAGGCTATGCGACTGAAAATCTCCACAAATTAATGTTTTCCATGTAATCTGTAGTAAATGCATATAAATATGCTGCAATAACTTAAAAATACCATGTATCCATTAAAAAAAAAGAAGTTAAAGAGGGTGCTTACCACTTGGACTTCGGGTTAGTGGTAGGGTTAGGGGTAATTAAGTGAACACCCTGAAAACTTAGCAGAAAAAAAAATCCCAATTATTTTAGAATTTAGAGATGGGGAATGAGTTTTACATAATTATTAATGTAGAATAATTCACCATTTCCGGGCCATTCTAGCGTTTTAGGGAATGAATCAATTTTTTTCCTATGGAATATTTCCCATAGGAAAAAAAATTGATTAATCCTGTGAGTTTTTCTTCATGGGTGTCTGCTTTTTTTTATTTTTTTATTTTATTTAGACGATTGTGTGGTTTGTTTTAATTTGCTTTTTGTGAGATGGGGGGCTTGCCACTCTAACTTACGGTTAGTGATATGGTCAAGGAAGGGGTTTTGTTTTGGATGGAGGTTGCCATTCGGACTTAGGGTTTAAGGAGTTTCTTTGTTTTGAGGGGGTGACTTGTCACTCAGGTTTAAGGTTAATGGTACGACACGTTTAAGAGAGCATTTTGTGGGGGTGGGGGGGGCTTGTCACTCGAACCTAGAGTTAGTGGTAGAGTAATTATTTTATATCAAGTTTTCAGCTTGAAAAAATATTTTTAAAATTGCACTAAAAGGCAAGAATGGCCAGGAAATGGGAGATCATTTTACATTAAATTTATATGTGAAACTTATCTTCCCACTCTAAATTCTAAATTATTTTATTTTATTTTTTTCTGCCAAGACTTTTAGGGTGTTCACACGTAGAATCTTATTTTTTTTTTTTATTGCCGACTAGAAAGTCATTACTACTAGAAGTTCGAAAGTTGAGTAAAAACCAGTATTTCTTGAAGTATTTTTTTATAAAAGAACCACAAACAGCATTAACTCTTTTAAGCACAAAAAGTATTTTTGTCGTTTTAAAAAGAAGTTAGTAAACGAATTTTACAAAACTTTACAACGCTAGTTTATAGTTAGCTGCTGCTGATTGATTGTTATATCAGCAATACTAGCAGCCATTTTTTACTTTCGCTCAGACAGGGACAATATTTTTTTGGGTAAGGTAATTTAAAATTACTATATTGCCGAAATTTGCCAAATTTTTGAAAATTGGTAAGTTTCATGGTTCAGACAAAAAATTGACATAGACTTGAAACATTACTTATATCTGAGAAAAGCGAAAACTTATGGATTTTATGTAAAATTGCTGTTTAGATGTAAGCAAATCTTGAAAGACAATTAAAAATAGTACATTTTAGGCGGAAAAAGTATGTTAAAACATTTTGCCAGTCAAATTCCATGCCGATGAGCTAAATTTGGAGAAATTTTCCGGAAAATTAATGTATTCAACCGTACATTATTTTGATCTGCAGTCATTTGCATTGCAAGCCTCAAGTAATAGAGTATACAGATATAAATAAATTAAGAGATAATGAAGATGAAGACACTTCAAAAATAATAAATTTTCACTCTAGGCACAATGTGCTCTAGTCGCTATCGACCCCCTCCCCTAAAATGTAGGAGGCCTCCTGTGCACTCCTAAAATAAGTTTCACCCCTCCCCCTCTTTCTTTGTAGGGAAATGGTGATAATGACAATAGTTAAAAAAAGATAAATTAAATCCGGAGTTAGCGCCTACTAATTTTTTCCTTTCCTGGCCTGTATAACTACATGATGGCATTAAGAGTTGTTTTAATTCTTGATGCCATTAAATGATATACATAGCCTTTTGACCCCCAAAGAATGAATCTTTTTCTTTTTTCTGGGTTTATGCTGATTTAAAGAAGAAAAAAATGTTTATTTTGAAAGTTGTAGCAAGACATACATACAGTTAATTGCCCTTTATATAATAGAAGAAGACTAGCTGTATTGCCCGTGTGAAGATATATTGCTGGTCGGAAGGTTTTTTTTTTTTTAGGAAAAAATAAATTCAAATAGTCATTTTTACAATTTTTACCTTGAAAGAAAAGTTAAATAACATTTGTAATATGAAGTAGAGTAATAAAAAAAATAAAAAAAAAAAGTTAGCATCGTGTTGTTTCTAAAAAAAAAAAAAACTGTTGCTTACATATAGCTATAAAATTAATTTAACGAATCTAAAAAAATGTTAAAAGGCTAATTCTTTTAAATCTTAAAAATACCAGTAAAAAAATTACTTTTTTATGCATTCTTTGTTTAATTGTATTTTGGTTTTATGAAACAAAGAACATCTATTTTTTAAAAACAATTTGGTCAATAAAATAACTGACATTTATTAGAAAGTAAATTTCTAATAAATGTCAGTTATTTTATTGACCAAATCGATAATTGCCCCCTAGTGACCCCAGATGGAATTTAAGAAAATTATCAATGGTGTCTTTAAATTCCTTGCAAAATTTAACCCTTATTAAAACTTATTTAAATGTTCTAACCGTTAACATTGATTTCTATAATGCAAAAACATTGGCATATATATGTGAAAATTTCTTTATTCCACGTATACTTCTAGAGAAGTGTTTTAAGGATGATTGGTGATGTATGAAATTTAAAAACAATGTTTTTGTAATTTTTTATTTTTCATATTTCGAGCAGTCCTCCGCTCTTTGGCAGAAAATGATACAAAATGAATAGATTTCAAATTTTATTTATTTTCATTTCGTAACATTTGCTGACAAAGCGGAGGACTGCTTGAAATATCAAAAAAAAAAAAATAATTACAAAAACATTGTTTTTTATGCTTCATACATCACCAATCATCCTTAAAACAGTGTGTGTGTGTGTATATATATATATATATGAGATTTAAACAAAATATACTTTCCTTTCTAGGTATTTTTATATTTGTTTATTTTTAAATTACAAAATAGTTTTTCAAAAACAGGAATGAAATTATGTTATGAATTATTTTTATTAATAAAATACATATGCTTTTGAAAATTTCTATTTAGCAATTCCATTTTTTTGTCCTTTTCTATGTCTTGCCATTATGAATTTTTCTTTTCTTTTCTTGTAGGAAATTACTCTCGAGTGACAGAAACCCTCCGATTGATGATTTAATCTCGTCGGGAATTTTACCAATTCTTGTGGATTGTCTGTTAAAAGATGACAAGTAAGTCTTATAGCTTACGATTCTCCTTTTCACTTTGATACTACTTAATCTATTTCTGCATTTAAAATAAATTGTAGATGTTTTTGTTTTTAATTAAATTTAATTTAGATCTAATTCTAATCTATTAAATGTTTTTAATTTAGCACCAGTTTAATAACTAATAGGTATTGATTTTAAAAATCTTTTTTCCTCTAATTTCAGTTCGGCTTGTAGTCCTTCATTGCAGTTTGAAGCTGCATGGGCATTGACGAATATAGCATCTGGTACATCAGCACAAACACAGGCTGTAGTCAATGCAGGTAAAGTTTTGTAAACTTGCTTTTCGCCTTGAGTATCCATGGATAAGAATTCTGTTAACCATTTTCTCAATCCATAAAGAAAATTTCTTGGGGGGGGGAGGGGGGGGTCATGAGTGTTAACAAACCAAATGGTCTGACTGATTTTATCTTGGCTATAAATATTTTATCAGCCTTAAAATAACGTGCCATGTTTTTAGACAAATACAAAACTATTCTACTATGGCTTTACTTGTTTTTATGCCACGGATATCAAATCCTTAGAAATTTCATTGAGAGTAGATAAAGGATTGCCAAATATGCTGATAATTTTATTTTTAATCTTTAGTAGAACCAAAAATATAAAGTTGTTTAAGACATGTGCCATGCATAAATTTGAAGAAAAACGTCATATTCAAATGTAAAAAAAATATTGTTTTTTATATATTATATATAATTATATAAGTTAGTCAAATGCTTAGACTTAGATAGTATCTTAACTAGACCATGGAAACACCTTCAAGATACATAAATGAAAGGTGAAATCAGATACAAATAAATACTGCATGTATTAAAATCTGCTCTATGGATAGGACTGAGGGTCAACCAGAGCTATTATATAATAACTTAGAAATATACAAAACTAGCAGGACTAGGGTCCCGGTGTTGCCCGGGTAAAATAGAAAAGAATGAATTTAAGCCTCAGTCAGTGTTGCAGAAAAACAACCTCTGCCTAAATACAAGTCGTTTTGTGTTTGTTGTTGACACATGGACTTCCTGCAGAGGGAGTAAATGAATGTATAAAAACGTGTAAGTCACTGTTTCAATGTAAGTAATCTACGTGATTAAAATAGGATTTATCCATAAATAGTCTCGACATCGCAAGTGGTGACGGGACAAAAGAATCCACATGAACAAAATTGTATTCATGCAGTGATTGTATTTTGCCACACGGACTTAGAATTAGGTTGTTGTTTTTTGTCACGTAATTCCTGTCGGAGGTAAATAAAGATATTTAAAATGAAAGAGCATAATAATGAGCAATCGAATGTCGGAGATTACAAAAAATAAACATTGTTTGTAAAGAAGTAAATTCAAATGGGAAAGAGTGAAAAGTTTACCGATGCAGAAGTCTGTAGTCTTATTGAACAGGTGGTGGTTTTTAGAGATGATAATCATGGTTATTTTGAAGCGTTCGATATGTGTTCTGGATTAATCGGTGTTTGTAAAGTAATTTCCCTTGTATAAAGAATGGATCTTGTGGACGTGGGAGGAGATAATTTTTAGTGGAATTGTTTGCTACCCTCTTTTTGGAAGGCGTATTTTGGAGAAGCAGATATCTCTGAATTAATGTAATAATATTTATGTCGAAGAAATGGTTGGATATTTTTGTGAAACGGGCATTAGAAGTGCTGTATGTGGTGAGTGGAAAAGATTTGCATAGAAAGTGTTCGGATCTAGTAACTGAAGTTGCACTGGAAAAATCGAGTTTACTTTATTGATATGGAGATTATGACTTGTTCATCATTAAGTATAAAAGTTCCCAAGAACACAGTTTTTGTGTATGATCTTTTCTGAGACAAATTCTTTATTAAATGTCTTTATCAGCACAAATTAGAAGGAAAATCATCAACTATTTCCCCAATAGTCCAGTCAGATAGCAGTGTCCCCAACTGACCCTAAATACCTCAAAGACAGTCTACAACAGTTAGTCAATATTTTTCCATTATTTTTTAATATGGATTGTGCTGAAAAAGGAGGTGAATTTTTTTTTTCTATAAAAATATATACATGTATTTATATATCCAAATCAATAAATTGGACCGTTTTTCGCATAATTATTTTTTTAAACAGTTTATAATAAGTTACTGTTATTCATTTGTATGTCCTATTTTTACATATGTATAAGTATATGCAATAGTTACGTCAATATTAATAGTAATTAATTGAAGTGATTTAATAATAAAGATAATTACCAAAAGATTTCTGAAAATATTTTGGTTAATTTTCAAGCGACGTAATTGAAATGACAACTATTTTTTAGCAATTATCTTTGTTTTACTAACAATAAAAAAAAACTGCAACCCATTTTTTTTTTTTTTTTAAGTCTAGAAATGGAAAAGTCTCAACTAAGTTCTAATTATAAACTTAAAATTTGTCGACTAATTTGCAATTAATTCTTTTTTGTTTGTTTTCAGTGTCCTAATTCTCTTCGAAAGACCGTCATTCTATACAATTATTTGATTTCTAGTTTTAAAATTACGTTGCCGTTTAAGATGTAGTAACAAAGTAAAGAATATTCATTAAGGTTTAATTTAATATTGATTCTTTTTAAAGAATTTTTCTTTCATATATTTTTATCGTCCATTCCTGTATGTGATTTAAGGACGTTTTTGTTTTCTAATATTTAAGTTAGAAAAACTAAATACCAAGTTTTCAAAGAGAATCGATAATAAATTAAATCTTTCTTATTTGTTACATCTTAAACTGTAATTTAATATTAAAACTACAAATCTAATAATCCTATATAGACGGGTCAAGATACTAGAGATGGGCGGTTTTACCGAAAAACCGCGGTTTTTCGGTTTCGTCTCCATACCGAATACCGAATCGGTTTTTTTTTTTTAAACCGTAACCGTTCGGTATTGTGTTTTTATTACAGTAAGCCACCATATACAAGGAAACACGGTTGAAAAGATTTTCCGATTTGAATAAAATTGAATATTACCAAAAATAGTTATATTAGTAAGAGGACAGATTGAACAAATATATTACTGCAATTACTGCTATAAACACGAGGCGATTTTTGTTTATTTTCATTCTAGAACGAATTTTAAACATTTTAAAATATGAATATAGAAAATGCTGTTACATTTTTCGTACCCAACTAGTAAATAAATTAATCTTTCATCTTTTTTTATGCATTAAAATTATAATTGTACGTTGTTTTGTCTTTCGGTAATAGTAATTTTAAATTATCTTATCCTAAAAAATATTGTCCTTTTTTTGAGCGAAAGTCAACAATGCGTACTAGTATTGCTGATATAACAATCAATCAGCAGCAGCGTCTTGTAAACCTTTGTAAACTTCGTTTATAAACTTCTTTAAAAGTAAGATAAAAATATTTTTTGTGCTTAAAAAAGTTAATCCTATTTGGTTCTTTTATAAAAAATACTTACAAAAAATACTGGTTTTCACTCAACTTTCGAACTTCTAGTAGTAATGAATTTCTAGTCGCCAATTTAAAAAAAAAATTAAGATTCTACTTTTTTAGGCGATTACGTCTTAAAGTCTTGGCGAAAAAAAGAAAAAACAAAACAGAAAATAGTTTAGAATTTAGAGTGGGGGATCAGTTTCGCATATAAATTTAATGTAAAATGATCTCTGATTTCCCGGCCATTCTTGCCTTTTAGTGAAATTTATAAAATAAATAATTACTCTACCATTAACTAACGACTAAGAAGCCCACCTCCTAAAAATGCCATCTTGAACGTATCGTACCATTAACCTTAAATATGAGTGGCAAGCCACTCCTAAAAAACTCCCTTAACCCTAACACTAAGTCCGAATGGCAACCTCCATCCAAAACAAAACCCCTTCCTTAACCTTATCACTAACCCTAAGTCCGAGTAGGAAGCCCTAATCCTACAAAAAAGCCCATTAAAACCACACATAATCGTCTAAAAAAAAAAAAAAAGCAGACGCCCATAAAAAAAACGCACAGGATTTATTTGCCATAGAAAAAAATTGATTAATGCCCTAAAACGCTAGAATGGCCCGGAAATGGTGAATTATTCTGCATTAAATATATGTGAAACTAATCCCCCACTCGAAATTCTAAATGAATTGTTTTTTTTTCTTTCTGCTAAGTTTTCAGGGTGTTCACACTTAATTGCCCCTAGCCCTACCACTAACCTGAAGTTCAAGTGGTAAGCCCCACTCCTCCCACAAAAACCCTTATAATCGTCTAAAAAAAAAGAAAAAAACAAGAAAAACGCACAGGATTTATCTCCCATAGAAAAAATAATTAACTGTCCTAAAACGCTAGAATGGCCTTGAAATGGGGGATTATTTTATGTGAAACTGATCCCAACTTTAAATTCTAAAATAATTGTTTTTGTTTCTTTCTTTCTGCCAAGTTTTTCAGGGTGTTAACATGTAATTGCCTAAATAAAAAAAGTAGAATCTCATATTTTGGGGAGGTAAGGAGGTGAGTTAGCAGAAGGTGTAAATCTACAATAATGCTAAAGAAATCTTGCAATATATTCATTTTTAAACAGTCCTAGTATTAGATTTTAGTTTCTTGTACATAAAATGTATTACAATTCAACTTTGAGTTTTCTAACTTCTTTCTTTTAATGGATTCATGGTATTTTTAAGGTATTGCAGCATATTTATGTGCACTTAGTGCAGATTACTTGGAAACCATTAATTTCTGGAGATTTTCAGTGGCATATTCTGATTCCTTGTACAAAAATACACTTATATGGTAAATTTCATTGCTTAATCTTGTGTTTTAACAAAGATATAACATTTTTACTGAAAAATTAGTGTACAAAATGTGACGAAACGCATATGGTCTTAAAGAGGGGAAAATATCCAATTGTGTGAGGCACAAAAATAGTCATAACTTCCTTATTTTTAGTCAGATTTAAAAAATTTAAAAAGCTTCTTTCTTAGATCATCAAGCTCTTTCTATATATGCCATTATTGAGATATTTTAAGCAATTAAAAAATTTTCATGTGTATTGCTACTTGTAGGAAGAAATCTTTGTTTACAGTTTGTTTATCATTAACATTTTGAATTTTCAAATGAAAAAGAGAAATACGACAGACAACATGACATCGTATTTTTAGCATAAACTATTTTCAAATGAAAAAGAAAAAATCAAACGTGTTCCGTATGATGTCGAAAATTTATTTGATTCAACTCAAAATTGTAAAATAATTATTTGTTTGTTTCAGAGTTATCTAAAAAAATAAGTTATTAAAATGAAATTTAAAAAAATACTTGTAAAAGTAAATAAACGAAAAGTAGTGAGTAAGTATAAACATTTAAAAAGAAAAAAAGTAGTTGCCAATGCTAGTGTCACTTTATTCGGATTTTTAAAATTATTTTAAACATTAGGCATTTCATTGTTTACTTTTGAAAAGCCACTTCATACATAAATTGTCATTTCTAGAGAACTATCTCTCAACTATACCGTTTTCTCTCCCAAAAATGGGTTATTCAAAAAGTAGACTATGCAACGATTTATATTTTACTAAATTGTTAATATGGTATTTATTTAGAGTTGACAATTTATTCGAAAGTTTAATTATTAAACTTTAATCCAAGTCATGAATTCTATGACTAAAATTACCTTAAAGCTTAAAAATGACTTTAGGTGAATTAATAATCTCTACTTTTTTTTAACCATCCTTCCTTTTCCCTTGGCGCGGTTTTCGGGTGTACTACTAGTCTTTTACGCCTGTCTATAAAGTTTTATTACCCTGTCTTAAAAACAAATATTAACCCCAACACACACCAGTTGACAGAACTTCGAGCACACAAAATGACAGACATCCCAACAGTCAACACCGGCAATTCGAGAAGTATATGGTGTGTTTATTTTACGCGACAAGACACGTCTTGCAAACATTTTCACCTATTAAAAAATTAAAATTTTAATTTTATTTGTAAAATTATTTTGTTTGTTTAAATAAATTTTCGTTTTTTAATTTCTTGCATTTCTGAGTTATATTTTAGCTTCTGATGGGTTAAAGGATAAAATAGAATGTATATTCAAACTCAGTTTTATTCTTCAGAAATCTTTCATGAATCTTTGGTCACTGTTTTAACGAGTTAACTGTTAAAAAGGTATCAGAACTTTGATTACAACAGTCAACACCTTAAAACTTATATGATTCATATCATGGAGAATGATTCAGTCACAAAATTATCGAAACAGTGGCATAATTCAACTAAACGTTGAATAATAACTAATCATCACACAAGAGAATGAATAGTTTCCATAGTAAAAAAATTTTTTTCAAAAAAACCGAAAAACCGAACCGTAAACCGAGGTTTTAAGGGAAAAAAACCGAAACCGATACCGAAACCAAAATTGCAAAACCGCCCAACTCTACAAGATACTGATGACCTCAAAAAATCGCAACATTTTGTTTTCTGGTGGTTTTGTGCTAGGTTGGGTCTAGTCTGCAACATACTAAAAGTTAGACAAGATCTGAGTATGGGAAATTGTCAAATTTCGAATATGACTTTTTTTCGTTTAAGTCATTTTCCATTTACATGTAAAGCAGTAATTCGGTCAGTTTTCATGATAAATCAATACATTCTTGGATTTTTACCCAAGTTTTCAGGGTCAATCTGTCACATGAAAGGGTTACCAGTGATGCCAAATAAACCCTTTTACAATATCAATGAGTACCCCTATGCCCATTACTTTTGTTGCATCCACCCTGATTCACTTATGTCAGTGCTTTTTCAAAACTTTTAACTCCTCTTCATCTTCCACTGGATCATTTTTCATATTGTCACAATTTCCATCTTGGCAATGTCAACATGCACTTGTACATTCTAGCCCATGCCTTCTGCAGGTACACCTTAGGTTATTGCATCTTTCTGAACAGTTGCAATGAATTATCTGAATCAGTGCATCTGGAGCAGGGTTTTTGTCCGTCATGCTTTGGAACAAGTTTTCCACCTCCACTTAGATGGCACCATTTCATCACTACATCTCATCCACTCCATAACCTTGTAGTAAGTCTGCAAAGAATAAAATTTACAGGCAGAGGGTGTTGGTGGGAGTCGTTCTGGCATGACGGACGTCTTAACTCTCGCAACTTTCTTGCAGAGCATATTGTATCTAATAGATGCCAGGGAGTTTTTCTCTATCTGCATTGAACAAAGCTACCATTGTCTTACAGCCATTGGTTTCAACAACATCCTTGCTTTGGTAGAGAAAATTCTTTTTAACAGTCTGTCATTGTTTTTTCTCTCTTGACGATTCGTTTATACACCAACGTCTTTCCTATTCCGAATATCCTGGACACCGAATCGCATCCCGTAAAGGCATGCAGGAACAACAGATCATTACAAACTGCTTCGCCAAGCACCTGCTTGAGAACCTTGATATTGTAGATGTAGGATTTTGCCTTGTCAGAGCAAAAACAAAATGCAGTACATTTAGAAACATATGCACGGAACAGCAAGCGAAGGTTTGTGTCTTCTTCAATGAGGGTGGTTGATTTGAAAGCAAACATATTGATGGCTGCCTTTGCAATCTCAACATCGGCATCTCCTTCCGCTTGAATAACGTCACAGCCTTTCTGACTCATTTGTCCCATGATCATTTGGATCAGCGCATGCTTGTTGTTTGCCACATTTGACAAAAAGTCCCTTTTCCCAGCAAATTTTGTTATCTCAGTAATGTTCACCTTTTTTACATTCAGCTTTCGACTTCGCCGCTGATGAGTACAGTCTATTATACTTGGTCAAACTTCATAACCATCAAACAAGGGTTGCTCTCCCATAGTGTTCAACAGTAAATGAGGCATAATTATTTGCAATCGAGCTGTATGTACTCCCCTCCTTCCATTTCAGACAGTGAAGTAGAGATCCTCCGTCTAGTACATTGTGCTCTGTGACTGGAACGGTTTGTGTCACAGCATTATCCAATTTTGTTTTAACATAATTTTTTTAAGCTGCTACCAGCTGTGGTTTGTCTGCTTGACATAAGATGCGCTTTCCTTCAAACAAAGACATCGGGTAGAGACAGAGTTCATAGGACATGAGATCGTCCAGCGTTAGATCACCCATCTGTGAGACTTGGTCAATGCTACGATCTGCAGAAACTTTTACATTCTTGCTCGATGCTAAAGTCTTTGCTTTCAAACTCCGTTTGTGAGAGTAGGAAAAAACTGATTGTCCATCCGTCTTCTGTACAATGTCTTTTCCTATTTCGAAAAGGTCCTGAATATTGACATCCTCGTTAGCAGTAATTCCTGTGATAATATTGCGTAACGATTCATCACCTGAAAATGGCTTAAACATGTCTAGTTGCTCTGCAACTTTCTCGCGGTCTGTCTCATCTCTTCTCACCCAAGAAACAGACAACTTATGTTGTTTGTTTGTTGTGTAACTTCATGCGGTAAGTTATTGCATGGCATGGTTGTAAGCGGATGACATAGTGGACGACATGGCCCAAACTGTTCTGGTGCTCGGACCTCCCACTACCCCGTGTGAGCTCACCATGGCTTTTGAATAAGCACATAAGTGTTTGCTCGATGACAAGATTGGAGCCAAGACAAGCCCAGTATTGGCTACTGTGTCTGATTGCGTGAAACCCAAACTGGAACTTTTGATGTACTGCAGGGTTGTCATCTTTTAAGGCATACATCTTCTGGAAATATAGACGAGCCGACTTCAGATAATTTGGATGATCAGTGGCTGCAAAGATGGCACGGGCGCAGTTCCCAAGACTCCATTCGATCAGCTGCAACAAGTGCCCTAGCAATTCCTAACATTTGCTGATTATCCATAGTTTGTTGGTTTTGGAGACCCTTGCCAGTTCATCCCTTATCAGAGTTAGATTGTTGTAAATCCTACCGTTGGAATCTGATTCCAACAATGACTTCAAGTCACATTCACCAGTCTCCATCAGCATGTACAGCCACTCGAGTTCCTCTACTTGGTCCTGAAAACCAGGTTCATCCTTCAAGATTTTGGCAACAATCTGATGTGTGAGGCACTGATCTACCAGCAGGTGGCAAAAAAATGGTTCTTGCCTTGCCTGGCATTTTCACCATATACTGTCTCCATGATCTTGAATCCACTGCCATCCAACAACGTCCTATATATTTGCACTCCTTATACATCAGGTGCATCATGCCATATCAGCTGGGAATAGTCTGGTTGAAGTGAAAGAAAGCTTTGAGTTTCGCAGTGGTTTTGAGAATTGCCTGTTCTTGTGCTTCCTTATCGTCTTTCGGGGGTGAATTGTAGTATTCACGAAGAATGTCACAGGTTTTTCCCTAAATGTCACAATGTTTGCGACACCACAACGGCCTTTGGTCACAAATAAAGAGTTTCCATATCGACGTATCAGCTTTTCCTTGAGGTACTGATTTGCATATGCCATTGATTTACTACCTCGTAAGTATTCTCCCATTTAAGCGACAAGGTCCGATATCGTAATCTGTTCCTCATCGTTACCCTTTCGAGTGCTTCATCTTGATCACTGTCTTTTGGTCTTCTGCTTCTTCGTCGTTTGGTTAATTCAACTGACGTGAACTGTCTTGGAATGCTTCGCATTGTATGGAAGTTGACGTTACATGACTGGTGGTACGTCTGCAGCATGAATATCACCACCAAAATATTCAATCCTACCTTGAATAGCAGTGACCCACTCATCCCCTTTTGTTTTGCAATGAACCAGGAGAGTTTGAGCAAATGCATAAGTCTTCACATAGCAAATCTTTCCCTCACTTTTTCGTTTAGTCTTTTTTCGTGGGGTCAGTTCCGCAGAAAAAGCAATGTTTTACTATCATATCATCCCAGACAAACACAAGCTCCCCTTTTTACTAGTCGAGCAGAATCCTCCTTTTTTGAGGCTAAAACAATGTCCTTTTTGTTTATGTGAACACGAGTTCTGGCTTCAACAATGACTTTGACACCTTATTCGATACTTGCATGGTTGACACATGCAGCATCCTTTTCTTGAAGTACCACGGTCTCACCACAGTCAAAATCCCGTTCGCATAAAAGACAAGTTTCTCTACTGGCGGCTGAACTCGTGTTTCACCCTGAAAATATATGTGTATTAGTATATGGTGATCAGTATGGAGCTAGTGAATTGTTTATGAGGGCAGTTTTTGATGGGGTAAAACGTGGTCTCTAAGTTTTTCAATTTTTTCAGGAATCCTATACCCTATAAAACAATTTCATTTATATACGGAGATAAGGACCCAATTAATTGAAGAAAGTAATAATTCACCACTGGTACCCATATAAAAGTAATCACCCATATGCCTGTTTGTGAACCTGGGTGAGTGCAATAAGGGGTTTAGAGGTACAAGTACCAATGTGGATGTAATGAGGGGTTTAGGGGTCGAGTACCCCTAGATATGGTATAAGGGTTTATTTGGCATCTCTGGTAACCCTTTCATGTGACAGATTGACCCTGAAAACTTGGGTAAAAATCCAAGAATGTATTGATTTATCATGAAAACTGACCGAATTACTGCTTTACATGTAAATGGAAAATGACTTAAACGAAAAAAAGTCATATTCGAAATTTGACAATTTCCCATACTCGGATCTTGTCTAACTTTTAGTATGTTGCAGACTAGACCCAACCTAGCACAAAACCACCAGAAAACAAAATGTTGCAATTTCGTTTTAGGTATGGGGTACTCTGGCAGTATATTAACCCGTCCAAAGAATGAATATATAATTTATTTTTAAATTTTAGACATTATTCCTCCAGGGCAACGGCAATCAAAAATACCAACTTTGTTGGGGGTTCATAAAATAAAATAAAAAATAACAAAATTAGGATATCAGGATTTTAGTCTTTGAATAGTTTTATAATCATGTCAGATTGAATTCTGCGTCGAGTTTCAAACGTTTTTTTTCTTGCTGATGAAATTGGAAGAGGGTCGCAACATAACTCATAAAAGGCATACTTTGAAGACGCTAATTTTATCCCATCTTTGCTATCAAAGCAATTTTTGGATCTGCTCCTTATCTTTCATTTCATAGACAATTCCTATAAACCAATATTGGTATTTCTCCAGAAAAAGATCCATTGGTGTTGTCTCATTGGTTTTTGCTTCATTTTCTCATGATCATCTTATTCAACCTGGGAAGAATATCTTGTAGTGATGTGTCTGTTCTCAGTAGGTTGGGTATAGTGGAAGCTTGCTATTCCAACAATGAGAGTCTAGCTGCAGAATAGTGGTTGCTAAATGTATATTGGAATTGGAATACTTTTGCAGCAGCATCAGAGTAACAATGATGAATACTACTGAACTGCAAAAATATTCCACGATTTTTATTTGAGATTTGATGGTTGTAATATCTGTTTAGAAAAAAAAGAAAAAAAAGTTCTTAGGTTTTTTTTTTGTAAATTTAGCTTTTTTTTTTTTTGTTTTTTTGTTTTTTTTTTTTTTTGTTTGTTTGTTTCATGCAACTCCTGAAAACAATCTAAAGTTTTTTTTCTCGGTCAAAAGCAAGTGTTGCACAAAATTTTGTCTGAATTTCATGGTTTGGATCCTAAAGATGCTATAGTTACAGCTCTGAATGCTAAAATTTTTATCTAGTTTCGCCCTGGATTTTAACTGTAATGGCTGTTATACAAAAATAAATCCCTCGACTTGTGCATGCTGGTATAGACACAATGTTTTAACCTGGCCTGGTGGTCATTTTGAACTGTTTAATTGGTTGTGATTGTGGTCTACACTT
Organism: Sepiola atlantica; assembly: GCA_963556195.1. Lineage (NCBI taxonomy): Eukaryota > Metazoa > Mollusca > Cephalopoda > Sepiida > Sepiolidae > Sepiola > Sepiola atlantica. Next base: position 73,640,537 of record OY744526.1, on the reverse strand, counting down.
TTTAATGCATCATATATAATATATATATATTATATGAAAATTGCCCTTTTCATCCAATCATGTTAAAAAAATAATGGAAAAATATTGATTATTTTGTTTTGATACTTTTGTAGACTTTGAGGTATTTAGCGTCTGGTTCGTTGAGAACTCTATTATCTGACTGGACTATTGGCGAAATGTTTTACTTTCTTTCTAATGTGTGCTGATAAATAAACTTAATAAGAAAATGAAAATTTTGTCTGTGAAACTATTGTACACTAAAACTTTGACGTTGAATTTTTGCAACTTGTATACTTAATGATGAATAATTTTGTATATTTAGTGAAATGACCTCCCTCTCCAGTGCTTGAAAATAAATATTTTTCATTTTTATAATTGTGCTCTTAAACATTGTAATATAATATAATTTAATATAAAAGAATTTGCAATTAGAAATCATGTTAAACTCGGCTTGTATAGAATCTTTTCTTTTTCTTCAATGGGTTTAAAGGAGTTTGTATGAATGTGGTTTGGGACTATTACCTTAGTGTGAGAATATTTAAGTTTTTTTTCTTTTTCTTCTTCCCTGTCTGTGAGGTTTGCTTCGAGGGGTATCTTGTCCCAATATTTGTTTTTTTAAATGGATGAGACTGTCTTATTTCCAGAAGAATATGTTTGATGAATTGTAAAAATAATACATTTTCCATGCCATTAGGAGTAAAAGATTTTTAAAAATAAAAGCATTTAAATATATAATTTCAACTGAAACTTAGCCTTATATTATTTACACTTCACCTCAGAATATTTTCATTTAAAAAAAAAAAATTTCTCATTCAGTTACTATTTTAATGCAGTGTGAAAATAATTAAAAAATATTCACTCAAATATGAAAGTTATTTACAAAAATCTTTAATTGAAATAATGTCATAAAAATAATTATGCAACTTTATTTATTTTTAAGTATTACTTAAGTAGTTATTCTAAATCCGTTAGATTTAATGGAAATTTTACAATTTTTCTTTTTAGGTGCTGTTCCACTCTTTTTGAGATTACTGCAATCTCCACATCAAAATGTCTGTGAACAAGCAGTCTGGGCATTGGGAAATATTATAGGTAATGTGTGCTTTTTCTTTCTCCTCTTTGCTGAAAATTCTATCGCTTTTAAATCACCATTGTCAGCTTCTTTTATGCGATTGATTTCAATAGCTATAATAAACGCATAAATTACACATTCATTTCTGATTTTAAAATATGTTTCCACTTTTAGGTGATGGGCCGCAGTGTAGAGATTATGTGATAAGCTTAGGTGCTGTCAAACCACTTCTGTCTTTCATCAACCCAACTATTCCTTTGCCATTCTTGCGAAATGTGGCTTGGGTAATAGTAAATTTGTGTCGAAATAAGGAGCCACCGCCCCCTGTGGACACAATACAGGAAATTTTGCCTGCTCTCTGTCAACTTATACATCATGTAGATATAAATGTAAGTATTGGTGACTTTTTTTGTTTTCTCTTTTCTCTTTCTATTATAAAAATCTTGAAATTATGCTATTAACAGATGTGAGTTCTCTGTTTTAACAGACTTCTCCTTTTGTAATCCAGAAAATGTCTGTTTAAATCACTAAGATATGAGTTCTCTGCTTTTTGGTCAAACTATTTTTTTTTTTTTTTTTTTTTTTCCCCCCCCCAAGAAAAGGCTGAATTTTGCTAGAGCCTTCTCTCTTTGTTTTTTTTTTTTTGTTTTTTGTTTTCATCGCTATTTATTTCTTCCTCTCGCGTTTTCGTTTTATCTCTCTCTTTATTTCTTCCTCTTTCCATCTTGCTTTCCTTTTTCTCTTATGACAATTCTCTCTGAAAATGTTACTTTTGCTGTGAAGGTTAAGACTTGAAACGATTCATGCAGAGGGTAGGGGAGTTAGATGACTTTGTTTCATCAAAGAATGACTTCCTGTCTCCTTCCCTTTACATGCGCACTTCGTCTTTCACTTAATTTTGACTTTCTTAATCAGTTTCCAATGATAGTTATATATTTTTTAATAACATAATAGGTTAAATATGTCCATATTACAATAACCAAGAATATATTGTGCATGTTTAGTCATATTACATATGAAATTAAACGTCAAATGTGCATTAGCTTATCTCTCTTGTTCTGAGGAATCCTAGTTGAGAAATGCTACTCTAAACCTATTATGGATCACCTTGATTTGAAGTCATTATATAATTTCACATTTTCTTTCCAGATTTTGGTTGACACTGTTTGGGCATTATCTTACCTGACAGATGGCGGTAATGATCAAATACAGATGGTCATTGAATCTGGAGTTGTGCCCTATTTGGTACCACTTCTCAGTCATCCAGAAGTTAAAGTGCAAGTATGTGGGCTTTTTATTTTTTTCCACTCTATTTATTAAATTACTTTTCTTTTTTTTTTTTTTTTCGTAAAACTTGAGAAATTATCCCAATGTTTTTATCTCAACCAGAGTTCCCCTTTTTGATTGGTGAATGAGGGTGAATTGTTATCTCGCATTTAAAATGTGTGTGTGTATGTATGTATGTATATATATATATATATATATATATATATATATATATATTTATATATATATATATATAATCAGAGTATGGTATAGATCCACAGGGTATAAATCCAGGGGAATTGAACTGGGTTTATGAGAGTGCTCAATAAAAATATAGAGCATAAATATAAATGATAATTTATTTCATTTTGACTACAAAATTGATTTTGTTTCACGAGAGCAGATTTTAGGAGCTCCTGATCTTCAGGTCTTGAAATAGTAATGCTATTTCAAGACCTGAAGATCGGGAGCTCCTAAAAACTGCTCTCGTGAAACAAAATCAATTTTGTAGTCAAAATGAAATAAATTATATATATATATATATATATATATATATATAATAACCATTTTGCCCTCATTCACAAAGCCTTACCTCATGTGACCACAAACTGATGTTTAGAATTTAAGTAATTTGAACTAATTTTTACCTTCAAACTGTTAGAAGATTATTTAATGATACCGGTTACGACTGATGTATGTATGTAAAAGGTTTGGCCAATCGGAGTGTAGCGTGTTAAAAAGAATACAAAAATGATCATATTTTCAAATAATTAAATAAAATTATTTAGATAAATCACTTATGATTGCTTTTTTTTTTTTTTAATGTATTAATATATAATAGATTTCCAAGAAATGAAAAAGCAGATGTCGAAATATTGATTTTTGTTGGAAGAACCAAATTAATCATAGATTTGAAAATCTCGCTCTCTTTATTTATGTTGGTTCAATGTATAGCACCAAATGATCTAATAGGGTTTATGTGCCATGAAACAAATACCAATGTTTAAATTTAAATGTTTGTTATTACAGACTGCAGCTTTACGAGCGGTTGGCAACATTGTGACTGGAACTGATGAGCAGACTCAAGTCGTTCTCAATTGTGATGCACTTCAACATTTTCCCACACTGTTAGCACATCCGAAAGAAAAGATAAATAAAGTAAATATCTTTTTCTTTTTTTTTTCTTTTTATTTTATGTTTTTTCAGTAAGTAATAGAACACTTATAAATGTTGGATAGTAATTTTTAAGAGCTAGTAAAAGTGGGTTTCTTTTTAGCATAACATTTTTAAATACAAACTGAATATGACGAGCAATATAAATCTGATATTTTTACGGTGTGTTTCTCTATATAACAACACTTGCTGACAAGACAAACATCTATGGTCAATTCAAAATTGGCATAAACTTGCCAGAATTTTCTGATTTAATTTGCTAAATAGTGATGTGCATCTTGCTAGTAATCCCAATCTCTGGAGTAAGTGAAAACATGAACTCTATTCAGATCATGGACTCTATCTTTATATGATTATGGATGTCCTTAAATTAGTGTTGGATTAAATCTTTATTAATTCTAATATCAATTGAATGATTTTAAATTCAGTGTTGCTAAAGTTGTCCTTTTTAAATCTGTCATTGGCTAATGTTTTTTTTTTAAATTTATTTATTTTTTTTTTTAAAGTGATTGTATTTCATTGCATCTTTAAAACTTATGGCTTCTGAAATCTTGGCATCAAGTTTTATTACGTTTTGTTTTTTATCTTAATTATTATCTATATAAGGTTATAGATAAAAACCTATTCAAGCAGAAATATTCCAGAAAGGTTAGAAATCCTATTTCCAATCCTCTGCTCGCAAAGTGATACGTAAGATTAAACCCGTCTTATTGCCAGTAATCACTATTTTATTGTTGTAACAAAATCTTCAACTGTTAAAATTGTCATTCTCTTTTAAACTCTCTTTCCAGGAAGCTGTGTGGTTTTTGTCAAATGTCACTGCTGGCAATCAGCAACAGGTGCAGGCTGTTATTAATGCGGGTTTGATTGCACTTATCATACATCATTTAGCCCAGGTAAAAAGAAAATGTTACCATTTTTGTGGTTTTTACTTTTACATTAATTATCAAAGATATTAAAATTTCAATTATTTAAAAAAGTTTACATTTTATAACATTCATTTAATTTGTGTTCATTATTAGTGGAGTGTAATTTGTGTCCATCATTAGTGGAGTGTAATTTGTGTCCATCATTAGTGGAGTGTAATTTGTGTCCATCATTAGTGAAGTGTAATTTGTGTCCATCATTAGTGAAGTGTAATTTGTGTCCATCATTAGTGAAGTGTAATTTGTGTCCATCATTAGTGAAGTGTAATTTGTGTCCATCATTAGTGAAGTGTAATTTGTGTCCATCATTAGTGGAGTGTAATTTGTGTCCATCATTAGTGGAGTGTAATTTGTGTCCATCATTAGTGAAGTGTAATTTGTGTCCATCATTAGTGGAGTGTAATTTGTGTCCATCATTAGTGGAGTGTAATTTGTGTCCATCATTAGTGGAGTGTAATTTGTGTCCATCATTAGTGGAGTGTAATTTGTGTCCATCATTAGTGGAGTGTAATTTGTGTCCATCATTAGTGGAGTGTAATTTGTGTCCATCATTAGTGGAGTGTAATTTGTGTCCATCATTAGTGGAGTGTAATTTGTGTCCATCATTAGTGGAGTGTAATTTGTGTCCATCATTAGTGGAGTGTAATTTGTGTCCATCATTAGTGGAGTGTAATTTGTGTCCATCATTAGTGGAGTGTAATTTGTGTCCATCATTAGTGGAGTGTAATTTGTGTCCATCATTAGTGGAGTGTAATTTGTGTCCATCATTAGTGAAGTTTCTTTTACTTAGTGATTTTTTTTTTTTTTTTATATGTAAAAAAAAAATCAGCAGTTTTACACGTTCTAAACATACCAAAACTCTAAAATTGTCAAATGTTTGAATTTAAACATTTTAATTTATGAAAAACTCAACTTTTGTTTTTGTAGGGTGACTTTCAAACCCAAAAAGAGGCTGCCTGGGCTATCAGTAACCTTACAATTAGTGGAAGGAAAGAACAAGTAAGGAAACCTTACCTATTTAAACTATTCTTACCCAACGTACCCATTTAAAAAAAAATTTTTTTTAATGGTATGACCTTTTGTATCATCCGATTTGTAACAGGTTAAAGTGCACATTTGGAAAAAAATAAAATACTTTCAAATATTTTATTTTTATTAAAAGTTAAAATGAGTTTAACTTGGGTGTTTGACGTTGATTTTCCCTAATTGTGTGTATTACAATGATTCTCTATTTCAATCCCTTTTCTTGGGTCTTCTAGGATTAAAGTTTTATTTTATTTTTTAGGTTGGATTTGTTGTTCAGCAAGGAGTTATTCCACCATTCTGTAACTTGCTGGTTGTTAAAGATCCACAAGTTGCCAATGTTGTATTGGATGGTATCAACAACATCCTAAAGATGGCTGGTGATGATATAGAATCTTTGTGTCAGCAAATTGAGGAATGTGGAGGTAAGTTTTTCTTGGTTGTTATAGACTAGCTCTCCCTATTACACGGTAGTCTTAACTTTCATTTTTGTCTCATCTTTTTACCCTTTCTCTTAATTTCTTGTTCTTGTACAGAAAATATTTCTAATTAGTGAAAGAATACGTTATTTAAAAATACTTCAGTTGTTTTTTTTGTTGTTTTTTTTAATAAGATTTTGAAACTTAAATTTATTACGTTTTTCTTATCACTATTTTAAATAAATTAATTAAAAGTATTAGACTATCACAATGCAAGAAATGGAAATATGTCGGTGTTGAAAAGGAAGACAAAAACCAGTGTTTTGTAATTTTTTTTTTTTTTTAATAGTAAATCCTACTTGATTAATGATCTAATGTGTGACCATGTTCTATAATATTTTGAGGAAAGACCTCTTTATCAAATAGTAGGTGTTTCAAATCTCTTGAAATTCGTCTGGGCTGGTAATGTTGTTTTTTATACCACAATGTTGTTTTTTATATCAAGGTCGCCTGCAGCAAATGCAATAAAAAAATTAAAAAAATTATTTAAACACTAGCATCATTTTTCAAGTACCTTAACACTTGCAAAACAACTAACAGATTTATCAAAGTTAGATTATATCCCCCGTATCAAAAAAAAAAATATTAGATGATATTAAAAAAAAAAAAAATTGAGTAACACACTTAGTATATAGATTCAGTTACACATACGCACACACACACACAAACATACAAAAATATATATATATAAATAATTTTAAATAAATGTAACAAGAACCATTTCATCACTTAAATCAAATAATTTTTTATTTAATTTTATTCCATTTGCTGCAGGCGACTTTGATATTTACTGCGGTATAAACAAAAAATATTACCCGTCCATACTGATTTCAAGAGATTTGAAACCCTACCATTTATAAAGGTCTTTCTTCAAAATATATTATGGGACATAGTCTCATACATTAGATCACTGTGTAGAAGTCTTGACTAATCAAGTAAGATTTACTATAAAAAAAAAACAACACTTTTTTTTGTCTTCCTTCTCAACACTGAAGTACGAGGCCTGTCTAAAAAGTATCCGACTTTAGACCAGAAAAAATATTTCAGATACGTGAGCCCTAATCCTCTTCAAAGTAGGCTCCTTGTGCTTGCGCACACTTAGTCCACCGTTCCATCCACTGCCAGAAACATCTCTGGAAGTCTTCTTTTGGAATAGTGTTCATCTCCGCCATCACGTTAGATTCAACAGGTGTTTGGAGAAGATGCGATGTGTAACACAAATTAAGGAGTGGTTCAACCGATTCAAAACTGGCCGCACATCAGAGAGTGACCAGTGTTCTGGCAAGCCCCAAACTGCTCGGAGTGCAGCTGTTGTTTAGAGGGTGTGAAAAAGAGATAATGCGGAATGCGACCGCAGAGATAAACACCATTCCAAAAGAATTCGAAAGGCGTTTCCGGCATCGGTGGGCTAAGTGTGTGCAAGCACAAGGGGCCTACTTTAAAGGGGATTAGGGTCCCAACCCCATCACGTATTTGAAATATTTTTCTGGCCTAAGGTCGGATATTTTTTAGACAGACCACGTATATAAAAACATTACTTGTGATGTTGTATTTCAAAAGCAACGGAAAATACAAGTCTGCGCTTTGTTATTGATTTCTGTTAATTTTTCTAATTTTAATTTTTTATTATTCTGAAAGTAAAAATTTAGAAAAGAAATGATTTACAAATATTCAGTGTTTGCTTTAAGCGAAATAAATAGCCGCAAACCTTTTTAAAACTATTTGTAAAGCATATATATATTAACATTAGAAAAATTAAAAGATGAATACTATGATGCAAACTGGTAACGTTAGCAATATTTATGTGCCCATTGATGGTAAAACGAAAGGTTTTTAAACTCTGTCACCAGTATTCATGTAACGCCAATGATAAAACGGCAAAATCCCCTACTCCAACGCCAAAAAATGGAAAGATTTAATAAACTTTAAACTTATATAGTTGATCTTGGCACACCAAAATCTGAAGTCGTGTTATACGATAATGCTGTATGCATAACAATAACTTTTTTTTTTTTTTGTATCTGATCTTATCTAAAGTGTATTTTAGGTCTGCCTTTAATTTAATTAATGAAAGAAATATGACTAATAAATGTTGGGTGTTAGCTATAGGCTAAATTAGCTGTAAATCTTTTTAAAAAGATTTGTAAGTTATGTGTTAACATAAAATTTTAAAGATTATTGAATGCATTGGGGGGGGGGGGTTATACGCCACATACATATATAATTAAAATTTTCCAGAGACTACCTAGATTTCTCCACTTTTTTTTTCTATAATAATTGGTTTTAAATAATTGAATTATTATTTATTAATATTATTAAACTCGGTATTCGTCCATACAGTTAATTCCCTTTTATTGGAACAAAAAGTTTTGAAAATTTTCTTCAATCAAAGGGAAGTAACATGGTTACATCACTTATTTTAAAATAGCGGCCATTTGAAAAAAATTCCAACCCGGGCAAAGTATTTTCTAGGAATAAAGAAAAACAAGTAAATAAAGTAGTGGGCAATGCCGGGTATATACAACTAGTATAACATATATTCATCGATCAACAGCAATTGTATCGTTTCACAACTGGTTATTGTGGCTAGATTATAGCCACCACATCCCATCTATTTTCTTGTGTCTTTGTAATTAACAATAAAACTAATCTCTCTCTAAAAGTGTTTTAATGAATAAAGGCGAAATATAGCTGACATATACAAGTTTGATTTGATTTTGTATTTATGCAGTTATTCACTTTTTCACTTACACTAAACCAAACAGATATTTTATATCTTTCTGCTACCGAGAGATATAATTGCATATGGATTATACTTACAATGCTAATTTCAATGTCAAGGTAGTTCTGTCCTTAGCCCTCTACTTTTCATCATAATGCTAGAGGCACTGTCAAGTCTTTTGGTTGGGTTGCCCATGTGTTACTCTACGCTAATGATTCGATTACTATTGCCAAGTCATTGAAACTGTAACAGGATAAACTGAAAATATGGAAAAACAGTCTAACGGCCAAAGGTGAACTTACTTAAAATTAAAGTGGTGTGTGTGGCTCTGGGTTACTCTCATTAGGGAACTCTGGTTGTTATCCTTGTTCTGTGTGCTGAAAGGAAATTAGATGCAATGTGATATGATGTAACTTGTGTTTTTGTGATTCCACAGGGGTTTTGGTTTGGACGGAGGTTGCCATTCATACTTAGTGTTAAGGGGTTTTGGGGGAGGGGGGGGGCTTGTCACTCTAACTTGAGTTAGTGGTAGAGTAATTATTTATTTTATATCAAGTTTTCAACTTGTAGATATTTTTTAAATTTCACTAAAAGGCAAGAATGGCTAGGAAATGGGAGATCATTTTACGTTAAATCTATATGCAAAACTGATCCCCCACTCTAAATTCTAAATTATTTTGTTGTTTTTTTTCCCGCCAAGACTTTTAAGGTGTTCACACGTAATTGCCTAAAATAGTAAAATGTTTTTTTGTTTTTTTTTAATTGCCAACTAGAAAGTCATTATTACTGAAAGTCCAAAAGTTGAGTGAAAACCAATATTTCTTGAAGTATTTTTATAAAATAACCAAACATTAACTTTTTTAAGCACAAAAAGTTGTTGTTGTTTTTTTTTTTTGTTTTTCTTTCCAAAACTCCGTAAACGAATTCTACAAAGCTTTATAAGCTGATTGATTGTTATATCAGTAATACTAGCGGCCATTGTTGACTTTCACTGAAAAGAGGACAATATTTTTTTTCGGATAAGGTAATTTAAAATTACTACTACCGAAAGACAAAACAACATACAATTATAATTTTAATGCATAAAGAAAGTTAAAAGATTGATTTATTTACTAGTTGGGGGTACAAAAAATATTTTATTTTTAAATGTTCGATACACGTCATGTTTAAGGTTTATTTTTAAGATTATCAAAAAAATAATGGATCAATTAATTTCGTACCCCGACAATAATTGAAATTGATATTTTTCCTGATTGTTTTCCAAATTTCATGAAAAAATTCCCCAAAGACAAATGGTACGATATCTTTAAAAGAAGGGTGGGGGAAGTGACATAAATGGCTGAAAATAGTGTTAACATTTTTATTACTTTATTTGCTGAAAACTCTACAAATATATAATGTAGATTATTATTTATTACTGTATATAAAAAGATATTCATTTCCGAACAAAATGGTTGTATTTTGATGACATTAAGTGCTTTGGTTTTTAAAATATGACTATTTTAGTAGAACTACCTTGAAATCAGTGACTATCCAAACTGTTTTATGGTCGGTGGGTATTGCTACTGCTACCTCAGAGATATGCTGCGAACAAATAGATGTGAACTTAGTACAACTAGAAGGGTGATGGTAGCATGGGTGAAATTTTGTGAGCTGTTGCCTCTGCTAACATCAAGCTGTCCTTGTCTACATCCGGGGGGGTAAGTTGTATAGCAGTTCTGTCAGTGTCATTTTATGATAGCAAGTGTTGGACTGTCTCTGTTCTCTCTCGCACTATTGCAGCATAATGACAAATCCATGTGAAATCTTATCAAACCTAACACATTGGGTCAAAGGATTTGCTGAAAGCACTACATTTATCCAGCATACAGGTTAGTTTAAGGAGAAATCTGTTGCACTGGTACGTTCATATGGAACGTTGCAGAAGCATGGATGTTTTGAATTGCGGGAAGGTTGGTTGGCCAAGAAAGACCTGGAGGCAAGTGATTGGATTCATTCGTTTTGTTTGAAGCAGATGATTCTATTGTTGGCATTGGTTTCGCCGATATATTTCTAGAAAGACATTGGGTACTTACGGGAAGGACGACGTGAAGGTTGCCAACATCCTTAAATGAAAGTGGTACTATGGAACCGACTGGATTCGAACTTGGAACATCTAGGTTGTCAGTCGGTGTTGTTATCCACTTAACCACCATCACCTACAGTGAAGTTTGGCAACAGTTGACCTGCTGATCTTGTGAAATGTAAAAAAAAAAAAATCAGAAAAACCTCTGCCCCCCTGGACAAGAAAAAGTAACGTTAAATGAATAGAGCGAGAAATATCTACACCTTTTTGTGTTATGGAATGCCAAGACCCAATGCCTATTATATACAATTCATTGTATACCAGTTGATAATTTACTCGAGGGGGTCATACCTTTTGTAACTGTATTAGTGCATGATGTAATTAGAAATCAAAGATTGTCGATATCCAATTGCATATTCCCCTAATGTAATGACTTCCATCGTGTCGGTTCTTGTCTGCAACATCAAAAAAAAACTTTCTTCTCTAACTGAACCCTTTATACTCAAAAGTGAAGGGAGTTTCTTGCTTTTCTAATAAATTTACTAGAAACTGGCACTGACATGATATTGCGGAAAACCATATCAAAGCATAAGAATACTGATAACATTTGGTATCTTTAAAGCCTTGGAATTGTATTGCTATTATTGAGTTTATCAAAATAACTTCAGATATTCTTTCATGGATAATTAATGACTTCATCTTAAAATATTTTCTGTCAATTGAATGAGAAAAACAAAATTATCAATTAAATAATTTTTTATAAATCGAATTGTTGAATTTTCCTTAAAATTGTCTATAGTTTAAAATAATATTTCGTTAAACTCTTTAAAGCATTAAAAAGTAAAGGGATTCATTTAGACGAATTCAGATTTAATTAGTTAATTTCTCCACGAGAATAAATTTGTTCGTCATTAATAAAATAAAACAAAAATAAAACAAAAATAAAACAAAAATTAAAGAAATAAGAAATAAAGTTTGAACTGTTTAGTGGAATTCTGTTTTACAAAGTTTCTGCAAAACAATTTGTTCATAAAATTTATTTTCTAAACATATTTTTGAACGTGTTTCAGAGTTATTCAAATTTGATTTATTTCTTTTAATGTTTTAAAATATTTTGTTTAATAAGTGTTCTTTGTATAAATTTAATGACTTAAGCAGACTTGTACCTGTTCCTCTTCTAAATATTTATTAGATTATTTTTTTCTTTTTCTATCGGAATACTATCTATTAAGCAGTGATTATTATTTTTTTTTTTTTATTTTAATTTTTTTTTTTTTTAAAGATTATAAAAAAAATTTGTTTAAGTACATGTTCAATTTTTAACAGGAGTGGGTGGGGATAATTTTTCTATGTAAGTTTACTGTCACCTTGAGACATTTCCTCTTCACCCTATAAAACCCTATATTTAGTTTCTTAAAATAAACCAAATATACGATTAAATACTATTTGGTACATTCTATGAATGTATTGTGTGGCACAAATTGACCTGTAGGTTTGATGTGCCAGAAAACAAAAAATCTCAATCTCTACTTTTTACTTTCTTCAACTGGATTAGCGATTTTTACTTGCCCCAGTCTTTATATATATCTTAGTATCTGTTTCGGAATTAAAACAGATACCGAGATATCAGCTTAACAAAACAAACAAACAAAAAAAAGAAGCTAAACCAAATTCAAGATATTAAAGGATGTGCATTTCTATTTTAAAGTAGTATTCTTTTTAAATTTTCCTTTCAATATATATATTTTTTTATTTTTTTTTTTCCAGGATTGGACAAAATTGAAAATCTTCAAAATCATGAAAATGAAGATATATATAAATTAGCATATGATATTATTGATAAATACTTTTCCGGCGATGTAAGTATTAATATTTTGGTGATTGATTTCTTTTTTTCTTTTTCTTTTTTTCTACACTTTAAAAATACATACATTTTAAGTATAGATATTGTCTGTCCATCTTAGAAACACCCCTTGTTTATAAGAAGAAAAAACTCTAGATCCTGTTAGTGATGCTGTATTCTGCAGTGTATGACTTATGCCTTTAGGCAATATTAACCAAATTTATCATAAGATACAAATTTAAATGAATTAGCTTTTATTGTTTATTCTCTTTAGTTGAGTTACTTAGAAGTTACTAGGGCTAATACTTGATTTTTATTTATTATTTTTTTATCATTAGTTAATTTATATTCGAGGACTCTTAAGCACTCGCGTCCCTTTTAGGGCTGCTATCTGGACTTCACAGGAGCTGGATTTACCAGGGATTGTCTAGTTCGTGGTTTAATTTTGCCTCTACCACAATCGGTATAATTATTTCTTTCAGGGATCATTTTTTATAGTCATTTTTGAGCTCCTAGTATTTTGTTTTTCACACTCAACTCTATTGAGACGATAGTCATTCGGAAAGGTTCGATCGATAATAAAAGTGGTTGTTTCATGTTTATTCCATATGTCTTGTTTGATGGCCTTTTATGTTTCTGCCTCTTTGTATGTCTTTGTCATAGAACACTGTCACCTTTCCATCTGATGCTATGGATGGAGGTTCATGCTCCCAGATATACTGCACTCTATCAAGTTGCATTTCTTCACAAATCTTCATACTTTATTGAGGCAGGCGGTGTAGTGGTCATTTACTAAAAAGATCTTTCATCCAGACATTAAAAGGCTCAAACTTTCAACGGCTAAATTGCAAAACCTACACTAGTCCTTTTTTTTTTTTTTTTTAAGCCCAGACATTTTCTTGAATCTGAGTAGGTCGTCATCTTTCTGGCTATAATAATTTGTTCCTCATTAAATGGAAGTTTGCCACTCTTGAGTCATTGCAGTGAAGCTTCCATGTTATTTTGGTTAAGTTCTTCCATGAACTTCTCTGCTCTCTTATGCTGTTGCTATCCTTCTGTCTTCTCTTCAGCTCCGTTTTTGTGTACTTCTCTCTCTTCCTGGTGCTACCAGATCAGGCTGTCTAGAACCCGAAAAATTACAACAATCCCAAACAAAACAAAAAATTAATGAAGAACCAAGAACAAAAAAAAAAAAAAAAAATATCAGAAAATGGAACTGGATGAACACCCCCAAACTTCTACAAACAAATCATAACCTCATGACTCATAAGATCTTACAGTGGAACATCCGTGGTATAAAACCAAATTATGAAGAATTTCTTATGCTCATGAAAAACTTATCTCCAGCAGTTGTCAGCCTTCAGGAAACTCACCTCAAGGAAAATGGTGAAATAAATATTAAAAATCATACATCATATAATTATATCCACAATAGTAATGACAGAGCCTCAGGAAGCACCTCCATTATTGTAAATAATAAAATGCCACAAAAGCAAATCCCTTTAAAATCAAACTTGCAGACAGTTGCCATATCAGTATCTCTCCATAAAAGGATAACAATCTGTTCCCTACACTTACCACTAAAAGAGAAGATTAATGAAACGGAGATGGATAATTTAATTATACAAATTCCCAAACCTTACATCTTAGTTGGTGACTTCAATAGTCATAATCAAATTTGAGGAAGTAAAGAAACCAATATAAAAGGTAAAATTATAGAAAACATAATCAATAAAAGGAATCTGTGTCTTTTCAATCAAAAACCATACACCTACCTCAACCCAGCAACAGGCTCATTTTCTGCATTACACCCCACACTGTTGTTACCCCACTACTTTCCTAGATTTCATTTAGAAACTACTCAACGATACCTGTGACAGTGACCATTTCCCAATAATTTTAGAAAATCACAATTCCAAAACAAGAAATCTCATACTGGAACCATAACAGAACAAAGTGGGATAAATATAAAATTCTATACCAAAATAAACTCACCTCTAAATCAATTAATAACAAAGACCACATAACATAATTCTCCAAAACACTTCGAGAAATTGTTGGAAAAAAGCATACTTTAAACTTCCAACTCCAACAAACAAAAAAACCTTTGTTCAACCATGAATGCCAAACTGCCATACGCACACACCATACTGCTCTGAAAAAAAAATTAAATTAAATCCAACCAAAGAAAACCTTAACAGTTTTAAAAACTGTCTGCCGAAAACACGAAAAACTATTAAGAAATCAAAAAGAACTTCCTGGCAGAATTTTGTATCCAAACTCAACAAGACTAAAATTAAAACAATCTGGAAAATAATACGAAAAATCTCTAACAAATATTCTAGCACCCCATTAAATCAATTGCACCAAAACAATATAGAAGTCACTACCAAGGAAGAAATTGCAAATATACTTGCAGATAACTTTGCTAAAAAAATTTCCCACCAAAAGGAAAATCCTAACTTCCAAAAAATAAGACAAAATAAAGAAAAAGAAAAAATCAACTACAATACTCAATAAAATAATCTACAACAAAATTTTTACCATAACGAAACTTCAGGAAGCTTTGAACGAAACTCATAACTCATTTGTAGACCAAGACAAGATTCATTATGAATTCTTGAAAAATTTACCCTTAATATCTCTAAACTATCTACACATACAATGACATGGAACAAAGGTGAAATCCCCCCATGGTGGAAATCGGCTATAGTAATCCCCATTCCAAAAGCAATGAAATCAGACCCAGATAAACAGAAAGGAAAAATTCCTAAAGACAACACCGCAAACTCAAAAAAACTACAGACCTATAGCCCTAACAAGTTGCTTACGCAAAACACTTGAAAGAATGATTAATAAAAGACTTGTATAGTACCTGGAAAAAACCAACCTACCATCCAAATTTCAATCTGGTTTTAGGAAAAACAAAAGCACCATAGATAATAGTGCAGCTTGAAACCTGCAACATGTAACTGCAATGTTTTTTTATATTGAAAAAGCCTACGATACCACATGACAATATGGTATTATGAATGACCTAAAAGAATTTAGGCCTAAAAGGCAAACTTCCCATATTCATAGGAAATTTCATAAACAATAGAACCTTCCAAGTTAGTGGGAAATATTCTCTCAGTAACTCGGTTTAATATTAAAGTTAATAATATCCTCAAAGACATCACAACGGAAACATCAGGCATTAAAGGTGCCCTATATGTAGATGACCTCATGATCTGCTATAGATCTAAATATATAAACATGATTGAACGACACCTTCAATTTAACATTAAAAAAAATGGGCAACAGAAAACGGTTTCAATTTCTCTAAAATGAAAACAAAATGCCTGCACTTTTGCTCCCAGACAAAGTTACATAATGACTCCGTCATTAACATCGAAGGAGAACAGATCCCATTCCACGAGTACAAATTTCTGTGTATGATATTTGATAAAAAAACTTAATTTTATTCCCCGTATAAAATATCTGAAAAACAAATGTACTAAAGCTACACAACTCTTACAGACTAGAGAGCTGATAGAAAAACACTCTTACATATCTACAGCACTAAAATTCGCCGATACTGGACTATGGCAGCCTTATCTATAGGTCAGCCAGAAAGTCCTATCTAAAAGAACTTGATACCATCCACCATGAAAGCTTGAGACTGGTATTAGGTGCATACAGAACCTCCTCAGTTGAGAGCCTATATGCAGAAGCCCACGAAGCACCCCTTCAGATTAGAAGTGAAATATTGGCCCTGCAGTAAAAGTAAAATTATGTCCAAATAACCCAGCATTCGACTGTATATTTAACCCAAAACTCAGAACCTTTTTTGAACAAAAAAGAAAAATGATAAAACCTTAAGGTCTTAGAATGGAACCCATTATAAAAGAATCTAAAATCCAACTTTCCTACATTGACATTTCCACTTTATCTGAAACTGAACCTTGGATCATCAGACCTCGAGAAATGATCCTAGCACTGAACAACTTAGACAAGAAAAATACTCATCAATATACTTTCCAATAAGAACTTCAATTGATCTTGGAAAACCATCCTTAATACAAATACATTTACACAGATGGTTCTAAAGATGCAGACAGTTGGATGAGCTGCTATCTTGGATAAGATTAAAAGGCAGTGTGGACGACCTGACACAGTGTCAATTTTTAGTGCAGAAGCTACAGCCATATACCTGGCTCTAAAAATAATCGAAAGTAGTCGACCAGATAAATTCATAATCTTCTCCGACTTCCTATCAGTGCTCACAATACTGAAGAACAAAAAAATGGATAACCCTCTTATCACAAATCTTAAACAAGATCACATCTATCTATAACGATAAGCAGTGTAAAATTCAATTATGCTGGATACCGAGTCATATCAGCATTCGTGGAAACGAAAAAGCGGATAGACCAGTAGAATAGCTGAACATGATACCTACCAATACTAGGATTACAGATCTTCGACCTTCTATAAACAGGTTAATCAAAGACAAATGGCAAAAATTATTAATAGAGTTGAACTGTTAAAAAAAATTACATTTCAATTTTTATTTTTATTTTTTTTTCTCCAAATGATGTATTCTTTTTTACGTTTGCTCTCATTTTTGCATGTTTAAGAATTGCCTTTCCACTATTCCAAGGTACTTGTCTTATTATTCACCTTTAATTTACTTGTGTGTCCATTTTCAAATTTGAAGTTAGTCTTATCCAATTTAAACATAATTTAAAAAAATTTCATTTTGATTGATGTGGATGTCGCTTTCATAACATATGATGGACACCGTCTTCATTGGTGACAGATCAGTTCTATCAAATGTCATTTACCCAAGTTTCATAACATATGGACACCAGCTTCATTGGTGACAGATCAGTTCTATCAAATGTCATTTACCCAAGTTTCATAACATATGGACACCGGCTTCATTGGTGACAGATCAGTTCTATCAAATGTCATTTACCCAAGTTTCATAACATATGATGGACACCGTCTTCATTGGTGACAGATCAGTTCTATCAAATGTCATTTACCCAAGTTTCATAACATATGATGGACACCCGCTTCATTGGTGACAGATCAGTTCTATCAAATGTCATTTACCCAAGTTTCATAACATGAAAGTTGTTGGCCAACACAAAGATGACTCCCATAAATAAAAGCGGAGCAAGACTACAATAAGAACCCCCAGTTCATTAACACAACACGCGGAACATATTCCGGAAGTCACCGGTATCTTCCGGTTGACCTCGCAATACACGTGGTCGCTATTTACAAAACAACTTGTAAATAAACCTTTTATTTACTTTAATAAATGTAGTACATTCTGTATTTCGGAATTTTTTTTTTTCTTTTAACATGTTAATATTTATTTTAAGGCAGAGGGTCCATAAATAAAACAAATAAAATATTAACATGTTTTCTTTTAAAACATGTTTTGTCACATGTTTTTGTGTCACTATTTACTTGCCTCCCCACGAGGGTAGAAATGGGGAGGTATGAAATATTTATCGCCGGACTTAAGTAATCTTCTGTTTTGTAGGGAAAAATCAAGCTTCCCAAAAAGGGGCACTCTGGATCGGGACGCAAATTAAAATTACCTCGGAATGAAAATTAAAATTACCTCGGAATGAAAATTAAAATTACCTCAGTTTAGAAGGATTTTTCCATACTACACTTTGCTCCTAGCCCAAGGAGGCAAAACGGAAGATTACGCAAGTTATTTTAATAAATAAACGAAATATATACGCTTTTTTTTTTTAAATCGGCTGACTTGTAATCTTTCATTTTGTCTCCCCACGAGGGCGGAGTTAGACTTCAAAAATTAGTTTCTAAACAGAAGCAATTTAAAGTTTATGAAGTTTTTGTCGTGTATTGCGAGTAAGACGAACCGGAAGACGCCGGTGACTTCTGGAACATGTTCCGCGTGTTGTGTTAATGATCTGGGGTCCTTATTGTACCCTTGCTCCAAAAAAAGCCTTTACCTTTTTAAGTCTGTATATTAAAAATATTTCATTTCTATTACTAGATTGTTTTGTGGGTCAGGAATTTTTAATAAATATCATCATATTGTTTCCATGGCAACTTACGATTCAGTAGTTTTTTTTTTTTTTAATTTGTTTACGCCGTACATACTCAACTTTATTTCTGTTCTCTTTTCAGATTGATGAAGATTCGCAACTTGTTCCCCAAGCTGCAGAACAAAGTTATCAGTTTGATCCTGATGCCCAAATCCCATCAGAAGGTTTCAAGTTCTGAGATCTTAAATTCCCTCTCTACTGCGTATGCTTCAGTCCCAGCAGTCTTGGTAACCAAAGCATGACTCGGAACGCTTGCGGTATCAGCTTAGGGGATGAATATACTACTACTACTACTACTACTACTACTACTATTACTACAACCACCACTACCACCACTACTACAACTACTACTACAACAACTACAGCAACTTGACAACTCAGCAGCTCTTTTTGAAACTCCAGCAACTGTTAGAAAATCTCCTCGTCCGTGTGGCATGCCCTGCCTGCCTCACACCTGTCTTTGAGTTTGTATCATGCGACATGTCATGTTACATGCTGTGTGCATTTGTTTTATACAACCAACCAACCAACATGTGAAGGAGAGCAATGTTTTCTACAGTTTGAGTAGGCAAAATACAGTTTGTTTTTTTTTTTGTTTTTTTTTGCCATCCGTAAATCCTGGCTAAGTTTCTGGGCTTTTATATATGGAAAACCAATCCAACTTTGAAACTTTTGGTTGATGTCGGTTAGTTCTTGTAAAGAGGGGACTTGTCAAACCATGATTGTTAGATTTGCTCACTGACGATTTTACTATTTTCTGATTATAAGCATTAAGATTAAGGAATTGCTGGCATATTGCTGTTGTCATTGGTTGTCAGTTTTCTTTATACTTTAGTAACAATTTCCATCTTTCGGTATCTGTTAAATGGATGCTGTATTAATGTGTATCCCTTCCCTCTTATGGCTTTGCTGTTTTGTTTTATATTTTTATTTTTTCTAAAAACACTTTTTAATTTTTACTTGTCACTGAAAATTTAATTCTTTTTAAAATTAGAATATTAAGATAAAGAGTAAGGGGGTTTTAAAAAAAAAAAATGAACGTATTTTTAACTGTTTCTTCCTTTAGAAATAGATAAACACTAGATTGCACTATTATCTGGCTGCTGAAAACAAATGAAATAAACCTCCACTCATTTCTGCTCAGATTTGTAAAATTGTTTTATTTAAAAAAAAATTTTTTTTTATTAAATCTTCAAATCTCTCGGATACTAGATAATAGGTAAAGAGCTGTTACTGTGTACTGGAAGGCTTTCCCGATAAAGACATTCTCTGGTTTATATTCTTTATTATCCCAAATGAATCCTAGAAATTGAAGGCTTTTAATTTTTCTTTTACTTGCATTGATTCTGCTGTTTGTAGCCCGATTCACTCTCCCCTCACCTTTTACAGCTCTCTAGCTTTTCTATTTTTAAACTTAGCATGGTTACAGTTCTTGTAAAATCGAGTTCAAGAACTGTAAAACAACAAACTCTAAACTCTTAATTTTTTAAATTGTAGATATATTTTATATAATGCCAGTATCAGTCTCTGTGCATTTTTAAAACTTGAGTCTATTTCCATCAATCCCATTTTTACTTTTGTTCATTGATAGCCGGCATCAGTTTGATTTCTTTTTCTGAAAGTTAATTTCCACGTGATGCAGGGTCTCACCACGTTAACTTTAACTTTAGAGATAAGCTGACTTTAGCTCAGCAACAGGTTCGCAAATGTGGCAATTAACTTTACGAGAGGAAAAATGAACTGCATGTGATCACTAGGAATACTATTTGTCTTTTGTTTTCTAGTTGGACTACCCCTCCCACCACATACATCCTCCCCGGGGTTTTTTTTTCTCTCTCTAAAAATAAAAAAAAATTGTGGACTTATCCTGTAACTACATATCAGATTTAGATGAGGGAATGATTTTTTTGATTGTTGGCACATTGTTTATCTTGGGATATTGCAGTTAATAAGATTGTCATCTCTTTCTCTCTCTAATTTATCCATAATTTCTATTGCTGGAGAGTAATATTTTGGGGGGAATCAAATCTAAGTGGCTTTTGGGTTTTTTTGTGTGTGTATACACATATATGAAAAAAAAAAAAAATTTTTTAACTTCTCTGCTGCTTCAGTGCATTCTATGTTTAGTCGTGGCATGTGAGGTAAAATTTACTCAATTTATGATTTCTCTTTAACTCCAGTTTTTAGAGAGGTGAAAAGCCAACAGTGGAACTAAAAAAAAAAAATTTTTTAAAATGAAGCATTCCTACTTTAGTTTTTATAAAGCAAGTAGTCCTAAACGGTTCTGTTGAGCATTTGTAATATTATCTTTCAGTTGCCTTATAATACTGCAATTTCCCTCCCAAATGTGTTCAGAGAAAAACTGTGATGAATGGTAGTGGTGATGATGATGATGATGATTATGAAGATGATGATGGTGCACTGTTGCTAAATATTTGAATGATGAGATTTCCCGGAAAATGAGTTTTATGGCAGTACTTTCTGAGTTGTTATTAGCCAAAAATAATATGTACAAATGTAAACATTCCACTTTAGCTGCTGTCACTCTTAATTTCAAAATTTAGTTACAGTGGTTCATATTTGCAAATGCCTCTGAATTGGTGCAAATTCATGCGTTATGACCAATCTGTAACTGCCATTGGTTCGGTGAGACAGCTATTTCTTGTTGGTGTGTGTGTGTGTGTGCGCTTCTCACTGACAATACGTAAACAAAACAAAAAAACTAAGCCATCCCTGAATCGAAAGCTTTGCTGTTCTGAGATAACCTACATTAGGTGTAAATCTCCATTGATCAGCTTTCTCCCCATCCCCACTCCTGTACAAAAAGTCCGCAAAATCAAATTTAGATGTGCCATTGTATTTTTTTAAAAATGAATATAAATTGGCATAATTTAATGGGCAAAAGAGGGATATTGGCTGACGTGACTTTAATCCCTTCCCTTGGATCTTTTGATCTGAATGGTAATAGGCTTTGTTGATGAAAAAGCTGTTGCAAAGTGATTTCATGAATGAATGTTAATGTGATCAAATAAGTTGGAGAATGGAGGTGGTGATTGTACATTTGTAAAATTTGTATGCATTTTAATGAATGAATGTTGATATAAAAGTAGGTGCTATATTGAGACGGATGATTGAATGATTGAATTTTCAATCTAAAAATGGTCAGGATATTCACCATTTTAAAAATATTAATTTTTTTTTTTTTTTTTTTTTTTTTGTTTTTAATGAAAACAAAACGAAAACTTAATTCCCTTTTTGCCACACTTGATAGTGTGTGTTTGTATAATGTCAGGAGCTGTGTGATATTAGATTGAACAACGTTGATTGAAAAAGAAAAAACGAATACAAGTAAATTTGAAAGCTGTGTTCAAAAATGAATTTTTTTTTTTTCTGTCCATGGCCACAACATATTCTTGATAGCTTCAAATCTTCCTGATAATCTAGGCTTTTATTTTGGTACGTCGAGTTCTCCCCTTATTTGTTTCTTTAGCAGTAACTGTTTTTAGTTTTCCATATTTGGAATGGTTGCCGGATTACATAATTATCTAAAGTTTTATTACTCTAAAATGTTTTTCATGCAAATTTCTTTATGGAAATTGAAATTAATCTTAAAAGGTGAATGTCATCAATTTTGCACTTAGCTGGCAAGATTAATAAAAAAAAAAATTGAACTTGTTTTGGTAACCCCCTTCCCCTTCTCTTTCTTTGGATCCCCATTTTCTTTCCTCTTCGGTATTTCTTAATGCTCTGATATATAAAGTTTTTGTTCTAAAAGAAAATTTTCACTGTTAGTTTGCTAAGTAGGCTAAATTCTCTGGAAGCTATGTTCGAAAACCTAAAATCCAAACTTTTCAGATGACTTCTTTTTACTATTATAACCACAAGCCTTTTTTCTTTTTTTTTTTTCTTTTTATTTATACAATTTTTACCCTCTTAAATTTCAGTTCTGAAGCTGTACAGATTTCTTGTCTTAAATAAAAACATGGCTCTGTTTGTACCAAAATTCACTTTTCAAACAAAAGTTTTTATCTTTTTTCATTTGGTGGGGGAGGGAGGGAAACTTTCTTCAGAAAGGTAGGTTATTTATTTATATATATATATATATATATATATATATATTATATATAAAGCATTCTGAAATGTGATTTAGTTCACTAAATTGCTGCTTTAGTAATGATATTTTAAAGAAATGTTGTCATCTGATTATTCTGAAGTCCTTCTCCACTTTCTACAAACCTTTGGTCCACAGTCACTTTTATTTAATTAATGCACCGTTTTAGATTGATTTTTGAATTCAATTTTTTTTTTTTTTTAGTTTTCCTTTTTCTAATTCCTTGTTAATTGTTCTCGTTTCTTACCTTTATTATTATCTGACCAAAGATAACCTTGAGTATTGGACAATGCTAACAGGAGCTTTTCTATGCTAATTGGTTAGGAACTCAAAAATAATTTTCATTTTTCCCCCCTTCTTATTTAGTGTTGATATTTGGATGAAAGTAGTACCTGTGTTCTTTGCTTAGTCACAACCTCAAATGTTAATTATGAGCAAGTTGTTGTACATCCGTGTATGATCACATATTTCTTTTCTCCATACTGATGTACACTAGCAAAGAAGCACCTGTTTCTCTTGTTACTACTGCCTAAAGTTAACCTTAAAAACAAACTGCCCAAAAGTTTAAAATCATTTGAGAACATATTTTAGTGAAAATATAAAATCACTCCTGTGCTTCCTATCACTGTTAGAATATCGTCTCAAATTCTATTCTGTTGCAATCTTCTTTGTCCCATATTTCTTCGTGACCATCACCTGCTAGCATTGTTCTTCAATACTTTGCATTTCTAATAAAATGAGAAATTAAATGTTAATATTTAAAAAAAAAAAAATCTTTTTTAATTCTTTCATGTTTTGTGCCATAAATAAAATATGGTTAAAGTGCCAACGTCGACAAATGGTCCATTGTACCTAAGCAAAATATGTGGCCTTGTTACTTTCAAAATTGTTAAAATAAATTTTACTTGAAAAATCAAAATGGGGGGGGGGAACAATCAAGGTTAAAACTTTTTAGTTCTTGGCTATGATTATGGTGGAAAGTAATTTTTTTTTCTCTATCTTTATTCAATTACCTTTCTTTTAATTTGGTAAAAGTGAATTTAAAGACTGCCATTTACTTGACCCTTTTGTGGCGGCTGCTTGTTTGAACTATAAGAATTTAAATTCTGGCTTCAGCACTTTTTTTTTTTTTTTTTTTTTTTTTTTTTTTTTTTAAACCTCTCCTCGTCCCCCTTATGTTTACTAATTAATCCAATGAATGATTTTATTTTGATTCATCTTAGTACAGATTTCTCTCCGTCCATTTGTATATACAAATATACGTCCAATATGTCAGCTTTTTATCTTTAGAATTGGGTTTATTAAACTTTATCCTTGTGTGCTCCACTTTGAATTTGTAATAGCACTATTTTTTCATTCCCTGTGACGACATGAACATCTGCAACTAGAATGCTGACTTTGTCTAAGATCTAAATTTGACAATCTGTATTTGTCCTTGTTTGACTTGAACTTCCATTTAACCTTTCTACTTTAATTATTTTATTTATTGTAAGTAGGATAGGGAACGTAGCTCTCTAAGTAGAAAAGTTTGGCTTGTACACATCTTATAATTAATGTGAGCTTTTAGGAATTTTGCTACTCTACAATGTTACTCTGTGAATACCCATGTTACGATGACGTAATGTTGTTTTCTAGAAACTCAACATTTGTTTCACATTTTCTGTTTTCTCTTATTTATTTGGTCAAATATGCTTCACAAATCACTGACCTTGCACTAACTATTATTATTCAACTCATTCTGAGTGCTGTTGTGGCTTTATAGGTAAAAGATTATGCTGCACCAAACATTTCTTAGGCCCCTTTTAAAATATATATATATATATATATATATATATATATATATATATATATTATTCCTCCTTCCCCAAATGTAAATAGTTTGATACATTCGTTGACTGGTGTGGCATTTTCTCACTTTCCCCTTCCAAAGTGGGTAGATTTTAAATCTACAGAAAGTTAATTAGGACTAGATTTTTAATACAAGAAAAGATTTAGTGGCATTTACAAAATTCTTTCTTTTTTTTTCTTTTTTTAAATTGCACAATGAATTTTACAGTCTTTTAAAAAAAAACAAAAAAACAAATAAGATTTTATAGTTCCGTTTCTGCTGTAGCAAATAATCTTGTTCTTTGTTGTATAAAGAAATTTCCCTTCCCCTACTCCTCTATTTGATAATAACTTTTATTTGAGAGGGGGGGGGGGTAGCACAAATGCAAACCAACTAAACTTTTTATAGCTGAATTTCTTTTATCTAATTTATCAAGATTTTTTTTTTTCTTTCCCAGTTCTCCGTGTCATTGATAACTTTCAAAGAATATTGTAAATAATAGACCGATTCCTCCTCCTCCTCTCATATGCATATATTTTGTTTACAACACATTGGGTCATTTTAACTCTTGTATCTTGTACAAGATGTTTTAAAATCATGTACATAGAACTCAATCCTCATGTTGAGATAAAATTAATTGTTAGCCTGAAAAAGATTGGCAAATAATTCTTTATTGAATAAAAATGCACATTAGTTGAGAGAAACATTTTCCTGCTCAATTGAACGATTTTTACTTTTGATCCATTTTTAACTTTGTTTATAATAAAATGTAAAAGAAAATAGTGTTTATCCAATCGAACCAGGGTTTTTCTGACATAGCAAAACGTTCCAAAATTATCACATTGCCTTGGTTAGCACGTTTGATTTCCTTTAAAGTTTATAGAATTTCTTAATTGAGTCTTTCTAAGGTAAAACTATTTGCCCTGCACAATGATGACCTTCACCATGTTGGCTTCCAGATCAGTGGTTTGGTTTGATCTTGTAGCTTTATAATTTTTCTTTAAGAGTGAAAAAGATTGGATAAAGTATTTTTCAATTGAAAGAAAGCTTGATTAGAATTTGAAGATTGGGTTAATAACTTGGCGATTGTTAAAATGGCCCTTTGTAATATTTGGGTGACAGACTTAATCTGGTTTATAACTTTGACCCAGCCAGCTTGCTATATATTGAAAAAAAAAATATATATTAACATAAACTGATACAAATAAATTGATTGGCCAAGCTTCAGAGTTTTGATTTTTTTTTTTTTTTTTTTTTTTTTTTTTTTCTCTCTCCCATAATTTCTTTTTGCCATTAAAACATTCCTGTCATTTTGTCATTTTTCATTTACAAAGTGCAAAGAAATAGACTAGTGCTTTTTCTTTTCTTTTAACAAAATTGTAATCTTATTTTTTAAGCTTAATCTTTATTTTAGAAAATTCAATGAACCCTACATCAACAGAATTTATCAATTTATACAAACTCATATTTGAGAAAATTGTTAACACTGCTACACCTAGCCTAAACCCGATCCTTATTAGCACGAATTATATCAACAGACTCTCAATATCCCTCCACATCATACCTCCAGGTAGACCTATTGTATTACATACTCAACCCTTACTTACAAACATCGCAAAATACTGTATATATATGATCTGTTTTGATGGATGGCATCCCTTTATGGCATCGTTCATTGTGAACAGCGACAAATGAGCAAGATCTAGTTTTAGTGTTATACGAAACCCTCAGTCAGGATGGTTCATCTAAAGTTTATTTGAGTATATTATATATACATTGTGTATATTATATATACACACAGTTATTGTCCACATAGACTGCTCGTATGTTCCCTGTTTTAATGAAATTTTTTTATACTCTAGTAATTACGATGTCATAAAGGCTTTCTTCCTGGTGTCTTCAATCTGTTTTAATAGATTGTGTCATTCATTGTGCATGAACACAAGAGTTTTAGTAGCATAAGTATGTTATATACTAGTAGAATACTTATCTGAGGACGTGTATAAGAAATAAATATAGCATTAGTTTTAAATTTTAATGTTTTTTTGTTTTTTTTCTAAATGGTATAGTTAAAAAGTGGCCACATTATATCTCCTGTTGCCTAGCATACATATTCCATAATTCATAAGTTCAATAGTCTAAGATTTAACCAAAAACATTGACGCTCACATGCGTGCACCGATCTTTTTTAAAATGTATTCATATAACTTCAAAATTTGAAATAGAGCAATTATTTTCTTTATTAAATTTTTTGTATCTAACTTATTTTTTTTTTTAATTTTGGGGGTAAAGTTTACTCTGTATATCTCTATATAAAATAGTGTGTGTTCGCCTGATTTTTGTGTCTTATGTTCACCCAAACCGCTGGACAGAATTGCTTGAAAATTGGCATATTGGCTACTGACCTCTCGGTGAAGGTCATAGACTATATAAGAAATATATCACTTCAACGCTAGCCCCCCACCCCCGCCCCACTGAAAACTGTTTTCCCTTAGATTCAAATGAAATTTAAACCCTAGATAAATGACCAAAATTGATGTCTATTCCCAAAATTTCAGCAAATTTTGATAATATTAAGAGGGTCCCAAGGGGGCACAGCCCCTCCACTAAAAACTGTTTTCCCATTGATTCAAATGATATAGGTGTTCTCCTTGATATATAATATATGTCTGTCTCTAAAAACGAAACCATACTAGGAAGTGTACTTTCAATATAATTGTATTCACATGCGCAATTTGCATGTGAACATAATGGAAGTATTTTAGCGTCTATGGCTGCCCCTTAAAGAAGCTAATGACAATTTTCAAACATGTTACATAATGAGATTAATCTATTTATTAGCGTTAGTGTAAGAGTATTAACATATATCTGAATAGCTCGGTGAGTAAGATATCCAGCTGACAGCATCAAGGTTGCTGTTAAAGTAAACTCTCCCTACCATGATGTTGCATATGATGCTATCCCACACTCTAACCTGGCCAACACCGGGTAGCCCTGCTAGTGTGTATATACATATATATATATATATATATATATATATGTATGTAATTTATTTTTCAATTTTAATCCACATACATGTGTTCCATTCTTTTTCGGGAATCGGCTGTGTGGAGAATAGTTATTCTGCCGGTCACACGATTCAAGCCCAGACACGAGTGACCTTTTTTTTTTTTTTTAACGCAGTCTGAACACTTTTACTTATGCGGCCAACCTAACAACTATTCGGAAAGAGGAGAAGTGAAGTTTATTTATCTTTTTACAAGTGAACATGTATAGTAAGCTCCCCCACAGTGTTCAACGTCGTTAATGGATAGAACTAGTGACTGATAACCAGATGATGCAAAACAAAGTATGTTTCTCTCTGCAGGAGAGTAAATAGGGACTCTTATACAGGTAGAGAATTGCATCAGGAGTTGACTTTTTGAAGCGGTAAAATGATTCAACCATTTTTTTTCCCAGTGACCATAGAAACAGCAGTCTACCTCAACGCAACATACCCGAATAAGGTCAGAGGTTACATTAGCCAAAACATTGTGAGAATAACATCCCTGTAGTTCGAACTATACAAATTAATTAAACAAAATACTTTAGTTCTAATCAACAATTGAAAACTCAGCTAAAAAAAAAAAATAAGCGTTTATCAAACAGTGCTGTGTATGTCAATTTAATTTGGAATCAAACTTTACTTTTGTATTCATTTTAAAATTTAATATCTTTATATAAATAGTTAATATAGAAATTTAGAATTTCTAAACCTCCAAAGATTCTGGTTCACAATCTGTAGTCTGTCCATACTTGTAAAATCGGTTTTTAAAAAAAAAAAAAATTTTTTAAATCACACATTTACACTTGAGAAATTCTTTTCAATCTTTGCTGTTTATCGTCCCCAAAACAAGTTACTGTCACTGAGCTAATCTCTGAAATAAAATTGACAAGATTCTATCTTTATTTTTCTGCTAAAATTCATATCTGGTGATTTTAATGTTCACAATGTAGAATAGTAGTCTACTCCAACAAGACTGATAAAGAAGGAAGGTTTTGTCATGTCTTTACTCTTGTTTGCTGACGGACATTTGGCAAGCCTTCTTGATCTTTTCCTAAATACTTGCCCTGAACAACGCACATCTACTGTTCTACCTCCTCTAGGATCTTCCGATCACTTGGATTTGATCTTAATGGAGACAACTAAGTTCAGAAAGACCTCCGATGTCCCTTTCCATCACAGTGTATCCATTCTCAAGTGCTGATTGATTTTCATCTCCAAAATTCCTCTGCATTCCATTTTCAGAAAGAATGTCCTGTGTCACCTGATTGGTTAATCGATGGTATTGAGTTTTAACCACTATAAAAAAAAAAAATCCAACAGATACCAAGCAGCCAACCCTGGTACACTCCTGAGTATGCCATTACTCACAAACCATTTTCAATTGCTATCAAAAGAGTAGATGCCCTGAAACCAAAGCCGCATTTAAAAACTGCCTGCAACAACCGAAATAGGTTATAGAAAACGCAAAAGAGTCCTATGCCCAATCTGTTATATCTAGAGTGGCTGAGAAGATGCTTGGTTCTCAAGAGTTTTGGGAGAATAACAAACAGGATACTGAACAGATGTGAGACTTCTATTCCAACTATCATCAATGGACTAGGGGTGGGTGATTTCCTCAGCATCTGACAAGGCCAAATATTGTGCTAAGAACATTGCATCAAATTCTCCCTCTTAGCAATCAGAACCACCTACTTCCAGAATTTTCCTCTATGATTGTAAATACTTAAAATGATATCACCATATCGCTTCTCGGCCTTTTGGCTAAGATCAAAGTGTAGTATGTGTTCCGATGGATACTGCACGCCTGTCCTGTGCAGTTCTAGGAGGTCCACCCTCCCAGGCTTCTCCTCCCCTCTTTGGGGAGGAGTAAGTTTATTGCTTACTGTCTGAGGCGCCCCTACCGGGGAATGCCGACGGGGCTGCCCAGGCAATTTTTAAATGGCCAGAGTGCTCACCTCTCGAGCGCTGGCTTTTAACCCCACTTACTCGACCCAGGCTGTGGTCACATCTTACTTGTGGGAGTAAGATAAAACTGGCCTTGTGCCTAACTCCTAGCGAAGGAGTAAATAAATATCTGTCCAAGATGTTACCAAACTTTATCAAAAACCTTGATGCCAGTAAGGCAACTGGTTCTAATAACATTCCAGTCATTGTCCTTAAGAATCTGCTGCCGGAACTTGCTCTTATCTTTACAAAACTATTCAATTGTTGCTTAACGGAGAAATGCTTTCCATCTAGGAAAACTTACTTGGTCTGCCGATTATTTAAAAATACTCATCACTCTCCTGTGCATTATGAGTAAGTTGTTTCTTGTTTAAATCTGTGATAAATAAGAGTTGTCAATCACCTCAACAAAAGCAATCTACTTAGTGTCAAACAATATGGATTTTGTCCTGCAAGATCAACTGTTAATATCACATAGAATCAGTGAATCTCTCGATGGGGCTTTGTTTCTAGGGTAATAGCTTGCGACATATCAAAGACATTTGATAGTGTCTGGCACAAAGGGTTACGTCACAAACTTCTTATTGAATATCTGGGAATGTCTTCTCAATCATCAAATCCTTTCTCTTCGAAAGGTTTATAATAGTTGTTGATGGGCGGATGTCTGGAGCATATAGTATAAAGGTCGTGCCCTAAAAATTTATTCACGGCCCAACCCTTTACGTGATCTTCCAAATTATATTGAGATTATTTGTTAACATCTATACACACAACACAGTTATCTATGGCAGCACGTCAAAGAGCATTGGTGACCAAGATCTTACTGATTAGCTCTCTTCTGATCTGGAGCATGTGGTGTTATGGGGGGGGGGGGGGCTTATTACTTTTATCACCTCCTAAAACCAAACATCTCTCCTTTCACCACCAACGATCAGATCCTTGTTTTGCCCCAGTCATAGTGAATGGCTCTCTCTCCTTTAGAAAGCCTCTTGTTTTGATTAGCTCCTTGGACTGACTTTAACTCCAAATCTGAAATGTGCTGCCAAGGTTGCTGAGAAAATGTTCAGATCATCCTATCACTCCAGAAAGTATCTGACTTCTGATGCAATCCTTTACCTGTATAAGAGTCAGAAACATCCTACGATGGAGTATTGCTGCCACATCTGGAAAAGTGTCGCTCAGAACACGCTTTCTTGCCTTGACAGAGTACAAAATCGACTTCGCAATCTACTGGGGTATGATTTCTTCTGTTCTTTACAGTCCTTTTCTCACCGAAGAAACTTTGCTAGTCTCTATCTACTCAATCTTTATTTCAATGGAAGGTGCTCAACTGAGCTTCAGTATTTGGTGCCTTCTTGTAAGACATTCACAGCAAGAACTTATTTTATTACCATACCAGGAAAAAAGACTTTCCTTTCTTCCTCCATATGTCTAGCAGAATTTCCAAGGGCTTCTCGTCTGTGAAACACATTACCACAGTACTGTTTCCATGCAGACTACAACATGATTATCTTCAAATCCAGTGTCAACAAATACTTGTCATAAATCGTCCTCAGAAGTAATCAAATTTTGTTCATTCCATTCATTTTCAATCCTCTCATAATATTTTTCATCATTCAATTGACAATCCATCTATCTCATTAACCCTTATCCTCAAATGACTTGTGGCCTTGATTAATTGTGACTCCTTTGTTAAAAGAATTTTTTTTAAATTTCAGCTTGATCTCAAATAGACTTTAATTTAACAATTGATTAACTTCTCAGCTGAGGTTGACTTGCAGTGATAAAGTTTTGAACATGTTTCATACTTATATATACACACACACACACACACACTAGAAGAATACCCGTCCCAAGACAGGTAAGATTAATTCCCCCTGAACAGTAGTTTTGTACTATTTTTATGTCCTCTTATGAGATTAAAATAAAGGTATGATACTAAACCTTATGTCTAGAATCCTTATTCTAATTTTGATAAAAATCCATTACAAGATTTTGATTCTAGAAAATGTCTCAAATTTAAGACTTACGGGGTCTTAAGAAAAATTAAAATTCAGAGAATCTTGCTTAATTGGTGTCTAATGACTATGGATCAAATTCAATCCAATTCTGTCTGAAATATTTAAATTTTCAAATGGGAGGCTGTGCTCATATTTTGCCCCCCGAAAAACTTTAAAATACTCCAAATAAACTGAAATTTGAGGAATATTTATTAATTGATGTTAATTTCTTTAAAAAAAATGAGTTATCTGTATTTTCAGGAAGGGCTTCCACCCACTTTTTATTCCCTTTGCATCAACTAAATTAAACTAAATATAGCCACATTATGCATAGCAGCTGTGTTCGAGCATTCCTAATGTTCGATTAATTTATTTAGGAGTTAATCCTGTGCATCCAAATATATAAACATATGCACATACCTAACTTTATAAAGATAAAAGCTTTTTCAAGGTTACTCATGAACCGTAAGTGGAGTTGCTAAGTGGTTTTATTGTTCTCAAAGCCATAAAGATAGTCATCTAATCATGGTGAGAATTGTCTAAACAGAAATGGCGAAAGACATTATTAAAAAATGAAGCTATACTTTTTCATTACGTGTTTCATTAAATTAAAAATAGAATGGCTTTCTGTGTCCAGTTGTTTACTTCTTGTACTCATTCATACGAAGAATTTGGTTTCTTTAGGTGTGTGAGGTTGGATGGGGGTCATTTGAAGACGGTTAAGAACCACACCTAATGTAAGAACTTTTTCTAAATGATGCTTTTAGCTAATCTGGCTAGAATGACCAATTTCTTAAGTTAACCAATTCAAATTGCTGGTTACTTTTCTGGGCTTTTTACCACATCAATCAATAAGTCCTGGGCCTGGTGCCACTAATAGAATAGATTTCTGTGATTTTTATAAAGTACTAACCTTCAAATGGCATGTGTCAAAGTTTGAGCCCAATTAGATTATTTGTTTATAAATTAACTATTCAAGGGAAGCTACTGTTGCAAACTTTAAAAAAAAATAGAAAAATCTGAATTTCATGTGTTGATGAAGCGTTACTTTCTGATGGGAAAAATACTGTTTAAGCAAAGCAATGGCTTGATAAGTGTTATGTGGACTCTGCTCCGTTGGAAACAATGGTGAAGAGGTTGTATGCTGACTGTAAACGTGGTCATACAGACACAAATGATGCTGAAAGCATAGGTTGCCCAAAGTCAGCTGTTGTCCGGGGGAAACAGCAAAAAGTGCTCAAACTCGTTTTGGCCGATTGCAAATTGAAGTTGCGTGAGATAGCAGAGGAGTTGAAGCTGTCACCATTTTGCATGAACATTTGTCAATGAGAAAGCTATGTTCAAAGTAGATGCTGTGTTTTCTCACAGTTGATCAAAAACAACAATGCGTCGACAATTCAGAGTGTTGCAACTGTTTCAACACAACAAAAAGGAGTTTTTACGTCAATATATGACAATCCATGAAACGTGGATCTACCACTTCACTCTGAAGTCAAGCTTAGTTATCAGAAGTAGGTAAAAGCCGTCTAAATTGACCAAAGGCGCAAACATCAACAGGCAAGGTTTTGGCCTACGTATTTTGGGATGTGCAATGTATTTTGTTCATTGATTACCCTGAGAAAGGAAGAACCATCAATAGCGAATATTATATCGCATTATCGGTGTGTTTGAATGGAAAAAATTGTCCAGAAAATGACCACAAATGAAGAAGAAAAAAAGCTCTTTCACTAAAGTCAATACAAGTCAATCGCAACGATGGCAAAACTATCCACCCCTATTCTCCAGATCTGGACTCCCAGCGATTACTGGCTGTTTGCACACCTTTCAAAAATGTTCCAGAGATAGTGATTTGTTGATTCCAATTTGTTTTATTAATTAGGTCCGGGACTTATTGAGTGATGTGTTTGTTTTTTGGGTTTTTTTTTTTTCTTATCACTCAACATTGATCATTTAAGTTCTCCATTTTTCCAAGTCTAATCAGATCTTGTCTCTTCCAATTAAACTCTCTCTAGTCAGCTAATCAAGATTGCCTGACTTTCTTTTCCAGACATGTTTTGCCGACTTTTGGTGCCGAAAAATATTAGTTGCCGGCTTTTCTTATCTATCTTGTATTATTCTGATCAGCCAGGTGATTCCCCTCTCTTCTTCGTGTCAGGTCTGGCCAGTGACCTTATTTAAATGTCACATCTGCCATTTCGTGTTTACAATTTTAATCAGTTAACTTTTCATTAATTCAATCTTAGCTTTCTCCAGCATTTCTATTTTCTTTTTCCTTTCTTTTTTTGAAACACTATTTTCATTAAAACTCCATCGACTCCAAAACAAAATGCCATATACTAACATCCCACAAACGTGCTTGTTTCTTACATATCACACAGCATAATTCATCTCCATCCTGATAATCCAAAGCTACACATCAAGTATATATATAAAGTTGTAGTTCCTGTCTGTTTGTTCACAAATTTGTCCTAGTGTTTTCGTGCAGAATTCCTCGTTGATTTTTGGAAAACTTGCGATATTGCTCGAGCGTGTTAAAGCCTATAAATTAACCTAAATTTATTTCATTTAATGGCATTTTACTTAACCCCATCCACCCCAGCCAATTGGTACTGAGTTCATTCTTGCGGCCCATTTAAAAAATAAAATAAAATAAAAGAAACTTGAATATCATAAAATGCAAAGAATTAATAACAAAAAGGTAATACAATGCCATGTAATGGATGCAAGACAAAGGTTTCCTCATTCAATTCCGGGCAACATCGGGTCTTTCTGCTTGTGCTTGTTTTTTTTTTTGGGGGGGGGGGTATTTATATTCACCCCAAACAAAGCACATTGCCACTGAGACGTAAGGGGCTACTGTGAATTAAGGGCCAGAATTGTGGGTAGTTGTGCAGCGAGATGTTTGTTCACATTACATTTAAATTTCTGCATATTAGTACAGTCGAAGAAGCTGGGAGTGAATTCCAAAGGCAAGCAGTTTGAGGAAAGAAACTATTAGAGAAGAAATCTTTCAGGGATCTGGGGACCTCTACAGTTTAATAATCTTATCGGAGTTATAGGCAAGTAAAAAGATGTGATGAGTTGGTTATTATTGGCATTGAAATTGGCTTTACTCATTACAGATCTTCAAAATAAACATTGCAATACAGTCACCCATAATATCAGTTGAGAATTTTCATAAGTCACGTTGCATCAAAAGGATTTTATTGACCCATTCACCACCATTACTAAGATACACTGTTACATCCATTTTTGGCAATTGCAACCTGGCAGAAGTTGTCTAGTGATTAACCCTTGATGATGCTTCATGCAAGACGAAGCCTTTGATTATTTTCTTGCCAGTTTTATGGTCTTCTCTTGTGTCTGATTAGCATCTATATTTAGCAATATACATAATGACAAACATGAAGAAAAAACTTTTTTTGTCAAACAATTGATTTTATATTTTTGTTAAGAAAATGCTTACATTAGAAACAAAAATTGGTTAAAGAAATTCCTAGAATGTTCACAGCTGCATTTAGACCTCTCTAAACTATAAGATGACATGGTCTTAGTATCAATCAAAAAGCATACATTTTAGTATAGACCTTTCTTATATATTGTATTTGACCCAAAATCCTAGGAGGGAGGATATATATATCTATAAAATATAGATATATATATCTATAAAAATATAAAATATATATAAAATATAGATATATATATCTATAAAATGATGTCCTGATTTTCAAAGTTGGACCTAAATATCCTTTAAGCTGACAAATCAAACTACTGTTTATTTAAAGAATTATTTAATCCAGGCGGGACAATCTATGTCATGAAAGTTTATTCGCTAATCTAAAAAAAAAAAAAAATCAATATGAGCAAGGCCATAATTCCTATTTTTAAGTTTAGAGTTGTTTCCCTTACAACTAAAATTTAATTTCTTTTCTCTTCTGTCCAAACAAAAAAATATTAGAATGAAGATACATTGAGAAGTTCTGTCATCTGTGGCAGCAAAGAATACACAGACTGCCAATTACTGCATCAATTTATACTGATGAGATAACGCCCATTGATTTGACATTGGACATAATCAAAGACAACAGGTCAAGCAAATTCATGGTCTGTACAAACTCAAGATCCTTAATTGAAGCCCTCAAAAATAAAAATATGAACAATGCACTAATTATTCAATTTTGCAGTTGAATCATAACTTCTGCAATAAAAAAACAATCATCTTCTGTTGGATACCGAACCATATTGGTATTTGTGTAAATGAAAAGGTGGATAAAGCTGCATAACTATTGCTACACAGTAACAAATTAACACCCAAATTCCATATACGGACAATTAAAAAACAATTAAACAATTAAAAACAACAATTAAAAAATTCCCAACTAAATATCAAACTTTTTTGAATACCTGCCAGAACAATAAACTGAAAAAAATCCAACCAATTATAGAAGAGTGAGAGAGGAGGAAGTAAATCGGTGCTTGTGCCTATCAACCCTCACATGTTAGACCGCTCTTAAAAATAAAATAGCTAAAGAAATGTATAAACTTTGTTATGTACTTACGTGGTAGATGAAAAAAAAAACGTACACCAAAAATTATGCAAATTCATCCAGTATTTATTTAATTATAAATAAAAAACGATTTTATCACTCGGTAGATATTTCCACCATATTGTATCTTAGATTTTCCAGTGGTCAAGGACGATAACTCATATTTTCACGATTTCGAGGTTTGGGGGCTCCATTGTTTACAAAAATGTCAAAATGTACGTAAAATCATTTTTTTTCTTTTTCTCATAATTTAATAACTACTGGATGAATTTGCGTAATTTTTTCTGCACAATCTTATTTTCAGCTAACACGCAAGTACATAATAAAGTTTATACATTCTTTAAATATTTCAATGTCAGGGTTGATATGCACAAGCACCAGTAAATCTTGCCCGATTCTACATTGGCCACACATGTAATGCACTCATATCAAAATCTTATGGGAGAAGATCCTCCATTTTGTGTAGACTGTTGTGTTCCATTTACTGTTGGACATATATTGGTGAAATGTATTGACTTCAATGAAATCCCTTTTAGCCATTACCTCTGTACAACTATACTTCTGCCAAGGGAAAATAGATTTAGGATACAATGTTAATCACTGCTACAGATATGTCGTTAAACAAACCAAAACATTTTGGTTTTGTATCTTTTTTCTCCTCTGCTCATCATCGCTATTATCTTGTTCTAATAAATCAGCCCAATTCATACAAACGATAACCTATCTAGATTTAAATATATATATCTAGTTTAGTATAGAAAACTATTTGACTTTGAGAGACCGTAACCAACTTTGATATGTCGATGTAAACCCTATTATTATATTATATTAAGCTTATAGTCAATGAGAACATCCTCACTGTGTTATCAGCTTATACATCACAGGCTGAAAGTCTTGATGCACCACACACCAAGGATGCTTTCTATAAGAGCTTGGTGGTCCCGGTGATATCTACATATATTCTAGCAGATGGGCAGGGGAGGTCAGTTGTCCTCTGGACATCTCACAGTCAGTTTGGTTTTCTGGGGTCTGACAGGAGTTTGCCCTCTGAGCGTCTCAGGGTCAGTTGGGTTTGTGTGCCTTTCAGAGAGAAATGAGCTCTAAGCTATTGGACTTGTGTTTTTATTTGGTCGGGCTAAGATTTCTCATTTGTAAGTTTGTTATTCAAAGGAAGAAAACGAGCATCATTGTAACCTCCAAAATAATAAAACTGTTGTTACTTGTTCTAAACAGTTGTGATTTTGTTTTGAAGGAGAATTCTTGTTACAGAACTGACTGGGACCATTAAAGATACTGCGACCGCTGTCGGAGTCGAGCCACGACTTTGGACCCGCATAACGAGCAAACGATCATGTCCTGTACAGTGAACGCACACAGACGCACGTTAATAAATGAAGTACAAAAATGTCAGGTGCACCGGCATTTTGTAAGTCTTCTTTTGTATTTGTGTAAAAATGCAGTAGGCTGCATTTTTGTAGTGGTGCATGCGAATGGCAGACGATGCAGATGATAGATGCTCGGCCAAAGGAAGAGGGGCGGGATAAAGGAATTTGAAAATGTCTTTGATTTTATATTGGGCCACCCAGAATCTTATTTCTCTTTGAAATGCCTCTTAAAAACAGAATCATGCTGAACACAGAAAGTAATGTTCTTAGATTGTCTCCATGATAAAGCTTCCCCTGAGTAGACTGTCTGGTAGTTATCTCTAATGGATATCTCCAGCGGTCAGCCCCTGGGTGATCGGGTGGTGACTGCTGAGAAAGACTGGAATCCAAGATTTCTGGTCAGGAGAAAAGGACCCCAGGAGATGGACCTCTGGGCATGGCAGGAAGTGAGGTTTTCTCAGCTAGGTATCTCTCCAGGCTTCAGGGCTCTTAGCTAAAGGATTGTGTTGATCGGACTTATACTTTATTTTACTGGGATAAAAGATCTCATTTTGCAAGTCTGCCATTCAGCTTACTTGCCTTATTTGGAATGAAAATTCTTTGTTGCAACACTGACTGAGATCGCACAGCGTCTTTGGACCGGCACATTACTTAAAGAGTAATGTTTTCTTGGAGTAATGTTTTCTAAGATTAATTTTCCCACTCTCACTGTAAAATTTCCTTTTACGAGTAATGTTTTCTGAGAGCAATATATTCTGGGAGTAGTGTTTTTTTGTTTTTTTTAGAGTAATGATGGTACCCTCTGTAAAATTTCCTTCTAAAAGTAATGTTTTCTAAGAGTAATGCAATGTATTCTGAGAGCAATTTTTTCTGGGAGTAATGTTAAAGATCAGAGGGTAACTGTCCAGCACTGGTCAGCAAATTGGTACCACTGAGGAGCAAAGGGTCATTTCAAAGCAGAAAAATGAAAGAAAAGTAATTAACAAATCCGTCGGTTTGTATAAGAATAATTATTTGGGTAGAAAAGTCGTTCAGTTACAAGCAGTGTACTTTCACACATCTATCTTCTACTTCTGTGTTTTGGACTGGCAAATCTTAACAAGTTCTGGGCGATTCTGGTTAGGCGATTATCACCCCTAAGTCTGGGGTCTGGCTCTCCACGACTTGGATTGCGTTGGGAACAAAAGTGAGTCTCTCAATTTGCGCTGGCATATATTGAAATCCGGATGTTTTGAGACTTGGCGTGACTCCAATACAATTAATTAAGTAATAAAAAGATGTACTCTCATTATTATTTCTCGCCATATTGGTAATTTCCACTTGCGAGGAGCCACCCTCTCAATGCCCTGAGTGGTTAACAGATTCTACCTTGCTGTATTCTTTCCTTCTTCATCATCTGTTTCTATCTCCCACTGTTACCTCAGTGGAGGGAGGATCCTCCTCCTTCAAAACTTATCTTCATAGAAAAAATGTAATTTCTTGAATTACATTAATGGTAACACTTTCTTCAACAACTGTCTTTCAGCAGATACTCAATTTCCCCATC
The DNA here is from genome assembly GCA_963556195.1 of Sepiola atlantica. Lineage (NCBI taxonomy): Eukaryota > Metazoa > Mollusca > Cephalopoda > Sepiida > Sepiolidae > Sepiola > Sepiola atlantica. The sequence goes on along the minus strand of OY744526.1, from coordinate 73,601,484 downwards.
GCCCCATATAATCTGCCAATCCTGGCAAGGTATGGGGTTCTACCTTCCCACTTACCAAACCACATAGCCTGTTATCTTTAGTAAAAATAAATTATTTGCCATTTCTTGCAAACGTTATGATTTTACGAGGAAATCTTTTTTAGGTGAGTATCAATCACTGTCATTCAATGTCGAAGATATAAACAACACTGTCCTGTTCGTGACCACAGTAACCAGATGGTGTGTCACTCATTTTTGACCAGTCTTTCCCATATCCCCAATCTCCAAGGCAAGGAAAACAACTCTTCTTTCTCTTATCAATTTTCGTTTTCCCTTTCAGTGCAAAACACCTTTAAATTCTCTTTCGTTTTCATAACTTAAGAAAACCAAGATTATTCTCATATTATTCCTTTTTAATCAGACAGTGATTTTATATTAACCCTTTTCAATCCAACAACATTGTCACACAATTAAATTTGTAAAGCAACAACTTCTTTATCGGCTGCATAAAAAACATGTTTCCTTTTTTTATTATTTAAATTAGCTAAACAACTTTTTCTTTCGCTAGTGGTAAAAAAACGGTTTAATTTTTTTTTATTTGAAAGTTAAAAACATGTTTTAGTAAAAATAAAAATAAAGTCATGTTACACTTGAAACTTGCTATATTTGATATGTTTTTTTAAGTAAAACATGTTTTTTTAAGTAAAACATGTTTTTTAAGTAAAAATAAATTATTCGAGAGTAATGCCGAAACTCATTTAACTTAGAATAATTTACGTGACTGAAATAGGAATTCCCCTCAAAATAGTATGAAAACTAACAAAGTAGATGAACACATTTTAACAGTTTTGTTTAAAACATTTATTTTTGGGTTTCAACTTAAAACTTTATTTATTTCAAGTCAGCAAATACTTAGTGGTCTCTATTAGTTAAAAAAATAATAAATTTCTCAGATTTGTTAAAAAAAACTAAAAAAATATGTAATACGCATTATTTTAGATAAAGATTTATAATTTGTATAAGTTGTACCCCAACCCTCTGCACTGGTCGGGACGATGTGATGACGTCACCGGTCTGGCCTTCCCTGAGATTGATCGGTCACTGGGCGTTGATCTGCTGAACTTGTTGTCTGGATGAAAGCCGCCAATGTTGAGGGTTCTCGTCTAGTTATCAATACACTCCCTACGTTGTGACTGTTTATAACAGTGAGCAATCATAGGGCGGACAGTAACCGGTTATCTCTGCAGAAGGAAGAGTCATTCAAGCAGAACTAAAAAATGAATAATGACATTCAACTCGGTCTGGGTTTTTGCGCTTTCTTAAGAAAAATAATTAAACAAAAAAAAAATATGATATCAAATTACATTTGGTTAGATACAAAATAAAATCTGTTCAGTGCTCATAAAGTTCACTCTGTGTGTTTTCTCTGGAAGAAATATAAAAAACAAAAATAGGGAGAATCCAAATTTCCCTCTCTTGTTTCAACAAAAAGCGAGTCCCTACTATTTCTCTGTGTGAGCGGCAGTCGTTGTTGTCAATTAATTGTCTGTGAAAAGAATTTCTCTAAATCGGGCAGGCACGCGTTCGTCTTTTACGATGGGCAAGGGCGATGGTCAGGGAGCAGAATTTCTTTTGTGCGTTCTTGTTCGCCAACTCAGCACGACTCTTCTCATGCGCAAAGTCCCATCCTGTTTTATTGAAAATCTTGTGGCCGGTATCTCTCTCTCCCGTCACCTCCTTTCTCTCCCTCACCCTAGCTCGCCCACGATGCATTAAGACAATTTTATTTCTCTTTGTCTGGTCACATCTAATTAAGTCTTTCTAACCCTGTTTATCAGAGAGGGTTTGTTTTAGACTTATCATCGAAAAATGATAGCAAAATAAAAATAAGAATGGTAAAAGATTCCTTTGTTGTTCTGAGTAGAGCTGGTTCAATCTGTTTGGGCTCTCCTCAATAATTAATTGTGACTGTTTACATGATTTTCGCAGACTTCTAGGCACCCTGCCCTTCTGCACTGATAATTCCATTTTTAAGCAAAATTCACCCTAGTTTCATACCTTCGCTCCATTTCATAGGGCTCTCTCCCTGTATAGCATTTTCACGAAATGCATACTGGTGCAGTATTGGAGTCTTTCTGATACTTGTCACAAATTTGTATCGGACTACTATTCTCATCTTAGTTGTTATATTGAAAACGTTCCTGACGATGTAACCTTCGAAGAAGGTCGAGGGTTACAACAGCTGAAAGTTGTGAATATAACAACCAAGATGAGAATAGTGGTTCGAATAACTCAAACATACACCAAAGAAAAAATCAGTTGTGTACAATTTCAGCATTTTCGTTTCATTGTTAAAGTTTACCAAAAAGTTATATGTTTGTTACTTGCTAATTAAAATTGTTTCATTGTTAAAGATTTTATACGTTAATTAACATTCCTTATCTTTTTTTTAATTAAAAATAAAAATTACAAACTGGTTCATAAATTGTAATGTAAGGAAAAAAAATATTGCAAACTCGTCAACTATCGTCTAATAAATTGCGGCCATTTGAAAATAATTCTGACCTGGACAAAGTATTTTCTTGAAGGGATTAAATCGAATTACATTTTATTCTTTTTAACAACATTCTGTAATAATCCACAAGAAAAGCTGATAAACCAGAATAAAATATTGATTTTGTAGGAAAAAAGCTATCGATGACAAAGAAACAATAAAAAGACTGACTTTACTTTTTATATTAGATTAATTAATACATTTATATGGATATATATAATCTGCAAAACGCTTATATAAAATACACTTAAGCTTTAATTACAATCAACAATGGTCGTGGTGTCCATGATGGTGGTCGTGGTGTCCATGATGGTGGTGGTGGGACGGATATGGGTTAGGGTAATATTGAGGGTGTTCATGGTGATGATGCCCATGATGATGATCATGATCATGACCAAAGATGAAGTCGTGCACAGCATGCGCTATTCCACCGCCCGATTCTCTCTGATGGTGGTGGTGGTGATCCTGAAATGAAGAAGAAGACAAATGTTAAGTTCTGGAAACTTCACTCCGAAAACAACTGAAACGGTATTTCCTTTGTAACTTGTTTACTTTCAAGACATTTCTATCATCAAGAAAAACAAAAAGTTGCTAAAAATCTATACATCCTGAATCATGCTAATAGATTGGGAGTGAAATTTAGGATTTTTCGGTTTGCTGTGAATTTATTTTGATAAAACTTTTCTCAACTTCTTTGCACAAAATGGCAACAAGATTGTTAGATTTTTAGTATTCGGTGCAACGTTGTTTATTTTTTCTTTCAGATTAGACAGTTTTGGGGTGAACGATGCTAATAGCTTTTGGCTGAAAATAGCCCATTTAGAACTTTTTTGATAAAATGAAGGATAATTATACATATTAAGCATACCTTGCATACATATTTAACAGAAAGGCATCGTCATATCATGAGATTTATTAACATAATTATTTGGTCGAATGAGCGCCATTTTGATGGATAACTTCAAAAATCCCTATCATCATCATCATCAGCAGCAGCAGCTTATTCGGTTTAAAATCCGTTTTACATGCTAGTATGTGTTGGATGGCTTTTAGAAATTGACTTCCAAACTAACCTATTATTGTAAATTATATTCTAAACCCCTCTTCCCACTGGACGAACTCGTCCATCAGACTTTCTTTTGTTAAGCCCAAGATTATTTAAAGTACCTCCTCACTGTTTATTGTTGTTGTAGTTTTCTTTTGTAATTAAAACCTTTACCAAATGCATTCTGGTCTTTTATTATTCTTCATCTCACTACAATTTTAATTACGAAACGAAATGGACAGAATACTTTGTCCCGAACGAGTCGACACTTAGTCTACAGCCCTTAACGCAGAAAAAAAAAATACAAACATTGGAAGCTTACTTTCATGAATTACCTGGTTACGGTGAACAGCATTAAAGAAACTGGAAGCACCCAAAAATATTTCTATGCATTGATAAATAGCATATCGGCAGAAGGATTTGAAATCATTAGTGACACAAACGACTACACCTCTGCCATAAGAACTTTGGATGCAGCCTACATTAAGCCCACTAATATAGTCTACAACCGACAACAACTTATCACCATGAAACAGCAACCAGCACAAACAGTGGATTCTTTCATGTGACAGTTGGAAAACCTTGCTAAAACAGACAATTTCAAAGCCATGAGTGCTGAAATAAATAGAAGCCAGTATATGAGGGAGACTTTTATTAGCGGAATCTCCTACCCCTCAATTCAACAACCACTTCTCAAGAAATCCTCACTAACTTTTTGGGAAGCATACAAGATAGTAAGATCTCTTGAACAAGCCGAAAAATACTCTGCGTGTTACAACCAGGAGAGTATGATTTCTGCCCCAATAATCTCTTCAGGAGAAAATACAAGTCTGGCAGCTACACAAAAATATACGAGGCAAAAAGAAATTTGTTTTTATTTGCAGAGATTACCCTTATTCGCGTTGCCTTACAAAGCCCTACAAGTGAAAAGGAAAGTACACAACTTTCTGAACCAATAGAAGCAAACAACCCTTGTGAAGAACCAGTTGAGAATAAAGTTCCGGCCGAGCCACTATGAAGATCTTGTAGGATACAAAAATTACCTGATAAATAGAAGAATTTTGTTACTATTAACCAAATAAATAAATAAAAATAAATAAGTAAATGGAAAATTAATAACGGAAAAAAGTTCCTCCAAGTATAAGTATTTTATTACTAAAAGAGGACACTATTAACTCCTTCTCATTATAAAACTTGAAGAGGAAAATATTGTAAATTATATTCTTAACCCTTTCTCCCACTGGATGAACTTGTCTGTCAGACTTTCTTTCGTTAGACCCAAGATTATTTAAAGTGCCTCCTCACTGTTTATTGTTGTTGTAGTTTTGTTTTGTAATCAAAACCTTTATCAATGGTATTCTGGTCTTTTATTATTTTCCATCTCACTACACCTATCTCTGGCCAGGTCTTTATTTATCCCTCTTTCTCTCAAATTCATCTTTATCATTTTCCCCTTTGTTTTCCTTGGCCTTCCCCTGCCAAGTGACCCTGCAACATTATGTTCTACATCTACTCACCCAAGAACTCTCATCCATTCTTTCAACATGGCCATACAATCGAAGTCTCCTGTTCTGCACACATCTTCCTATACTGTCCAGATTCAATCTTTCCCTGGGGCTATCTTTAAGACCCACATTACACATCTATCATATAATTTTGATATCATTTCTCTCCATGTATCGCATATCTTCAACCCTCACTGGCCAGGTTTCACTTCCATACATCATCGCACTGCGTACACATGCCTAATAGACTCTGTGTCAATTTTTTATGGCAGTATTTTGACGTCCATCGCCATAAACTTTTTGTTTAATGATTGACCAAAGATTTTTCAATAGAGTTAACACATCAGCCTTTCACCTTGTCTAGCATTAGAGCCGAGGAATGAATGTGTGGCCCTGGCAGTATGAATACTAGGCTAGAAAAAAAGTGTAATATCAAAACAGATACTACACTTTATCTTTTCTGTCCGCGCGGTCAGTGAAGGAGAACTCCTTCTAGATTGAGGAAATTTAAATTTTTGTCTCCATCTAGAGTGCTCCTTGTTGAAGAACTAAGTTTTCTCCACATTAAAAACCGCCATCGTTGTGAGACAAGTAAATAGGAACAGCAGTATGTCATCTTGTCTAGTTCTAAGACCTCCTTTAAGAGTTGCAGTAGGCGGCTGTGGTCACTTAAAGCATCCTGTCTAGGGTGACAAATCTATCCCCAACGATACTAGCTTACAAAATAATTTCTCTACTCTGTTGTTGTTTTTGTTGTTTCTGAATTTTTGAGATGAGGATTGATAATTTGTATAATTTGGGTTATTCGGACTACTGTTCTCATCTTGAATGTTATTCTCACAACGTTTCGGCCGCTGTAACCTCCGGTCTTCTTCAGGTGTATCTTTTCGAACTCGGGAATATTTCTGTACAACTCGGGAATCTGGACAGAATTTCGAATGGAACCCTTTATTTAATCCACGAGGGGTAGTTTCAACTAGGGGTTTTTACCCCACCTTATAAACCGGTATTGTCCGGGCCTTCGGGTCTGGATTTACGCCGGTCTATCGGTTGTCCGTCCTGTGCAGTTCTAGGAGGTGCACCCTCCCAGGCTTTGCCTTCTCACCCTTTGAGAAGGGGTTAGTTTATTGCTAATCGCCTGAGGCGCCCCCTACCGGGGAATGCCGATGGGGCTGCCCAGGCAATTTTTAAATAGCCAGAGTTCTCAAATTCTCGAGCGCTGGGTTTTTCCCACTTTCCCGACCTTGTGTCACATCTTACCTTGTGGGAGGAAGATAAATAGATTCAGTAATTCGCAATTCTTTGTCTCGCTTGCACCGAGGATTGAACCTTCAACTTTCAGATGACTATCACTTAAAACTGTTGCTGTTGATGTCATAAACGTTGGTAATGCTGATCTTTGAAATAAACCCAACATCTTGCTCAACTGTCAGGTTCCTCAGAGGTTGCCTGGGCTCATCAATCAACTGAACACAATTCATGTACAAATCCAAATCTTCCGAAATCTCATTAAAAGCAACAATTTCAGAGCAACCCATAATCATGAAGATGTGATTTCAATTGCTTTTTCGGTACCTGAGGAAGTCCAGTTGTGGTGAAAATGGCTTTTCGTGTTTGTCTAGGTTTACGACAACATAACTTACAGCTAAGATTCCTTAAATCCCTAGATATTTCAGTCTTGAGGGTCCCACAATCGGACCCTTAAGCAAAAGAGTCTCAAAAATCATCTGTGTCCACATGACGACCCAACTTCAGATGTCATCAAGAGAGGGGCCTTCAGCTCAGTGGTTTTCATCGAAAAGGGCTTTCCATGTTTCATCGTTCTTATGAGGGAGAGACACTGTTAGTGTCTCAAAAAGCTGTTGAATCTTAAATAAAAATAGAGATTAATTAAACTCTGTTGTTGCCATTTTGATTAAAACAGCTGTGAAAAGTTTTATCAAAATTAATTCACAGAAAACCGAGAAATCCTAAATTTCACTCCCACTCTATTGGCGTGGATTGGGGTATATATACAATTTACATCCTTGCCATTGGTAGAAGTACTAAATTTTGCCATTTGTTAATTGTTAAAACACATATTAACACATAAAATCTTAGTGGTAATCATTCAACAGTGTTTTTTATTTACCTTAATTATCAACACCTTGAGATTTGGTCTCATAGGGTTATTATGTTTGCAATTTATCGCAGTCCCAGCAACATATTGAAATATTGTTATATTCTTTCTTAGTGAACCATCGCCATCACCATCTTGAATTTCATCTTTGTATCTAGAAGCTGGTTTAAGTGAATGGATGAACCTGGGCATGATGAATATTCACTATTTTATTTATTTCTGCAGATCGTTATGTTCATGGTAGGTGCTCGACTGAGCTCCAAAACCTGGTACCCCCCCCCCCCTGTAAAACATTCACAGCAAGAACTCGTCTAGCTACAGCCACAACAAGGAACTTTCCTTTCTCTCTCTCTTTACCAAAAACCAAAACGAAACTTCCATCAACAAAGCTTTTTCCTAAAACATCCAGCCTCTGGAACCAGATACCACGAGTCTGCTTCCCAATCGACTACAACATGGTCATCTTCAAGTCTAGTGTGAAGAAAGACTTGTTGAGCCGTAAGTAATGTTCTGCTCATCCAGCCCATTGTTTCCCGTCCCCTTGTGGAGGCGATCATAACTGATGATCTCTTTAACTCTTATCTTCGAGTGGCCCCAGGACCTTGATAGGCGGTGACCCTTTAGTTACAAAACAAAACAAAAAACAAAGGTGATTCGTTCCACTTCTATGCACTTTCCATGACCTTTTTTCCTTTTCTAAGGATCCCTAAAAGCAGAAACCCCCACTGCTGACTATTTCAAATATGACCTATCTCCTTACACCGGATATTAGAACAGTGTATCATTCTGAAGATGTTTTGGGACACAGCGATCATGAACAGGATATTTGTGTATGTTCTCTGTTAGTAGTGACGTTGGTCTATTGCTTGGTGGCTTCCCCTTAGCACAGTAATCAACACTGAGAAGTAAGGTTTTATTTACTCCTCCCCAGGAGTTAGGCACAAGGCCAGTTTTATCTTACTCCCACAAGTAAGATGTGACCCAAGATCGGGTCGAGAAAGTGGGGTTTAAAAAGCCAGCGCTCGAGAGGTGAGCACTCTGGCCATTTAAAAATTGCCTGGGCAGTCCCGTCGGCATTCCCCGGTAGGGGCGCCTCAGACAGTAAGCAATAAACTTACTCCTCCCCAAAGAGGGGAGGCAAAGCCTGGGAGGGTGGACCTCCTAGAACTGCACAGGACAGGCGTGCAGTATCCATCGGAACAGATACTACACTTTGATCTTAGCCAAAAGGAAAAGGTATGTTCATCCGGTTCAGGATCAAAATTAACCGGCTCACACTGACGATACATCAACAGGATCAACAACAATATGTTTCCTCTTCCTTCTCAAAACTTTCTACGGTGAATGGATTTTGGTGGTGACATGTTGCCTGGGATGCGATAGCATTCTCTTTTTTTCACTTTATATAAATCTACACATGGACCACCACACGCCTTCCATCGATTTTATAATGTAACAGTTTGGTGTCTTTGACTGGTCCAGATGGCAAAATAGATAGACAAGGTTGCCAACGTATAGTGACTGTTCATATGGTAGTTTCCTATTTCTTCACTTTGAGAATGAGCTAACAAGGTGATTAACTTCAAGAAGGATGTTTTTGACTGCGATAACTTCCAAATCAGATATAGATATATTTTCATTGGTAAATTGATTTCGTTTTGTTAATACTTCACAGGCAAATAAACCAATGATTCTTGTGATCATAGATAGTGAGAGTTTGGACACTTTAGATCTGCTGGGTTAGCTAAAACCTATCCACCATGTGATCATTCTGCAATGTGATGAACACTGGCGCTGAGTCTGCTCAAATTACCGCTGGAGGTTTATCAAGAGAATGTGAGTTGAAGATCATTGCTAGGCTATCTTCACAGAGTGTGTCATCCTTCTTATCTTGAGTCTTGGTATATGATGTTGTACACTCTCTACAAAACAAGTACCAGCTACCGATTACATCTCAGAACATCAGCAGCATAGAGACACCAGAACGCTTACATGGTATCCTTGGAAGACTGCTGTACCAGCTGATCTGGGAACTTATTCAAAGCTGCATATATGGCATGTCTCACTTACATGTTCAATAACTTTGCTAAGCTTTAGTGAATAAAATGTCGTGTTTACTACCAGTAATAATTGAAACCATCGAGCACAAAGTGGTTGATGGTACAGAAAAAATTTAAACAGGAAGTGTATATGCTGCCCTTTCGCCGACCGCCGAGTCAACGTTGTGTGTACCATGGTTTTCTTCTCCTTCTGTTCTTGTTCCCATTCTGGTCATGTCGTCGTTGTCATCTCTCGTCTTGACGATCGCTGAGGGCATGAGCACTGGTTTACAAGTTGAGAAAAACAAAACAAAACAGACTCACAAGAAAGAACACAAACTCAAATACATTGTGTATGAGTCAGTTGTACTCTGGTTGTGTGTGACACTGTCGCGAACTGTTGAAGCCCCTATTGTTGGTACTCAAAGTCGTCAGCTCATCTCATCATCTGCTAGGACTCTGCCCGATCTGATCGTCTCCTTTCCGAGCCACCAACTATCGCAAAACTCATCAACTCCCATAAACTGTCAACTGCCGTAAACTAAACCATAGTGAAATTCAACTGTCGCAAAACAACTTCTCACTCCTAACTCAATCCCATGTCCGGTCATTTGTCTTAGTCACCGACAAGGGGAAATGACCTGGCCACTCCTAAAACGCCTGGTCTTTGTTCAAGAGTGACTGATAAGTGGAAATTGATCACCAACTGTGAGGCGTCTTACTGTTTCGGATTGTTTTTGTGTGCGTTGGTGAGTCATTTCTTATCATTGTCTTTTTACCTATTCTACTTCCAACAGCTCTTCCCATTTTTGTGAATCATTTCCTCGGTTATGGGGGGTGGGGAATCCATAGTATCACAGAAGAATTGGAAGTTTCACTAGAGAACTCCAACAAAGGGGGCAAGAAGAGAGACGTTCCGAAAAGGAAAATCACTATTAATAAACTAACACCAATATTTGTGTGGGGTGGATGAGAACCCACTGTACTGCTCTCAGCACTGAACCCTATATTAAGAATTTTATTATTTTTTAATTTGTATAATTTTCAAGTTAAAAAATAAAGTAAAACATTGTCTTTGCTATTTATAGATGCCTGCGTGCGTAAATGCAGACCCCTCCCCCCCCCCTCAATATTATTGTAAAATCCCTTACTTCAAAATGAATATGGCTACTGGATTCATCATAAAATGTTACTCAACATAATTGACACCAACAGATTATAGATTGAAAGCAAATTCACAAATGTGCGTGTTTGTTTGGAAATTTTGGACATCTCTTACCTCTATAATAACAGTTGGCGGCTGCGGCGCAGATGGAATTGGCCGTGATGGTGGGTAGTAGCCAGCGTTTGGAACGGCTGGATATGCTGGAGGATAGCCGGGATAGGGCATCGATGGTGGTGTTGGATAATAGCCTGGTGGAGGAGGAGGTGGTGCTGTTGTGTTATTGACAGCTGAAAAAGTGAGATCGAAAGATGAAAGAGGTTGTGTGTGAGAAACAAAACAAAACGGATGATGAGTAACGGTCCGAAAAATGCAAACTCGACAGAAAAAAACAAAAAACAAAGGCTGCATTTTAAAATTTACATTTACATAAACTGACACTTTTTTACTAATGTGGAAAAGCAACAAAGGAAACGATGATTTCCTCTTTTTCTTGATCAGATCTTGATAGACTTCATTTGAATTTATTTAAGTTATGTGTGCAGTGCAGGAAACTTTGTTGATTTGGTCACATTGAAAGAATGGATGAAAGTGGTTCGGGTTAGTAGATGTAGAACAATTGAGGCAGCAGGGTCAGTTGGCAGGATAAGGCCAAGGGAAACATTGGAGGAAGTGATAAGGACGTCTTTATTTATCCCTCTATCTCTCAAGTCCATCTTTATCACTCTCTCCCATGTTATGTTTTCCGTGACAACTGACACTGCGGTTGTATACTGCTTACATTTGCGGGTGTGTAAAGCCCTGTCATTCACAGCGTCGGTGACATCACCAATTCGGCCGTTCCTGAGTTTGGTTGGTCATCCGGTACTGCTCGGGAAAAGTTGCTATTCTGATGAAGGCTGCAAATGTCAAAAGGTATGGTCCAGTGATTACCGCACTCCCACGTTGTGATTGATAAATCAGTGGGTAATTATCCGGATTGAGTCAGCACTGCGAAGCGAAGGGTCATTTCAAGCAGAACAAGTAAAATAGTAAAAAAAAAAAAAGTCTTCAACAACTCGTTATGTTGTTTTTTTTTTAGAAGAATAATTATTTGGCAAGAAAATAGAAAACAAAAGAAAACTTGTATAATTTCAAGTCAAGCTAGTGCTATAATTTCTACTCCCAACTCTGTGTTTTTGGACTAACGCTCTAATTGTTAATGGACGGTTTTTAGGTTTTTGGCGAAATTGCCCAAGTCCGGAGGGTGTTCGTCTCAGAGCGATGTGGATTTGGTGGGCGAGCAAAAACGAGTTGTCAAGGCCTGTTGTGCCTCGCCTTATATTAGAATCGGTTGTACCTGGCCCCACCCTTCTCCTAACAGAATTCAGTCAGCGAACAAAAGACAATAAATGTTTTTATTTTTCCTTCATTATCCTTCTCCCTGCCATAATTGGGATTCTTAATCACTCTCCCATCTCTCACCGCTTACTGGTGAGAAGAAGGTTGGGAGGTTCGTTTCAACTACTCATTCACAGATAACCAAGAAAATGTAATTCCACCAATGACCGCAAGTCCTCCCAACTTACGTCCACCAAAATCAACCTGTTAGCAAGTCTTTGGGCGGTCTGCTATTGGTTCAAATCCCACCTGTCCTGTGTCCAAACCACAACTTGGGGCGGAAAATGACATTCTTTCCAATCAAACCAGACACAGTGACGCTCGACTCCACAATATTCGTGTTCGTTTATCAAATCTTATTTTTCTCGGTTAACATCTGTTTTCTCTGTTAGCCGTTACCTTGATACAACAGTGACAATCTAGGCTGAAAATCCCGACAGCCTGACGTTATCAACTTTTACTGGGTTTTGGTTTTAATGAAGATATCTATGCCTCTCTCTCTGTTAATTCACACTAGCGCGATACTCAGATCGCCAACCTTCGTAGGGCCACTTCTAATTCATACTAGTATGTATTTTGACTTTTTATCTTCTCTAGGTCCACTCAACATTGTCACATGTGTACCCAGGTTTTATCGCTGCTGGCTTGTCCCTCAGCCATTAGAAACGATACACATGTGGATGCCGTGTTTTATTGAACAAGACAAAGATGTAGAATTAACTGCATGCACACAAGAGAGAGAGAGAGAGAGAGAGAGAGAGAGAGAGAGAGAGAGAGAGAGAGAGAGAGAGAGATACCATTTCACTTTTAGCAACCCATCGTCCCCACCCCCTTCTCGGGTTAGCAGGGACCCCACGTTTCTCACGTCTGATTGATCGGCTGGTTGCAGAACAGATATGATTTTCTTGCCTTCCGCTTAGACTCCCTCCTCTTCTTAGGGCGCCCTCCCTCCGGACACTTTCACTATCTAACAACTGCTACCTCAACTGTTCTCCATCTAGTAGGAAATCAAGAACTCTCATCCATTCTTTCAAGGTGACCATACCAATGAAGTCTCCTGTTCTGCATACATTTTGCTATACTGTCTAGATTTAATCTTCCTCTGAGGTCATCAGATCTAAGTCTGTCTTTAAGACTCACATTACACATCTATTGTATCATTCTCATATCGTTTATCCCCATGCAACGCATGTCCTCAACCCTTCCTGTCCAGGTTTTACTTCCATACATCATCACACTGTGTACACATGCTTGATAGACTCTTCCCTTGGTGGACTTTGCTGATTAGTAATGGCATAAGGTCCCTGAACTTACTCCACCCACTCCTAACTCTTGCAATCACACTAGCACCTACTTCTCCCTGTGTTCCAATGGTATCGTCAAGATAATAAAACTTCTGAACTACCTCAATGACTTCGTCATCCAAATATATTTTCTTCACATCTGAGTTCTCATTCGTCACCATTGTCTTACACGCAACCTGGTTAGCCTCTCTTAATCTCCCTTTAATTTCACTGCACTTCTTGTGTACCAAATGCTCACAAGTGCCGCAAAAGATTGAGTTGCATCCAACCCCCTTTCCACAAACTGAGCAGAGGAATTTTGCTCTTTCTTAGAGCCTTCTACCACTACAACTGAACATTACCTTGGTCTTGGTAACATTCACTTTCAGACTTTTACTTTCCATAGCATTCTTTCTAGTTTTAACTTAACAAGTAGACCTTTCATTGTTTCACAGGGAAGCACTAAATCATTAGCATACAGCATCTATTCCGGACAACACCCACAAAACTCCCTGGACAATGCTTCTAAGACACAAATGAAAAACAATAAATTCAGTACAGAACCCTTATATAGTCTCACTTTACCATTAAAACTGTCACTAAATGTGCTGTTAATTATAATACGACTTTGAGCATTTTTGTATATTGAACCACCTTCACCAACCATTTGTGTCCCATAATTTATGCAAAGCCTACAAAACAACATCTTTTAGCATTCTATCAAAAGAAAAATACATGTTCTTCTTCTTACCAAAATACTTTTCTTGCTTTTGTTTCAAGATAAATATAGCACCAGTGGTACTTTGCCCAGGCATAAAGCCAAACTGCATTTCGTCTATGCTTATCTGACTTTTTATTTGCCGCTCAATTATTCTCTCAATCATTTTCAGGACCTGACCTATCAATTGTAAGTCTCTCTAATTACCTCTAGCGAGTGCTCCCTCCTTTACCCTTGTATCAATTCACAATTGTACTTTTGGAATAACTTCATTTATAAACATGCACTAGGCTGCATGTCATGTTTTGGTGGTGCATGCGAATGACAGACATTGCAGGTGATAGATATTCGGTCAAAGGAAATGGAGAACCACAGAAGAAATTGAAAATAGCTCTGATTGTGAGTTGGACCACACGGAAATTGTCTTCTTTTTTTTTAAAATAAAATAAGTGCCTCATTAAACAGGGAATCATGCTGAAGACGGCCAAATTGAGAAAAGTAATGTTCCTAGATGGACTCCAGATAAACTCCCTTAAGTGGTCACTGTCTGGCCGTTATCTCCAGTGGATATCTCTGGTGGTCAGCTTCTGGGTGTTCGAACGGTAGCAACTGAGAGAGTCCAGAAGCCAAGATTTCCGGGCAGGAGTGAAAATATTCCAGGAGATGGGAAGGGAAGCAGTCAGAGCCTCTGAGCATGACATAGGCAGTTGATTTCTCTGAAGGGTGGCGGTCAGTTGGGCCGGTGTGCCTCTCCAGGCAAGGTGAGCCCTTGGGGCTCTTAGCTAAAGGATTACGTTGATTGAACTTATATTTTATTTGGCCGGGATAAAGATCTCATTTTGCAAGATAGCGGCCAGACAGTGTGAAGTAAAATATTATTTCAATTTGCATTTACAAAATACTTTTTGCTTGTGCATTTATTTCGCTTTTTTTTTCTATTAGATTAAAATATCTAATAGCAACAAAAAGCGAAATAAACGCACAAGCAAAAAGTATTTTGTAAATGCAAATTGAAATAATATCTTACCTCACATAAATATTATAAGAACGAATAATAGAGGAGATGAATGCCAAGTACAAATACACATTTATTTACAGTTGACAACATAAAAAAACAACTCTGTATTTAATAGAGGTCCCAAGCATAAATATTATAAGAACGAATTGTAGAGTTAGGAGTGATTAGATGCTTGTTGTAGATAGCCATTTCGTAGTAGCGCTGTATTCATCTGAATTTTACATGAAGAAGAAAAAGGAGTCACCAGATTCCAGTTAAAAAGACAAACAGCTTCTCTACAATTTATATTAACTTTAGTTAACAGTTTCATCAACACAGGATCACAAGAATATAAGACAGGTTGGTTCGGATGGCAGGCATGAAACTAAGTTCAGGTCTTTAATCACATGATTTGGACGAGAGGCGAGCCAGAA
Source organism: Sepiola atlantica (assembly GCA_963556195.1). Classification (NCBI taxonomy): domain Eukaryota; kingdom Metazoa; phylum Mollusca; class Cephalopoda; order Sepiida; family Sepiolidae; genus Sepiola; species Sepiola atlantica. The sequence continues at coordinate 73,586,269 of OY744526.1, read as the reverse complement.
AATATACATATGTTCACGTTGGCATCTTGGCTGGAACTGTTCATATTTGGGTGCCAAACGGTTTGAGTAGAGATGAGAAAAGGCGCACATGCATAGTGTTCTAATATTACTACATGAGTCTGAACATGCCTGTGTTATTGTTGTAGACCCGTGCTAGGGGTCACAAAGAAATAAACCACAAATAGTAACAGGGTTAAAATATAACAATGTATTTATCATAAAGCAATACAGAACGCCACTAATGTGGTAGGAGATGAAGAACGGGTTCATAACATGCGGTAAAACATGGTATGAAAGTCTCTCCTGAGTCTCTGCAACCAGTGGTATTTATTATACCTGGTTGATACCATCAGTTCTCCAATAGGGGTGATTTGTACCCCACAACAGTTATATTACCGAACCATGTACCAATCACTACAGAAAAGATGACATCTAAGTGCAAAATAAAATAGATCATAATCATGTAACCCATACAGATATACACCCATATAGATGAAATGAATGCCAAATAAAAATACACATTTATTTATAGTTGACGACATATAAAAACCCATAAACATAACATTATACAAAATAATTAATGATATTTGTTCATACTCACATGTAGTTAGTGGCAATTATCTACCTTTTAGGTAGGATATGGATATCTGGATAAGCTACATATTCTTAATTCTGCTAGACATGAAGTTGGGGACGTCTAACATTACTGAATACTCTTTCTAACCCTTTTAGGGCCAACAAAGGGAAATAACTTGCCGGTGTCATTGCACCGGTGATTTGTTTCCCTACAATGCTATTGTAACTAAGAGTTTAGAGAAAACAAGTATATTGAAAAAAGTATAATAGAACAGAGAACAACAGTGGTTGTACGCCAGTTTTGACTGTCAGTATAAACTGGTGTGGTCCCAACACTGAGAAGCAGGTGCTCTCAGTATTTATGGTGAGTTAGTCATCGTTATGGCTATTTTGTTGCTTTTTAGCATGATCGGTTTATCCAACCTTCTCCATGTATGCATGTTGATAATCGACATGTCTGAACCAGAATCTAATTGTAATTTTACATTTTTATTAAAGATTTTTACCTGTACATATTTTCTTATAATTCTGCCGTCCTGTTCGTTAGTTTTTGTGGATTTAATCCAAGTTTTATTTTCTCTATTCGTTCTGCAATATTAACTCTTGTGTTCGACTTTATTGCAAGTTAGACAGGTTTTAAAACGGCATGGGCAATCTGTTACCCAATGAAAGGATCCATAGCAAAAACAGGGGCTAGGCAGTAATTTATCCTGTTTTTTATTGGGCTGGCTTGTTTTTGTAGGAACGTGAAAATAATCCCTCTTTTTGTTTTGATTTGTTTTTGAAGGAGAGTGGAAATGTGTTTTGCGACATACCTTTCTTATGTGCGCAATGCCCGACTCTTCAATGTCTTTCAAATCTTATTTAACACTTACATATTTCTGGCAGTCTTCAGCTAATTTATGTAATGTTAAATTTGGTTCACTTTCTAACTTGTTTAGAGCCTTATGTCTGATTTCTGTGTCTTTTCCTGATACAAGTCCTTGCACAAAAATTAAACAATTAAAGTTATGCGCGTTAAGTTCAGCTAATTTGAAATCGTTAGTGTTTATTAACGATTGACACAAAAGTTGCGGAGTCTCCACCATCCTTTTTGACTAAATTCAAGCACTTCCACCGTTTGTGGAACAGAGAAATCTTAGGGATAAATAATTCTGTTAAAAGATTAACAGCTTCAAAAAAAGTCAAGGCACTCGTTTTTCGGGTAAAATAAAGTCCACGAATTTAGTATGTTCGCTGGTCCTTAATTTTCGGAGCAGTAGGCTAACTTTTTTAGAGTCTGCCCAATTTTCACAACCTATTTTGTTTAGATACTCATACCTTCTGAAATATGAAGCGAAGCTTTTATCCACGTCTGGGGAATAAGTGAAATTGTCAATTGCACTCCAAACGGCATTCTGAGAAAAAGCATTTCGTTCTCAGTATTTTGACTCCTATGCGACATTGCTTGCATTAATGCTTCAATCTTTTGATCGATTTCTCTTTTTTATTCCAGAAGTCTTTCTTCAGCTTCTTTTTTTCTAGTAGTTTTTCGTCGAATTTTTGTTGTTGTTCCAGTAGAAGCTTTTGACATCTTTCTTCATGTTTTAGTTGTCTTTCTTCAGTTTCCTTTTTTGTTCCAGAAGTCTTTCTTCAGTTTCTTTTTTTGTTCCAGAAGTTTTTCTTCGGCTTTCTTTTTTCTAGTTGCATTTTATATTTCACGAGTTCTGTTACCGTTGCTTTAAAATCTTCCATGTTTAAAATGTTTCTTTATAGAGTACAGATTTTTAGAAGTTCTTTCTTTTATATTACGTCGCTAAACGTAATCTTAGTTGCAAAAAGAGAAAGAGGGTATAAAACCTTTTTTTCTTCGACACTTCCTAAAAATCACTTTTTAAAGTACGCTTTTTACGTAACCGTAGAATTTGCTGTCAGCACTTTAGTCAACAGAAAACAAATAAGGTTTTGATTTTTTTTTTTCGGTGGCAGGACTTTTTTTGCTAGAAAAAGAAAATATGTATTCTCTTCTTGTTAAAAATTAACACTGCCGGAATAACAATAAAAAAAATCATTGACGTTTCTTCTGTGAGAGAAAATAAGTTGGTCTTTTCTGTGTTTTTTTTCTTTTTGGTCCACTGGTAAAGTCAGTTTTTAGAACTAGGACGTTGTCGGGTGAACTTGCTGTTGATTTCTCAACGTTTGTTTTTTTATAAGGTTCTAAAAAAACCCTTAATATACTTCTTCGTCAGTTGTGGCGTCCATTTTAATGTTCTCAAGAATCCCTTACTGTACCTCGTGACCCGTTGTTGTGGGTTCCTTTTTAAGGTTCTCACAAATAATTTACTGTACCATGTTGCCAGTTGTTGTGGCGGTGTAAGTTCGAAATCCTACGTCGCCAATTGTTGTGGGCCTGTAAATGGTCCAGAAGGAAAACACAAACTCAGAGTTTACAGAAAACAAGTATATTGAAAAAAGTTATAGTACAACAAGAGTGGTTGTACGTCAGTATTGACTGCCAGTATAAACTGGTGTGATCCCAGGTATTTAATTCTTTCCCACCGTAGGACTACCCAGAACTAATACCTCAGCCTGACAGATAAAAGGCCACCGCAGGAATATGTGAAACAAGGTCGGAAGATGGGGGAGAGTGAAGCCAGCGCCCTTGAAGGATGAGCATTCTGACCTATCAAAGATACCAGGCAATCCCATCGGCATTCACCGGTCAGGGCGCTTCAGGCAGTAAGCAATAAACTTACTCCACCCCAAAGAGGGGAGGAGAAGCCTGGGAGGGTGCACCTTCTAGGACAACCCAGGACAGCATACCTCAGCCCGGCAGATAAAAGGCCACCGAAATGGCCCAGTTCCTGCCGGACTGATTGTCGAGAATGAATCCTCGACTGGTATTACCCCATCCCGAAGTCCTCAATCAACTGAAGTTGCTGAAAGACTGAACGGGCTGGGGTCGCCGCAGCTATGTAATTCCTTCCCACTGCAGGAATATGTGACACAAGGTCGTAAGGTAGGAGAGAGTCAAGCCAGCGCCTCTAAAAAAGGAACACTCTGGCCTATCAAAAATAGCCTGAGCAGCCCCGTCGGCATTCCCCGGTCAGGGCGTCTCAGGCAGTAAGCAATAAACTTACTCTACCCCAAAGAGGGTGCACTTCGTACGAAAATATAGGACCAATACCTTAGCCCTACAGATAAAAGGCCACTGAAATGGTCTAGTTCCGACCGGACTGATTGTTGAGAACGAATCTTCTGACTGATATTACCCCATCCCAAAGTCTTTAATCAACCGAAATTGGTGAGAGACTGAACGGGCTGGGGTCGCCGCAACACTGAGAAGCAGGTGCTACCACTATTTATGGTTAGTGAAAGAGTTTAAGTAGTCCGTATAGATAAGGTACCATAACACTAACACTATTTGCACAAATATATTGAGGGTGAAATAAGGTCGCCTTCACATTTAAATTATAATCTCAACGTATTTTCTTTTCTGAAATCAGATTTTCTTTTCTAAAATTTAAATCTTCATCAATGTTACAGAAACATAATTTAAGTCAATCAATAAAATCAATAAAATAAAATCGGTGGTGAAAATCTGTACAAAACAAAATGGATTTTAAATCCATTGTTTTATTTTAACATATCCAAATGATTTTTCTATTATAATATAACTAGAAGAATACCCATCCCAGGACGGGTAAAATGAATTCCTCAAACAGAACAGTTTTGCACCACTTTTATGTCACCTTACAAAGATTGAAATAAAGATATAATAATACTAAATGTTATGTCTAGAATCCTTATTCCAATTTTGATCAAAATTCATTATATGATTTTCATTCTAGAAAATGTCTCAAACTTAAGGCTTAAGCTTAAGGAGTCTTAAAAGGAAATTAAAATTATGAAAATCTTGCTTAATTAGGGACTCTGGATTAATGCAAATCTGATATATTTGAATTTTTAAATGGGAGGTTTTGTCCGTATTATGCCCCCTAAAAATCCTTTAAAATACTCCAAAGAAACTGAAATTTCGAGAATATTTATTAATTGATGTCTAATATTTATTGTTAAAATATCACAAAAATCAGAAGTAACTGAATTTTCACGAAGGACTTCCACCCTTTTTCTACTCCCTTTGTATAAAACTAATTTAAACTAAATACAGCCCACATTTGGACTCCTTACGCCTAGCAGCTGTGTTCCAAAATTCATAATGATCGGTTAATTAAGTTAGGAGTGAATCATGTACATACAAATATATAAACATGTAAACTTTATAAAGATAAAGATTGAAAAAATTACTTAATGATTTTCTAAAAAATCTATTATCGCAATTATTTTGAAAAAAACTTTTAAAAAACTGATTGGACGCTCAACTTTGATAATTTTAGAAATTGTTGTCACTTACTTTGATTTGGGTAGTAAGGATTCATTTCTCTTTCAGATGTTGATTAAACTTTGTAATGAAAAAACAAAACAAAATCAGGAAGGTTTATGTACTCTGGTCAATATAAAGTGACGTCATCTCACCGATTGTTTGGTGTCGAGACAAATCTGTTGAACCTTGACCGTGAAGGATAGGCTGTTGTTATTCACATAAACAGTATGACACACTTTGTTCTGTATAATAATCGATACATTTTAAAATGGATAAAGTTCAAGATAAGAAAATAAAACTTTAAATTTTATCGCGGATATTAATGGAAAGAGACAACAACAAAAAATAAAAAATGAAAAACCCAAAACCACATGAATCTTTACGTAAAAGTACGGCTAATGATCGAATGAGGTTGTGAGAGTTATAACAGTATCTTCGGAACTATATCCCTACGCACAGACAATATAACCTTTAGCATAGGAATACTAGCAGAACACGTCTCAACATATATCCAGAGCAAGCCAACTGTTTTTTTTTATATAAATGTTAAATAAAAACTTTCTTTGTAATTAATTTGGGCTGAGGTATGGTTCTGTGCAGTTCTAAGTCCACCCTCCCAGGCTTTACCTTCTACCTTTGAGTAGGAGTTAGTTTATTGTTAATCGTTTGAAGCGCGCTTCCTGGTGAATGCCGATGGGACTGCCGAGGCATTTTTTGTAGGCTTTTCCTCTTTGGCGCTGGCTTTTTAATCCTCATCTCCTGACCTTGTGTCATATCTTCTCACGATGGGGAGGGGGAGGTAAAGACTAACCCGATTCGTTCAGTAGAAAATGTGCTAAATCTAAAAAAGAAAACAACAAAACAGCAACAGTCAAGTTGATATCAATATAAAAAACGTCGACTAAATACAGTTTGGTGAAGAAAAAGTCACCACCATCAACAAGTTAGTATATTATAAAAAAAAAAAAAATAAAAAAACTAAAGCAATACAAATAATATCGCACTGGAAGCGACAACTTGGAAAACAATTAATTCTTCCAAAACATATTGAACCTTCTATCAAGGTGTAGAAGTTATATTTTGATGGACTATTTTCTTTCTATGTGAGCTAATTTTTCTATGTAACGTTTGATCCAATGAAAACATGGGTGTGATACGATGGACCGACCCCTGCCACAGAGCCAAGAGCCCCCCCCCCCCCTCGTCCTACACACACAGCCAAGAATGTTGACTTGGGGAAATGACTCAGTGATAAGGAAGTAAGATATGTAAGCGACAATAGAGTGGCCCAGAGAGGATGGAGCCTAACAGTTTGTTTGATAGTTTTTGGGTGGTCAGCTGAGAGCATCTGAGAGGGCGAGCAGATGTGGTCGTTTCCGGTGACCAGTTGAGAGTGACTAAGAGGGGGGGGGGGCGGACATCTGGGATTTCCAGTTGAAGGTGGATATATTGAGGAGGAGCAGACGAGATGAGATAGCAGTCAGAGATTGGAGTCAGAGTTTGACAGAGATCAGATGGGGTAGGCCCGAGGAGTCAGTCAGAGTTTGGCTCCGGGGAGATCGAGAGAGTTTGAAATTCACCGACTCGGCATGCATTGGACAAAGGAGATTGTCACTGGGGCCGGCACAACCTATCAACAGCGTTTGGGGGTCATTTTCCACTACGACAGTATCACACACACACTCAGAGCACAACCAACAACATGTCTGTGTTTCTATTTTTATTGTGTGAATCTGTGTTGCTTTTGTTTTTGTATACAACTTGTAAGCCAGTGCTTGTGATCTCGGCGATTGTCATGACATGGGACGACACAGTCAGAACGAGAAGATGAAGATGAACGAACATTGAGATCGACGATCGTCGGGAACCAGCATATGATCTTACACAGGGCTTTATGTGCTCCACTACTTTTGGAGCTGTTCCCGCTCCTGCTCCAACGCCCAAAATTGGAGCTGGCTCCTCTCACGCTCCCCATTTTCAAAAAGGAGCTGCTCCAGCTCAAACTCCTATAAAAAAGGAGCGGCTCTTTTTCAGCGCTCCATAATGAAAATGTACCTTCTTTCATAAACGTTCTATTCTGTCAATGAGTGGTCGAAGGCTAGGGGTGGATGTCAAAGGATCTCGTCAATATTGGTGGGGATGTCACTTTAATTGTAAGACCGTAAGATAATATTTGACAAAATCTCGCTAATATTTTGAGATGTGCTAAGGGTTATAGGAGAACATGTCGGACGAAGCATAGGATTATACATAAATTTTCGTTTCCTGAGGTATAAAATAGAAATAGCAAAATTCCCTTAAGCATTTTAAAACAATCTAATTTTCATTACATTAACAACTTATTTTTTCAGGGTAGGAAAATTTGACCCGATATTTTTTCTATTTATTTTGGAAGGGAATTTAGATTTGTTTTAAGTAAATAAAGTTTTACTTTTAAACATTATTAGTGGTTATTTTCTTTTTAAAGAAAACATTTCTCTGGGAGAGGAGAAACAGCCAGGGCAACATTAATCGTCATGTTGTTGTTTAATATGTTTGTTTTACGAACGTAACTATATTATATAATGTATATTATTATTTACCACAGAGAAACGCGCAAGTACTTTCAAACAAATCGATTTATCCATTTTTTTTTCCATAGCACAATTTGGGGCGAAACAAAAATAATGAATTTATATTTTTAAAGATTGAATAAAAAAAATATTTTTTATAAGTTGGCCAAAAAATATCAATAAATTGTCAATAAACAATTCAGAGATCCATTTAATGTCTTAAAATTTCATACAAAATATCTGGCCTAGACCTTGGGAGTTGAAAAAATATCGGGTCAAGAATATTTAAAAATGTTAAGTTAATCTTGTAATGAATGTAGAATGTTATTTTCACATAACTAGAAAAATGAATGTTATTTTTTTATTTACATGAAGAAGGACTTTAAAGAATACTATTTGAAAAGTTTATATTTAAAGAAGTTAAGATTTATAATATAAAATTTTAATCTTAATGCACTCTCATAATTAAAAATTGGTTACACGTTATTTTCTATGCTATCTGTTCCGGAAGTAGTTGATCATTTTACGTTAAATTTATATAGGAAAGTGATCTCCCACACTAAAGTCTAAAATATTGGGGGAGGTATTCCTTTTTTGCAGATATTTTCCCAGGCTGTTTACATGTAATCGCCTAAAAGAAAGTAGAATCTCATTTTTATTTTTCGCTAAAATTAAAATACGATGGATTAAACTAGATGATCCAGTAATATCAAGTTTACTTATTAAAAACAATGTTAGAACAAATAAAAGAAATGCTATTTTTTAGAAAGTCTCGGTTTTATCGTAAAGAAGAACACATCACAAAATAATATGAATTTATAAAAAATCAGTTGAAAATATTTTACGGCGTAGAAAGTATAAACTTTACCAATATACGGATAGGCATTTAAAAGATGTTGATAGATGTATTGTAAAATTTTAGTTAACTTATAGTTTCGGGTCGAAAAAATATTTTCGTCTGTGTAGCAGGAGAGGAGACATTTGTGAAGATACTACACTTTGAACAGCAGAAAAAAAAACAGTTCTATTTTCAAGAGTTATAACGATATATGGTATTATTTCGTTGTGGTGGGGAATAATATATAATGGGTAGGGGTCAAACGGCTTTAAAACAGATGTATTTAATTGTTATGAAAGCAAATATTTATTTAGTTATTATTACCTTTAAAGATTTTTTTAATACCTTTCTTTGAATAATAATAATAATAATAATAATAATAATAATAATAATAATAATAATAATAATAATAATAGCAGTAAGATTTAGTACAAAAATAAATTGTTTGTAAATTAAAAGAAAAATTGGCTTATTTATTCAATCAGCAATAAACATCCTTGTCATAAATACAAAAAAAGTTCAAATCTTTAAGGAAATAAGTTCAAAGACATCTATAGACTCACTGGCTCATTTGTTGCCAAATTGTCTCCTGCCTTAAGAAAACTGTCCTATCAAAAATGTAACATGTAAAAATCTACTTGAGCCTAAAAAAAAATGAGAAGTTCAAATGTTCTGTTTTCATGTGTAACTCTCTCCCTTTCTCTCTCCCCTCTCTTTCTCCCTATCTCATATACATTTACTAGATATATAATTTAAAAAACAACTCAAAGAGTTTAGCTGAGACTTTCTTTTCTTTTCCTTTTTATTGCTGAATAAAAAACTAATGTTTAAAAAAAAAAAAAAATTTTGAGCGAGGAGCGCAGAGCGATAAAACCACACTCTTTAGTCCCAAATGGAGTTGCTTACACTCCACTCCCTCTGAATATAAAATGAGCCCTCTTCCCCTTCGCTCCAGCAAAAAGGAGCTTTTTTCTTTTTTGGAGGGCTCCGTAAAGCCCTGAGTAACAGTGCTCCATGCATGGGTGAATAGTGGCTTTGTAGAGATATAAGATACCGGCAGGTGCGAGAAGTTTTCTAGCCCAATAGAGGGAGCCTACCTTCTTTTCAGCACCCTTGGCAACATCTTCTATGTATTTATTCCAATTCATGTTGCCTGATAATATCAGACTGAGAGGTTTGAACGTTGGACTCTTCGGAAAGGTGCTATTGACTATGACAATTGGTGGTTGGAAAAGTTTCTTATAGTTGCTAAAGGAAAAGAACCTTTGTCTTGGTAGCATTAAATGTGACCATCCATTTTTAGCCCCATTCTACTACAGACTAGAGGTCATTTTTTAAGTATTCAGCCATTGTCTTGCTTGTGTAGACATTCGATTTTCCCTCATGCCGGGAATAGAGCATGGTGTCATCCACAAATACACTCATCTTAAGCGCAATTGGATTGAGTAGATCGTTTATGAAGATCATCAATAATTTATGTCCAAGTCTCAACACCTGGGGCACACCCAGACGGATGTAGTGTTGTTTAGATGTATGGCCATTGAGAATGCCATGGATTTTTCTATTAGCTAAAAAAGATCTGATTATATTAAATACTCATAACTGACTTGATGATTGGTGTAAAACGTTGAACTATTATTTTGGTTAGGAAGTCAAATTTATTCATTATTATCAGTTTGTTTATAATACTTTGAAGAATTGTGTTATTTGCACAGGATGACATGTAAAGATTAGAGCTGTAAATTTAGGTGGAATTATAAAATATAATAATCTGTAAAAAGTCGTTTCTATTTATAACTAGTTAACCCGTGTCTCGGCGTTGCCCATGAAAGTAGATCAACTCAAGAAATTCCAGGCCCTAATCTTGATTAATTTTCATGAGAAGACCATTATGCCAGAACTTGTCAAAGGCTTTGGATATATTAAGCGTCACCATCCTAGCTTCACCTGCCTTGTCAGTGTATGGTATATGCGTTTAAAGATGACTGTTAGGTTATTCGCAGTAGAATATTCTTGCCTAAATCCATACTGATGGTCAGAAAAAAGTTTAGTATTAATGAGATGGTGGACTATCGCTAGATTGATTAAAGATTTTAGCGAAGAGTGGGAGTAGACTGATGGGGTGATAATTTTTTAGGGCAAGTTCTATCATCAGAATTCTTGAACACTGATACCAGAGGCAATTTTTCAGCTATCAGGGAAGCAAGATTTGGTAAGACATTTGTTGTAGAGTTTTTAGAGAATAAGGGCTAGCTCAGTAGAGCATTTCTTTATTACTATTACTGAGATAAAATCAGGCCGTGGCTGTCGTTATAGCAGGCCTAGTGACTGAGTCGAGATTTTCTGGTGATGTCATTGGTCGGGTCATGGTTCTTAGACCCACGATCAATCAGAACCGGAAGTTAGCAGTGCAGTAATGCGCATGCATGAGTCTTTAAATCAAGATTCATATACAGCATGGATTATTCATTCACTTGGAAATCATATTTAAATTGTTCCTCCTATTTGCGACTTTATTTCTATAAGAAGAAAACGGCTACCCTCCTAAGGATTATTCATTCACTTGGAAATCATTATTACCTTGTTCATTTTTTCAAACGTATTTCCTTTTTTAAGTGAAAGATCATTTTTAAAATCCATCATGGCGTCAAAAGATAAGGCATTGCAGTGATTAAAGTTCGAATTTCAAGTTTAAAAAAATAAATTAGAATTTTATTTCGAGATAAAATATACCATTTTAGACTAATTAATAAGTTTCATCCCCCCCCCCAAAAAAACATGACTGTTTTAATTTATTACAAATTTTTACTATATTGTATAAAAACTTCGTTTTGCAAAAAACAACAAAAAACACATATTTTAATTTATTTCACTAAATGTTCTATTAATTATTTTGAATTATTGATTTTGTGTTACTTTTTTTCTTCTTTTTTGTTTGTTTATTTTATGGCATATCAACCATCTTTGGTTCATTTAATGTCGAATCAAGTTGTTGAATGGTATTTTATGGGTAGGACGATTTCATTTTTTAATTTGTAATATGCTCTAAAAAGCTTTGTTTACTTTAAATCATTTATATTTTTATAGTTTTAACAGCATGTCAAAACTTAGGGTTATTTTATGCCGAATATTTATGGAAATTGGAGGGTTTCCCCTTTTTTATTTTAATTTATATATATGTAATGTTTTTTTTTTTTAATTATTTGGTAGAGTCCGATTTTTTTGAAGTATGAAAGTAAGATGTGGGGATTGTTTTTTTCAAAAAGATCTTTAATATTTTTTCTTTATAGTAGTTATTTCTTATTGTTGTAAAATCGATGCAGTTGATTAAAATGTGTTTGATTGTGAGTCGGGTTTGGCATGGTATGCAGATGGGTTGGTTTTCCTTCCTCAAGAGATATGATTGGGTTAAAAGTGTATGCCCCATTTTTATTCTTGTTAAAGTGACCTCTTCTTTTCTGTTAAGTTTGGTGTTTTGTTTCTGCCTTTTTAGATTTGGCATTATTACGTGTAATTTGTTGTTTGGAAAATTATTCCAGTAGGTTTGCCATTTTTCCATTGTGTATGTATTGATCTGTCTATAAAGGTCTGAGTAGGGGATCTTAAAGTTTAGATCAGTTGGGAGGTTTAGTGCCGTTTTTGCTTCCAAATCTGCTAATTCGTTTCCTCTGATACCTGTGTGGCTTGGTATCCAGCAGAAAATAATTCCTTTTTGGCTGTTTAGTTGTGTTAATTTGTCGAGCAAAATTGCAATTAGAGGATTGTCTGTCTTTTTATTTTTAATAGATGTTAGAGCTGATAGAGAGTCCGAAAAGATTATATACTTGGAATTTTCATTGTTGGAGACGAGATTGAGTGCTAAGGTTAGTGCATATATTTCTGCACTATAGATTGAAGTTTCTTTTGGGAGGTTTGCTTGCTTTTTTATGGATTTGTTGAGTATCACTGCACTGGCTGTTGCATTATTTTGTTTGGAACCATCTGTATATATATGTATGTGGTTTGGATATATTTCCTTGATTTTGTTGAGGTTATCTTGCAGTATTATTGGATGGTTTTTTTTCCGTATTTACTCAAGCTTAAGTCAATTTTGGGCGTCATGATTTCCCATGGTGGGATTTTGGGGATTGTGGGTTGGAGTACTTTGGTTATAGGTATAATTGTTGACTATGGGAATCATTCTAAGACCGAAGGGCTTGATTGCGTTTTCTTTCTGTTCAAAGGAGGCTTTGTGTTTGGGATCAGTGATACTGCTGTATGCGGGGTTGTTGGGATTTGCTATTATTTTAATGTAGTACTTAAGAGCTAAGTTGTTGTTTCTGAGTTTTAGAGGGGGTTCAAAGGCTTCTGAATATAGGCTTTCCACTGGGGTTGTTTTGTAGGCTCCCAGGGCTAGTCTTAGGTCAGTATGATAAATGGGGTTTAACATTTTTTGATAGGATTTTCGGGTGGATTGATAGATAAAACATCCATTATCCAGTTTTTATCTGACTAGGGATCTGTAGAGTTTCATAAGGGTGTCTTTATCAGCTCCCCGATCGTTGTGGGCTATGACTCGTAGTAGTTGTAGTGCTTTATAGCCTTTCTCTTTGATGTAGTTGATGTGTGGGATGAAGTTCAGTTTTTTGTCAAAGATTATTCCTAGGAATTTGTATTCAGTTACGAGTGGGATGTTTTCCCCTTCAAGTTGTAGGTTGGGATCATTATGTAGTTTGTGTTTGTTGCAAAAATGGATGCATTTGGTTTTGGTTTTTGAAATTTTAAAACCGTTTTTGGTTGCCCAGTTATAGATTTTGTTTATGTTGTTTTGCGGTTTTCTTTCTATCAAGTGGATATATGGATCCACTTATGTCGGGGCTGATTTCCTTAGCTATGTTATTTATTTTTATGTTAAATAAGGTTGTTGATAGGATGCTAAAAGTTCTGTTGGATAAAAAGTTAGAGATGAAAAAAGGTAATCTACCTTTCAGTCCGATATTGTGTAGATCTCTTAGAATTCCGTGTCTCCATATTGTTTCATAAGCTTTTTCAAGGTCAAAAAAGATGGTTGTTACATGTTGACCTTTTATAAAAGCTTCTCTAATGTAGGTTTCTAAATTTGTTAAAAGATCAATGCATCCACGATTTTTCCGGTAGCCACATTGTATATTTGTAATTATATTGTTTGTTTCGAGGAACCAAGTTAATCTAGTGTTGATCATTTTCTCAAAGGTTTTACATAGGCAGCTGGTTTAAGAGATTGGTCTATAATTGGAGGGATTTGATGGATCTTTTTCGGTTTTGAGTATTGGGATAACTATGGCTTGTTTCCATAAGTTAGGTATATTGTTATTTTTCCAGATATCATTAAGGATGTCGAGGAGGTATGTTAAGGAGATATCCGGTGTCTGATTGAGGAATTCATAATGTATGTCATCTGGACCTGTTGCAGTATTGTGAGATTTTTTTAGAGAGTTGTATAATTCTGATAGGGTGAATAGTTGGTTATAGTTTTCAGAGTAGTTCGATTTGAAATTTAGTTTTTTCTTTTCTTCAATTTTGTTAATGTTTTGGAATGTTCTGCTATAGTTAGTAGGAGAGGAGTTCTGGGGAAAACTTTGAGCCAATGTGTTTGCAATTTCATAGGGGTCAGTGATTATTATGTTATTATTAGAAAGATATTTGATCGAGATGTTCTTGTTTTTACCGTTAATTTTTCTAATAATGTTCCGGACCGTTTTTGTATTTGTGTTGATGTTTAGTTTAGATACAAAGTCCTTCCAAGAGGAGCGTTTTGCTTCCTTGATTGTACGTCGTGCTAGTGCTCTGTGCTTTTTAAAGGAGTGTAGGTTTTTCGTAGTGGGATGTAGGGTAAATTTGCGGTTCGGCGTAATCTGATCGCTTTTCTGCATTCACTATTAAACCAAGGTTTATTGCGTTTTGTGGATTTGTAGGATTTGGGGATACATTCTTTAGCTATTGATATGATTGTTTCTGAGAAGAAAATTACATGGTTTGCATTTTCGATGTTTGAACTGGGGGTGAGTTTTGATTGGCATAAAAGTTTGAATTTTGTCCAGTTTGCTTTTTTTAGGTTCCAGTGGAGAATTTTGTTATTTGGGTTTAGGGTTAAGCTTTTTAGGAATATGAGAAAGTGGTCACTTCCACAAGTGTCATTATGAACTGACCAAGTAAAGTCCATGAAAATAGAAGGATCACTTAAGAACAAATCTATTGCTGAGCGGCTGCCAGAAAAAGAACATATATGGGTTGGGGTTTTGTCATTGAAGATGCATAGGTTGTTGTTATTAATAAGTAATTCAATGTCTTTTCCTTTTCTATTCGTGTTATCGCAGCCCCATATGATGCTGTGGCTGTTGAAGTCCCCGAGTAATAAATAAGGAGCAGAGAGTTGTTCTATTGTTTCCTGTAGTTTGTCTTTATTTATTTCTTCATTCGATGGGATGTATACGGAGCAGATATTAATTGGTTTTTGTAAGGTTACTCTGACAGCTATTGCTTGTAGATCAGTTTTTAGATTCATGTGACTATGTGGGACATCATTTCTGACTAGGATGGATGTACCATCGGATGCTCTTAGGCTTGAATTTTTGGTATAGCTAAAGTGTTGATAACCTTTTATGTTAGTTATGTTGTCATTTTTGAGAAAGGTTTCCTGAAGGCAGATGATGGCTGGGTTTGAGTCTGCTAGGAGTAGTTCGTTAATGTTAGTTCTCATTCCACGACAGTTCCATTGTAATATTATATTTGGATTTGTATCCATTTTAGTTTAGGGTGATTTTAGGAAGGTCCCAATCTTCCACCTCCATTCCAGGGGAGGATGGGGTTTTATTTTTGGTCTGGCTGGTCCAGATCTGGATCTTGGTGTTTCTGGTTTGGGTGGTTTTGATCCGGATGTGGATCTCGATCTCGCCTGCGATGCTTGTCCGGGCTTATTTTCCACTGGTTTTGGTTCAATCTCATTTGTTTCAGGAGTGACGCCTTCAACCTCCATTACCTCAAGGGACCGGAATTCTGTTGCTTGCTGTCACCGTCGCTCATTGCGATTCGTGTTTTGTAGAGGGTTCAGCTTCAGTTGAGGAGATCTTTTCCTTTGTTGATTTTGTTTGCTTAGAGGTTGTATGGGAAGTAACTTTGTTTTTGTTGTTGATATTTTGTTTTATGGATTAACTTTTATGGTGAGAGTTTTTTCCTTCAAGATCTTCTGTTTCTGGTATATTGTAATTGTTGTCAGTAGGAATTAATGGATTTATTTGTTTATCCTGGTTGAGTTGGTTTGATTTTGATTTGCTTTTAGAGATTTGTTCTTGATTTTGGCTATTTGTTTTGATTTTAGTGGATGTTATTATTTGATCTTTGTTAATCTCTTTTTGGGTTGTTATTAAAGTTTGAATTAGGTTTTTGAGTTCAGCAATTAGTTTGAATAGGTCTTGATTATTTGTTTGGTTAGATTGGTTTGGTTTTTGAGTGACTTCTGCATAAGTATTTGTTTTTTTTTTATAGGATTTTACTATTTTTCTTGCCTCTGGGAAGGATGTATTTCTGTTGTATTTTACTTCTGTGATTTCTCTTTGTTTTTTAAAGGTTTTACATGTTTTAGAGTATGCTGGGTGATTTTCGTGGCAATTTGAACATTTTGCTTCGTTTGAGCATTCTTCTTCAGTATGATTGGGATTTTTTTCAGCACATTTTCCACATACGTTTTGCCCTATGCATGTTTCCCTGTGGTGACCAAATTTGTGGCACTTGAAGCATCTCAAGGGAGCTGGTATGTACTGGTCTACTTTTTCGACTAGATATCCGATTTTGATTTCTTTTGGTATGGGAGGGGTGTTCAAAGTGAGAATATACGTATTGGTGGGTATAGATTGACCGTTCCTTTTTATGTTTATTCGGACGTGGTCTATTACTCCTTGTTTTTTAAGAGCAATTTGAATTTCCTTGGTTGTTGCCAAGGTAAGCTCATGACTTCTTATCATACCTTTTGAGGTATTAAGCTTTTCATGAGCATACACTTTGCATTTATAAGTATAAAATTTTCCCAATTCTAAAAAATTTTGGGCATTTTTGTAGTTGTCTACTTCGACAAGCAGATTTCCATTTTCCATTTTCTTTATATTTTTAGGATTATTTGGTGATAGAGTGTTTTCAATTAGAAAGGGAGATAGTTCATTGATTCTTTTTCCTTCCAGGGTTTCTATGACTAGAAATTTTGGAAAGTTTTTTCTATTGGTTTGTTCGATTCTATTGTTTTTCTCTGTTTTAGCTTCCTGCTCGCTGTCTGAGTTGGAATTGTCAGATACTTCTGAGTGAGTTCTTTTGGTATTGCCTCTGGGTTTTTTTTTATTTAGGTTTCCCATAAAAATGTGTTTTTTTTTCATCTCTCTTGGTCCTCACCCTCCTCGGAGCCCAAAAGTGGGAGATGTTAGGGTGGAAACCCATTCGCCCTTTCATCCCAAGGATACAACAGAGGTATACTCAATTTTTTTTAGCTTTTACCATCATTTATAATTTTCCTTTGTTTTGATTTCCCAGTTTTTCCAAAACATTCGATGAGGAATATAAATGTGATATTGACTAAAAAACTTGATTGACCCTTGCCATCGCTTTCTAATTCTTACGTGACTTTCCTGTGTTTGAAAGTAAAGGTGATGTAGTATAATATTTTTACGTCTTGTTCTTTGGTAGTGTGGAAGCCATTTGCGGGTGTAAGAGTTAGGGCTTGACATGACTGGCCGATTGATCGGATCGGACCTCTCTCACCTCCCGTCTAGCCGAAGTAAGAGCCAAAGTAGAGTGTTGCAAGGCGCGTAACCATTTGTGTTGCCAGATTACGGCTGGCTCAGCTACCAGGATCCCGTAATTTTCATGTTTGATTTATTTTTAAGTTAAAAATATAAAAAAAAAATTTATTATAACATTGTAATAAAATAGTTTTATTATGTTCGTTTTATAACATTTAAATTATATAAAAAAAATAAAAATATTACTGTCAATTTCAGAAACTATATTTTATTACAATCTTTTGGTCAAAATGTTACTTTATTGAAAATAAACTTTATTGTTTTCTTTTAGAAACTATATTTTATTAAATAGATAAATTTATTAAAATGTTTTAATCTATTTGGTCGTTATTAATACGGAATTTCTAGGCTTTTTTCCGTAACATATGAGAACTATATTTGAAAAGATTTTTTTTATTGTTAACATCTACGATGCTTTATTTTCATAAAAATACATTTATGCGCTTTTTTTAGCACCCTGTGATATAACTTTAGTAAAATATTTTTTTTGTTATAAAAAATAAAGAAACATCATTTTTATCAAATTATTCAGCTAAAACGAATTATAATGAAATGTTCATATGAAGAATAAAACTCTAAAAAAAAAAGGGATTTGTATTCTTGTGTTTATAAACCAAGAGATATTCTCATACTAGTATTTTCATTCGATGTAGACAAGCAGAAAAATAATTTTTCAAAGAAAAATTTTCATGTTTTAAAAATGAAAACATTTATGACACCATTTTATTAAATATTTATTTAATGTTTGCTGTCTAGCCTATGCAAATTACACAAAATAATACATTTACACTAAGATTTCTAATGAAGTAATGGGTTAATTATATTCAGTGATCGTTAATTAATAAGTACTGAAAATTTTATTAAAATTGGTTCATTTCCGGAATTTTGGTGATTTTTTAAGTGAAGGGAGGGGGCAAAATGCTCATAGTCTGACTGTTCGACAGATCTCGTTTGTTACTTTAAAGCATGACGTCATTTTCCAGTGAACAGGCCTGCTATAACGACGGCCACGATCAGGCCCACATGCTTTGGAGGTATCAATGGTTTTTATGATATTCCGGACATGGCAAGGGGCGATGATCAGGTCAGCAAGTGTGGCTTCGGTCCGTAAGAAGAAATTTAGGAAGGGAGTAGTTTGCAGAGTTCAAGATAAACCTCATCAGTTGCTGTGCAAATGATATTGTGGTTGGATAGCAGGGGAATTGTTGATTGTTCACCACAATATTATAGATTTTCTAAAAATTGCGAGGTTTTAGTTTGTGCAACTCGATGTGTTTTCTAGTCATCTTGGTATACCTTCTCTTAGCTGCGGCTATGATTTATTTCTTGATGCTACAAATTTTTGCCTATTCTTAGTTGACTTATGGCGGTTGAATTGGCAGAATGCCTGTTGCTTCTGAGCAATAGAAGCTGCAGTTCGAAGTGAACCATTGGGGAGAGTGGATCTTGCTATAGAATTTCCACATGCTTACTTCAACCCATTCAGTTACCTCATTTGCACACTGATCAGCAGGGAGAATCATGGGGCATTTCTGATGGATTCCTAATCAGCCTGTTTGAAGTATCTCGTCATTTTGAGTAAAGGCTGATTGGCTTTGGGAGGAGACTTTAGGGCGATATCGATCATTATCACACGATGATCAGCAGTCAAGAAGTGAGACTTGTTGGTCCTCACAATTGGGAAAGTGACAGTCTGTGAGATGGAGTGTACAATGGAAAAAAATATACATGATACCAGCTACATCTGTTTTGCTTGAGAATCCAAGCCAATCACGGTGGTGGACATTAAAAACCTCAAATACATGTATTTGGGCGCTCGGATCTAGTGAGAGTATCTCTGATAGCATGGACGCAGCAAAGTTGAACAAGATTCTCATCTGAGGTCATCAGAACTATGCCTGCCTCTCTTGTTGATAAATTTCTTTGTTATTTTAACTTTCTTATGAAACATACTATTTTTCACTTTAATTTCCTAACCCAGTTGTTGGAGAACTAAACATAACTTCCAACTCATTTAAATGAAACATTTTTTATGGGAAGAATGAACCAGCATAGAATCTATGAGAAACGTGAGAATGTTTATTCTTTTGGCAACAAAGTCAGTTTTGCCCAAAACAGATGAACTTTTTGAACCTAGCTGATTCTCGATATAGCAAGACCACAATAATCTTAAAATTAGCAATCATTTGACTCGCGTTTCATTCGCACAAACTTTATTTGGCCACCCACGTTGGTAGATTCTGCATTGATATATACATTCAATATATGCACATCGGTTATCTGTGCGTGCGTAGAAGAGCAACGACAATTTTATGTGACCAATATTTTAGTCAGTTCATATAAGAGAAACACTTAGAAATGGTAGTTTGGATTCAAATGAGCAATAATTATAAAACAGGAATTCATTTTCTGAATTGGAATCCCCTTCCTTCACGTTAAATTTTCAGATCAATATGTTAATCAATCGCAATTGTTTCAGTGTCAATTTTCCTAGTTTCAAAATATAAGTAGATACAATACACCAAGTGGTCACTTACAAACACATGTTAACTTGTTCAAAACAGGAAATTTATTTTTTTTTATTTTAAGGAACAACAATTCATAAATTTCTCTTATAACTTTTAAATATAGGTTTAATAGCCAGAAATGAGGATTAAAAAAAGAATGCAGTTTATTAAAATCTTTATTTGTACAATATACAAAAAGAAAAAATATATATATACATGTATACATATATACATAAAATATTATATACAATTTTCAAGCTGGTTTCCTCATCCTGATTGTTATCACGTTTCAGCCATTTTGCCCTCTGCAAGTGCTTTTTGTGTCAAACTCAGGAACTGTCATAGAATTTTGAACCCAACCCTTTATTGGAGTCCTGGAGATACTCTTATTCCAGGCTTTGCTACATTCTTTAAGCTACTTGTTAATCGTCATCCTGCCTTTACTCAGGATTGAACTCAGAACATCAAGATAAGACACATGACTAGAACATCCAGATTATCTCAAAAATACAGATAAATAGTGTTATTAATATATTCATCTCAGTGATTTGATAAGTAAAAGTAATTTTACTTAAAAATGTTAAGGATCTAATACAATTTCATTACATTTTATGTAAACCAATCGTTTTTACAATTTTAAGACAGAAGTTAAATTTCTTTCAATTAAATTAAGAATCAGGAAAACGAAATATTAAATTTAACCCATTATTTATTGACTAACTCACAGGTGTATAAAAAGTATCAGTAGAATTCTAATGAGAAAGTTGACTTATCACCTGGATCAAATATGAGAGTATACGCATTTTGCATGTAAAATAATTTTTAAAGAAAAAGACAAAACATGGCTGCTTTCGGAGCGAGAATTTATAGAAAAACGATTTAGTGTCCAGCGTGATTCTTGCAAGACAGAGTTTTGCATATACAAATTCTATCTCCTCTCTTATAGTGTATATAACAAATGAAATGTTCAGAGAGAGGAGGGGGGGGGTATGTTTTTGGATCATCAAACCTTGCAGATTGGTACGATCTATAGGATTTTTTTAAAGTGACAATTGAAACGAGTAATAGTGGTACAGTGCATAAACTGAAGAGTTTGAGAGAGAGAGCTAGAGTGAAGTCTAGAGATGACCAGAAAAAGGTGAAGAGACATGCAATGGAGGTTAACAAATGTACAAAACAATAACAACATCTCCAAGAATCTTTTTTTTTTAGTACCAGAAGGATAATTAACTATATTTCAGAGATATCTATAGTTAGTCATAAAGATTGGAGTGTCTTTCAAATATTACACGCACTCTCTGATGAATATTACACTAATGTCTCAGTGTACTGTGAAAATCTAGAGTGGAAAGATATAATCAATTTCATCTATCTTTCAATCAAACATTTATTGTGGTGGACCGAGATGCGATCCAAACGAATGCCAGAATTGCTACCTTCTTTCTGCTAAGTGAGGATACGTTCTCCAATTCCAAAAAGCAAGGGAGTTTTCACAGAAACGTGTTAACTCAATATTTTCCAATCAATGAATATCGCTTCAAAGCCAAAATCTAACAAGTCTATGTTTAATTGGCAAGTCGATGTGAACTTAGAAACTCCTATAAGAACGAGGAAATAAACAGCTAAAAGACAGATTCAACCTGTGCGCCTCGAAAGAACACACAAGAACGTACGTTTCCCCTACCCCAAGCTTTTCTCACCTACTTACACACTGACAAGAAGTCAGGCCAACAGAAACAAATTGCTACTCACTTACAAATATAGACATACACATCTTTAGCCTTTGTGTCTGCTTATTTACTGAACATTTTCTACCAAAGAACACGAGTTGTATAAACTTTACCAAAAGAACATTTCTTCACTAAAGCTGACTTTTATTCATGTAAAATTGTAGTTCTATAAATGTTTTGTTAATTAATCATGATTTCCTTCATTTTTCATTTACAAAACTATGTTCATGTTAAGTTAGCACTTGCTAGCTGGTGACCCTAATATTTTCTCAAATCTTCATTTCAATTTATATTTAATATGCATGCACGCCCGTATATACCCCATATCCACCCTTTGCCATAGTCATAACCAACCCACATTTTTATATATCGTATAAATGAATTATCCATCTTATAAAGTCAAGTAAATCTTTGAAAGTAATTCTGCTCAAATATAATATTGTATTTACAAAAGATTTTTGGTAATAAATTAAAGAAAGAAAAAATTGTTTACTAACGAGTTAGATTAAGTTATACCATTTATCACTTAAATTAAGTATCCATCTATCTCATGCTAAATAAAATTAAATCTGCAATTCTGGAAATAGTATAGTGAAACTGCCATTTTCTTGCCTAACATTCTGCCGCATTAAGTAGATAAATCAAAATAATCATTCAAATACAGATACTACACTGATTTTATGCAGACGAATAGAGGTCAACAATTTGATTCAAGTCAGCTCATACAAATATTCTAATCATCTATTGAAATTCTGATCCATACATAATCCTATCAATTATTAAATACTAGTAATCTACATAGTGTGGTATCTGTCAGAGGATATAATTGAAAATAAAGCCAAATACCAAGATCAAACAACTTTGAGTAAAATTCTATGTTGTCAGGTCTTAGTTTGTGTTGAACATCCATAAATGACCCGATTAAAACAACTTCTCTCGGGTGAAGATGTTCGAGGAGGTATCCAATGGTGGTAAGTATTCAAATTTAGAGAATTTGCAATAAAATCTGCTATTGTAGAGGATTTTGACGAATTTAATTTATGTAGTATAATAAACAGAAGATCTGTATAAATATTTAAAAAAAAAAACAAATAAAAAAACACCCCAAAAAACATCTGTCAACATATTTTACACTCAAGCAATGCCGGATTCATTAATATAAATGTAAAAAAAGTCGTTCACAAGTTCATCACAGGTATTAGATATGTTGTCAGATGTCAAGTAATTTTTAGGAAATGTTTAATAAATCTTGGCAATTCAAGAAACAAATCGAATTTTAAAAACCTTGATTAGTAAAGTTGATTTTAGTAATTTTGTTTTTAAGACTAAAAATGGTTTACCCAGACGCTAGAGGTAAAAAGTTATTTGGTTATCTGGATTCGTTTGGTCAATTCAAGATAATGGTTCTTAATGAGGTTAATAGGAAAGTCCAGCCTTCCCCTCTTCCTTAGGATCCTCTTCTTTAACTATAATCACAATCTTTCCAAGATTTTGGTTGGCTTCCATTCTTTCATGGGCGGCTGGCAATTCACTCAGAGAAAATGTGCTGTCAATAACAGGTTTTACATCACCTTTTATTATGTGCGACAAGATTTTCTTTGAAAAATCTTCAACAAGTTCACTTTTATACTGTAAAAAAAAAAATAAAATAAATAAATAAAATTGAAAAAAAACCAAAACGTCTTGGCAACAAAATTAGCAAAGACCATGTATCCATTAAATTTTCAGTCAAATTAAAATTTTATAGAACAAGATATGAGATTTAAAAAGTGAACACCCGAATGCCATCAAATGTAAATGGTTATCGTCACTCTAAATAGGAACAAAATTTTTTTTTTTTTTTTTTTTTTTTTTTTTTTTTTTTATTTATTTATTTATTTATTTTTTTTTTTTACAAATAAATTCTTAATTTTCCCCTCCTTT
Organism: Sepiola atlantica; assembly: GCA_963556195.1. NCBI lineage: Eukaryota > Metazoa > Mollusca > Cephalopoda > Sepiida > Sepiolidae > Sepiola > Sepiola atlantica. The sequence continues at coordinate 73,562,976 of OY744526.1, read as the reverse complement.
CAAAATTCAAATCCTTGATAATAAAAGTGGAAGCTAATACAAGTACCAGACAAACTTAAAAAGTGCTTCTGCTGTTTCAATAACATGTTAGGCCTCTCTTAAAAAAAATATCTGAAGAAATGTATAAACTTTGTTATGTACTTATGTGGTAGCTGAAAAGGAGATTGTACACCAAAAATTACGCAAATTCATCAAGTATTTATTAAATTAAAAAACGATTTTAACTATATGTCACCATTTTTCTTATATTTTGACTTTTTCCGAAAAAAAAAAAAAAAAAAAAAAAAAAAAAAATCGAGTTATCTCCCTTGCCTACTTAAACTGAAATGCCTACAGATATGCAAGATCGTTTTTTTTTTTTTTCTAATAATTTAATAAATACTGGATGAATTTTCATAATTTTTTATGTACAATCTTATTTTCAGCTAACACGCAAGTAGATAAAGTTTATACATTGCTTTAAATATTTTAATGTCATTGTGAAACAGCAGAAGCACTTTGTTTTCCAATACAAGGACCGCTTTCATTTTATTACAGTTCTATTTATGCATATTTTTTTATTTGTCGATAGAAAATTAGCATTTTGGGTAAAAAAAAAAAAATTAAAAAAAAAAGAAAGTCTTTTCACTCTTTCCAGGTCAATTTAATTCTGAGGATTGCGATCCAGTTCGACATGTAAATTATAAACAAAGTCTCTCCCCCCCCCCCCCCCACTACAGCCATACGGTACTCCAACATTATTTTCATTACAAAATTAAATTCCACCATAATGCATTTCAATAGATTTGTATACAAATCAGCTATTTTATTTGTTTATTAAATTGTTAAGTTATAAACAAAGCTACCATGTCAAACACCACAACTGAGCAAAAAAAGTAAGTATCTCCCCACCCCCCCCAAGAAAAAAAAACAAACATTTATTTAATTACAAAATTAAATTTCACTATAATGCATTTTCGTTCATTTGTACATGGTCAGCATTTCATTCTTTTGTTAAATTGTAAATTAAATACATTTTTTTGATTAAGCAAATAATTTGTTTTAGCATGGAGGTATATAGAAAAGATTTAAACAAACCTCATCAGATCTTGATCGAAGAGTTGTTGCTATTAACTTTATACGCTTCGTCAGCAGTTTCCTAAAAAGATCCCCATTTACTTGTGGTCCACCTGGAAGGACAGTTGAATGCATACAACAATTGTCCGATTTAAAATTTATTTGTTGAATCACCGATATTTCAAAACAATTTTTTTCTGATAACAAAAACAAATAGCTTTTTCGGAAATACAATATAATGGAGCAATACAATTCAAAGTAGAGGAGGCCTCCATTCAGTCTCGAGAGACAATGGATATTATCTTTAAAGGAGCATGCACGGAGATCTATAGTATGATTGGAGATTGCACAGCCCTTGCTTAAGCACCTTTTCTGAACTTGCATTGCTTGATGACTGGAAACAATGTTGGAATAAGCCTTCCCACATACAGCAACTGGTATTCCAAATGATCACCCGGCTCTATCTCAAGTGAAACCAAAGTAAAACTAAGAAAAATGTAGAGAAACAATCCATAAGCAGTTCTAATAAACGTTGGTAGGTATATCAAAAATCTGTCTGGTCTCACATGTACAGAATTAAAGTGTAATTTTAATTATGCTAAACCAAAATGAAACCCACAATGCAATTCAATATGTGTTCGACCAGAGGTTTGCAGTCATTTATACAAACTTAGGAAATTTTACATTAAATTTTTTTTAATTTTTAATTTTAATTTTTATTTTTATTTTTTATTCACCCCAAACAAGGCACATTGCCACTGAGACGTAAGTGGCTACTGTGGATTAGGGGCCAGATTTATAAAGGGAATCATAAGTGAGGAGTTGTGCAGAGAGATGTTGGTTGACATTACATTGAAATTTCTGCATGTTGGTACAGTCAGGGCAGGGAGCAAATTCCAAAGGCAAACAGTTCGGGGGAAGAAACTATTAGAGTAGAAAGCCATCCTGTATCTGCGGACATCCATACTCAAGAGATGGGATTTAGAGCTGTCAGGTTTTTCGGGTGTATTTACGTCGCAGGGCCACCAGAGCAGCAAGTTTGGAGCACATTCCGTTGAAGTACTTGTAAAACAAGCACAGGGATGTAACATTGTGGTGATGAGACGGGGGCTGGAGCTTGGTAGATAGTGTGTGACCTATCAGATTAGAGACTCTTTTTGGGACTTGTCTAAGAGAGAGAAGCTAGTGGATGGTGCACTAGCCCAGATGTAACAATACTCCATGCATGGGCGGATGGTGGCCTTGTAGAGATATAGGATACTGGCAAATAAGAAAAGTTTTCTAGCACAGTAGAGAGAGCCCACTTTCCTTGCAGCAGCCGTGGTAGTATCTATGTATTTGTTCTAATTCATGTTACCTGTGAATACTAGACTCTAGAGTGCTATTAGTCATGGCAATCAGTGGTTGAAAAAGTTTCTTATAATTGTTAAAAGGAAAGGAGCTGTCTTAGTAACATTAAATGTTACCATCCATTGATGTCCCCATTCCATTACAGACTGGAAGTCATTTTCTAAGACTTCAGCTATTGCCTTTGATATGTGCATGTTCGTTTTATCCACATGCTGAGAATATGGTGTGGTGTCATTAGAAAATATATCCATCTAGGACACAATTTCATCATCAGAGAGGTCGTTTATGAAAACCAGGAACAATAAAAGATGTCACGTTATTTGGATGTATGAGTATCGAGGACAACCTGGATCTTTCTTTTGGCTAGGAAGAATCTAATTATATTAAATATTTATCCAGTAATACCATACAGATTAATTTTCATGAGAAGATCTTCATGCCAAACCTTGTCAAAGGTTTTAGATATATCAAGTGTCACTGCTCTAGCTTCATCTTCCTTGTCTAGTGTATGGTATAGGCATTCCGAGATATATAAAACAATCATAAAACAATCAGATAACAAAAATAAAAATTTAAACAGATTTACAATAAGAAATATTTTAATGAAAAAAAAAAAAAAGAAAAGACTTTACTTAAATTAGTTGCCCTCTCTCATGAAGTAGATCAAAGTTTTTAGATGCATCCAAACATACCAGTCACACTTAAATAATAGCTTTTTTAGACGTGTCCACACATCTGTTATGGGAGGGCCTGTGGACGAGTGGTTATAGCACTTGTCTTTGAGCTGGACGACCCGGGTTTGATCCCACTCACGGCATGCGGATTTTCGGGTCTGAAAACTCCCTCTGTCAACCCAGCAGTAAATGGGTACCTGACTAAAACTCAGGAAAGGTTCAAGGCAGCGGAAGGAGAGGGATGGGCTCCGCCTTCCATATGCTGTGCCCTAGACACGGTGATTCTTATCAAATCACCGCCGTTACGGCCATGGGCAGTGTGCGATGTCGGCAACGACACTCGTGCGCGTCCAGACTATGCGACCTTTACCATTTTTTTTTTTTTTTAATTATACACACATCTGTATCAAGTGTTCTGCCTGTCTTAAATTTGAAATAAAATTTTTATTGTTAAATGCAGATTGAATAGACAACTTGAAGAATGGATCCGTTCTTGTTACGGACATCAATTACAGTTTAAAAATTTTTATCTTAACCTATCATTCTTTTTCATTTGTTACTTGGGGTTGAGTTTACAACAATAATATCCATAGTGCCAGGTTATACGTGAGTGAATGCTGGACCCTCACTAACTCAATCTGTGTGAGGATGTGGAGGAATGACATGGCTATGATTTGGTGGATTTGTGATGTGTTCTTTGACGATAGAGTTTGTTCTGATTCTCTGCTATTGAAGCTGAAGGTGCCCAGACTAGAGTCAGATCTGTGTTGAACGAAGCTCTGGTTGGATAAACAGACATACACACATCCCAATTCATGGTAAGTGAAGAAAAGGCAAGTTGCGAGAGACTTGGAATAACTCAGTCAAAGATGATCAAGCAATGGGACATTGAAACCAATAGAATTGATAGAATTTCATAGAGAAAGTCACTTTGTGCCACCGTGGTCAACATGCAACTCGCATCTGATGTGGAAGAGGCATTAAACAAAGAAGTGTTGTCACTACTTATGTACTTATTTGCATCGCACTCTAAGTAGGTACAAAGAAAATTGCTTAATAAATGCTGTAATTATCTTGCTATATGTTAACATCTTTTACTACCTAGTTTCATAAATTATTAAGAAAGATAAGGAATGCCATTTTAACATATTACAGACTTAATGAAAAGCTAATAGGACAAAATTGAGCGAACACATTGCTGAAAATATAAATAAAATAAAATGGAATCATTTTTGTGATACTAATTATTGCAATAAATAATTTTTTTTTAAAAAAACAATTTTCATAAGAATGTCACAAATTCATCTATAGCAAGAATAAGATATTTAAAATACAACAAACCTAAAAGTCCATATAAAATCCAGCGACCATCTACTGCAAGGCAGGCAATATTTTTCTCCCAGTATGAGCCACCAACACAGTCGAGTACAAGATCAACACCTTTTATGAATAAAAAGAAAAAAGAAAACTTAACAGATTTTAAGCATCAAATTATTTTCAGATTAAAAAAAAAGCTGATTAAAATAAATAATTAAAAAAACCCCAGTAACTTTCAGTATGGACGAGTGAGGAGGGGGTCCAATAGTAAGGAACCCTTAGATTATTAGTGTTTTTACAAGAATAAATAATTGTTTTTTTGTACTTCTCTCATAAGACTACCATAAAAAATGCTCGTTTAAATAATGTTTTTATTTGGATGGGGAGGGGGGGGGAAGGAATTTCCAATATTTCTCAGTGAGTGGAAAGCACCACTTTAAAAAAATATTTCATGCAAGCGATCCAAATACGCCATTCTTCTTGACAGATTCTTATTCCATCCGATTGTCGTAGAGACAAGCAGAGTGATTGCTCCTGCCATGTAGGTCTTTCTGGAGGACCATCGTAAGTTGACATGGCCCTATGACCACCTCTCCATTGCCATTATTTGAGGAAATACTTTGCGTCTGCTCTTGGCCTGCCAAGCTAGCAGGACATGTGATCAAACTTCCTGACGTTTCAGATATATGCACAAAGGCTTAGCAGTTGAAACAAGTTATTTAGAATAAGACAGTAACAAAAATGTTTACATTAACTATTATAGACTGGAAGGGCAGAGTTAGTCATGCACAGTAGATCAATTTTGGCCAATAATTATGCACTGTCAACCTAGCTCCAGCCCCTGTCCCATCGCTGCAATGTTGCATCCCTGTGCTTGTTTTACAAGTACTTTAATGGAATGTGCTCTGACGAACTCTAAGCACCTGTACCCCATCAATGTAAATACCTCTAGACTAACCCGACAAGCAGCAAAATCCCACCCCTTCATGGTCACTGATAGCCCCTTACGCCTCAGTGGCAACGTGCTTTGTTTTGGGGTGAATAAGAATAAAATATCCAAAATGCGATTCATATAGTTTTGCCATCAACTTGCATTGTCTTGGTTAAAAAGCACCTTTTTTCCTTCTTCATTTGGCCATTTTTGGCAATTTCTAGTCATCTGAGGGTTGAAGGTTCAATCCTCGGTGTGGGTGATACGAAGAATTACGAATTACTGAAGACTTTTCCCAGTCATGGCTGACGGAACGACAGCATGCTACCCCATGGATTAAATAAAGGGTTCCGTCTGAAATTCCGTCCAGATTCCAGAGTTCAACAGAAATATTCCAGAGTTTGAAAAGAAGGCCGGAGGTTACAGCGTCCGAAACGTTGTGATGATAACATTCAAGATGAGAACAGTAGTCCGAATAATATAAATTATACAAATTATCAATCCTCATCTAAAAAATTCAGAAACAAAGAATTTTTATTTTAACTGTTTCTGTTTTTTTTTATAAATTTGGTAATTGTTGGGTTTTCCGGCATGTCAACCATCAGTCATTTTATGTCAAAATCGTTTTTTATATACGATTAAGGAGAGAGGGCAGGACAAAAACAACTTTTTCCTAAACAACTTCAATAAGTTTCAACTAAAGTCAAAATTAAGAGAAAGATACTGAGTGTATATGCTAGAGGGAAGGAGACATGAAGTCATTCTTTGATGAAACTAAAGTCATCCAACTCACCTGCCTCATTCAAGAATTCAAACAATTCATGAAGGGGGTAGGTGAGTTAGATGACTTTCATACTTCTACCATACAAGTATTCACAAGAACACACCTGTTCAAAACGACTGAAGTCATAGTTAAGAGGATTGACACAGCAGTATTACCTCCTTCAGATCTAGAGCATAGTACTCACCGGGTTGCAGATCTTTTGTTAATCACAACCCTCTTCTTACAGAGGTGTAAGATAACGTGTCCATTCGATCTGCACGTTCAGTGCTGAAAATGCTATTTTAAACTTCAGTGTGACAGACAAAGCCTCACATAGAGATGCAAGATTCCATGAATCGGAATAAATACATAGAAGACACTACCAAGTCTGCTGCAAAAAATGCAGGCCCTCTCAACTGGGCTAGAATACTCCACATCTGCCAGTATTCAATATCTATAAAGCCACCATTTGTCCATGCATGGAGTATTGTTGCTACATCTGGGCTAGTGCACCAACCACTAGCCTTCCTTGCTTGGACAGGGTGCAAAAAAGTTTCTGCACTGGCTGCCAAGATCCAGTCCTTGTTGCAACACTGTGCATGTTTTACAAGTACTTCCACGGAATGTGTTCTGATGAACTTACTGCACTTGTACCTCCGTTGGCAAAAATACCTCTAACCCATCCTACTAGCAGCAAAATCTCACCCCTTCACTGTAAAGGTGCCTAGATGCCAGAAAATTTTCTACTAATAAACTTTTTTCCTCAGACCGCTTGCCTTTGGAATTCTCTCTCTGCTCCCCCCGACCATACCAACACGCAGAAATTTAAATGTAATGCAAACAAACATCTTGCTGCCCAACTCCACACTTAGGTTAAAATCTGGCCACTATCAAAGTAGCCACTTATGTTTTTGGGGCAATATGTCTTGTTTGAGGTGAATGAAAAATAAGTGAAAACAGGTTACAAAAGCACAAGTCCAAACATTCACAGCAAATGACCTGGAAACTCATGATTATGGCTCATTCAAGCTATGTTTGCATTGTTGCTGTCTCAGACTCAGTTTTTTGTAACAAGAACAGTCTCAGAAATGTCAGATTGCCGCTCTTCTACACAAGTAGTCTTACCATTTGTCAACTGTTTAACTTCCTCTTCAAAATCTTTAGTCTTGTAACAAATAGCATGTTTGGCTCCGATCATCTTAGAGTTTTTCAACTTCTGTTCTGACCCCGCTGTTGTTACGACAACTGCTTTAGCAAGTTTTGCCATTTGAGTAGCAGCTGTGCCAACACCGCTGCCTCCTGCGTGAATCAACACCCTCTCTCCAGGCTTAAGTTCACCTGCAACAAAGTGACATTTAAAATGAAAGCAAAAGAGTCATTAAATAAATTGTATAAAAAAAAAAAAAAAAAAAAAATTGTGAAACAAAATATTATAAACTAAGTGAAGCACCGGTTGAGGTCAGGTGAGTGCTAACTATAATCTTTAATCTTGTGAGATTTTAAAAGTTTAACATAACTAGCATTTAAGCAGACATAAAACTGATTCTGAATAGCCAATTTTCTTCTGTTATTATTGTACCAATAACATGATACAACAACATACAGTTGATTTAAAAAAAAAAATAAATAAATTTAAAAAAAATGATGTAGTTCCACCCAGTCAACTGGTAACATTTTTCAAATTATGTCCAAAAATCAAAAGCAAAGGGAATAACTCATTTTTTACTTTAAGAATACAAAAATTGTTGTCTCTTACAACTGAAATTTTATTTCCTTTTCTGTATAAGTTTAAAAAATGTGCACACACAAATAAAAATTAAGTAAAATGACTTCACTGTATTCTGGGCAGCATCGGATAGATACAGCTAATAATTCATGAAATAATTATTAACAATAGCAGCTGTGCCCATATAAATTCTTCAGCTTTAAGCTCTCAGAATAAACAAGGTAAGTAGTTGCAAAAAAAAAAAAAAAAAAAGAAAAAACACACACACGGCGTTGCAGCAAAATTCGACACTTGACAAAAAGAAAACTAAATGAGCAATAAAAACAAAAGTTGTATATGCAGAGACCCGACAGTTTATTTTGCAACAGTTGCATATATTATTTTTCAATGTAACCGCCACCAGCAGAGACGACCATCTCAAGGCGGGCGTAAAACGAGTCACACTTTGGCGACCATATCTATAGTGGCGAACGCCTCCATAATGCCAGCCTTCAGAGAGTCGACCATGTTGTGGGTGTGCTTGTTGGTCTTAGCTTCGATAACACCCTCAGAAGAAATAGTCAAGGGGGTTGCAGTCGGTGAGGAGGGTGGGCACGAGTCCAGCGACCAGTAATGAGGAACATTGTTGAGCAGTCACGCCTGACAGACGTAGGGGTGTCCGACTGCGATCTTGTCCACCCAGGCCTTAACCATCAGCACCCCCTGGTATTTTGTTTGCTTTTTTTTCATATGTCAGGTTTTGCCGCAACCCTCATATATATATATATATATATATATATACACACACAAAAAAATGATCCTTCTAAATATAATCCTTTTGCAGGGGATATAATGTCTATGAGTCCAGTCACTTAGATGTTTTTTTAGTTATTTCTAGAGTTGTTATTATTTCCCCATTTCAAGTATTCACGGTGTAGCAGACAAACACAAATGCGCATGTTTGAATCTCCTACTGCTAACTTTGAATGCTGTTACAGTCACGTGACTTTTTCTCTCTCTCTTAGATCCAAACTACTAAGCTGAAAAAAAAAAGTTTTGACCTGACAAAATGTTACATTCACACTTCCTATGGAGATGGATACTTTACTTACAGTCACGCTTTATCCATGTATACATTCTGTTACACACATTTTTTTTTTTTAAAGCTAAAACCAAGTACATAAACAAACTCTTTCATACACATGTACCACATCTCTCTCGAATCATACTAAATAAATATTGCTATTGTTAAACCTTGCTTCATAGTTTCATTCACCTCAGCCATTCAGAGAATTTTTCTTTTTCAGCCTCTCTTTCTCCAAACTTCTATGCTGTTTGTATTCGCAAAAGTAGGAAGATAGCTGTCTGTTTCTCCATATGTTGCAGATAGATAGATTAGGGTCTTATTCCACAAGGTCAGAGTTTATCATTACGTAATCTAAAAAGGAGCGATAAAATTGCGGTATTTATCAATTCAGCAGTTTCATTGGTACCATTTTACAGCAGTACATGAACATTGAAAGGAATTCAAAGAAAAATCATAACGAATGGTTTAAAAATACATTTGGCATCTTGTACACTTGAAAATGATTTTACTTTTAATTAGAAGCCATTTTTAATGCAGCTCTAATGCGCAAAGATTGTCATCACTTGGAGAATATCCAGGGCTAACAAAACTCATGAGAAAGCGGACAAGAACATACACTACCGGAAAAGTAACCATCTAAGAAATTTGGCACTAATAAAGTTGACAAAGTTTTTTTTTTTTTTAACATTTGATTTCATTTACACAATTATTTATGGAAATAAAACTAAATACAGTATAAATCTATGCAAGTAATGAACACATTTTTACGATAAAATAAAAATATTTTTAAAATGTAAAGAAACACATTTAATTATGGGGGGGGGGGTTGAATTTTTTTTTTCTCAGACTTTTATTACTAAATTTAATATATATATAATATATATAATATATATATTAACTTCTCAGTTGAACCCTATACAAAAACGGTACACAATCATTTAAGAAATTAAAGTTGAGTACTCTCGAGGATGTTAAAAATAGACTGTCAAAAAACTCTAATGCAAAGTTCTGAATACGTTCGAACACTCAACTAGTCTTCTCTCTGTGCCCGCTTCTAGGTACATATAGATCTTAATTTCCCTTAACTACGTGACAGTTTCTGGTGGCCGAGTGGATATGGAGACTTCTTACACATTCTAGGCTGGCTTTGAACCGGGTTCGTGCCTCCCTACCATCTAAAATTATTACTTTCCTGCACTGATGAGAGCAATAAGCTTGAAACGCTAGCGTCTGTAGGTATTAATTTAATATTTATTTATACACACACACATTATATATATATATAACAAAGATAAAAACCTCAAAATAAAAAATTAAATAATTAAAATAAAATTCTATTTATAAAATAACCTTATGATCCTATTAGCTGTACCTACCCGGCGTTGTTCAGGAGTAAAAAGAAATGACTAGTTTATGAAGAAACAGAGATTTTGGTGACTAATTTTGTAATCAAATTATCTTGTGAAATAGGAATTTAAAAAAAAAGAAAAAAAAGAAAAAAAAAAACAAAAAAAAGAAAAAAAAAAACTCGTTTTAGTACTTAATTGATTAATAGTAAATAAATGTGTAATTGATGTGTAGACAAGAGAAATAAATACATACTTGAAGTTGCATAATATATATATATATATATATAAATTTATTTTTGAAGAACTTTAAGGATAGAAAGGATAATTGCACATGATAATTACCCTTTAATCTTTTTTGATGAGCAAGAGAAACATAACAATTTTCTTGGCCAGAATAAGTATTTTCAGAAAAAACTGAAGCGAAGTAAAAATATTTGTGCCAATAACATTGTGAAAGAAAAAAACCCACAAAAAAAAATAGGCTATATGTCAGATTGTTATTTGGGTTCGACTTTGAAAATCCACAAGATCCCTTTATAAATTAGAATAAAAAATTGGTTTAATTATTATTGTTGTTTTTCTTCCTTTACTTTTCCCCCCACTGACTTTAACACATTGGTATAAGTTCAGATTTTTTTTTTTTAAATATCTAATCTGAAAGCTACCAAAACCATCTCCGCAATACAGTTTTTTTTATACCATAATCAGTCAATATTACTTTAAAATTAACTATTTACACAAGTTATATTCTTGACATGTTCAAACTAGTTCCAGTAAAGAAACCCAAATATGTCAGTTTGAAATTTGGAAGTATCGAATTGGATCACTCAATATTATGTGTTCTAAAAGCCAATGTTTCCAATATCTCTTCATTACTCATAGCCTCTTTGTAAACTTTCTTTGCAAACATTCTATATCAAAGATATTCTTCCAGTTTCTGAGATTTTAGTTCCCATAATTGACAAGAGGACTCAATGTGGTTTCTTAGAAGCCATTAGCATGACATGAATTTCTAGAAATGATAGCATAGTTGACTTGCATTTTAACAGTATAGGTATTAAAATTGTGTTAAATAAAACATGCAAAACCTTTTGTGTATGACTACTGCCTGATTTTACCCCCCAAAATGAGTAAATGTTAATATTTTGTAATTTCACTCATACAAAATATTAGTCTTTTTCAATGGAATGTATTTATTGAGGACTTATTGCACGCAACTACATAAAAAAAAAAAATACAAGTCCCAGGACTGGTAAAATTAATTCTCTAAACAGAAGTTTTGCACAACCTTACAAAGATTAAAAACAATGCCACTAAACCTTATATCTAGAATCCTAGATTACATGATTTTGATTCTAGAAAATGTCTAAAATGTAAGACCTAAGAAACTGAAATTCAGGTACTTGTTTGATTTGTGTTTAATGACTATCGATCAAATTCAATGCAAATCTGAAATATATGAATTTTCAAATGGGAGGTTGTGCTTATATTATTCCCCCATAAAAAATCCTTAAAATACTCCAAAGAAACTGAAATTTGGGAAATATTTATTGATTGATACCTATTGTTAAAAATTTCACAAAAATCAGAGGTATCTGAATTTTCACACAGAGCTTCATACAACTTAATATAGACCATATAACCCACCCTTCAGCCTTGTAGTAGTGCTCCGAAATTCAGGATTGGTTCATTAGTTTAGGAGTGAATCCTGTACATACAAATATATAAACATACCCTAAAGATAGATACCTACCTAGAGTGTGAAGTAATTGGAAAGCTGTTAGCCAGACTTCTGGAATGGCAGCTGCTTCCACATAATTTAGATTAGGTGGCAAAGACATCACATGATTTGCATGGACAGCTACATACTCAGCATAACTTCCCCCTGAAAAATGAAATATCATTTTGAGCTCAATATCAACATTTAAAAAAAAAAAGAATCATTAATTACATCAGAAGATAAGCCTTGATTAGACTTGTATAAATTCTGACAGAAAATGAAAATGAAAATATATATCTCCCACACAAACAAAATATATCGATTTGGTATTTACCAGACCATCCGTAACCCGTTGAGTCAGTATTATTTATGTTATTTTATTCTGACTAGACAATTTTTCTATTTTTTCTTTTACCATGTATATATATATATATTTTTTTTTTTTTTTTTTTTTTTTTTTTTTTTAAATGCAGTTTATTCTTAACTGCATTAAAAAAAAAAATATACATCCATCTCGTTGCAAGCAATTAAAAAAAAAATCCATATATAGTTAAGAAATATACATTTTACATTTAATTACGTAAAAAAGATTTTCAATTTAATACATTTCTTTTATAATTATTTTTACATTTGCCGTGGCACAAATAACACCCACTCCTGAATAATTGTGTACGTTTTTAGCGTCCAAAATTCTCTTTCCAACTACTTAAAATATAATTTAGGATGCAAAAATGTACACATGGTTGGAAACTTTATTATAATATAACGAATAAAATAAACTCTTCACTCACCCTAAAAACAACCTTAAGAAAAGTAGTTATAGTTTCTTAACTATTTGATTCAATTACTAACTTTACCGAACTTATAAACAACAAGAAAACGTTTTACTTTCATTTATAACGTGACAATTTATAAATTTCGAAAGTTAAATAAAAGTTCAGGATAAATTCGACACGTATTTGGAAAGAAAAGAAAAAACAAAAAAAAAAGTCATATCTTGGCTAATAATTAATGCATTTTCAAAATTTTAAGTGTATCCCTTAGATATTTTGCTGAATAAAGCTCACTAAAAGAAGCTGCCAACAGTCTACATTATGGCTTTCAGGCAGGACTTGAACCTGGAGTGTGCGACCTTCGGTGTCCTTCGAGAGATGCCCGAACACCAATTTGATCTTGGCATTCAACCTTGGTGTTGCAGGTGGTACGGTTGGTGACTTTCTTAACTGCGTCTCACACATAATAGTCCATGTGGTTGCAACCAGATGAGTTGGAGGGGGGGGCAGATGTTAGAACTGGTGAAGTTGTGGAAGTTATCAGACAGCCACTTCTGAAGGAGATGCGACACGGAGCAAAGTTGCGTTACCACACATATGGCCTTCTCGCAGCCACCCTCTCCACCCAGTGCTTGACAACAGTGGACAGCAACTAAATATAGCTATTTGAATAGAGTTTAAATCCCTTTTTCGATGATGTGAGGCGGCATGGCCTGACCTTCGCTGGAAATACACCCAAAGACCATCACTGTTTGAGGGAACTTAGTCTTCATAACACGTGGGACTGTAGGCTAGCCACCTGTTATGCGCATTGTGCAACCTGTCCTGACAGAAGTTCTTCTCGTCTCAAAAAACCCAGAGCATCTCCAACTTGACTGGGTGTTTGACCTTGAAGAGTTTCTTGGTTTTTGTAAGTCCTTTTTAATTCCATGATAAATGCCAGTATACTGAAATCATATGCCCTTAATAGGGTTAAGATGAAAACTCATATACACTAAATGTACAAAAGCAAGGAAATTCCCAAATTTTTACACTTTTATTGTCATTAAGGGTATGACTACATATCAACCAAACCATTTCATTATCACATCACTACAGTATAAATCTCTATGCATGAGTGAATGAAGTGTGTGAGGTGCGCTGAAGAAAAATTCCTACCAGTAAAATACATAGCCCTGTTGTGCTTGCATACCCTTAATGACAATAAAAGTGTAAAAATTTGGGAATTTCCTTGCTTTTATACATTTAGTGTATATGAATTTTCATCTTAACCCTATTAAGGGCATATGATTTCAGTATACTGGCATTTATCATGGAATGTCACTACTTTTGTAAAAGCTATGCCTCAATACAATGGACATTTTTAAGGTTTTTTGGAATTTTCTGGAAAACTAAGGTATATGGTAAACTGAAATTAAAATGCCATCAACTAGACCCTAGAACCTCTATCTCTGCCAAAAACCAGCTGAATCCATCAAATAGTTGATGAGATACAGGGTGGCACATATGTACGTATGTGTACACACGGATAACACAAAATCATGCCTGACCTTTCTGGATCGCCTTGACTAATGATGCTGAAATTCTACACACTTATAGAACCTATCAAATAAAAATTTTGTGCAAAGTTTTAACTAATTTGGTTTATTGGTTTTTGAGTTATGATTGATCAAAGAAATGAGATTTCTAGCATAGGCCGTTTTTGAAGTCTATTAAGGGATAGAGCGTTCTCGCGCCTCCCTTGATTGGGCCTTGGTGGAGAGTAGTTGGGCCTTGCGACTCTTATATGAGAAGTAGTAAATATCCTCATTCAGCATTTTCTTTATAGCTGCCACTGATGCCCATCTCCCTCATTAAGGTCTGCATTGATTTGCCGCATCTTGATGAATTATTCTCCAACTCACAGCCTTCAAAGAGCAGCGACTTAGATTTTGGATCTTTTTAATCTCACGTAAATCATAATGTAGGTCACTCTCCAAATATTCCAATGCTTTTCAGTTGTCTAGGGTCTCCAGCTCTCAAACCCACCAAGAGTACAGTTTACTGCTATTAAATAATTCAAATGATTCTGAAATGAAAGAATATCAAAATATTATCACATTTGTTTTGAACATCCTGTAATTCTGTACATTATTTTCTCTAATCAAAGATCACAATTCCTTATCGTGAAACATACCATTACAAAGTGCCATTACTTTATCTCCAACTTTCCATTTGGAAACACTTGAACCAATTTCATGCACAATTCCTGAAGCTTCCAACCCCAAAATCAAAGATTTTCCAACAGGAGGTGGGTATTTTCCTTGACGCTGAAATAACCAAAAGAAATTTGACAATATATTTTAATACGAGCAGGGAGACCCGACATTGCTCGAGATTGAATGTGGATCCCTACTATGTATTTTTCCACTATGCTCATAGCATATTACTTTCTTTGTTTTACTGTTTCTACTCTTAATATACTTAGACGAAGCTGAAATGCTGGACAACTCTCTGAATTAGTGTTTTATACATATGGTTTAAATTTCATTAAAATCAGATATATGTATTTGAAGTTTTAAGGGGTTCTGTCTCCATGGGTCACTTAGAGGAGGCACATAGATTGTAACAGATTCAGAACCACTTCCATTGTCTTCCCCAGAAAATTTTATACATATGATTTAAATTTCATAAAAATAGGATATATTTTAAGTTTTAAGAGGGTTATGCCCTCATAGCCCTCTTGTGTGTGTACTTAGAGATTTGGGGGACACTTCCATCGTCTTACCTGGTAAATTTTACTTAAGATTTCATGTAAATTCTCTAACCTTTCTTTCTATAGGGAACATATAATCACAAACACATTGAATTTTATATATATATATAGAGAGAGAGGGAGATATGAATAGATAGAGATTTAGAAACTGTCAAATTAAGAAAAGCTGATTTCATAACATAACACTAGTAATAACCCGAAATTACTCAACGCGGTGTGAATGCTAAGAGGCACATGTGAATTCTCAGACATGTTCAAAGTCAACATTGATCAACTGATACTGAGAAAACAAAACAAAAAAAAAATGACTGTCTTTTAAATGGATTATATATTGGCATAAGCTAATATTGAAGTTAGTAATGTAGATATAACAATAGTAATAAAGTGAAATGCTTTTTAATTCTTTGGACTACTACCATTAAGTCAATTTTTAGATAAAACTTTATTTTGTTTTAAACATAGCAGCTTAATCTTTAGATGGGGGATCCTTTTGCCATGTTAATAGGATCCTCTTCAGTCTTTTCTATTTTGTGGTTTGTCAGGAGAAAAGAGTTTCTTTTTTTTAACCTCATGGAAAAGCAAGCATTAAATATAATCAAAAACCAGTAGGCCAATATATATAATATATATCTCGCACACAGAAAAAACAAAACTTAGGAATAAATTTAGATTTTAATGTTTATTAAAAACTAAACACTATTTTGGTACAATTGGCAAAAAGTCACCAGAACTACAGCAATATTTTACTTGAGGAAAATTACAGACTCTTCGAAAGGTGAAAGAAGAATTTGGAAAAGAGTAACGTTCTACCTGAACAAGAACAATATACTTCATAATATAAGTTACTAGCAAGACCCGTGCCCAGTCATTGCCCAGGGAAAATATAGCAGAAAGCCAGAGCAATTCAGTTACAGACTCACCCCCCCCCCCCAATAAAAAAAAAAAAAAAAAAAAAAAAAAAAAAAAATCGATATTTTAAAATAAGTATTTGTGCTGTTTAATAGCAACTAAAATAGACTTTTCTAATTATTTTTTGTGCAGTGGGGTTAGGTTATATCACCACTATGTTTAAATAGAGGTTACCCCCTCCCATTATAAAATAAGTATTTACTCACTTGGTAAAAATGCGAAATACTCAACAGTTGAAAAATTGTAAAAAAAAACAAACAAAAAAAAAAAACAAATGGCTTATACAAACGCTGTTTATTAGTTAAAGAAAAGTCCTAAAATGTAATCGATATTTTGGTTTAGTCAAAAGGAAACTTAGTTAGCGTTTCTGCATTTTGTTTTAGTTTAAAAACTTATTGATTTTTGTCTAGTTTATTTAGAAAACAAGCAGAATTTCTAGGGGGGAAAAAAAAAAAAAAAAAAATTTAACAATTAACTTTCCCATAAAAAAATGTATTTCATGGAATTTTCTGCATAAATTTAAGAAAAGTAAATGGTCATAAAAATTACTTTTACGGTGAGTGTTTTTCTTTCAGTATTGTTTTTTGTTGGAAAATTTGACGTAATTTTTTTTTGTGAAGTGGATTAAGGTTTTCTCACCTTTAGTTTTAAATAGAGACTACTCTTCTCTTTTAAAAATAAGTATTTACTGACTTTGTAAAAGTGCGAAATAGTTAACAGTTGAGAAATTAAAAAAAAAAAAAATTAAAAATTAAACTTAACTTTCCTGTGAAAAAAAAACATTTCATGGAATTTTTTACATAAAGAAAAGTAAATTGTCATAAAAACATACGGTGAGTGTTTTTCTTCCATTTTTTTGTTGAATAGTTGTAGTGTTTTGATTTTGACGCCGGTTTGTTTTCATTTGGCCTTTTCTAACTTTTTACGTATTTTTGCATTGGCAAATGACCACAATATATCCAATAGGATTTGAACTCTGCATAGCAGATTTCATTAGTCCAATGATGCATCCCTGAATAATAGGACAGTTTTTTTTCATCTCAAGCTCATCTGTTTTACTACCACATTTAAGTTGCCACTTATACATAGTGGACCACTGAACTTTATAACTACGACTGCTAATTCTAAATAAATTGGTTGCAATACAAGAATTTATTTCTTTTCTCATTCTTTTTATAACCAAACTAAAAGAACACCCTTCACAGGACCACTTTTATTTCCCCTTAGAGAGATTAAAATCAAAATATAATGCTACTAAAACTTAATGTTGAGAATCCTTATCCTAAGTTTGATCAAAATCCATTACATGATTTTGATTCTGGAAAATGTCTAAAATTTTAGGGTCTTAAGGAATTGAAATTCAGGGATTCTTAATTTGTGTCTAATGACGGTATCAAATTTAATGCAAATCTGAAATATTTCAATTTTCAAATGGGATCTTGTGCTCATTATGCTCTTTAAAAGAAACTGAAATTTGGAGAATATTTATTAATTGATAACTAAATACCCATTGTTAAAATTTCACAAAAAATTGAAGGTATCTGAATTTTTATGAAGTTAGGGATTTTAGTTGCATTATGAGTGACAAAGAACATGGAGCAGATAATCACCATCTATAATTGTTGCACTTACCTGCAAAATGTCTGCTCGGTTGACAGCAGTCGCATAAACTTGAATTAGGACTTCATCTTTATTTATTTTCGGAATATCGACTTCTTCAATATGAAGACTTTTGGAAGAATCAGATTTAAACTGAGCAGCAAACATAGTCATCTAAAAAAGAGAGGCAAATTGAAAAGAATGGTAAAAAGAATGATAAAAAGAATGATAAAAAGAATGGTAAAAAGAATGGTAAAAAGAATGATAAAAAGAATGATAAAAAGAATGGTAAAAAGAATGATAAAAAGAATGGTAAAAAGAATGATAAAAAGAATGGACAAAGCAGGAATTCTGAAGCTTCTTTACGATAAATCCAACATGAAATTATTCTAAATAACCCAGTTTTTGGTATATGGAAAGGACGGTTGGTTCAAATAACCACTGGCCTCTGGCAGATATAGAGAGGAATAGAGAGCTTCTAATTCTTTTTGTATAGCCATTTGAGCGTTTAACCAATTCGATTCCATTTGCTATCTACTCATCAGATATGCAGGAAATCTGGAGTTTGCATATGGATATCTATTTCATTGATGTACTCCAAAATTTCCCGGTGAAATACTGAGAATAGAGCAGAAGTAATTTCCGCTCCATGAGACAATCGCAGCTTTCCCTTAAGAATGGAGTGGAATCTGCCACAGTAGATGTGCCAGAAGCCTCCATATCCCGAAAGGGGAAGTGAACAACAAGACTCAATGTATCGAACCATTGCTAAAGTTAGACATTCTTCCTGTGGGGGTCGCTTTTTTTTTCTTCTGCAAATTGTCGGAAAAAAATCAGAGGGTAACCAAGAGTGAAGCTAGCCGAAGAGCGAGGTTGCAAAAAAAATAAAAACTTCCTGCGCAACCCTCTCCTTAGGTCTAATAACTACTATAGTTTTCTGGAACTATTTCAAAGATAGTTATTAAATTAAAGTCATAAAATACTGCATTAAAACAAATTTCCTACTTTTTACTAAAAATTAGCTAAATTATCACCAAAAAAGTCATAGTTTAGTAAAATCTGGCATTCAGTGAAGTAAAAAGTCGCTATGCTATGCAGAATATATGGAAGACAAAAAAGTAATATTTCTGTTTATAATTTTTAACTTTATATATAAAAATGGTTTTGTAATAGTTTATAGAAATTGAAAAATTATTATACCTTAATTTCTTTATTCTTTTTCGGTTATAAAAGAAATTTAATTAATTTAAGTACTCTTATTTTGCTGTAATAAATAATGCTTATTTAATTAAAATATTTATGAATATACACAATTAAGATTTTATTTATTTTTATTTAAAAAGATTCATATTTAACTTGGTATTAGTTTTTAATTCAGTAATACTCTGAAATTATTGATGACGTCTGTTTACCAATGTTTTAGAATTTGAAATAAAACTTTGAATGTTAAAAATTATTTTTACGTTACGAACTGCGTCAATTTTATAAAAATCTTTACATGATTCAAAACTTTAGTTACTCGATTTATTCTTAACGTGTCGTAAAGTGTATTTAAAAAAAAATTTAAGTGTGAAAAAGTAAATTATAGTCAATGATTACACCAACAATTATTTATTAATAAATAATTGTTTTAACCTTTTTTCACTGATTATTTTTTAAATATTTATTAATGAAAAAAAAAAAATGATAGAATTTCTTACATGTGTCGTAACGATAAATTACATTAATTCTTTTTAAAATAAAGCTAAAAGTGTACTTTTTTTAATTTTAAGTGTGAAAAAGTCAATGACTTCACTGACAATTTATTCATTAAAAAAAAAAAAAGTTACAAAATGATTTAATTATGATTTAATGATTATCATTTTTCTAAATTTGAATTCCATTCATTTAATAAATAATTCTTTTAATTTTTTAATATTCATTAATGAAAAAATGACAAAAACAAATACAAACTTACATTTTATTTTTCCAAATAATTGACGATGAATTGTGAAATTAACGAAATCGTTGAATCTCTGAAAATAAAATTCGGAGGGTGGTGGGGGATGGCTAATCTCACCTGTTTATTGCAGAACTGGGTATCCATACCTCTCCAAGTCAATCGTTAGTAGAAATTATCCATTTAAAAATTTTTTTTCCCGTTATGATCCCGATTCAATTTTTTTCATTTGTTTATTTTCAAGATTATATATATATATATATATATAAAAAATCTTACGCTGATGATGACACGTTAATGCACGATAGGGAAAATATAATATCGCGTTTTGAATTTTCTCAGAAACTCTTAAAGTCACATAAAATATTTTTTGCAATTATATTTTTTTGGTGAAAATATTGATTAAACAATGCTTTATTCAATGATAATATCGCTAATGCAAGAAATTAATTTTTCTTCGAGTTATAGGGAGTTTATTAACACAGAATTTAGGGGCTTTTTTCGTAACATAAGAAATATTAAACACATTTTTTATTGTTAACATCTACAGTGCTTTATTTTCATTAAATAATTTAAAATTAATGAGTTTCTTTTTATTAGCACATAAAAATATAACTTTAGTAAAGATGTGTTTTGTTTAAAAAAATAATGTACACTAAGATTAAAAAATAAAAATAATGGGTTCATTATATTCCGTGATCGTTGATTAATAAACACTGAAAATTTCATTAAAATTGGTTAATTTCCTGAAGTTTGGTGATTTAAAAAATAAAAAATAAAAAATAAAAAAAATCGATAAATATTCACAGTAAACGTAAAAAGAAGCAGTTCTTTTCTTTTTTTTATATTTAAAGCAGACGAATTTAATTTAAAATGGTTGCGATTGATTGGTTAAATTTGAGTCCCGTGGAACAAATCCTTGATTGTGATTGGTGGCAGGCATAAAAAGTGCTGCAGTCAATAGCGTGGGGAATAAGTGTTAGAAAAACAAAACAAAAAAGTTAATTCTGCAGTTTACGGACCGTGCTATTTTTTTTAGATAGGATTTCATTTTCAAGTTAATTTTTTTACGGTATCTTTTATTTATTAAATTGTTAGGTGAAAGTACAGAATAGTTAACAAAGCCCCCCTTCCCATGATAAGAATGGGTTTCTAAATAACGTTATTTCAGCACGGTCCGTAAACTGCAGGAGTACCAACAAAACATGGCACTTAAACAATCCACCGGCAAATTTAAAAATCAATTCTTAACCCCCCGTTAAGAATAACTTTGTTAAGTCCTCCCTTGCCAGACGGAACTCTAAAATGAAAACAATTAATTTGCAGTGGGATATTAAACTGTACAAGCGCCCATGTAGATTATTTTTGGTCAAAGTTGTTTAACTGAATAATAAGTAACATAGCAATAAATACATAAATCATGATTTTAATGTTTTGAATAATGCCCCAAATCAATAAACGTGCCCGGCCGAGACCACCGAGAGTAAGTCTCGATGGCCATGGCCCGGCCTTGACACCTGACAGCTAGAAAAAAAAAAAAATGAAGCGATATTCAAATTGTAGAATTACATTTCACTTTTAAAAGCATAACACAAAAAAGTTCCATATTCCACACACAAAAAAAAACTAAAGTAAAAGTAAAAACCAATGCCCCCAAAACTATTATATTATAAAGTGAGTAACTTGTGTTTTTTCTGCAATAGCGACTTTTTTTCACAAAGTTCAAAAGTTAAGAAAAGAGTTCTTACCTTGAATTGAAACGTTATCTCTATTCAAAAAGATCTTATTTTAAACGGGGTCAAAGCTTATTTATACAATTTAATAAGCTCTCTAAAAAGGGAAGTAACTAAGATTTAATTTGGTATTTATATTACGGAGTTGCCTCGCTTGCATTTTCAACTCATTCATTGATGCAGCAGTTGCTAAAAAACAGCGATTACCTTGAATACTTCTTATTCAGGAAAATGGCTACGCAGCCTGTAACCTCCGCTCCATGCCTTGAAATTCTTGAAAGAATTTCGGTAAATTATATAATCTATATAAAATTGTTTTCGCATTCTGTGAAAAAACAAAAAGTGTGGGCTCGTTTTTTGAACGTATTTGACACATTTGTGCGATGTCTTTAATTGACAATCCTGTGGAGATGGGTATTGATTTACTCCTCTCCAGGAGTTAGGCACAAGGCCAGTTTTTATCTTACTTCCACAAGTAAAATGTGACCCAAGGTCGGGTCGGGAAAGTGGTGTTTAAAAATTGCCTGGGCAGCCCCGTCGGCATTCCCCGGTAGGGGCGCCTCAGGCAGTAAGCAATAAACTTACTCCTCCCCAAAGAGGGGAGGCAAAGCCTGGGTAGATGGACCTCCCAGAACTGCACAGGACAGACCCATTGATGGGCGTAAATCAATGGGTAGTCCTGGTCGAACTGTGGAAATCGACGAAAGTAAATTTATGCATCGGAAATATAAACGCGGAAGGTATAAGAAGGCCAATGGATTCTTGGTATGGTGGAGCAAGAAACGAATGTGACAATGATGGCGCCAGTCGAAAAAAGAGATGAGGTGTGGAATGATCCTGGAATCATTGGAAATTAAAATTTACAGCAATGAGAGGAAGACTTCAAGAGCCATCTCCAGGAATTTCTTTGGTGCCGCTGAATGAAAATAATTTTTTTCAGCAATATTGTCGGAATTTTCGTGTCGTTAACGAAAAACCGCTCTAAACGAAGGTTATGTTATCTAGGACAATTATCATAAAAAAAATTATAACAAGAGATAAGGAATGGGACAATACAAGATGTTCGTAAAAGTTAAAACAAAGTTTTATTTACAAAAAAAGGTAGCCTGGACTGCTTTTTTTTCCAAAGCTGGAATAAATAAATTATTCCTGGATAACATACAAAAAAATAAAAATTCAATAAAATACACATCAGTACTTCTGGACATAAAAGTTAGATACAACAAAAATCGACACAATCTAAGTTAAGGAATAAATCCTTTTAAAACCTGAACTTACTATAAAGTCCGTATTCTTACAAATCAATCAAAAGTCTCTTTTTTTTCTTTACACCAAAGTTACAATCAAAGAAATAAAATTAACAAACCGTACTGAAGGCCGAACATAATTTCCACGATAAAAACAACTCTTTTTTTATTTTATCAAACGTCTGTCAGAAAGTTCTTTTTTTTCTTCTTTTTCTTCAATAACTTTCTTTTAGCAAATCCAACGTAATATATACGTCACAAGAACAATACAATTTTCAAATAAACATAATACTCGCTATATTCCTCGTTTGTCTTAAATGGCAATCACGCGCGAATGTACGGATAAAACTGGCACAGTTATATCTCTCAAATCGATCTGTGTTGCAAAGACGATCAATCTCTATGATTCTTAATCTCTGATTAGAATCTTCTCGACAGCAAAGTATTTCAATTCTCGGGAGCTAAGCTCTTCAACATAGGCAATTTCGTGCATGGAGTACATCTTGTCTCGCTCACATTCTCCATCTCCTCATTTCAAGTATCTGGCTTGAAACAACTTCCCAAGGATAATATTCTTGACCGAGGGGAAAATATTCCATAAGCAACAGGCAATTCTGCCAAGAGATATCATATCTCTTAAATTTCTTCAAGTAGAAATCCTTCACAAATTTAACGTCCCACACGTGGACGGAGAAACAGTTTGTAGGTCTTTCCTTCCTCACGTTCAAATCTGTTCTTACAAAAAAAGCAATTCTTGCCGGGGATAATTTTATCTCCTGAATTTCCTCAAGTAGAAATTCTTTACAAATTTAACGTCCCCACGTGGACGGAGAAACAGGTTTAACATGTGTCGGCCTCAACGTCCAACTCTGTTCTAACTAAATTTCGCGCCGATATCTCCAGACACAACAATGCATCATTGCTAAAAATAGAAATCACGTGACACACCATGGCCTTCCCGGCATAACACCCACGCAATATCCATATGACCTTCGACCTGCACGTAGGGCCCCCCTGACCCTTCAACAAAGGGAAGTAACCGTTGACTTACTTAGAAAAACATCTAGAAATTTCCACAATATCCTATACTGGATCCGTGTCTATTATAACGTTTACTTCATTTTATTTAATTTCTATTTATAAAAAAATGAGAGAAAAACAAAAACAAACTCCAACATATTTGATTATTTGTAAACATAGACAAAAAAACATACATTTCGGACAAAAACACATTTTCTTTAATAAATATGTATGTTAAATAAAAACGTGCATTTGAGTATTTGTAGCGAAGTTGAAAGGGAGAACCCCTAGATTGATGATGATGAGACAGCTGTTGTTCATCGGTCACAGAGGAAGCGAGTAGCGAACTGTGTTTGTGTGGTGACGATGTTGCAAAGAAAACTGAAGACACATGAGTGTGAACCCGGGCCCATGATATTGCGAGGCGTGTGTCGGATTGTTCCAAATAGGTGCTGTTGACGGCCAGAAAGACGGGATAAAAGGAATTTTCTTTTGCTGAACGGCGTCAGTTTGGTTGTGAACGTCACGTCGTTCACATGCATGTTGGTCTGTTCTTGGTGAAATGAACAGAAAGCATAATTCGGCGTCCCGTTTAAACTCAATGGTAGAGCATTCTTTCAACTCTCGATAATGAACCAAATGCATTTCATTTCAATTTATTAACTCTCTATTTCAAGCTATTTCGGTGCTATTAGGACTATGGCGTCCAGCCAATTTGAGATTCGGCTTATTCCCGAGTTCTGCGGCACGACAACAGATGTATCAATAGTAGAATGGTTGGAAGACTTGGAATTGACGTGTGAACTTTGCGAGATAACCAAGATAGAGCGAGTTCTGCCTCTACAGGTGAAAGTTGTGGCCCGGGAAACGTATCGGCAGCTATCCAAAGAGCAACAAGATGACGTCGAGGAGATCAAACACACTTTTGTAAACAGATTCGTTTGTTGCTTTTGACCAATTTACCACACGCTGCCTTTGTCCAGGAGAGACAGCAGATGAATTCCTAACAGACTTGCAACGGCTTGCAAGGCTGGTTGGTGAAATGCTGCCAGAATGCTGGATAAAGAGTGCCTTTATCAATGGCTACCAAATCACGTTAAAAAACTCCTCCGATCGTCCACCAGAATGGAAATGCTAACGTTAAGAGAGACACTGGAGAGAGCTCGCACCTTATTGGTGGACACCAAGGAGGAACATTTAGCCACTGCAATGCGACATAAGCAGGCCTCGCATACACTAAATCTTCACAAAACTAGTCAGAGTGATGTCAACTGTTTCAAATGCGGGGGCCCGGACCATTTGGCTAGAGATTGCATGTAGCACGGCAGTTTTAGAAACCAGAGGGAAAGATCAGCCATGTGTTGTTATTTCTGCAACAAAACAGGGCACCTCAAAAACACTGTCCGAAAAACGGAAACGGGGACGAGATATCAGTGCCACTCTCTCCCCATTCAAATTAAAAGAGGCGCTCCCTTTGATTAAAGCTGTTATTAATGGCAAAAAGCACATAGCACTGGTGGATTCTGGATGTTCTCGGCCCCTTGTAACTGGATCAGTGTGTGATCCTTGGAGTCGGCAGACATCGGACGTTCTAACAGTCGATGGTGAAATTCTCTGCGGTAGTGGCGTCGGGACTACCACGCTGTCAGTAGATAACATAGTCAGCTGTTAGGCTTCGACATGCTAATTGGAATGGATATCATTAAGATGCTGGGTGGAGTCTGCATAAATCAGTCCGGTGATGCTATTTTCTCAAGGACGGAGCCATGTGCCTGTGTTGTGATCAGAATTGAGGAACCAGATTTCAGCGCCGAGTTCGATGAGCAGACCAGATCGTGAACAGCATCGTGAAAATGGTCAGGCAGTCAGCCACTCAGTGGACTTAAGAATAAGGTGTCTGAGTATCCCATGTCCCCTCAAATTCGGCAAGAGTATCGCCACGAGCTGGAAATGTGGCTGAACAATGGATAGCTACTTCCCTATCCTGAGGAGGAACTTAGTCCCTGAAAAGGCCTGATTCCATACGTCGACACCTACACGGCACATGCTGACGTCCGTGCGCAAAAGTTATGAGAGTGGAGAAAGTAAGGTGCCAACGTGTCGTTGCTCGATCTCCAAAATCCTTGTGGCCGTACTAAACTATTATCTTCACAGGAAAGAGGTATTGCTTATCGTGCATGGGGTTTGGACTCAATGTGACACTATCCATCATGTAGGCTATTGTAGAGGCTACACTCTCGAAAGATGACACTATCCACAAGCAACTTCGACATACATTGACGATGTTTTCATCAGCGAAGATATAGCTTCCGCAACTAGGGTGAGACAACATTTGGCTAATTTTGGACTAGTGAGCAAAGAACGGAAGCGGCTGCAGAATGGTGCACGAGTGCTTGGCTTAACAGTTCGGGAAGAGGGCAACATGCTGATATGGGAACGAGGGAACGAGGTCCCAAGCGTGCCACGTGTTCTTACCCGTCGCAGTGTGTTCTCATTTTGCAGAAAGCTAGTCAGACATTTTCCAGTGGTTAAATGGCTCAGGGTGCTGCAGCATTCATTAAGAGGAGAGCGACAGACATAACAAAGGGTTGGAACGACAAGGTGATCGATATTCCGCTAACAACAATCATAAAAGAAACCGCCCCAAGAGTGCACCAAGAAGACCCTGTGCGAGGAAAGTGGTTTGTCAATGGTCCTGAGCTTGACGTGTGGATTGATGCAAGCTCTCTAGCTACTGGAGTATCATTTGAGTACGATGAAGCTACTGTGGAGGATGCAAGCTGGTTACGAAAGGAAAGGAATGCAAAGCACATAAACTTGGCAGAGCTTGATGCTGTGCTAAAAGGTGTAAACATGGCATCAATGTAGAAAGCGACTATATTGCATCTTCACACTGACTCTGCTTGTGTGCACAAATGGGTCACAGATACCCTCACGAGGAAGGCCAGGGTGCACATCAAAGCAGCAAGTGCGATGCTAATTAGGCGGCAGCTTGATGCGTTTGCAAGCCTGGTCAAAGAGTATAGATTGTCTGTAGATGCAGTCTTGGTGAGTACAGAACATAACCGAGTGGATAATTTGACGAGGGTACCACAGCGATGGCTTGATCTTATCAAGAAGGCGGTTGAACCTTCATACTGTGAAAGGGCTGTGTCACCAAGCAAGCATGATGGATAAGGTCCATCCATCACCGAAGCGGCCACCCTGGCATACGGCAGACACTGTACTTTGTCAGGCAGCATTGGTGAGGGCGGTGGTAAGAAATTGTGAGAAGTGCCAGTCGATTGATCTACCACCCACCTGTGGGCCAGAGGGGAAATTGGACGTTAGCAACACTTGCTTTTGAGTAGAAATGGATGTGACCCACTACCAACACAGACACTATCTGTCGCTCATTGACTGCGGGACCACGCGGTTCTCAATTTGGCATCATCTGAGATGACAAGATGCAGC
The DNA here is from genome assembly GCA_963556195.1 of Sepiola atlantica. Classification (NCBI taxonomy): domain Eukaryota; kingdom Metazoa; phylum Mollusca; class Cephalopoda; order Sepiida; family Sepiolidae; genus Sepiola; species Sepiola atlantica. The sequence goes on along the minus strand of OY744526.1, from coordinate 73,535,596 downwards.
AAGCATCATCAGCCACTTGGAAGGCCTGTTCTGCAAGCGTCGGGCATCGGCTGAAATACTCACTGAAAATGACATAGCATTTTGCAGCAAGGTTCTCGGGGACTTTTTAGGCGAATGGGGAGTCTAATTGCGTTTTCGTAGTGCCCATGTCTCCTCCAGTAATGGCATTCTGGAGCGATGCCATGGAAGTATAAAGCAGAGTACAGTGAGGAAACAGTGCACCATAATGGAAACAGTCTATTGGTACAATGTTACCCCTAAGGATGATTTGTCTCCGCTGACTGCCTCTGCCAACCTGATTAATCGCTACCGCGTCCGACTGAAGGGTATCGATATACCCCCCCCCCAAAAAAAAAAATCGTAGCAGATTGGATACAACATTGAAGATCGTGTCTGGATGAAGACCCCAATTGGACGATGCACATCCCCTTATACACGGGGACGTGTTACAGGTGTGATCAGCCCACAGAACGTCCTTATTGATGGGATTCCCCGCCATGTAAGGGACCTTCATCCCGTCTTAGGCCTGGATACTTCGGAGAGTGAGAGTGACGGCGAACTCTCAACCCAAAGTGCAAGGATGATCACCATCAATGAAACTGGCAGTGATCCCCTTGAGGTAAACAACGCGTATAAAGTGGATGCCGTTTCTGCAGATGAATCCTCTGAGGAGGATATACCATTACTCCGGTGGAGCACTAGACAAAAAAGACCCGCCCCCATCAGATCATGGGGGAGTGTAGCGAAGTTGAAAGGGAGAACCCCCAGGCTGATGACGATGAGCCAGCTGCGGTTCATCGGTCAAAGAGGCAGCGAGTAGCAAGCTGTGTTTGTGTGGTGACAGCATTGCAAGGAAACTGATGACACACAAGCACGAACCCGGGCCCATGATATTACGAGGTGTGTGCTGGATTATTCAAAATAGGTGCTGTGTCGTTCACTGTTGTTGGTGAAAAGAACAGAAAGAATAATTCGGCGTCCCTTTGAACTCAATGGTAGAGCATTCTTTCAACTCTGAGTAGTGAACCAAATACATTTATTTCAGTTTATTAACTCTCCATTTCGGTATTGTAAAATAAAAGAAAACAGATACTTCTTTAGTTTCGCTCTGACATGTTAGGCCTCTCTTTAAAAAAATAGCTAAAGAAATGTATAAACTTTGTTATGTACTTACGTGTTAGCTGAAAAGAAGAATGTACACCAAAAAATTATGCAAATTCATTCAGTATTTATTAAATTTATAAAAAACATGTTTTTATCTATTGGTCGCCACATTTTCTCTATGGGTCGCCAAGAGAGATAACTGAAATTTGTTGGTTTTCAAAACTTTGGTTTTCCAGTAAATGAAATGACTAAAAATTTCAAATTTTTTATTTATTTTTTTTACTTTAGTTTAATAAAATGTTATGTTTTTATCTTATATCGTACTTATAAGTTGTTTTTATGAAATTAGTAAAAAATAAAAAATTGGAGTTATCTCCCAATTGGAAATGGTTAAAACTATGGCGTACGATAGATAAAACCGCGTTTAATCGTGTTTTTTTTTAAAATTTAATATATACTAGATGAATTTGCGTAATTTTTGATGTACAGTCTTCTTTTCAGCTACCATGTAAATACATAACAAAGTTTATACATTTCTCTAGCTATTTCTTTTAAAGAGATGCCTAACATTTCGGAGCAAAACTAAAGAAGCACCAGAAAAAATTCCAAGACGTTTATAAACTAAAAATTCTAAAATTCTAATGAAAAAATTTATATATTTGGACAAATACACATTTACTTTAATAAAAAAAACACATTAATTTGTTAAAAAACATTAATTTGAGTATTTGTAAAAAAGGAAACATTCCATGACGTTTATTTTATTTTTATTTTTTTTCTATTTATAATTTTTTTTTATTGTCACTATTAAATTTTTCTGTAAATAAACATATTTAAATGAAAGAAGTTTCTTTACAGACTTTCTTATGTGCTGACCTACATTTTCGTATGCTTAAAATACAAAATATACAGGGGACTGAATTTCGACGTACACCGCCGACTGCTGAACACATTCTTAGGCGAAAGTGGCAAATCTCGGTCGTTATGCCCTCATACCCTATCTTCTTCTAACTATCTATCTATATATCTCTCTTCGTCTATCTTCTTTCTTTCATCTATCTTCTCGCTTGCTATCTTGTTTCTTTCTATTTCGTCTATCTTTCTATCTATCTTCTTCTTCGCTAGGAAGCAGCAGCCAACAAATGTTGGTTTTTACGTATCGACTCTCGATTGTACAAAAACTCAAATCAGCAGTTTCTTTCAACCAACCACAATGCAAGAATATTCACTTCCTAATTTCGCGTGTAATATAAAAACCCAAACACACAGCTTTCTTCCCCTCTTTTCGTTTTTTATCTTTCAGGTCCAACCCACGTGAGAAAGTCCTTCAAAATATCCTTGGCCTCTGAGCGGAAGGCAAGAAGCACACATATGATGGGAGACATTCAGAAACTACTATATGCATAGCGATAGCACATACATATTGCTCACAAATGCACGTACATATAAGTGCACACACACGCACACACACACACACTCTCTCTCTCACTGACAAAACAGTGCCAACCTAATATACACACACATCTACAATGCATACCCAATTTTCACACACTACGACACGTAAACTCACACGGCACCAGCCGAAACAAACATGACTACTTCATCTTACGGACAAAACCAGTCTTTTTTCATCGAGAACGTTCTTGGACACTCTGAACTCTCGTTATTTATTTTTACTCTTTACTTTAGTTTGTCCTAACAAGTTGTTAATAAAATTAATACATTTATATATGGATAGACTCTGCCATTATTTCTTTTGATATTGCCTTATCCTAAACATTGGTAACCCCTCCACCTCACTTCTTCTGCTATCTAACATATAAAATTACCTTGCCGGATTTTGAAAATCAGACTCTGCTCTTCCTCTCTCTTCGAAAGGAGGGATCCATGATGTTTTTTCCGGATTTATTATGTTTTTTTTTGTTTGTTTTTTTTAAATGGAAATCGCTCCAGAAAAGGCATAAAGCCACTTGATGTAAGGAGCTAACAAGAACAAAAGATGATTATTGCAAAGATAGGATATACCTATAGGCCTTAGCATTGAAACTACCAAGACTATAGGTAGGAGGAAAACATTCAGCAGGAAGAGAGTTCCACAAGCCTGCAATTCTTCCATATTTTTAGTAAGTCACTACGATTCCAAAGCTTGTCAACATTGTAACATGTTAAATGGGAATGGTGCTGCTTCAGTTCTTACACTGCCGGTTTTGCGCTATCATTTTTTAATAATATTCAAACTGAATCTCTTGGTTTTAACAGTTCCCATTCTCTTGTACCCAGTCCGTCATAATAGTGTTTTTGCTTCACCCTCTGCTGCTTTCTTGAATTTCATTTGACATCTTCTATATCAAAGTTAATGTTATGGCCCACATTAGTATTCTCAATGTTGTGACTTTGGGTAATTATTTTCTTGGATTAAATATAAATTCTAATGATCTATGGTCACTTCTCAAGAGAAATCTTTTTCCATTTAAAAATTGTCGCGCTCGAGGGGTTATCCATACAATGGCCAATGCTTCCTTCTCTATATTTGAATAATTAAATTCAGTGTTCGTTAATCTTTTAGGATGCCCTTCTTGGTATAATATTCGATATCGAATGTTTGCTTGCATCTGTAGTTAACGTAATGTCCTTTTTTGGATCAAATATTTTCACTATTAGTTTCGTTTCCATAATTAATTTTAATCTATCAAAAGCATTTTTTTGTTCCTCTGACCAGATGAATTCAACATTCTTTTTTCTTCAATTTGTAAACGGTTCAGTCAGGTCCGTATATTTTGGTAAATATCGCCTATAGAAATTTACCAATCCCTAAAAGGATTAAAGTTTTTATTTGTAGGTATAGCTATTTTTAGTATTTTTTCTATTAAGATATACCTTCTTTTGAAATGGAATAACCTAAAAGTGATATTTTACTACTATTGTTTACGCATTTCTTTTCATTTATTGTCATTCCAGTGTTTCTTAATTTATTCAAGACGATGTCATTTTATTAAAATTCATTTTAATCAATAGCTCTTATGCATATATCGTCTTTGTAAGAGACCATATTTTTCATATCTTCTCCTAAAACTTGTTCGATAGCCCTTTGAAATATGGCACTTACTGTTTTTATTACATATGGCATCCATTTTCTATTTCAGTAACTCTATTAGCATATTTATTGTCGTTACTTTTTTGAAGTTATTATCTATTGGTATTTGGTGATATCCCGTTTTCACATCTATTTTAGTAAAAACGCCCCATTCCTGTCAGTGAATGTAATGCAACTTCAACATTAGATATGGGATATAAATCCGAGCAAACTTTGTGATTTACACATATTTTATAATCTCCACATATATGTATGTCTCTAACTAACTTCCTCAAAACTACAATGGGTGATGCCCACTTGCTACCCCCAGGTGGAACATGTTCAAGAAGGTCCGTAATTTTGCTACTACTAATGACAACAAATGTACTCCTAATATTCGTGCCTCATAATAAGAAGAGGTAACATTTTCTTTTAATTTTAAACTAGCTTCATAGTTTTTTTTAACTTTCCGTTTTTTCCATTTTTATATTATTAATTAATTAGGTAGTACATCATTTCGAAGAAGTCCGTGACTCTTTTTACAAATTATGACAGCTATAGGTATTTTTACTTCAAATTTATCTTCTAACTCCAAAAGAAACATTCAAAGTACCCTAAAGTTTTTATGACCGACTTGGCTGAGTTGTAACTTGCGTTTTCGTAAAGTTGGCTTTCCAATACGTTTCCAGAAATGTTTTGGTATAAACATTATCTCAGTGCCGATATTCATTTGCATATCCAAATCGAACTTGTTGATTTTAACTTTTAGTATAATATCTTTTTTCTTTTGTTCAATTCTTTCTCCATTCTTGTTTTTGGTTTTTAATGTTTGGTTTCGTTTTCTTAAACCTCTTTAAACCCTTTTTTTTAATTTGCATATTGCTTGAAAATGGTTATTTTCTTAAGCAATTTGTACAAGTTTTTCTAAATGCTCGTCATTGTTCCCTTTTTATTTCTTGTTCACGTCCACAATACCTACATGTTTTAATCTTTTTATAACATATAAGTGTTGGCGAATATTTGTTCAATGTATTGACGTTTATAGTGGTTGTATTTCTGTATTATTTTTTTGTTGCTGTATAAAGTCAATGCAGATATTTAAAACCATATTTCCTATTTGTAGATGTTTCATTATTTTATATAAGTTTGATGCATTGCATATACCTTAAATTAGCCTGTCGGTTCTTCTTGTCTGAGTTTGTCAAACTCACAATGTAGATATTTTATGATTGGTTCGTCAATTTCTTGTTTCATCAACATGAAACTTCATATTTATTCTCATGATCTGACTTATTTTTTCGAAAGTTAGGTCTTCAAGGTCTACCAGGTTTTCCAGGTTTGTGGCATATGCCATGGTGAATACTTTCATTATGGCATCACATCCAGCTGTAGCCATAAATAAATCCTTTATTTCATTTTCCCTTTCGTTTCCTTGTTGTCTTATAACTTTTTAGTTATTGCACTAGCAGCAAAACATCCCATCCCGTTTTAGGGATTTCGTAATGCCGAACCCATTTTCGAAAGCATACCCAGCAGTCAGGAAATGGTAACCTATGCGTTCATGGTTTAACATCTGTGTTGTATCCACATATTTTGCCCCATAAAGTATAAAAGGAAGAATAGAGGACTTGTTGGCGCATGTTCCCCTACGCACAAAAAGCAGGGCACAATTCACCAAAAGCGAACACACACTAAAAATGGGACAGGAAGTTGTCTAGACATTCAAGGCCGAGAATAGCAACCAATCAGATTGAACGAAATGCTGTTGCTATGCAAAAGAGCCCCCCCCCCCCCGAGAGAAATAGCGGAAAAAGGCCGAAAGGGAAAAACATGAATGAAGAGAGTTTTGGGCAGCGGACGAGAGCGGACGTCTGAAGATTGGCAGTCCACACCGCTGTCATATCAAAACAATTTATCCCTGCACATGAAAAACAAAGTGGAATTCGAAATTTAACGGTTAAGAAAATACAGTGACGATTCTTACCGCTGTCTATCAGACACCAAAAGAAAAAACCTGGTCCGACAAAGTTGACTACGGCTGACAAGTTAATATTTATCTTTCCGGATTCGAGATTACGTATATTTCGGGACACTAAAAACTGCTTTGTGAAAGACGGACCTCAGAATCAAAAATTCTGTTATAATATCCTTCCCTCAGCCGTCAACTCGAATAGGTATGTGCATGTAACACAGAAAAAAAAGAATTCCATATTAATTCGTCCTAAATTGAACTGTCATATTTTTTTCTGTCTTGTCGTATAAATGATCCCATACAACCGTCCACCACGGTTTTAACAAATCCTGCCCTCCTATTACGAATTCCCCGTGGAGGGACAAGAACTTCTCATTTATTTCCTTGAAACACGTAAAGGAAAGGAATTTCATATTTATTCTGTTCAGAAACAACGAGCTTTCATAATTGCTAAACTTTGACTCTTAATTTTATATCCTGACTGATCGACTCTCTCGGACTTAACCAAACCAGCCTCTATATCCAGAACTCACCTTGAACGGAGAATAACTTTTAGTTGATCATTTAAATAAATAAACACTTGTTATGTTTGCTTCATTTGTCTTTTGTTGATTTTTGGAAGTGTATTATTTTCTTTATGTCTATAAATTGTGATACAAATGTCTCTCGTTTCCTCTCGATAAATTTACCTTTCACCAGTTTATTGACAAAAATAAATTAAAAGTCTTATTTCACTAATGGCGAGTGTAACATGCAACTTGCTGGTCCTGGATAAAACGATGGATGGGAGACACGTGATGTGAGAGGGCGGGGGGGGGTCCAACCTTACACATTCTCAACATTCGTGGCTGAGTTACACATTTGTAACATCAGTGTCCTAGTATCACATTTATAACATTGGTGTCAGAAATTACGGACTTTTCACAAAAGAGTAACGTACCCGCAGTGAAAGCATAAAGCTGGTTTCCGAGACAGAAAATGAAGAGCCGTTGAACTCTTAACTCGTTAAGCAACGAGTAAAAAAAATAAATAAATTAATAAATAAATACATAAATACATAAAATTTAATATAAGATCGCCACAAGGATGGATAACTCCGGACTCACTGAAGGACAATTACTGAGTCTTATTAAAGACCAAAAAACTGAGCTATTCAGGCTCAAACATGAGCCATCACAAGCATCAGACTCTGTGATATGAGAAATGGCAGAGGATTTAAATAATCTACTGATAGCAATGAAATCAGCGACCCCGACGCTAGCACAATCAAGTCGTCCAACCGATTACGATTTGCTCTTAAAGCAACAGTCGTTGCGTGACTCCATGCGTCATATTCGCCCGTTTCAACTGGATGTCGACAAGAACAAGTTCATTAATGACCTAAACAAGGCATATGCTATTCACGTACGACCGAAGCATCAAGAATACCCCAAATTGGAGGGGGAATTTTTAAAAGTGGCTAAGCAATTGCTTAACGAAGGGATATTTCAGCAGTCTTGTTTGGCTAGTCAAGCTTTTCATTTTTAGCTATTTTCAGAGAGAGAATTATATAGGCTCTCTCTTATACTGATGCTAATTAGGCAGACTAAATACTACCAAGTTACCTTTGTGATACTATTGAAGCATAGGGTGGATGAGGTGTGAGTGTGATTGCAAGAGTTAGGAGTGGGTGGAGTAAGTTCAGGGAACTTCTGCCACCATTACTAACCAGCAAAGTGTTACCACTGTCAACCAAGGGAAGACTATATTGGGCATGTGTTGTACGAAGTGTGATGATGCATGGAAGTAAAATCTTACTAATGAGGGTTGAAGACATGTGTTGCATATGAGAATGAAATGATGGATGTGTAATGTGAGTCTAAAAAATAAGCTTAGATCTGATAACCTCAGAGACAGATTAAATTTAGACAGAATAGGGAGATGTGTGCAGAACAAGCGACTTTAATGGTATGGCCAAGTTGAAAGAATAGATGAGAGTTCTAGGACTAGTAGATGTAGAACAGTTGAGGTAGCAGGTTCAGTTCACAGGGGAAGTTCAAGGAAAACATGGGAGGAAGTGATAAGAATTGACTTGAGTGTAAGAGGGATAAATAAAGACCTGCCCAGAGATAGGTTAGTTTGGAAGTCAATTTCTAAAAGCCGTCCAATGCCTGCCAGCATGTAAAACGGACATTAAACCGATGATGATGATGATGATGATGATGATGATGATGATGATGATGATGACGACGACGATGACATATTTAATAGAAACCATACTTGAATACTAGTGTAGTGATACAATTATCTCCCTTTCAGATTATTTTCCTTTTCGGTAGAGGATCTGCAGATCACATGTCTGGCCCCTTAGGAAATCCTTCTGACTAAGGCACTTTTAATAGATAATTGCTACCACCAATGAACACCATTGTGGTGTTTAGAAATGATCGCACCACACATTTTTGTTTTACTAATCAGTCACCACTTATCAAAGTTAAACAAACACTTGAGTGTTTGAAGTAGCAATGGCAGTGAATGTTGTTCTTACCAATCGTTTCTTGATTGGACAAAACCTCAAATCAGCAGTTCCTTTCAAACCAATAACAGTACAAGAAATATTAAGTGCTGTAATATCACACATACTATAAAACCCAAAACACACGGCTTTCTTTCTCTTTTACCTCTTTTCTTCCAGAGATAATAGACGTGTCCACGAGCTTATCCTGTGTAGCCCTTTTGAGGCGAAGGGCTCCTCATCAAGCAGCACATACGTAAAGAGAGACGTTCATAAACTACTAAGCATAGCGACTGCAAACACACACACTGCTCACCAAACGGATATACACAGTTAAAACATACACTCTCTCACTCACAAAACAAGCATGCTAATACACACATCACCATGTTTATCACATTTTACACACATGTAAATGCACAAGGCACCAACCGAAACAAACATATGTACTCAAATTCTCCTTACACGAAAAACAACTCTTTCACTCAGAACGTTCTTTGGACTCTTTAAACTCTCATTTTTCACAAACTCTTTATCTTTCGTTGTCTCTAACAAGTTGTCTATACTAAATTAATATATTTTCGTCTATTTCAAATCCAATATACAACATAGATAATATAAGAAATAATATACATCACCAAAACACAGCAAAAACGCTACTCCACAAAAATTGGTGACCCTGTCGTATGAAAATCTTTTGAAGACAAAATTTGGACACCTCAATGTTGGAGGAGACACAAAATGACCCCAACTAAAAAAACACAACCTTTCGACAAACGTATGAATCGATTTAGTTCTGCTATTCTTATCTACACCATTACAACTTTGGCAAAACACGACTACAAGAACCACTCAGTCTCCTGACACTGAGACAAACGAAAATATTTCTCTTTGCCTTCATAACACACATTTAATCTACATACACATTCTCATAGAAACATCCCATTGCAGAGTTTCCAATAAGCAACGTTTCCTACACAGCTAAATAAAGAAAAAAAAACTACAAAAAAATCACTGTTTTCTAATGGAAACAGATACACCTTCAAAAACAAAACAAATCCGACTTCAAGCAACACAACCTTCGGATACAGTCCGAATAACAAAATTTTCAACATGCCATTTTTGGAATGCATGTGACCAAATTGAAACAAACGCTACCAAAGCGAATTCTCTCAATTCGCCATTATGTTTCAACAAACCACAATCATTCACGCATCCCGAATACCTTAACGCTTGAACAAGCAGTTCAACTCTCGAATCAAATCTGAATTATTCTCCAGCAACTAGCCCAGCAAAACAAAATCTGCACTGAAAAAACAGGCACTTGGAAACATGATAATTCACAACACAATTCGAATTGTCAACATATTCTCAGCAACACAATATCAGACTTGTCGACTCTACAACAAACCATTCATATTTAAAACTTGTCTACCAGATGAATAAACGAAAGAACAAATCTGAATTACAAAATTCCATCAACTGATGCCGAAACAAAAAAATTCAAATTTCAAAATATCGTCTACCTGAGAAGTTACGAAAAACGAATTTGAATTTCAAATCCGGTCAACTAGACTCCACAAAAGTTCACATTTTGTCAACAAACGAAGTACAAATTCGAATTTAAAAAAATCCGTCAATCTACATCAACAAATTATTCCAGAAGAGAAGTTATAAACCTTTTCGATTTCCATGCAAAAAATCGATCCAGGAAGGGAAATGTTGTTCGAAATAGCAGCGGCAATGAATATTGTTCTTACATATTGACTCTTGATTGGACAAAAGTTCGGCAAGCAGCACATACGTAAAGAGAAACTTCAATAAACTACTAAACATAGCGACTGCAAACACACACGTCGCTCACCAAACGAATATACACAGTTCATACATACACTCTCTCATTGACCAAACAGGCACGTTAATACACACACATCACCATACCTATCCCATTTACACACATGTAAATGCACAAGGCGCCAGCCGAAACAAACATATGTACTCAATATCTTCTTACACGAAAAACAACTCTTTCACTCAGAACGTTCTTTGAACTCTTTGAACTCTCATTCTTCACAAACTCTTCATCTTTTATTGTCATAAAAAGTTGTCAATAAAAATTAATTATTTTCTATGAATAGACTTTGTCATTCTTTCATTTGATATTGCTTTTCCCTCTACACAAGTATAAGTGTTAATGAGATGGATATATTAGCAGTTGAGTGATGATGAATACCAAGAGAGGATTGAAAATCTCCACATACCACTCAACTCAAAAGAACAGCCAACCCAGAAAACAGCAATTATCCCCTCGTTTGTTGAAAACAACACCTATGGAATGTGAGGACTGAAGGACAAAATAAAGAGGGAATAGCTCGACCGTAACCCTTTATGGGAGGCAGGTAAATAACACTTAACCGTCTTAGCCAAAAATAATTCTCAGACCCTAAAGCTACCTAAACAATATAAATCTAATTTGTAAAGGGAAATGCAATATTGAAAGAATGACACTTAACCGTCTTAGCCAAAAATAATTCTCAGACCCTAAAGCTACCTAAACAATATAAATCTAATTTGTAAAGGGAAATGCAATATTGAAAGAATGACAAAGTCTATCCAGACAATGAAAAATGAAGGGTTGGAGTGCCTGAGAACGAGAACATTCTAGGTGACAGAAAGTGGTTTGTCTGTAAGGAGAAAGTGAGTACACATGTTCATTTCGGCTAGCGCCATGTGCGTTTAGGTGTGTGTAAATAACATAGGCATTGTATATGGCATGCATATTAGCGTGTTTGTTTTGCCAGTGAGTGAGTATATGTATGAACTTTCTTTGTGTATATGCTGTCGCTATGTTTAGTAGTTGGTGTGTGTCTCTCATCATGTGTATTGGAAAATTTAATCTTTATTGGCTTTTATTTTTTGTTTCTTATGCTGGAGTGGGGGAGGCTTTTTAGCAGTCGGTGTACCAAGAGACCTCCGGAATCTCATGGAATCAAAGTTGTTCCCTCATCAGTCAATCTTTGCTACTGCTGCTAATTTCAACCTCAGTACCAGAAGGCTGCCCTTAAAGAGGGGACTTTTTTGCTCTGTTGATAAATCAACGTATATTAATAACCCCACTTTTAAGTAAAGAGCAAAAAGGCTCTAAAAAGGGATAATTAAATTTTAAAGAAGATTTCCTGAAATACTGCCCTTAGAAAAAGGACATTTTAGTCGAATCTCGTCGTTTGCAGATTGACGTAATATTCTTTCGAAAAGGAAATTTAAGAATCAGAAGTTCTTGAATAAAAGAAGATTAGGGAAAGAAAACCCTAAAAGATTTAAATTGATTTAACCAGAAGAGGTTAAAGAGAATAAGATTCTGAGAGAGACTCTTAAAGAGGAATCCCTTTTTAGCGAAAGAAGGTTGAACACCAAGATAGGTTTTGAGAAAGAAAACAAAAGGGAGAGATTTTGAAACGAAGGTTTTCGAAGAAAAAAAACTTGGTCCAAAGGCCCTTGGAGAAGAGACATCATCAATCTGATATTCAAAAAGGTCCTTTGAATTGGATGTATCAATTTTTTATTTTAATTGTATGCCTTTTTTTCGACCTCTTTGATTCTGTTTTCTGCGGCTATTCTTGGTTTATCTACAATCCAAGAACTTGTACATTTCTGTAAGAAATAATAACATTTTTCTTTTATCGTTGTGTTAAATGATATCATTTTACGAAATTACCTTTTTGCGACTCCTTTTATGTTTTTATTTTTAATTATTGTTACTTTGGTTAACGAAGTTAACCTGGCTTTGAAAAATAAAAGCAGCTAGCTTTTTTTTTAATGTCAAGAAAGCTAGATTGAATCACTACTGGACCTTCCTTATTCGCTCATTTTTGTCCTTGTTAATTTTTCATGTTATTCTGTTTCTATCACCTTTTTGTTACCCTAAAGTTGGATTTGTTAATGGCCACAAAATTATGACATTCTGCTTTTATTGTTTTCAGACCTTGCGTCGGAACCTTAGTACACAAGATTCTGCTTTTTCTTACTTATCATATGTATTTAAAAACTGCATAAGACATTGTCCTTTTTGCAACAGTCCGTTTTTTCTTGTGCAGCTTCGTTAAAAAAACAAAAGAAACTTTTTCAGTGTAAAAAAATTGCCGAAAGAGAAAAACTCAGAAACATTATATTTTATTACATAAAGAAAAAAGAAAAGAAAAATTATTGAAAAGAAAACTATTTTTCAGTGAATTTACTGCACCAGACTGACGTCCAACTCTTCAAAATGGCAGTCGACAGCATATTCGTCAACAGAATATTTCAAATGTAAACTTCAACACAATTTAATATAATTGAGAAGAAATATCACTTACCCCCCCCCCCCAAAAAAAAAACACACTTTTTTTACGAATATCTTTTTTTTACAAAGACCTTGCAAAAGTGAGTACATTCGTTTTTCCCGTTACACAAACAAACAAAAAACGCAACATAAATACATATCGCTTTTTTCTGTCTGCTAAAAAGATCTTTTGTTTTTTTTATTGGCTTCAATTCAATTAGCTATGGCAAAGAAACCAATAGTGAAAATGTTTGACCCCAAAAGGGACATTATGTTAATCACAGATGCAAGCGAACATTCGATCTGGAATATTATCACAAGAAGGCGATCCAATAATGTATTTATCAAGAAGACTAACAAACACTGAATTTAATTATTCAAAAATAAAGAAGAAGAGACAAAGAATGATAAGAAAATGAGACCAAAAAAATATGGAGAGTAAGAATCCTAAGAAATAGAGAGGAAGAGGAAAGTAGTCCCGAAAATTAAACCATCAGAATAAGCACAAGATTTACTAGGGACATAAAACCTTTACGTTTCAGGGAGATGTAATGATACTGGCTATGCGATATGCCTGATTAGCATAAGAATAGGAAAGTGTATATTTATAATTCTCTATGAAGAACAGTGGGAAGAAGCTTGACTAGCCACTAATGAGGCAAACTTTATACTTCACAACACATAGTTTTCTGAGCCAATGTACTCGCCGGCCACTACGTGTGGTGGTAACATATGTGTCTTTTGGAGGTTTATGCAATTCTACAAGTGTAGTATGAGTTGGTTGATGCAAAGTGTATGTATAGGGGATTATGGGGCTGTTGTGTTATGTCTAAAAAAGCGTGTTTTACCCTATCAATCGATACTGTCTTTTTTTCCGCCAATATCTAAGGTGAACAGTTTGTCAGTACGTGAAAACATGTGATAAGGACCGGTATCAGGTGGAGTGAGAGAAGCTCTCACAGTGTCCTTTTGAAGAAAAACATTGATCCATGACGAAATATCTTTCGGCAACAAAGATTTTATCGTCTACTGCCTAGGATTCATAGGTGGTAGCTTATTAAAATAAGTTCATCACAGTTTGTTTACATACAGAGCTGGATCTGTTGTCATTAAATCTATCAGGGCTAGCATCTGATCCGGCAACGGTACAGGTACTCTATGAACGAGTTCGGCTGGAGAGTATCTGAGATCCTCTGATAGTTGCATGACAGCCAATATAAACAATAGGTACGTACTCGCTCCATCACTTTTGATCAGGATAAGCACGCAGTGCGGGTTTCAATTAGTGATGGAAGCATTCTATCATCCCATTAGAAGCTGGATGATAGCTAGTTATATAAATATGCTTAATCCCTAAAATCCTGGAAAGTTCCTAGAAGAGATGGGATTTGAACTGTCCGCCACAGTCGGTGGTAATAGTTGTGGGAACGCCATTACATAATATCTAGTCCAATATTATAGGTCGGGCTAAAATTCAGTGCAAATGTCATTTACAGGAATTGCTTCAGGCCACCTGTAAAGTGGTCTATACAGATCAGGAGATAAGTAAATCCCTGACTGACCCGTCATGGTTCAACGAGATCAATAAGGACAGGGCTGAACCAAGCATTTGGAGTGCTGAATGTTCTAAGAGGTGTACAGACGTGCTTCTGCACCTTTGACTTTTGGCAGGATACATAGGAATGTGTCCAGGCAGTGATGTCGCATCTCATATTTGTCCAGAAAAATCTAGCCAAAATCAGTTTTAGTGTGGTTTTGAGCTTGAAGTGTGCCAGATTGTGAAGGGTATCAAAGACAACTCAACGATGATTCATTGGAACAAGAGGGTGAGGAGCATCTGTTGAGGTGCCACAGATGCTTTGCGTGGCCAAAGTGAACACAAGCAGGTATGTGAATTTGCCAGTTGCAAATTCAGGTGTAAACAGATCCAAAGTGTCCAGAGATGGCTGATCTAAGACCATTTGTTGGACATCAATATCCGAAGGTGATGACAGAGATTTGATAGGAAAGTGAGACAAAGCGTCTGCCACTGCATTCTGTTCACCAGAGATATGTTGTGAAATTACAAAATGAAATGGTAAGTTGAGGAGAATATTTATCTGGCTTGGAACGCAGTGCGAATGTAAGTGGACGGTGATCAGTGAAGATCACAAATTGACGACCTTCAAGTGAATGCTGAAAGTTTTTCATTGCAAACTACATAGCCAGGAATTTACGGCCAAACGTCCTGTAATGTTGTTCTGCCGGTTTCAGCTGTCTAGAAAAATATGCAAGAGGTTGTAGTTGTTGGTGGTGCTGCTGTTGTAATACTGCACCTAAAGCAGTGCCCGATGCATCAGCGACCAATAATAACTGGGCACAAGACCCAGGATGTGCAAGTAACGATGTCTTTGCTAGTTTTTCCTTCACTTTGTTGAAAGCTTTCAGCTGATTATCATTCAGCGAAATCTGCTTCCTGTTATGTAACAGGTCAGAAAAGAGGACAGAAGATCCGCACAGGACCAAAAGAAAAAATAATGTCATGGAAACACATTTTAGAGAAAAAAAGAAGGAAACTATCTATGTGTTGATAAATACATTATTGTATCGCCTTCTTGTGATAATATTCCAGATCGAATGTTCGCTTGCATCTGTGATTAACATAATGTCCCTTTTGGGGTCAAACATTTTCACTATTGGTTTCTTTGCCATAGCTAATTGTAACGTATCAAAAGCTGTTTGGTGTTCGTCTGACTAGATGAATTCAAATTTCTTTTTTCTTAAATTTAAAAACGGTTCAATCAGGTCCGTTTATTTTGGTAAATATCGCATGTAGAAATTTACCAATCTCAAAAAAGATTCATTTTTTTTATTTCTACATATTTTTAGTCTTTTTTCTATTAATGCTTGGTTTAGAGATATATCTTCTTTTGAAATGGAATAACCTAAAAATAATATTTTACTGCTATTGTTTCTGCATTTCTTTTCATTTATTGTCATTCCAGCGCTTCTCAATTTATTCAAGATGATGTTGATTTAAAAAAAAAAATTCATTAATAGCTCCTCTGCATATATCGTCTTGGTAAGGGGCTATATTTTCCATATCTTCTAAAACCTGTTCGATGGCCCTTTGAAATATGGCACTTACTGTTTTTATTCCATATGGCATCCATTTTCTATTTTAGTAACCCTATTGGCATATTTATCGTTGTTACTTCTTTGAAGTTATTGTCTATTCGTATTTGGTGATATGCCGTTTTCAAATCTATTTTTGTAAAAATGCTCATTCCTTCCAGTTCATTTAGGCCAACTTCAACATTAGGTATATGATATGAATCCGAGCAAACTTTGTGATTTACTCCTATTTTTTAATCTCCACATATACGTATGTCTCCATCTGACTTTCATATTAGTTTTTTTTCTTTTATTCAATTAAATCCACATTTTTATTTTTGTTTTTTAATGAAAAGACTTCCATAGTGGTTTCGTTCTCTTCAACTCTTTCAACGTTTTTCTTTTTTAATTTGCATACTGTTTGAAAATGGTTATTTTTAAAGCAATTTGTACAAGTCTTTCTAAATGCTAGTCATTTTTCCTTTTTAATTTTGTGTTCACGTCCACAAAACCAACATGTTTTAATCTTTTTATATATATAAGTATTGACGAATATTTGTTCACTGGCTTGACATTTATACTGGTTGTACTTTTGTATTAGTTGTTGTTGTTGAATAAAGTCAATGCAGATATTTAAAGACATATTTTCTTTTTGCACTTGTTCGCTTATTTTATATCCGTCTGATACATTGCACATGCCTTCAATTAATTTCACTTGAATTAAGTTCTCTTCAATTGTCTGTACTTCTTGTCCGAATTTTTCAAATTCACAATATATACTCGCATTTTGTAGATGGTGTAGAATGATGAACTTTCAGGTAGGGTGTTATTTGCCATGACAATCGGTGGTTGAAGAGGTTCCTTGTAGTTATTGAAGGAGAATAGCTTTGTCTTTTCGGCATTAAAAGTTACCATCCATTTTTGACCTCATTCCACTACAAACTGGAGGTCATTTTCTAAGGATTCAGCCATTGCCTCGGATACGTGCACATCGGTTTGACCCACATGGCGAGAGTAGAGCGTGGTGTCGTCAGCAAATATTCCTATCTCAGTCTCAATGACATCAGGGAGTTCATTTATGAAAATCAGGAACAGTAGATTCCTGGGGTACACCAGCATTTGTGTCATGTTGCTTAAAAGAACGGCCATCGATGACAACCTGAATCTTTCTTTTTGTTAGGAAGGATTTAATTATATTAAATATTTGTCCAGTAATACCATATGAGTGCAGTTTTAGGAGAAGCCCTTCATGCCAGACCTTGTCAAAGGTCTTGGATATATCGAGCGCTACAGCCCTAGGTTCACCTGCCTTGTCCAGTGTATCGTATATGCGTTCAGAGATGACTGTTAGGATATCTGCAGTAGATCGTGCTTGTCTATATCCGTATTGATGATCAGAAAGAAGTTTAGCATTAACTAGGTGCCGGAATATCGCTAGATTGATTAATGATTCAAAGATTTTAGCAAAGATCGGGAGTAGACTGATTGGGCAGTAGTTTAGAGGATCAGTTCTATCTCCAAGATTCTTGAAGACTGGTACCACAGAGGCAATTTTCCAACTATCAGGGAAACAAGATTCAGTAAGGCATCTGTTGTATAGTTTTGAGAGGACAGGGGCCAGCTCAGCAGAGCATTTTTTTTATTACTATTACTGGTAAAAGATCAGGCCCACAGGCTTTAGAGGTGTCAAGGTTTTTTATGATGTCTCTCACTTGAGACGGGGTGATGACCAGGTTCTCAAGTGTGGCTTCAGTTCACAATGGGAATTTAGGGAGGGGGTGGTTTGCTGAGTCCAAAGTGGAGTTTAAGGCGAAATGCTGGGCAAGTAGTTCAGCCTTATCAGTTGCCGTGCAAACAAAATCGTTGTGATTTGATAGCGCGGGAATTGTCGCTTGTCCATTGTTCATCATACTATTGTAGATTTTCCAGAAATCACGAGTACCTAGGTTCTGTGACTGAATGCGTTTTTTGGTTATCTCTGTATACCTTCTCTTTGCTTCATCTATCACTACTTTGCAATCATTTCTTGCCTCTATAAATTTTTGCCTGTTCGCAGTTGACTTATGGCGGCCGAATTTTCGGAATGCCTTCTGCCTCTCAGCAATAGCAGCTGCACATTCTGAGGTGAACCATTGAGAAGAGTGGGGTTTGCTGAAGAATTTTCGTGTGGGGACATAAGCATCAATGTCTGCTTTGACACATTCGGTTAGCTCATTTGCACACTGATCAGCAGGGAGTGAGAAGGTTTCACCCAATGGGGCATCGCTGATGTGATCTCTGAGGGATTCAAAATCAGCCTGCTCATAGTTTCTCATCGTTTTGAGTTTTTAAGGTGAGCTGAGGAGAAATTAAAAGTAGAGTTCCCAGCTGCATCAGTAACGCTGGAGATCTCAACCAGTCACGGTGGTGTGCATTAAAATCCCCAAATACATGTATTTTGGCATTCGAGTTGAGTGAGAGTGCTCTATCTAAGCTTTCAGAGACAGAGTCAAGCAGTGTACAGTCCTGGGTCGAAGGAGAACGGTATAAGAAATATAAGTAACTAACTCTATGATGTAAGGTCAATCTAAAGCACATGTAGGCTAGGTCATCTGATTCTAACCTATGTTCTCTAGTCAAGGGGAGGGTGTTCCGAACATAAACTCCTAGCCCATTATGTCACCTTGGGGTATTTCTTATTTTAACAGATAATCCCATTTGAAGTTTGAATGGGGAAAAAGGGTTCTGAGTTCATCCAATTTATTCTTAAAATTTTTACACTTTTCTATTTTTAATTTGATTAGGTAATTTGTTAAACAATATTTGTTAACTAAAAATCTAATTGATTTAGTTTTTGAAGTTTTTTTCGTTAGTAAACTTTCCAGTGCCAGATATAGGGAAAACATGATATCTAAAAATCTCAGCAATTATTTTGAAGGTCTCAATTTTCTCTAATAGTTAAACCTAAGTATTCTAACCTATTTTTTATAATTGAGATCTTCTATTCGTTTACGTATTGAATTCTCAACATTAAAAAATAGTACTTCTTTTTCATCCGTTTTTAAACTATATAAAATCATTATTTTTACTAGCAATGATATGCTCCCTCTGATCGCTTATGTTTGCTAGTATATTTGACAAAACGAACATATTCGCCCCCCCCCCTCCCCCCTAAAAAAGGAGAAGGTAATACCTGGGTTGATAGTATCATGACGAACCAAAATATACTATACCACCCCTCCCCTAAAAGATGAGGTAATATCTGGGAGAATGGTCTCATGACAACAGAACAGATACTACACTATTCCCCTCCCTCAAAAAAGGGAGAAGTTAATACCTGGGAGGATGGTATCATGGAAACAGAACAAATACTACACTACCCCCCCCCCCCAACGAGAAGGTAATCTCTGAGAGGATGGTATCATGATCACAGAACATATGCTATACTACTCCTCCCCTCTCCCAAAAGAACAAGCGGGAAGCAATGCCGGGGAGGATGGTTTCATGACAACAGAACAGATACTACGCTGTCACCCACGCCCCCTGAATTGAGCATTAAAAGATAGTACATTAGTCTGAAATCGTATAGCAAACTGAATGGAGCATTAAAAGATAGTAATTATACAATTTCGGCTTCAGACACACAGGTACCAAATCTCCATTAGTAATAGATTTCGTAGGAAAAAAGCTTAGTATTTTACATGTGACAAAAAAAAAAAAAATCTTGCCACGTTTCTAATTTTTAGTACCTGAGTTATCCCCCCTTGATATTTACTTCGGCTGTTCCATCCTTCTTCTTATTACCAGCGTTAAATTAGTATTACACGAGAAAAATATATCGTATTAAGGTTTTGATAATTATATTTTCATTTAGTTATCTTTTTAAAATTATTATTTATTTTATCTAATACATTTATCGATTGAAATAACTATATCGTTAGGAAACAGATGAAGATTCCATTCTGATAAAGTTTGAAACATGTCCCGTATCAGAGTGACGCGGACGTCATTTTTGTAGCGATGCTCGTTGAGAGTGGATATAATATTTCTCGGTAGTTATTCAAAATGTCGGTAAGTATAAGATCGTTCGTTCTCTGTTTTTCACTATATCGTGTACATATGTTCGTAGTGATTGCTAATCTTGTGGATTAAGGCAATTGTAAATGAATACAACAATTGTTACTATCCCTGTTTGTTTGGCGTTGTTGTCATGTTGGTTTGTATTTATTCCAAGTCGGTCTTTTTTCTTTGGTTTTTATGTTGCTAACCAAGATCTCTTATTAATTGCTTCTATTTATATCTACATCTTTTCTAAATAGATGGAGGTGTAAGTTTTGAAGATTTCAAACAGTTTGAATTCGTTTTAGTTTATTTCAGATTTTCTTGATTAAAAATGATAATGTCGAACTGTCAGTGACATTAAGTAACACTTTGCGCATTCATATTGTACTCGTTTATTTCTGTTTCCCCCCCTTTTTTTTATTAACCTAACGTATTTATATTGAAGCGGTTAGCTCCCAAAATGGCTGCCAGATCTTATCGACTAATTATGTCTGATTTCTAAAGCGGTGACAGGGCAAATTAATCCACCGTATTAATTTGTTGTCGTATTTCTTTTTTTCTCAGGAAGCCATTTTGGGAGCTAACCGGTTCAATGTAATCCCTAACTTATTAATTAAAGTTTTAATTTATTCATTTCGTTGTAGTGTAATAGATTAAACTCTAAGGTTACTTTTTGTTTTCTTAAACATGTCTAACACGTTAACAACAGTGACAAATGGGGGAAAAAACATTTTTGAACATTATTTGTAGTATTCGGACTACTATTCTCATCTTGTTTATTATATTCACAACATTTCGGTCGATGTAACCTCCGATCTTTTTCAGGTGCATTTTTTTCGAACCTGCCTACCTGTACGACTGAAGCCTTTATTTAATTCACGCGGGGGTGGGAGTGACGTAACAGGTAATCCCTTTTGTTAACAATCAGTTCTTGTGACAGTCTCTCCTGGATGTTTAACTAGCGATAACTAAGAATAACATAAATTAACACGGTGTTCGAATACTAACAGAATAGTTAACACCCCACTCCTCATATTAAGAATGTGTTTCTAAATAATAACGTTATTATTTAAGAACCCCATTCTTAATATGAGAAGGACAGGGGTTAACTATTTTGTAACTTCACCAATTAACACTTTTAACCGGCCATGGCTGACGGGATGAGAACAATCTACCCCGTGGATTAAATAAAAGCTTTAGTTCAAAATTCCATACAGGTTCTCATGTTCGAAAAGATGTAACTAAAGAAGGTCGGAGGTTACATCGGCCGAAACGTTATGAATATATATAACCAAAATAAGAATACTAGTCCGAATAATCCCAACAATCCACACAAACAATCCTAATAATTAAAAAAAAAACAAACCCTGAACTTGTTTGTGGTTGTATTTAGTATTTAAAAAAAAAATCGTAAACTAAAACGAACGCAAATCATTGACATTTGTATATAAAAAAGAAGTTACGAGACAAGATCACCGACTTTTGGCTTTGGTTTTCATTTAAGTGAACATATTTTTGAATTACCTACTAGACACCACCCTCTAGTGTCTTCGATCTCCCTGTACAAGGGTTTGTCAGGACAACCTGACATGAGGATACTGTACCCTACAAGTAAACCCTGGCCAAATATTCAAAATAACATAGTACTCGAAGCCCCAATAAGATCCCCTCGACACGGCTATACACCAGCTTATACGAGGAATGGTGCACGTTCTCCAAGTAATGTTACCTCAAGTAACAGCACTTTGCTGGATACTCCACCAGACTAGATGAATTCTTGTCCTGGAATCCGGTAAGACCATGAAACCACAAGAAATACATACTATAACATAGTGAACTGGTCAGTTAGGGAAAGGAAAATGAATGTTGTTAACTTCTTTACTAATTCAACGTTTGACAGGTAAAAGAGAACTTTAATGGAATATTCGAATATCTATGCATCTTATATAGAGATCAAGTGTTAGCCCCAGGAAGGAGCCTCTTGATTTTTAAGAACTTCGACTGAAGTAATATATATATATATATATATATATATATATATATATATATATTTGATGAGTGAATATTACATTATTGGTAAATTTGTATATTAACATCCTCCGCCGAATCAACCCACCCCCAAAATGAGATTCTACTTTATAGGGGGCGAATACGCATGAACACCCTGAAAAACTTGACGGATAAAAAAAAACAAAAAAAAAACAATAATTTTAGAATAAGAGTGTGGGATCAGTTTCGTATATAAATTTAACGTAAAATGATGCCTTCATTTTTGGGCAATTTTTGACTTTTTAGGGCAATTAACCAAATTTTGTTTTTACTACTAACCGTTCCTTAAGTACCTCTTAAGCTAATTCTAACCCTGTCGTCTGCCTTTTTACATTTTTTTCTCGACTTTCGAATCGTGAACTGTTTCAGTCATTTTCGGGACTGACTCTGGAATCTCCATCAAAATGGTGAAATCTTCTGGGTGCCCATTCATGATTACAAGTACCATATTTTTTTGTTACGTTATCAATTTTTATGAAAATAAATTGCCCGACTGAAGAGTGGGAGAAAGCAGCTGATTTGTCTTTAACGTAAGCGACATTCACTTACATAAACAAGGAAACCAAACACTTGTTATCCGTCGTTTCATCACAAAAATACAAATAAAATGTTGTTAACAAACATGACTGGTGTTGTTTTGTCTTCAGGTGAAATCCTGACAACAAATTACATCTACTTTGAAGAATACTATTTTGTTTTAGACAATATAAAAAAATGTGTCAATAAGTTGATGCAATCAAGTTGATTGTGTTCAAATAGGAAACTATTCTATGGTGCGTTTTGAAGGTCTCTAGTAAACACGAAAGAAGAGTTTGTGAAACTCACCCATCGGCAATCGTCGGAAAAATGTAAAGCAAGAAAACAAAAAGCACGAAAGAGTTAAAAAAAGAAAGAAAAAAAGGTGCTGTTTCATGTTTTTCTTAGAAGATCATGTGTGTCAGATATTGTGTATGCATGCGTTAACATTCTTATGAGACGACTTAAAATTAAAATCTATTTAAAACATTCATATTTAATTTAATGGTCAAACTATGCCTTAAAAAGGTATTGTAGTCCTGAACTCTATGCTATAAAAATGAGATTCTACTTTTTTAGGCGATTACATGTACACAGACTGAAAAGATTGGCAATGATAATGATGTTGATGATAATGATAATGATGATAATAATAATAATAATAATAATAAAATATTTTAGAATAGGTGATCAGTTTCGCATATAAATTTAATGTAAAATGATCACCCACTTCCGGGACACCTGACGGAAATGATCACTCGTATAACCAAATATTTTTTTGGCACTTCTGCATTTTAGGGACACAACGAATTTATTTGTTATCATTTCAGAAGAGCAACATTAGCGTCAGTGGCAGACAGTCCTCTTTTTTTTTTACTTAACCGCAAGGAATCTTGTATAATTTTAATATATTTAATTTATTACAAACTAGCAGACCCCGTTACTCGATGCTGCCCGAGAATAATATAAAAGAATGAATTGAACAGCCGGCAGAACGCAAATAGATCACATCTGGAACAAAAATAGAAATTGCCCCAGTTTCCTAAAGATGTCTACTACAAATGTGTGTTCGAGTTTTAATTTCTGCGGTTTGTATCACCCTAACCATAAACTGAGCATAACCTATAGTTTAGTTCGGCCAAAGTCGGTTATCTCACGATGCCGGTTCAAATTCTGTAGAAGCACTAGTTGTTTTGTTTTGATACATGTTTTTTTTCTGGTTCAAAAAATGTAGAAACCCTTTTTTTCTTGAGTTTTGTTTGATAAGCACCCATTTTGAGTCACTTCACTTTGAAGAAAACGTAAATGAAAATGTATTGCTGCCTAATCTGAAGGAAATTAAAAGAAAAAGTTATTGTGCTGTACGCTTCATCTATTTTTTCCATCTAGACTGATGCAATTTTCATTTGTGTTTAAATTCAGTGACCGTATTTATTGAGCTGGATTCTCCCCACATTAGTAACAGACCTTGTGTCTAACTCTCCTCATTCGTACACAGTGGTAAGGAAGGATTAAAAATAGGAATATGTCTTTACGGAGCTCTTCTCTTAAAAAAGGTAAAATTACTGGGAAAACATTGAAACAGTAATATTTAATTATATGCTACGATCGATCATGTTTATAAAATGAAAAAAAAATATTTACTGTTGAATGGGTAATAAATCGTTCATCAAAGTATTATTTTGGTGTAAATCATTTATGTACAGTTTCAGCGTCTTAAATGTGAAAAGAAATTGTGTGTTTTGGCGATGGATTTGATTCGAAAGCACTTAATATGTATTATGTTGTGAAGTGTGTATTGAATGTTATTAATAAAACAATTTATTTATTGGAGAAAGTTTTTAAGGGATGTCTGTAAATTACTCACTTCGGGCGATGCACGGCACGGTCAGAATAAAATGTGTCTCATGCCTATGTAAGCTGAGTGCTGATTGGCTGTTTTACAAATTCTTAAGCGGTGAAGGTGGATAGCTTTTCCTCATGAAATAATCGCAAAACAGTGTTTGAGGAGTGTAAGAGTTAATAATTCATAGAGAGTAATTATCGTGCTACCCTCTCTTTGGAGCATGCAGGTAGGAGAGTTAGTCGTATGGGATAAATAATATAAATTAATGTTATGTTAAAAATGTGTGCAAGTTGCTGGAAACATGGTCGAGATAAGGGTGTATAGGTAGTGTTGATTTTCGATGTGTTTGATGCATTTTTTTCTTGCCTACTCTAACTGATTTGGAAGGGAAAAAACCAAATCTATTATATATATATATATATATATATATATATGATTGTTACTATATTCTAAATAAAAACTATGTTTTTTTTAATTTTTAAATTCAAATTTTAAAAGAAACTGTTGATTTTCGCATTTTAATTTCTTAAAAACTGTTTGTGTTACCCCCAAAAACAAATTGAAAAAACAACATGACTGTTTTAATTTAATTTTGAAAAAAATAAATCACACTTCAATAAATGTTCGGTAAAATAGTCGTTTCCCAATGGCAGATAATAAATCATCTGCAGTTTTCTGGGGTTTTTTCCAACCTCACGAATGAGTAAGTAAACCCAAATTAATTCTTTTGGACTAATTTCCCAACTGTATTTAAATTTTAAATTAGTCCAAAACAATTTATTTGGGTTTACTTACTCATTCGTGAGGTCGGAAAACTGCTGACGATTTATTGTCCGATATTTTGGTTGGGGAACGACTATTTTACCAATGTTCTATTAATTAATTTGAATTTTTTAATTTGCGTCTTTTTAAAGGGAGATAAATTTTGTGTTTGTTTGTTGGAGGAGGGAGGGGTAACACATTTTTGGCATTTATTTTATACTGAAAAAAAAAAATGAGCATCTAATAAAAAAAACAATAATTACTTTTCATTACTTTAAAAAGTTGCCAAAACATTATTTTACCAAACGAAACTTTGAAAATCCCTAAGTAATTGGTTTGTTCATTCATTGTATAAGTGCATGCAGGTCGAGGCTGAGGTTCCTCTTTTTTAGACCCTATGCGCATGACTTAGAAATGACTGATTGAAAACTAGCACATGATTACCCATTGATGATCCAGGAATGACTGTATGGAAAAAAAAAAAAAAAAAAAGTCATGACCCACAGAAGTTAGCACCGAAAGGGGTGGAATGGAGTGATCCCACTAATGGATGGATGTGATTTGGGTCTGGATGGGCAGTAATTCTGGTGGAGCGACGGGGTAGGGGTAGAGGCATGAACAATATCCATTTACATAAAAACAGTAATAATTTTTTTGTAACATGTTTTAATGTATATTTTCAACAGAACTCCCTCTCCATACACACCCATCCACAATTTATCTCTAAGAAACAAAAAAAAAATGGCCCAGGTTGAAAAAAAAAATGAGTTATATATCCTTAAAAACGTTATTCAGAAGTGGGTGATCATTTTATGTTAAATATATACGTGAAACTGATCCCCCCCCTCTAAAATGTAAAATATTTTTTTATTTTAGTTTTAGTCATTCATAAAACGTCTAACCTCAGGCACGAGACAAGAAGACGAAAAATGAAAATAATAATAATTTTTACGGCAGTTTTTTGGGCTGTTTACATGTAATCGTCTAAAAAAAAGAAGTAGAATTTTAATTTTCTTCTTGAGTGAACAGACACAGTGCAAAGCTACAATAATACCAACATTAAATTTAAATGTAAAAAAAAAATGTCTTCACAACTTTAATTACTAACTTCCTTAACTAATCTAGTTCATTCTCACCTTCAGCGTGTTATCTCTTTGTAAAGGCGGTCACTGAGTTTCGACTATGAGTATAAGATGTATTTCGTTCTTAAAATAAAGGGGGGGGAGTAATTTAAATGACATAAAAATGTTTATTCTATTTAAAAAAAAAATTTTCAATGAAATAAATACTTTATATTAACAAATAAATAATAAATACTAAAAATTTCATTAAGATTGAATAATTTTCTGATTTTTGGTGGATTTTTTTTTCAATCAGATGTATTCATATTTTGATTAAAAAATCACTTTCATTGCCCATTCCTATGCTAATCTAGTAAGAACCTATTTTTAATTATTGCTGTAGTAAAATAACTTCAATTGTGCTGTTAACTAAATAACAAATAGCATAGAAATCTTTTGAAATAGATGAATTGCACATAAGTGTAACCACTTCTTTGCAGTATTTTGAATGTCTTTCTGGGTTATAAATAGTTCAATACTGTTGTTTCTATGATGGATTTACATTTCATGTCACATCTGTTAAAGTAATTTGGCTTTCAATATAGAAATAATTGTATTAACCTCCAGTGTATAGTTGAATGGGAACATAAATGGATGGTAACATTTAATGCTACTAAGACAAATCCCATTTCTTTTAACAATTATAAGAAACCTTTTCAACCATCGATTGCCATGGCTAATAACACCCTACCTGAGAGTCCTTTATTTAAACTCCTCGGCCTAACATTCACAGGTAACATGAGTTGGAACAAATACATAGAAGATACTGCCACGGCTGCTGCAAAGAAAGTGGGTTCCCTCTACCATGCTAGAAAACTTGTCACGCCGGCCAGTATCCTATATTTCTACAAGGCCACCATCCGCCCATGCATAGAGTATTGTTGTCACATCTGGGCTGGTGCACCATCAACTAGTCTCTTCCTCTTAGACAGGGTTAAAAAAAGAGTCTGTAATCTAATAGGTTCCACACTATCTACCAAGCTCCAGCCTCTGTCCCATCGCCGCAATGTTGCGTCCCTGTGCTTGTTTTACAAGTACTTCAATGGAATGTACTCTGACGAACTTTCTGCTCTGGTGCCCCTCGACATAAATGCACCCGACAATCAGCTAAATCTTATCCACTCAATGTGGAGGTCCCTAGATGCCAGAGGACTTTCTACTCTAATAGCTTCTTTCCTCAAACTGCTCGCCTTTGGAATTCCCTTCCTGCTTCCTGTTTCCCTGATTGTACCGGCATGCAGAAATTTAAATGTAATGTAAACAAACATAACACTGCTCAACTCCTCACTTAAGATGCCCCCTATAAATTTGGCCTCTAATCCACAGTAGCCCCTTTTATGTCTCAGTGACAATGTGCCTTGTTTGGAGTGAATTAAAGTTTAAAAAGAAAAAAAAAGTCTTTTACTTTTCACATTACTCAGTAATGATGCTAAAAATGGATGATTTCAATACATTTTAATTGTAGGACAACCAGAAGCAAACCCACTTGATAAGCAATCCATGTTAAAATCAATGTTCCTTCAGTACCTACGGAATGATGTTTTCTTTTAGTTATACACTGTCGACCAAGGGAATAGTCTATCAGGCATGTATACACTGTGTGATGATGCCTGGAAGTGAAACCTGGCCAGTGAGAGTTGAGGACATGCAATGCATGGAGAGAAGTGATATGATATGATGGATGTGCAATGTGAGTTAAAGACAGGCTTAGATCTGATGACCTCAGAGGAAAATAAAATCTGGACAGTATAGGGAGATGTGTGCAGAACAGGACACTTCGATGATATGACCACGTTGAAAAATGGATGAGAGTTTTTGGGTTATTAGATGTAGAACAGTTGAGGTAGAAAGATTAGTTTGCAGAGGAAAGCATGGGAGAAAGTGATAAGAATGGACTTGAGAGAAAAGGGTATAAATAAAGACCTGACCAGAGGTAGGTTAGTTTGGAAGTTAATTACTTAAATCCGTCCAACACATGACAGCATGTAAAGCATGTTAAAGTGAATATGATGAGGATAATTATGAGATTTTGAGTATTTTCATAATTTTGCACATTAACATACCACACAATAAGTCCCAGACCTGACATATAAATGGCGCTATTAATAAAAAAAAAAATCTGTATGATTTAATAAAATACTAACCTTCAAATGGCACGTGTCAGAATTTGAGCCCAATCGGATTATTAGTTTACAAATTACAGTTATTTAAGTGAAGCTGCTGTTGCAAATCTTTAAAACAATGGAAAAATCTGAATTTTGTGTGTTGATAAAGCAATGCTTTCTGATGGAAAAAATATTGTTCAAGCAAAATGGTGTGATAAGCGTTATTCGAACACGGCTCCATTGGAAAAAAAAAATGGTTAAAAGGTTGTGTGCTGACTTCAAACGCAGTGTACACACACAAATGATGCTGAACGCTTAAGTCACTCAAATTCGGCATCAAAAAGTCACAAACTCGTTTTGACCAATTGTACATCGAACTTTTGTGAGCTAGCAGAGGAGTTGAATATATTAGAAGGCAGTTTATTCACCATTTGGCATGAACATTTGTCAATGAAAAATCTGTGTTCAAAGTGGGTGCCGTGTTTACTCATAGTCGAAAAAACCCGAAACATTGACGATTCTAACCGTTGTTTGTAACTGTTTCAATGCAGCAAAAAGGAGTTTTTTGCATCAATATGTGACAATGGATGAAACATGGATCAAACACTTCAGGGTAAAATCGGCAGTCAGCTGAGTGGACAGCAACAGGAGATACCCGTCCAAAGTGACCAAAGATGCAAACATCAGCAGGCAAGGTTTGGGTCTCCGTATTTAGGGATGCGCAGGGTATTTTGTTCATTGATTACCTTGACAAAGGAAGAATCATCAATAGCAAATAAACAATACATTTTAAAATACATCGAAATTGTCCAAAATAATGAGTTCATTTCTTTTAGTAGGGGTGGGACGTAATGGGTGAAAATTTCAGATTCATGCGAGTAGTATTTTTTTGTGTTCATTTATACATAAATAACACTAAATCAAACATTTTGAAAATTTTGCAAAATTCAGAAGGTGCAGGCCAAAAATAGCCGTTAGGGCTCCACGGGACTCAAAATCCATCATTTTTCGGTGAAAAAGTGGTTTCATGCAACATTGCAGGTCTTAAAACATCCTCAAAAGCTATGAATAGATGGTTAAATCTGATATAGTACTGTAATTTAGGACCATTTTCAGGCTGTGAAAGGGTTTTCATGAATGTAAAATAGCCAAAAACTAGTGAAAAATAGCCCAAATTAGCCAAAATCCTCTGTTAAGCTACCTAATTGGTTCCCAAGCCTCTACAATGGTTATGAATGGCTGTAGATAGTTGAAACTGACAAGACACTAAAGTTTAACACTAGTTTTGGGGTTTTAGGAGCCCCCAAGGTAGAAATGGGGGTCAAATTTCAGCCAAAATGGTTAAAAATGCACCACAAACTACGTATCCAAATGAAACCGCTGGAATCATATAAACCGAATAGTGGATAATGCAGTCAATTTAATAAAACATCCTTAATGGCTATGAAATGTCATGAAATAGTCAATTGAAGTTGTGGAAATCCATGGGAAACTGCACAGGAGATCAGCCAATTACTTGTCCATCGACTGAAATATACCTTCAATGATTTCCCAATTCTCGACTTCGAACTTGGTTTGGCGTGTACTCATGTCCCAAGCACCGAGCACATTGCATGGAATGATCTGGATTATATTCGTGTACTGTTCATCATCTATCTGGGGGTATCTCCATGAACGCCTTGCAGAATCACGGTTGAAACATTCCAGATACTTCACCATGTAGTTGTTCTCGTCAATCTTTTTTCTAGTTATTCCGATGTACCAATTTCTTCCAAGTGGAGTGTCCCAAACTGCAACACAAGGTTCATTCAGAGGAATATCATCAGACTCTTCTAGAATTTCAACATCTTCCTCAGTATCAACGCTCACATTATTATCATTATCTATCGTGCAAGAAAGCAAAATGGAGTTTTCATCTGGAAATAAAACTTCTTCGTCTGCATCTTCATCATGGTCACCAGAAAGAAGAATTCCCATATTTATTTTCATCTCTCTGTCACTCATTCCATTTACCCTGTACAGCTCTGGGTTCTCCTAGAAATCATGCTTGCAAATCAGTTTACGAAACAATAGTTCATTCCTCAGCATCATTTTTTTCGTTTTCTCATTTTGCTTTTTTTTCAGTGCTCTCTCAACCTCTTCTACTGAGGCAAAGGGACCACTAGAAGTTTGAATCACCAATGATGGCCACTCACCATTTAGTCTTTTGTCGGGTTGTGGTGTCATAGTGGAAGGTTACCACATCAGATGGAGTAGTATCAAGAAGTGCTAAGGCAGCATTCCTTTCTTCCTGGATTGCCATCAAGTGCTTCATCTTCCGAATCGTCTTTGCTGATGGGAGAACATACTTATATTGTATATATTCTTCCTCAGTGTGAGGTCGTTTATTCTTTGGTGGTTCTACTTCATCTTTTTCAACATCAGCTTTCAGAGCGTAGTTCAACTCCAGATGTTTCTCAGTCGCAACCTTATACGCCATCCGTACTACTTCTGGAGAAATGTTTGCGGCTGATGAGGAAGCAGCCAGTGCAATCTTGATGGAGTCAGTAAATGTTTTGCTTCCTTCACGGAGATTGAAAGTCATATCTGTCTGAACTCCAACTTCATTACAGCTGACTGTGGTACGTACTCTCCCTGACCGCTGCACAGCATAATTGATATTAGTATCACTATCGTCGAGAGTACTGTTCATTATTGTAACCCTTTCTTCTTCCTCTGTAACTGAAATAGCCATCTCTTGCTCCTCCCTTTCCTCCGTCTCAACAACCATTGATTCATGTTCTTCATCGATATGCATGTTGTCAATTATGACCTCCCGGTTGAGTGCAACTTGATCAAAGAAAAACTGTTTCTCATTTGCATCAAACGTCTCCACGTCAACACCCTTTCCCAGAATATTGAAAAGAATGTGATTTTTTGTCTTCCATTGAATCAAGTTTTACCTCTTCGATTCATGGCCCTTCTGAACTTTGCTATTGTACTCTCTCAAGTATCGATCAAGTTTATCTTTCACTCTTTTTATTGTTGTTAGTTTAATGTCTCTTCCAAATGCTCTTTGCCAGTGAGCCAGCAGACACAGACAAAATTGATGGAGGTGCTCTTTCTGTTTTGTAGATCCATAAGTTGGAGCATGATGAACTATGGCCAAAATGCACTCATGTACAGTTGGGAGGTTTTCAAGCAAAGTGAAATCCCAATCATCGTACTGGTACTTTGTTCCACTCATCCTATCTTCTCAACTAAACTGAACTGAACTAAAAAACAAAAGAAAATAATTGTTATTAAACTGCTTGAATATAATACAATGCAATGGTTTCGACACTACAATGGTTTCAACTATCTACACCCATTCATAACCATTGTAGAGGCTTGACAACCAATTAGGTTGCTTAACGGAGGATTTTGGCTAATTTAGGCTATTTTTCACTAGTTTTTGGCTATTTTACATTCATGAAAACCCTTTCACAGCCTGAAAATGGTCCTAAATTTAAGTACTATATCAGATTTAACCATCTATATCCATTTATAGCTTTTGAGGATGTTTTAAGACCTGCAATGTCGCATGAAACCACTTTTTCACCGAAAAATGATGGATTTTGAGTCCCGTGGAGCCCTAATGGCTATTTTTGGCCTGCACCTTCTGAATTTTGCAAAATTTTCAAAATGTTTGATTTAGTGTTATTTATGTATAAATGAACACAAAAAAATACTACTCGCATGAATCTGAAATTTTCACCCATTACGTCTCACCCCTACTTTTAGTATAATTTAGTCTATTATAAGAAGCTTAGGGACATACTTTTTCCATTTCGATTGTATTTTAAAAATAGGCTGTTGTTAATTTTAATGGTTTTATTAATTGCGGATTTTAATTCTGTAATTCACAGCCATAATTATTAGTCATCAAAAAATAGCAATATTATGTCATTTTAAATGATACACGATTTCAACTTAATGTTACACTGATATAACCAACCAATTTAGTTAGATTGATGGGATAAGACCCCACCCCCCCTCATCCCACTGGATTGGATCAGGGTCTTGTCCCTTAAGAAGAATCTGGCCTGCACATCACATGCTATTCTGTAAAAGAAACAACATTCTACGATTCTGTTTTGTTTTAATTTAATTAATTTTCTTTTTACTTTTCTAAGAAACTGTAGCAACAAACCAAATGGAGTTGGGCTGGGGACGATTGGTAATTAGAAAAAATAGTGTTGATGTGGATAGTAGAAGAGAGGATAAGAAAATTAAAGCCATCCAATAAGTTTACCAAAATAATACAGAAACAAAGTTATAACAAGAATAAAGATGTGTCCAGTTTCGAAAGTTGAATGAAAATTCTGATAAAAAAAAAATAAAAAAATCTATGAATGGAAATGACTTAAGGTTTTTCTAGCTAAGCTTGCTTTTAAGACTCATATTACACATCCATCGTATCATTCTCATATCACTTCTCTTCATGCAACGCATGTCTTCAACCCTCACTGGCCAGGTTTCACTTCCACACATCATCACACTGCGTACACATGCCTAATAGACTACTACACCCTTGGTCAATAGTGGTAACGCTCTGCTGGTTAGTAATGGCAGAAGTTCCCTGAACTTACTTTTAACTCTTCCAATCACACTAGCACCTGCTCCAAACTGTGCTCCAATGGTATCACCAAGGTAACAAAACTTCTGAACAACCCCAATAGCTTCGCCATCCTAATATAAACATTGAACATATCTCGTAAAACGATAGTTCTCCTTCTTTGCTCTGTTTTCTTGACTTGAATAATTTCTTAAATTAATATTTAATATTTATTCTTTTACTTCAATAAATTCATTTGTATTAGTAAAATTTTACTTCAATTATTTCTCAATTTTTATTAGCAAAATAATTTTAATCACAAATACGGTTTAACTTTGATAATTTATTGTCTCTCTCTTTTTTTCCAGTTGCTTCATTCTCTCACTTTTTCTCTTGTTTCTTCACTCTAGATAGAAAGGAACTACAAATGTTTTTTTTGTACAGCTATTTTATTTATTTTGCGTAATAATATTATTATACAGTGATATCATATGACTTATTTCCGTGGTATCAAAAGTAATAATATCGAATATTTTTTTTTGTTTGTATTGCCGTTACAATTCATATATTGTAACACCTGTACTCTAACGGTATTCACCCGGGTGGGGTTAAGCCTGTTCCAAATGAATTCACCTTGTCTTAAGTCAAAGTGGTTTACTGAGTCCTCAGCATATTTCAGCCATTCCTGGTTCCAATGATAAATACCAAAAAAACTGGGCTTCATCGTTTTAATCCATGTCTTCAGTTGGCCGTAACAGCCCTACTAGTTATACAAACTCAAATAGATACATTGACAATGTACTCTAGTATGTTGAAATACATATACATTTAAATATGTAAAAAAGGATTACATAAATGTATGCTAGTTGCTAAACCACTGCAAGAGGCACAACTGCATTGCTTTGATGAACACTCCTGTCATATTTGAGGCTTTCAAACTGAAGTGCATTCTTTAACACATACGCTGCATGTAGTAATACCATAATCAATAGTTTCTATGCATTTGTGACTTTTCTGGTAACTTCTAAATCTAGCATTACCGAGAAAAACAGTCATTACAGATCAGCATTCACAGCAGATTTTGAAAGAATGACATTAAATTTCTTGTGTGCATCTCTTGAGTTTCTCATAATAGACACGCATCCTTTTGGATGTTGCCTTACTATCCTGCACTCTCTTCCTCCCAACTGATAACCATAATTTACTCTCTCCGATGTGTTCGTGATGCAATCTTTTTATTTCATTTTGATCTTCTTTTGCATGTCTTCCTTTATTTAACTCTCCCATAAAAACTGTTTATGCATCATTCAGCAAGACCGTTGTTAGCTACTCTCCATCCATCTATTTAAAACTATATACGGCTTTCAGTGGAAGGCGGAATGCCCAACACTGGGCAAATACCACACAAAAGAAAGTGGTATTACCGGTTTAAAGAAAAAAAAACCAAAAAAACAAAAACAAAAAAAGAATCAGCTATGATGCAACCATACTTGGAATTTGCATCATCAGTATCTTGCTCAGAACATTGACTGCCTGGAAACCATTCAGAGACATGTAACAAAGTGAATATCCTATATCAGACACCTGCCATACTCTGAATGCCTTGATTATCTGGGTTTGGATTCATTGAAGCTCCAATGTTTAACAACTGACTTAGTTAATAATTTTGTGGATGTTTACCATCTCGCCAACAACAGCAACCCTAAGCACCATTTTGATCTCCATTTTTCTAAGACATGGGGACATGCATTTCACTCTTGAGACAGAAGGATGCCATAAAACTGGCCGAATAAACGGTGCTTGTATAATAAAAAGCTGAAAAAAGTTTTTTTTTGTCTTTTAGTGTTGGAGAGGTAAATAAGGGGCAGGTAACTTTTCACAACAACTCTAGCTTTCGAACAATATTTTTCTAACCCTAAATCCTAACCCTAACCCTTTTATGTCTAATCGACGTTCTCCTTGCACAGTAGTCACATGTGCAACGCCAATTAAAGCCATCAGTTTTGATTACTGGAAAATCTTGCTTAAAATTTGTGGTAAGAGTTACCTGCCCCTTATTTACCTCTCCAACTCTAAAAGACAAAAACTTTTTTCGGCTTTTTATTATACAAGCACCGAATAAGCTTCTTGTATATATAAGTAGGTATCACAAATCGGCCGTTTTAGTGTGCAAAAAAGGATAAATATAGTGAATTTGCCTTCAATTTCAACTTGTGATAACTCATCTATTTTTGCAGTTATTTTGATAAAATAGGGATGTAAATAAATTTTATTCTGTTCTCTTCATAAATGTACAATTATTTCTCTTGTGTCATTAATAGTTTTTTTTTCCATACTATTTCAAGGTAGGTTACTATTTTCACTGACAGGCGATTTATTTTTTTTAATGTTGATGTTTTTTAACTTAATGCACACAATATTGTATTTCGCTATACATATAAAAACAGTCCCATCTTAAAGAAAAAGAGCCATGCGTTAATATGCTGTGCTTAATATAGTTTTAAGTTGTTTTTCACTCACAAAAAGTCCAAGTTGAAAACTTTAGTAAATTAAATTTTTGCCCTACTATCAAATTGTGTTTCTGTCTATTTTTACTTGGTCTAATTCTGATTTTTTTTTATTGATTTACTATTAAAAGAAAAATCTAGCTTGATCTTTTAATGTGTTATGAATCATTAAGAAGATTCAATGTGTTAGCTGTCGAAATTAATCTTATATTTGCGCTTTTATGTCAATTTTTTTACATTTTTTCAAGAGGTAATGGGATTTTGTCCAATGTTTACGCTGGCTTGATCGAATAATTATTGCTTCTATCATGATTAATTTTCATGCACCACAAGATTACATTACATTTGTAAGGATTTTTCACGTGTCCCAAACCTGCATTTTTTGTTATACATTGTGAAAATTATCTTCTGGACCAATAGCACATAAGACGGCACATTTTCTAATTTCCAACAAACTTTGAATGGTCATTATTTGGTGGCAAATTCTTCTACCAAAATAAATTTGATATTATTTATTTTGCAAAGATCTATGTGCTCACATTAAAAGTTTTTAAATATAAAATTGTTTGGGATTCTTAATATAAGTATAAATATACTTTTACAATAAATTGGTAATCTGATAAAATAGACAGATTTAGTACATTTATGGAATACATTTTATATGTAATCATACTCTACATTTTAGACATATGTAAACATTATATAGTTTTTAGTAAGTGATCTTTGTTTTTGATTTAATTTTGCTAATTCTTTAGTAATTTGTTATTTTGTTTAGTCAACATGTAATTTTTTGTTTTTTTATTTACTATTTTAGGAAGCCGAGGTCAATTCCTCTGGACCAGAATCTGGCAGAAGTCCAGTTTCAAAGGTAATTATTTTCTAGTTTTTAATAAATAGAAGTTTACTTTACTCATTAATAATTGAATAGTCTTTTTGATTTTATAGAGGCAAGTCCTTTGTACATATATCAAAATCTTTATAATTGGTTGTTGTCATCTTAAAGAATGCTTTCTTATAATTTTGATAGTAAAATGTGACTAAGGTGGTATCCCTAAAAGATGAACTTCCACAATGTGAATTCAGATCTTATCTAAAGTCACTGTATTTTTTTTTCTCAAAATTTCACAATATATACTCTGGCAGTTAAAGTCCATATCAACCCAAAGTTTTGTGATATATATTTGTCACAACATAATCGGATGAAGTATGATGAGGGTGAATCAATAAGTTCTCATCTAGTGATTAACAGAATTTTGTTGACATTCTAAACATGATACTGGTTGTTTATTCACTTCAAACTTTAATTACAGGACTGCCCTCTAAAAGATGTGCCCGTATGACTCATATTTTTTCTCACTGTTAGACCTTGCTTCTATATATTCTATATATATTATATATCGTTGTAGATATTACTGATTAGTGTGAATATTGCTATCAGTTATGCATTAGATACTTAGCACATAAATATGATTGATAATAATTATTTTGGATATAAGTAATACTTTGGTTGTATACATATATGCCAGTATTGTAGGAACTGGAAAAATATTAGGGGGCCTATTTTTTTAAATTAGCAGACATTTAGAATAGGTTTAAAACAATAAGATTTAAATCAATTTGGCCATTTTTATAAAATAATTTTGGAATAAAAATTAAATAATTTTCTCTTTCATAAAGATCTTTTTTGGACTGAAATTTGTTACAAATCAAGGGAATTTAAATCTGTGTAGACAGTAATCAATTTAACAGATGTATTTAAAAAAATGCTTTTTTTAATTTGAACAGAAATTTCTTAATTTTGGAATTTTTGAGATGAGGATTTGGATTATTCAAACTACTATTCTCATCTTTATTATATTCAACAATTTTCGTCCTGTGTAACCACCTACCTTCTTTAAATACATCTTTTTGAGCTTGAGAACTTAATAGTTGAACTTGGGAATATTTATGTCGAATTCTGAAACCTATACGGAATTTCAAACTGAACCCTTTATTTAATCCATGGGGGTAGATTGTTTTCATTTCGTCGGCAATGACTGGGTAGTGTTAAATTCTATGTTATTCTTAGTTATTATCGCCTGTAGAAAGGATTGAACCTTCAACCTCCAGAAGACTGTTACTCTCTCTCTCTTTCTCTTTCTCTCTCTTTCTCTTTCTCTCTCTTTCTCTCTCGCTTTCTCTCTCTTTCTCTCTCGCTTTCTCTCTCTCTCTCTCTCTTTCTCTCTCTCTTTCTCTCTCTCTCTCTTTCTCTCTCTCTCTCTTTCTCTCTCTCTCTCTTTCTCTCTCTCTCTTTCTCTCTCTCTCTTTTTTTCTCTCTCTCTCTTTTTTTCTCTCTCTCTTTTTCTCTCTCTCTCTCTTTTTCTCTCTCTCTCTTTTTCTCTCTCTCTCTTTTTCTCTCTCTTTTTTTCTCTCTCTCTCTTTCTCTCTCTCTCTCTCTCTCTTTCTATCTCTCTCTATCTCTCTTTCTATCTCTCTCTTTCTATCTCTCTTTCTATCTCTCTCTTTCTATCTCTCTCTTTCTATCTCTCTCTTTCTATATCTCTCTCTTTCTATATCTCTCTCTTTCTATATCTCTCTCTTTCTATATCTCTCTCTTTCTATATCTCTCTCTTTCTATATCTCTCTCTTTCTATATCTCTCTCTCTTTCTATCTCTCTCTTTCTATCTCTCTCTTTCTCTCTCTCTCTTCTCTCTCTCTATCTCTCTCTATCTCTCTCTCTCTTTCTATCTCTCTCTCTTTTTCTCTCTCTCTCTCTTTTTCTCTCTCTCTCTCTTTTTCTCTCTCTCTCTCTTTTTCTCTCTCTCATATATATATAACAACATTTATAAATAAATATTAAATTCATTCTCTATTTGCTCTTATCAGTGTAGGAAAGTAATAATTAGAGTGCGAACCCAGTTTACAAAATCAGCCTAAACTCTGCAAGCTATCACTCTATCCCCACGGTCACCGGAAACTACCACGTTATTAAGAGGAAATGAAGTTCTTTTTATGCCTTAAGATAACTGATTGTAGACAATTGAGAGGGTTCAACGAACGTTTCTGAAACCTTGCTTTAAAGCTAAGTGACAATTTATTTTTAATCTCCCCAGACTGTGCTCAACTTTAATTTCTTAAAGGGGCTTTATAGCAATATTTATAAATAAATATTAAATTATTATTATTATATATATATATTTGTCTTACTTCTCAACGCCGATATATTTTCATTTCTTGCATTGTGATAGCCTTCTAATTCTCCTCTCTTTCTATATATATATATATGTATATATTTATATAGATATTAGTGTTGAGACAATTAATCTGAATTGAGAATAAAAAAAACGGAACTTTTTGAGGTATCAGAATCAGAGAAATTTGAGCCTCATTTCAGATTCCAAAAACGATTCTTTTAATTTTCTAAAAACTTAATTTTCCATTGCTGGTACTACTGATAAATAATTATTGTTTTAAAACTACTTGTGTAAAAAAAAACCCCAAAAAATGAAACTTTGCATAAATTCGCTAGGTAACCTTTAAAATGAATGCAGTTGATTTACAAGGTTCCGAAAAATATTTTAAAATTAAATAAAAAATTTTTTGTCAAAAAAATACTGACAAGCATCATTTGATAATTAAATTAAAAGTAATAATATAAAAAATGTTTTTCAATTTTTTTTTATATGGTGGACTTTTATCCGGTTCTGCAGTATTGGCAAATGACCTTACAAGAGGTGGCCAAAGCATGTGAAAGAAAAAAACCTTTGAACTTTGAACATGAAAGGCTTGGTGTGGAGTTGAATTAGGTATAAAGGAATTAGTGAATTTAAAGATTTTCATGGTTCTGTGCTAGAATACACTTTGGCGGCAGTTCCTTGATTTCGATTTTTATGTCTGTGTGGTTTGAAAACAAAATTTCTAAAGTTATAAAAAGTGGATTGAGTGGAGAGAGGAGGCAATAAAATCAAAGACTAATAATAAAAGGATTCTTATTTATTAATCAAGGGAGGCGCGAGAGTGCACTATCCCTTAATAGATTTCACGAATGGCCTATGCTGGAAATCTCATTTCTTTGATCAATCATAACTCAAAAACCAATAAACCAAATTAGTTAAAACTTTGCACAAAATTTTTATTTGATAGGTTTTATAAGTGTGTAGAATTTCAGCATCATTAGTCAAGGCAACCCAGAGATCCAGAAAGTTCAATCATGAAATCATGTTATCTGTGTGTACGTACGTATGTGCCACTCTGTATCTCATCAACTATTTGATGGATTCAGCTGATTTTGGCAGAGATAGAGGTTCTAGGGTCTAGTTGATGGTATTTTAATTTCAGTTTACCATATACCTTGATTAGTCAAACTACCAACTATATCAGTTATGAGAAGGCATTGTATTGAAGCATAGCCTTTACAAAAGTAGTGACATTCCATGAAAAATGCCAGTATACTGAAGTCATATGCCCTTAATAGGGTTAAGATGAAAATTCATATACACTAAATGCAAGGAAATTCCCAAATTTTTACACTTTTATTGTCATTAAGGGTATGACTACATATCAACCAAACCATTTCATTATCACATCACTACAGTATAAATCTATGCATGAGTGGATGAAGTGTGTGAGGTGCGCTGAAGAAAAATTCCTACCAGTAAAATACATAGCCCTGTTGTGCTCGCATACCCTTAATGACAATAAAAGTGTAAAAATTTGGGAATTTCCTTGCTTTTATACATTTAGTGTATATGAATTTTCATCTTAACCCTATTAAGGGCATATGATTTCAGTATACTGGCATTTTTCATGGAATGTCACTACTTTTGTAAAGTCTATGCCTCAATACAATGTCTTCTCATAGCTGATATAGTTGGTAGTTTGACTAATCAATGTTTCTTCCAATATTCACAGGTAAATATTTTTTTTAAAATTATGATGAGTGTATATTTACTCATGATACAATTCAAACTAGAACAAATTTTTTCAAACTTTACCATGTATTCATTGCAAACAATAAATGGTGATTCAATCATTTTACAGTCAGTGTGTTTGAAAATTGGCAAGGACACAATGCAAAAATATTTAATTTGAATGAAATAAATAAATCAATCAAACATTTTTGGAGCAGAGAGAAATATAATAAAGTTATTCACAATAGTAAACAATAAAATATTCAGTGTACAAAGGAAAAAAAAAATACAACCTCTATCTGTGCCATAACACAGCTGAATTAATCAAATAGCTGATGAGATATAGAAGAAAGTGTATGTGGACTAGTCATTTTTTAAGGTTTGTTGAAAATTTCTGAGAAACTACGGTATATTGGTAAACTGAAATTAGAAAGCCATCAACTAGAGCCCAGAGCCTCTATCTCTGCCAAAAATCAGCTGAATCCATCAAAAAGTTGAGATACAGAATAAACTGTATGTAGCCTAGTAATTTTGTTAGGTTTTTTTTTTAATTTTCTGGAAAACTAAGGTATATGGTAAACTGAAATTAAAATGCCATCAACTAGACACTAGAACCTCTATCTTTGCCAAAAATCAGCTGAATCCATCAAATGGTCGATAAGATATAGAATAAAGTGTATGAATACTGGTCATTTTTAAGTTTTTTGGTATTTTCTGGAAAACTATGGTATATGGTAAACTGAAATTAAAATACCATCAACTAGACCCTAGAACCTCTATCTCTGCCAAAAATCAGCTGAATCTATCAAATAGTTGATGAGATACAGGGTGGCACATACGTACGTACGTACACACAGATAACATGATTTCATGATTGAACTTTCTGGATCTCTGGGTTGCCTTGACTAATGATGCTAAAATTCTACACACGTATAGAACCTATCAAATAAAAATTTTGTGCAAAATTTTAACTAATTTGGTTTATTGGTTTTTGAGTTATGATTGATCAAAGAAATGAGATTTCCAGCATAGGCCATTCGTGGATTCTATTAAGGGATAGAGCGCTCTCGCACCTCACTTGATATAAATTGTTTTTTTTTTTTTTTTTTTTCTTTCTGACAAGTTTTCAGGGTGTTTCATTTTGGAGGAAGGTGATTTAGTTAAAGGTGTTATTAATTACGTTTGATCCTATTTGTCTCCCCATGAGGGCAGGGTTAGACACAATGTCGCTGTTTAATGTGGGGAATCTAGCTCTCCAAAAAGGGGGTACTCTGGATTGTGACAAAAATAAAAATTGCCTCAGTCTAGAAGGATTTCTCCTTAGGACAGAAAAAATAAAGTGAAGTATCAGATCAGATACTACATTTTGAATTATTTATTTATTAAAACAAATATAACATATTTTGACAAATTAGCCACAAGAATGTTGTTTTGTTAAAAAAACTTTGTGCAAAGGAAATTCTTGCCAATAACAGAAATGAAAGGAAAGGTTCTGTTATTTAATTGAGAACATTTATAATTAAACCTAAACAATTATACAATGAAACAATTATAATTAAACCTAAAATGTGTCCGATATAAGTAAAATTTGTATTTTGTTGACTTCATATTTTCTAGATTTCTCTGTAATTTTTTCTCTATTATTGAGATATAATTATTGTCATTTTTTTGTAAAATAATACGTACAATATGGCTAAGTTCGTAAAACAAAATCGTAAACAAAAACAAACACGTTTTTCTTAATGTTTAGTTAATAAAAAAATTTCTATTTTTTTTTTTTTTTTTCAAACAAATATTTTTTAATTTAAACATTATATTCTCGTTTCTCCTCCCTTTGAAAATAGTTAAGTAAATGTTTGCTTCTTTAAAATGAAAATAAACATTCATTGATTAATTATTAATTAATTTATCTTTTTTTTTAATCCAGAAAGTTTACCAATATTTATTGTTTTTTTTTTTTTCATAACTTATCGATGAGATACAAAAAAATGAACATATCCGTTTCTTTTACAGATTTTGTTCCAGTGCGATATTATATTAAAAACCTGACATAAAAAAATTGTTAGTTGATTTTATTTTAACATAATTGGTATATTTATTGGAATTGGGAATTTAGAACAGAATCGGTAATTGTATCATAATCGGGGGGGGGGGGGGGAAGGATATTGGAATCGTTCCATCACTAATATTTTCTTTTATCCATTTTGCACATGACAAAAAAAAAATATTTTATTGACCATTTTTTATTTCTAGTTGGATAGTCTCTCACGAGAAGATTTGGTCAAGTTTATCAAGAAACAAACTATAACTCTTCAAAAAACCAGATCGCAATGTGAAAGTAAGTCAAACATGTTTTTTCTTTTTCTATATTGTTTGGAGGTTTTTCCCATCAAGTCACTTTGTTACTTGATACTTAGAAACATACT
Organism: Sepiola atlantica; assembly: GCA_963556195.1. NCBI lineage: Eukaryota > Metazoa > Mollusca > Cephalopoda > Sepiida > Sepiolidae > Sepiola > Sepiola atlantica. The sequence continues at coordinate 73,492,703 of OY744526.1, read as the reverse complement.
CAATTAATTTTAAAAGATGCAAAAATTTGGAAACATTTAAACTGTGGAATATGAAGTCATTTAAACTGGCTTTACAATTCTTAATAAATCCTCATCTATTAGAAGATTGACAATTTTGGAAGCTTTCTACATCCAATAATTCTATAGAGATTAAAACATTACCAAAATTAATTATAGTTTTATAACAATTTGGTTCAATTAATAATTTAATGACTACATGATACCATAATAATTGAATTTAACTTTAAAAATCTTATTCAAAAAAATTGTTTTTATTTCCTAAAATTTTTACGAAAATCATATCTTAAATAATTGAAAATATGTCGAAGGTAGTTCAAATAATCTGTTTTATGTTCGTTATGATGGAGATAACTTAATTATTATGAAGAAAAAAAGATGAGAATAGAAGTGTCACTGCCGTCGCAGTTCAAATGCAAATGCTGTTCTAGTGTCTAGTCAAATCTGTCTATTCAACGCTCAGTCAAATCTGTCTATTCAACGCTCAGTCAAATCTGTCTATTCAATGCTCAGTCAAATCTGTCTATTCAATGCTCAGTCAAATCTGTCTATTCAACGCTCAGTCAAATCTGTCTATTCAATGCTCAGTCAAATCTGTCTATTCAATGCTCAGTCAAATCTGTCTATTCAATGCTCAGTCAAATCTGTCTATTCAACGCTCAGTCAAATCTGTCTATTCAACGCTCAGTCAAATCTGTCTATTCAACGCTCAGTCAAATCTGTCTATTCAATGCTCAGTCAAATCTGTCTATTCAATGCTCGGTCAAATCTGTCTATTCAATGCTCGGTCAAATCTGTCTATTCAATGCTCGGTCAAATCTGTCTATTCAATGCTCGGTCAAATCTGTCTATTCAATACTCAGTCAAATCTGTCTATTTAATGCTCAGTCAAATCTGTCTATTCAATGCTCGGTCACCCCCGGTCTATACAATGGACAGTCAACCCCGTCTATACAATGGACAGTCAACCCCGTCTATACAATGGACAGTCAACCCCGTCTATTCAATGGACAGTCAACCCCGTCTATTCATTGCTCAGCAAGATAACCCACAGTGAAAATAAGGCACCAAAAGTGATGGAGTAGTGAGTGCAGATCACAGAGAGGACAGTTTAAAAACCAAATTATTTTTTATGGTGTTTTTATTATTCTACTAGCATAGATGAAAAAAAAAGTGTTTAAAATAGAATAAATAAAATTCCGTACATTTGTTTTCAGGATAGTTTAAAATAGTTTTGGGGCAATTAAAAAAAGTTCTATTTCTTTTAATTGGTCCGAAATGATAGTCAGTCTAGAGCCCAGGTTATATATTATTTATCATATCAAAAACAACAAAAAACTTACTTTAAATATATAAAGTTGAAATATTTGAAGGCTTTTTTAAAAGCAGTGAAGTTTTTCTGGTTTCATTACATGAATTTGATAAATGATAACCTTGGCTGATAAAGATGTTTGACAATATTCTGTAATTCACTGATGGGAAATGCAAAGTTTGTAAGGTAATCGTTATTATCATATCCGGTTTAACGTCTGTTTGACGGCTTTAAGAAATTGACTTCCAAACTGACCTATCTGATCAGGTCTTTATTTATCCTTCTTTCTCTCAAGTCCATTTTTATCACTTCTCCCATGTTTTCCTTGACCTTCCCCTATGAACTAGACTTGCTACCTCAACTGTTCTACATCTACTGACCCAAGAACTCATCCATTCTTTCAATGTGGCCATACCATCGGAATCTCCTGTTCTTCACACATCCTCCTATATTGTCCTGATTTAATCTTCTCAGGTCATCAGATCTAAGCCTGTCTTTAAGACTTACATTATACACTTATATCATTTCTCTTCATGCAACACATCCTCATCTCTCACTGGCCAGGTTCACTTTACTACATCATCACACAAGCATACACATGCCTGATAGACTCTTCCCTTCGTCAACAGTGGTAACGCTCTGCTGGTTAGTGATGGCAAAAGTTCCCTGAACTTACTTCATCCACTCCTAACGCTTGTAATCACATGAGCATAAGCTTCTCTCTGTGCTCCGATGGTATCACCAAGGTAACAAAACTTCTGAACACCCTCAATACTCTCACCATCCAAATTTCCTTTGTCCACATCTGAGTTTTCATCCGTCTCCATTGTGTTACTTCTTGCACACAAACTGCTGATCACCTCTCGACCTACCTATAATTCTACAGCACTTCTTGTGTACCCAATGCTTACAAGTATCACAAAACATTGGGTTGCACCGAACTCCTTCTCCACAAATTGAGCAGGAGAACTTTCCTCTTTCTAAGGGCTTTCCCACACTACAACGACTGATCATCACTTTGCTCCTGATGACATTCGCTCTCAGACCTTTACTTACCATAGCACTCACTTAGGCTTTAACTTAACATGTAGACCTTCCATTATTTCACAGGCAAGCACTAAATCATCACTATAAGGCATCTCTTCCAAACAATCCGTACGAAACTCCTTGGACAGTGGATTCTGAGACAAAAGCAACAAGCCCAGTATAGAACCCTGATGTACTCCCACTTCAATACTAAAGTTGTCACTAAATGTGCTGTTAATTCTAACATGACTTTGAGCTTTTTTGTAAATTGTTTAAACAATCTTCAGCAATCAGTCGCTTGCCCCTAATTTATGTAAAGCCCACTAGACAATATGGCACTCTGTCAAAAGCTTTCTTCAAATACAACAAAAGCAAAATACAGGTTCTTTTTCCTGCCAAGATACTTCTTTTGCATTTATCTCAGGATAAATGTAGCATCATGCTGCCAGGAATGTTTTTATACCACTGATAGTGCAAAACGAACTATTTGCATAACCTGACATGTCTCCCCTTTGCTGTCCCGGATTTTTAAAATAGACATTACAAGTCATTGTTACCTCGACTGGTGTTGGTGTCCATTTTCACTGAGACGGTGTTTGCATCATCTTGTTTTCCCCTGATAAATGGCGGCAAACACATGCGTTTTTTTCCGGGGCCATTCACCCTCACGTCACATTTGCTTAATTTGAAAGTTAATGTTAATTCATTTAGTTATGCTATTCTGTGAATAATTAACATTTTTCTGAATGAGTTGAATAACAAACAGTTGGTGATCTTTGTTTTAAAACTGAGATGAGCTGCAAAACATGTCTATATAGTAAACTATTATTTATTTAGCTACTACTTTTGTTCAATATCCTCTGTAACCACTGCCACAGTATATATATATACACACACATATCATTCAAGATATGAGAATAAAAACATTAGAAATGATTGTTAAGAGTTATTGCTTACAACATGCTAGAACACCATATTTATAGAAATTTTCTGGGTAAAGTACGGAATAATTCAGTCAGGACCTCTTAAACAGAAAAATAAAAACAAATAATTTATAGAAAATGCAGTAGAATTAAATTATACTATTAATGTGTGGAAACTGAGATTTTTTTTTTATTTCAGAAGTTTATTTAGATGAAAACAGTCTTATCAATACAGTGGCCACCAAGATGATCGCTTAACTTTGCTAAACTTAGGCGATTATGTGTGATTTTACAAGGGTTTTTTTTGGGGGGGGGGGGTTTCTTGCCACTGGAACTTAGTGTTTGGTAGAATAAGTAATCTTTTTTTTTCTATCTTTGCAACATGACCCCCCCCCCCCCCATTAAGTGATCATCTCTGCAGCCATTTTGGTTTTAGCATCCGTCAAAATAAAATTCTGAAATAAAAAAAAAAATCTTACAATTTCCACACGTTAAAAGTATGTGGATCAGTAGAGAATTTAATTTTACTGCGTTTTCTATAAATTTTTGTTTTTATTTTTTTGTTTATGAGTTCTAACTATTCTGGACTTTAACCAATTTTCTTTCTTCTGAAAGATGTTCTATTGTCAATATTTCTTCAGGACTGCAGATCAAGTTATTGCCAGACATTAGTAAATCTACCCAGGGTAAATATGGTCTTGTCATTCAGATTTTGCGTTGATTGACAAATATATACATTATTTTTAACAATTTTTTTATATTTGCATTGTTCTGTTCAAGGACTTGTTTCTTGTATATCCTAGTTTTTATTGTTTGTAGTTCAATACACATACTAATAAGTCCCTTCGTTTTCTGCTTGAAGTTTGCTTTGCTTCTAGAATCATCCTGATCATAAAATTTATTTGATCTACAAATGATAAAATGTCTGTAAATTTGATAAAATCGATACATCACATAATTTAAAACGTAATTAATATATTTTATGCTTTTAAAAGTATGAATCGTTTGAACATAAGAACTTAATAAAATTCCTTTATTTTAACTTTTTGATTCTTCATTTGTACCTTTTTCTTGGCCTTATGCCTGATTTGTTATGAAAATGTTTTATAGCGAATCAATAAATTAATTTGTAACTTTTTCTTGGCCTTATGCCTAATTTGATATGAAAATGTTTTATAGCGATTCAATAAATTAATTTGTAACTTTTTCATTCATGGGTTAAACTTCATCTGAGCTTTGAAATGTTGATATTTGCATGGCATTGTATCATCTTCATCATTTTTGTTTAGTGCCGAAGATGATTAGCAATTGGAAGAGTTGTTTTTTAACGTGAACACAAAATGCCTATCAGAGTAAAACGTGTTTGCTTTGAGAAAATCCTTTTCAATTTTTGATTGGGTATTCTGCACCTTTCGGCATGATTTTTATTTCCTTTTTCCTGCATTTTTTCACGTGACTTTATTACCTGCTAAACATGTTTTTTTTTTTATAATTTAGTTGTTTCATTTATCAAATGTAAAGTTATTTTTTTATTTTTGCAAATGTGAAAACAAAAGAATTAAGTAAAGTATTTATTACATCCATTGTTTACTTTTCAAATATTTCTAATTCATTCATTTTAGTGGCCATTTTGTATTGTTAAATCCGTATTGTTACTATTATTATCATTCGACTGGAAGTAAAATACTTTCCATTTTAATCGTTTTATTAAGTGTTCTATTTATTCAATTAATTTAATATTATAATTATAATGACTTAAAATATTTATTATATTCAATATCTACTTTTCGGATATTTCTAATTCATTCATTTTGTTTTTATAAGTTCTTCAGCTGATCCTAGCCTGCATGTTTTTAAGCAATGAAATTTTTTTTTCTTTTTAAAAACCATGCAGATTATTCTTAACTACAATGTTTATTATTATTTTCATTTTTTTTTGTCTTTTTGTCTCAGGGTTGATGTGAGACATTTCGTGAATGACTTCCAACTTTTCCTGTCTGTTGTCATTTCGCTTGTGCCCTCTTTGCATAAAACTAAATTAAACTAAATATACCCCACATTACCACCCTTAAACTTAGCAGCTGTACTCCCTAATGAATAATGATTGGTTAATTAGTTTTAAAGTGAATCCTAAACATATATACATACCTCACTTTATATGAATAGAGATTTTCACTTTTTTCCCATAAAAAATTTGACATGGAATTATTGATTGAAATAATATATACTAAAGAGAAATACTATTTAGTATTTCTCTTTAGTATATATTATTTCAATAATCAATAATGTGTAATATTGATTATCTGCTGACACTTGACTATTTGTTACGGTACAAAATCTTTACACGAATCACTTATCTATTACTAATGGAGATTTGGTATCTGTCTAAAGCCGAATTATACTAGTAATTCTATTAATATACTATTGTACTATACTTCAATGCTCAATTCAGGGTGGAGAGTGTAGTATCTGTTTTGTTGTCATGAGACCACCCTCCCATGCATTACCTCTTCTTTTTGTGGGTGGGGGGCAGTGTAGTATATGTCTGTTCATCATAATACAATCCTCCCAGTCATTACCTCCTTTTTTGGGGGAGGGGATAATGTAGTATCTGTTCGGTGGTCGTGATACCATCCTTCCAGGGATTGCTTCTACTTGTTTTGGGTGGTGGTGATATGCTAGAAGAATTAAATGTTCTCTAATTTTTCTTTATAAATATTGAATTTGTAAGTAAAACGGATGCAATTATATGATGAATAATAAAAAAAAAAAACTTTAATGAAATTTTTGGTCTGAATATGAATGAAAAACATTGTAAATATCTAAAAATACGTCTGAAAAAGGAGGACACATTGGCTGAAACGTAGTAAAAATATAAATGTCTATGCTGTGATAAGGATGGATTTGGAAGAAAGAGGGATAAATAAAAACCTGGACAAATGGGTTAGTTTGAAAGTCAGTTCCAAAAAGCCATCCAACACATGCTAACATGTTAAACTGAATATGAATCAGAAAAAAACAATGTTCTTAATGACACTTTTAAGTAGTTTTGCATTGAAGGAAAAGAAAAAAAATTGGCTCATAATTCTTTTATTTTTCTTTATTTTCTTTACCTATCTAGGAGGTTAGACACAAGGTCAGGGGTTGTTGAACAGCCAGTGCACTAGGATTAGCGCATTCTGGTCTACAAACAATGTCTGAGCAGCTCCGTTGGCATTCCCTGGTAGGGGCGCCTCGGGCAATTAGCAATAAACAAACCCCTTCTCAAACAGAAGGTAAACCTGAGAGAGACGGCCTCCTGAGACTGAACAGGACAATACCTCAGCCTGACAGAAACAAAGTCACTGTCAGACTGATTGTCAAGGATAAATCTCCGATTGGTTCGAACAGAAATGAGTTGGGTTATTTTCTATTTTTTTAAAATAGCACATAATTATTAAAATAAAAATGTTTTTGAAATTAACTTTTTTAACTTAACATTTTCCTAATTCATCTCACAATTGTTTATAATTTTATAGTGAGATGAATAAGGAAAATGTTAAGTTAAAAAAGTTAATTTTAAAAACATTTTTTTAAAAATAATTTTTTATAATTTTATAGTGAGATGAATAAGGAAAATGTTAAGCTAAAAAAGTTAATTTTAAAAACATTTTTTTTTTAATAATTTTTTATAATTTTATAGTGAGATCATTCAATTAACTTTTATGACTGATCTAGACACTTTTTACATCACCATCAGCCACGATTAGACAGCGTTTGTCCACTTTAAGATCATCATCTGAGTAAAATGAACAAATAAAAAAAAATTAGCAGAAATATATTAAATAACATTTCTTTTTGTGCGATTAAATGTGAGAACTTATCTTTCATGAAAAAGTAATAAACAAATAAATGCAAATCTTTTAAATGTCTTTGCATTTACATTTTATTTCTTTAGCAATGAAATTTTGATATAAAATTCACTATGATATACTTCTTAAGTCAATTAGTAGAATTACTAGTATTTAATTTCATTAAAGTCTTTTAGTACCGGAGATGATAACCAGTTTGTGTGCAAGAAGTGTAAGACAATGGAGACAAATGAAAACTCAGATGTGGACTAAGTATATTTGGATGACAAAGCTATTGAGATTATTCAGAAGTTTTGCTACCTTGGTGATACCATTGAAGTACGGAAAGGAGCAGGTGCTAGTGTAATTGCAAGAGTTACGAGTGGATGGAGTAAGTTCAGAGAGCTTCTGCCATTACTAACCAACAGAATGTTGCCCCTGTTGACTAAGGGAGGAGTCTATCAGGTATGTGTATGCAGTGTGATGATGTATGGAAGTGAGGGTTGTGGACATATGTTGCATGAAGAGAAATTATATGAGAATGATACAATGGATGTGTAATGTGAGTCTTAAAGAGACACTTAGATCTGATTTGATGACCTCAAAGGAAGATTAAATCTGAACAATATAGAGAGATGTGTGCAGAACAGACGACTTGTTGATATGGCCATGTTGAAAGATTGGATGAGAGTTCTTGGATTAGTAGATGTAGAACAGTTGAGGTAGCAGGCCCAGTTCATAGGGGAAGGCCAAGGAAAATATTGAAGAAAGTGATAAGGATGGACTTGAGAGAAAGAGGAATAAAGACCAGCCCAGTGATAGGTTAGTTTCAATGTTAGTTTCTAAAAGCTGTCCAACACATGCCAGCATGTAAAATGGACGTTAAACCGAATATGATAATGATGATGATGATATATTTCTTAGTTAAATAATCAACTAAAATAAATGAATTAGTCTTTTTTATACAGGTAACACTGTACATCCCTTTCTAGTTTACTTATATTTTCCTTATGTTATAAGAAATTTTTGTACTTAAAATATACTTTCATATATTTGACATTTGAAATATTTAAAATGATGTTGCATGGACTTTAAAGCTTGTATTTCTGTTAATTTATTCTTTATAGCTGAATCTAATTAAGTTGTATCATTTCCATATGTAATTTGATTTCTATATCTAACACCTACTTTGGGTACTGTAAATACTCCATCAGATGTCAATACATATTTTACATAGCTTTAAATGGTATGCATGATCTAAGTTTGTGTTTTTAATCACTAATAGTTGTAATCCCAAACCAACATTTTATTTTCATTATATCTAAAAACTTTTCATGTGAGCACATAGATTTTTGCAAAACATAAACAATGGTATTAAATTCATCTTGGTAGCACAATTAACCATCAAATTATGACCATTCAAATTTCATTGGAAATAAAAAATAAATTGCCATCTTGTATGTTATTGGTTCAGAAGCCAATTTTCACAGTGTATAACTAAAAATGCAAGCTTTAAAACAAATGGAAAATCCTTACAGATTTTATGTTATATTGGAAATTAATCATAATGGAAACAATAATTATTAGATCAAACCAGCCTAAACATTGGGCAAAGTTTGATTTACCCCTTGAACAAATGTGTAAACATGACATGGAAGTGCAATTTGACTGTTTGTATAAGATTCATTTGAACAGCTAACATATTGAATCTTCTTATTATAATAAGAAGATTCAATATGTTAGCTGTTCAAATGAATCTTACAGAGTACAGTAGAGATCAAGCTAAATTTTTCCTTTAATAGTAAATTGAGGTTATCCTCAGGATGAATCGATTACACTGGTATGGTCATGTGAAACGTTCATCCTTCTGGATAAACTGTTGCAGAAGCATGAATGTTCTAAATCACAGGAAGGTTGGCTGGCCAAGGAAAAATTGGAAGGAAGTGATTGGACAAGACCACACAAAGTGAAATTTGGAGACTGCTGAACCATGAGAAGTGGAGAGTTAGCTTGCGTAATGTCAGAAAACGTCTGACCCCTGAACAAGGGAAAAGTGACGTTAAATAAATCAATAAAAAACTCATATGAACAAGTGTCTGTGTGCATTCGCTGCATATGCCGTAATCGTCTGCTTGTGTTGATCGAAAGTCATTGCTCGACTCCGACACTGGTCAGTGTCGATGTGGTCTCAGTCAGTGCTCCAATGGAAGAATTCTCCCTCCAAGTAAAGTCACAACTCAAGTTTAAAACGAGTACAAAAGGTTTATTTGTTTTGGAGGTTAACTTGTTTTCTTCCACTGAACAACATACTTACAAATGCAAATTCTTCACCCGACCAAATCAAAGCAAGTCAAACAGAATACAAACCATCTGTTTCCAAGGGTGACCGAAAACCAACCAACTGACTGTCAGATCGCAGAAAACCAACTGACCTCTCCTGCCCATCTGCTGGAATATATGTAGATATCACCGGGACCACCCCAGAAAGACCACTTGAGATATGACCAACCTTATTTATGAACATAAAAAACTTAATGCCTTAGAGGTTCCGTATCTTGCCAGCTATTATTTTTGGCAAAACTCAAGTGGGTCATAAGCACAGCAGGGAACCTCATATCTGAAGGAACATTATTTTCTCAAGTGAAAAAATCGAATTCTGGGTGGCCAAATCCCAAATCAGAGATATTTCCCATATCTTGAGTGATTTTTAGTTAAATATTTCTCACTTGCAGCAAGTTTATTTGCATACACTGCAACTATGCAACCCACTGAACATGTCACCTAGTGCATGTTTACACTCAGATTTGGATCATGTAAAAACAAAAACACAATTTGATAATAAGGAAAAAATTTAATTCACTAAAGGTTTTAACTTGGATTTTTTTGTGAAAGACAAGTTAAAACGCTACATTAAGTCCATTATATTGAGAAGTGGTCATTTTCCTTTAAGATGGGACTGTTTTTATGTGCATATCAATTTGAAAAATACCAATATAAAAAATTAACCACCTGTCACTGAAAATAGTAACCTAACTTGAAGTAGCCAGGGGAAAAAAAAAACTGTTAATGACACAAGAGAAAGAGAATTGTACATTTAAAAAGAGAAAAGGTTAAGTTTTGGTCAATCAAAATTTTATCCAAATAATCCCCAAAATAAATGAGGTATCACAAGTTGAAATTGAAGGGAATTTCACTATATTTACCTATTTTTTCACTCTAAACTAGGTTTGTTTGTGATACCTTCTAATAATCAAGTTTTATCAATGTTAAAGCAACAATGTATATGTAAACGTGAATGCCATCCTTATTAAAATCTTATTTTTATTGAAACATTAAATTGAAAAAAAAAAAGAACCCAACGTATGATAAATGGTGCCTTGGTATATATTAATTTAAAAAAATCAATTTATGAAAATAACTTTTTCGGTTATTTACGCTTTGGATAATTTCCATATTTCTGTGTATTTATTTAAATTCCTTCACCTTTTGGCTATGATAAAAGTGTAGTATCTGTTCTGATACTACACTTCATCTTTTCTATCTTCAGTTAATTCTCCTAGACTGAGGGAATTTTTATTTTTGTTCCAATCCAAAGTGCCCATTTTGTGAGAGAGCTGGATTTTCCCCATATTAAAAACGGACCTTGTGACTAACTTTGCCCTCGTGGGGAGGCCCGTAAATAGGAACACTTAATTATTAAAAAACAAAATAAGATGTCTTTTATTGTTATATGAACAACTAAAATCCCATTCCTAATGCTGACGTCATTGAGAATTCACACAGTATTTCTATCTGCATATGACCAAAATAAAAGTGTTACACCAAAACAGTGTTAGCAATGGTAACATCTGTTATGTGGGCGGTTGAGTTATGAGAAATTTACATAGCATAGATAACTGATCTTCCATTCATAAAAGAATTTAATGTTTTATTGATAGTAATCTGTTGAATTTCTTTTTTCTTTTTTTAAAATTAAATAACAATTAGAAGAGAGAGAGAGCTTAATGATTCAAAATTCCACCCACTTTTGTTTAAAATGCCCCCACTGCCTCCCACATATTTTTATCACCATCGTCAAACACTCGGCACAAAGTCTTTACACGAATCATTTACAAAACAAAGTAATATAAACTATTAAAGACCCCATTTATTGCCTTACTCATTCTGTGATACAGAGATTTATCTTTTCTAAGCAAGTACTAAAAGAATAAGCATGTAGAGGTCATAGACAGACCTGTTTTCTCCCTCCGAAAAATGTCCCCATGGAGTGAGCTGGTCACACACTGACCAATCGGCCTGCAGGGTGCATGGATTCCTTCTGGCGGCTGAAGAACTACTTCAGCCCCTTTGGTAATCACAGGCTTTCGGCAGAGAGACCCCGTCAAGCAACGAGGAAACACTTCTTTCACTCTCTCTCCTGCCCCTGTCCACTGGACACTCACAGCAAATACTATCTTCGCCTGAAGATAGTTGCTGACAGACCTTAGGCAGCTCTAAGAACTCTTAATTTCTTCTTCCTTTCTCGGACACTGCGTCCAAGTTTCTTTCTACCTATACCAAACGGTATAGGTTACCTTTGAAAATAAACCCTTTTCATTGTTGTTATAAAGAGGTTTTGTTAATTCATTTCGTATCTGAAACCTAAGATAGGGACAACGTCCCTCTTCTTTACAAGCTCAAATCTCTGAGATGATTTCTCATTTACATTTTGATCAGCAACGAAACAGAATGATTTCGATTGCACTCGGATCTGTTTCTAAGAAAAATGAACACCTATCATCATCATAATAATTTCTTAATTTCTTTGTAACTGAGATATTTTGGGTAAAGCAGACATTTTAGCATAAACATTTCTATGATAAGCTACACCTAGATTTACCTCTGATAGGTATGATGATGATCAATGTCTCTAAAACAAAGGTTCTGTCAGTCAGTTAATCCCTTTCCGACTGAGTTCTTATCATTCTCACCGGCACCATTGTCAAACAGTTCAAGTATCTCAGCTCAACCTTTACAGCTATAGGGCAAGGTAATAATGAGATTCTAAAGCGTATTGATTGCGTTCGTGCAACCTTCTGCCACCTTCAGATTAGATTGTGTTTTTGACAATGGATAAAACTCTAAAAAGAAATTTGAGGATATACCAAGCGCTCACATACCCAATACTGCTGTACGCCTGCCAGATCCAGTCAATGCGCAAAGAAGATCTTCACAAACTCAAGATCTTCAAAATGTATTGCCTACACATTCATCTCTCCGACCAAATCCCAAACCATTGGTTTGGTCTCGTTCTTCAACGCCCTTGGGAGGAATTCGCTGGCTGGAGGAAGCGCGGAGGTGGCTAACTGTGAAGGCAGATGTGGAGCTGGTGGCTGGCCTCCACGTTTTTGGTATTCGTCGCTGGAACCGGGAATGGCTGAAGTATGTCAAGGATTCAGCTGCTGATCGACCTAAAAGGACCGCCTTCGCGCAGAATGCGGTGAACTCATTTGGAGCCGATTGAACCCTCCCTGGGTGAATGCTGTTACAGTTACACATTTACGTAGTGATATAAGTGAAATTAGCTTAGAGTTGACTCAGCTATCGTGAGTCAAATTATTGGTACTTTTTTAGTCTTTATGGTCAATTAATAATTTCATGATAGCGATTTTATTTAGACAAAAAATTTTACATTAATAGCAAGGTTTTTTTGTAACAAAAACAATGATCACAACAGAATAGTCCATCTTTTGCCTTAGGCATGAAGCCCGCAGCGATTGTCATAAAACTATTAATCATTTTAAGTTTTCAATCTTATATTTATTTATAAATTATTTAATCATAAACCAAAAATCCTCCACTCTATAATAAAGAGCAGTGTGTATTTATTTGTAAATATATATCTGTCCTGTCGCACAAAAGCCTGTCTGACAAATAAGGGAAGAGAGAATGCAAATCTATTTCCATAATGAGACGTTATCTTTATTTTTTTTTTCCTTTCGGCTTTCTATACCGGTTTATACGTTTTTCTTTTCTTTTTGAAACTTTCCAGTTTGAGACGTTTTCTTTCTTTCTTATTTGTTAATTTCTGTTAAGATCTTTGATGTTAAAAGTCCAACATCATTTTATATGTATATTAGTAGGAACACGAGCCAAGCATTTTTTATCATTTTAGATGGAGGGTGTGCACTAGTAAGAAAATATCATTTAATTCTTCCAGTTCTCTTGTTAATTAAATACAATGATTAAATATATTAATAATTAGTGTACGTGGTCTTTGGGAGATACCTGTGGTGAAGTAGATAACGGCGTGGACTAATGACCTTGGTGTACCAAGTTCAAATCCAGTCGGTTTAATAGCACCATTTTTACTTAGGGGTGTTGGCAATCTTCACGTAGTCCCTCCTGTAAGTACCCGGTTCTGGAAAGGATCCGGGAAACCAATGCTAGCAACAGAATCAAACTGGTCAAAAGTCGTACCCTGTTGATTAATATGAATTTACTTACTTTTATAGGGTCTTTACAGCCATTGTTAGATTTTAATGAAATCCACTTACAAGTAAATTTAAACAAATAAAATAATTAAAATATAAAGAGCACTTGCTTTTTTTTTTAATACTATATGTGATGTTATTTTTTACACCTGGGCAACACCTGGTAGCTCTTATAGTATAAATAAAAATGTATTATCACTTTTAGAGAAGTATTGCATTTTTTAATATTTTTATTTAAAAAATATATAAACAGTAGAGCAGTGTATCAATAAGAATTTATTAGCTGAATTGTTTTTCTTTTTTTATTGTATAATGTTTAATCTAATTGATTTGTAATTAAGAGCATTAATAAATAAGGTGATTACATCACTAAATATTGAGTAAAAAATGATTACTTCGGTATTAGCAGTCAATGTATTGCTATGCCTTTTGTAAACATTGATTAAGGTAATGTGAAAAATATTTATAATGATTTTTTTTTTTTTTTTTTTTTTTTTTTTTGGTAGGTTTTAAAAGAGAAGTCACCCAATTGAACAATTCACAGACTGAAAGTAATTCTTTCAAAGACAATGGAGAAATTAAGGTATATCTTTTTTCTTTTTTTTTCTTTTTCTATTTTCTTTTACTTTTCTTTTTTCTTTTCCTTTTGTTTTTTCTTTTATTTTATTTTTTTCCCTTTTCTTTCTTTTTTTAATATACATTTCTTTTAGAGTAAACTATTTTAGATGACAGCTGTAACAGCAATTATTTTGTGAATCAACGATCTGATAATCTAATTGATTGGTACACATTTCTTATGTCTATTATTAGAGTAAGTTCCGGGAACTTCTGCCATTACTAACATGCATAGCATGACCACTATCGACCAGGGGAAGAATCTATCAGAAAATGTATAGAAGTGAAACCTGGCCAGTGAGGGTTTGAGGACATGCATTTCATGGAGAGAAATGATATGAAAAGGATACGATGGATGTGTAATGTGAGTCTTAAAGACAGGCTTAGATCTGATGATCTCAGATGAAGATTAAATCTGGACATTATAGAGAAATGTGTACAGAACAGGAGATTTTGTATGTTTATTTACCTCTTCTGCAGGAGATTAGACACAAGGTCAAAGCACTTTCATTTACCTCCTTTCCAGGAAGCTAGACATAAGGTCAGGTGTGGAAAGCCAGCACACTAGGATTATAAAAAAATGCCTGAACAGCCCCATCTGCATTCTCCGGTAGGGGCGCCTCAGGCGATTAGCAATAAACTAACCCATTCTCAAAGAGAAGGTAAAGCCTGGGAGGGTGAACCTCCTGAGACTGAACCGAACCATACATCAGCCCAACAGCAACAACAAAGTCATTGTCAGACTGATGTCGAGGACGTATTCCCGACTGGTAAGAACACACCTACTCAAGCTGGGCCACCAGGTAATAGCCATATTGAAAGAATGGATGAGAGTTCTTGGGTCAGTAGATGTAGAACAGTTGAGGTATACCAGTTGCTGTAAACAAACATTCCACCCAAGTGTATAAAAGAGTACCAATCTTGACTGGTCACTGACTAGTGTTCTGTCACAAGGGTGTTTCAGGCCATCCGCTCTGCTTAACATATACAACTGAGGATAAGCATTGGTTCAGTGAGCCTTTAGTCTTAGACCTGGGAGTATACTGATTTAGATCCATAAGTAGAATTCCATATATAGTCTGGTGGCTGACATGATAAACAACCCATTTAATCAGGTTTGTATCTTTTTTTCTCTCTGTATATTTAATCTTCAAATCTTTGTACAAATCTTGAAACCTTTTATGCTTTTAAGACTTCCAATTCATGTTTTATAAAAATCAGAGAGCCTAAGATTTTGACAAAAAAAAAATCCCTGATGTGTGAAATAAAAAAGAAAGTAAAACGTACAGTGGTCGATCACAGTCAAGAGAGACCCGAAGGTTCCCTTTTCATTAGCTACAAAATGAAGATATAGGGGAGGATTACTCTACTTACCCTTGATCCTCACCTTATGCTGAGTATTTAGTAAGGGAGCATCAAATACCATTTTTTTTAGTCTTTGATATGATTCTGCCGAGGATTGAACCGTTCCATTAGTGAACACTTTTACCATTATGCCAAATGGGCCAGTCCAAGTCAAAGCAAGATTTATTTATAGTTTTTTCTGAGCCACTTAAACCTGATATTAAAAATGCGTTGCTTTATTGTTATTAAACCTATCATTTCATAGGCAGGTTTTGTTCATTTATTTTGCTTTCACAAACCTCTACAATTCTAATTGTACAAGTAAATAAATAATTTCTCAGGAAAGAGGGATAAATAAAGACCTAGCCATATATAGGTTAGTTTGGAAGTCAATCTTTAAAAACCGTCCAATGCATACTAGCATGTAAAATGGACATTAAACCGAATATGATGATAAGGAAGCATAACTTGAAAGATTATAAATAAAACTAGGGTGCTTGTATAATAAAAAGCCAAAAAAAAAGTATTTTTGTCTTTTAGTGTTGGAGAGGTAAATAAGGGGCAGGTAACTCTTCACAACAGCTCTAGCTTTCGAACAATATTTTTCTAACCCTAACCCTTTTTTGTCTAATCGACGTTCTCCTTGCACAGTAGCCACATGTGCAACGCCAATTAAAGCCATCAGTTTTGATTACTGGAAAATAGTGTTTAAAATTCGTTGTAAGAGTTACCTGCCCCTTATTTACCTCTCCAACACTAAAAGACAAAAAAAACTTTTTTTCGGCTTTTTATTATACAAGCACCAAAACTAGTGTACAAAAACTGAACAACATCCAATGTTTTTATGTTGGAAAATGTTTGCGGACTGGAGACCCTTTATCAGGCAAAGATTGAAGACTTGAAATAATAATAATAATGAACATGTAAAATCTTGAATTATATTTGACAAGTCGCCCTGCTTATATGGGGTGGGTGGGGGAGAGGAATGATAAGCACTATTGGTACGTTTCAAAAATCGTCTTTCTGGTTTTTACTTGTCTGTTTCAAATAGGATTCTTTTTCAGACATCTTCTGCTTAATTCCTACTGTACGTATTCTTTAAAGATCAACAGCATTTTATTGTTTACATCAAGTTATCAACTGAAATAATGTTTAGCAATTCTGTAGTGTAGTATCTGTTCTAATACTACATTCCATCTTTTCTGTCCTCAGATAGTGAAATAAACTTTGGCAATTTTTATTTTTGTCCCAATCCAGAGTTCCCCTTTTGGGGAGTTAGATGTTCCCTACATTAAAACCCAACCATGTGTTTCTGCCCTCGTGGGGAGGCAAGTAAATAGGGTCTACAAAACTAAAATGATTGATATGGTCAAAAGATATTGAATAGATAAAATCGAATTGAGGATCATATTTACAAGTAAAACAAAAGCAAATCATCTTAAGATGCACGTTTAGCAATGGAATGTTTATTTCAAACTTAAGTCTGACCGACCGACAGAACACAAATTTTATAGAGATGGTACGAGCATCACTATAAAAGGCTTTGTCTGCCAGTCTGTTATGCTTAAGTTTGAAATAGCATTTTCATTTGTCTGATGCCTACATTTAATCTTCACATGTAGTTATGAAAATGCAATTTAAAACTACTACTGCTGCTCTGGTTTTTCGCTTTTGTTTTATATTTCTGGAGTTTGTTTCCCACGCTCAAATTCTTCGTTTCTCAGATGAAAATTATGATTGTGCTCGTTTTTGATAATTACAGAAATTTTTTTAGACATAATTGAAAAAGATCTTTTCTTTTTCCTTTTTTTTTTATTTGGATACAATCCTTCCCAGAATGCAATGCTGTTAATGAAGAGATTCCATCCTCAAAGAATTAACGATTTGTTTTTTTTAATTAACCATACCAAATCACACATTATGCGATTATTTGTGTTTCATCTCTATTACCAAAATCTGCCTCGTTGTTATGTACCCTTCTTGTTGGTAAAAAGCATATGCAAACCCACTCGGAATACAATGGCTTCTTTTTAAAACCATTTATTCTTTTGTTCCTGCCCGCACTCCAACTTTAAATCTGTCATAAATAATTTGATCTTTATTCAGTTTTAATATTAAATACGATTTTAATTCATTTGCGAACCATATCACAAATTCCACAGGACTTCTTCAAAGTTAAAAAATATATCATTGTATCATATTCGGTTTACATGCATGTTTGCATATTTTTATTAGTTTATATTAGGTAATCCCTAGGAGGATGGTATCATGACCACAGAACAGATACATTACCCCCCCCCCCTCCCTCCCCAAAAAATAAATAAATAAAATAAAAATGAAAATAAAAAGGTAATCCCTGGGAGGATATTATCATGACGACAGAACATGACACTAAACTATCACCCCTCCCGAATTGAGCATTGAAAGATAGTACATCAGTTTGACATAGTATAGTAAACTGAATTGAGCATTAAAAGATAGTAATAGTATAGTTTTAGTTTCATATATAAAAGTAAATGTATAGTTTCGTCTTCAGACAGATAGATACCAAATCTCCATTAGTAATAGATGTAAGTGAAGGCCTATGTTCAATTTTTGACTGAACAGATGAGAAGTGCTGAAATATCTTCAAACACACAATAAAAAGTGTAGCTTATATATGTAATTGTTTTTGTCTACTATTTTCTTGATTTGAGAGAAAGAGGGATTAATAAAGGCCTGTCTAGAGATAGGTTAGTTAGGAAGTCAATTTCTAAAAGCCTGCCAACATGTAAACCGAATAGGATACTATGATATTTTTTTGCTGTGATTGTTTGGTGCAGTGATTTATGACTGATTTAGTCAGTGTAAATAAACACAACTGCATTCTTTTCTTTGCTTTCTTTTAAATTAGATTTCGATGACCTTGATTATTTCAAGCTAACATTTTCTCACACCCAACTGAGTCTCTGATAAAATTATTTTTATGCTCGGATTTCTAGGTGTGTCACTTGTTGCAGCTTATGAATTGTCAACATTGAGATTCACAATAGTTATCAGAAATATATCAATATATTTTATAACTTGACATTAGGTGGGTTTTCCCCACATTAAAAACCGACCTTGTGTCAAACTCTGCCCTCGTGGGGAAGCAAGTAAATAGGAACAACAATCAAAAGCTATCGCACAAAGTAATTATTTTCCATTTACATAAAACAGATTGAAACAATTTTACAGATACTTTAACAAAATGATTGTTTTATCGACAGGATTGGATTATGGGTTTGAAAGTAAACAAATCTAACGAGTTTGACTTCAGTGAATCACTATTTTTGTTGCCTTTATTCTGGCTGAATGTTTGCATGTTATTCTGATCAATGTCTTCATTTGCTCATGGCCAACAATTGTTTTCTTTGGCAATCTATCAAATATTGTATGAATTGCTGGGATTAATTTTTCATATTAGATCTTTATCACAATCTTTTTTGTTAACAGATATATATATATATATATATATATATATATATATATAAATGTGATACTTAGAAGGCAATACAATGCAGAGGTGTGACGGATAGACACAAGTTGGAGCAAATAAGACATATAATGGTGGAACAAATTAAATAGTTTCATCCTTAATACAATGTATATATATATATATATATATATATAAATGTGATACTTAGAAGGCAATACAATGCAGAGGTGTGACGGATAGACACAAGTTGGAGCAAATAAGACATATAATGGTGGAACAAATTAAATAGTTTCACCCATAATACAATGTATATATATATATATATATATATCTATATATATATCTATATATATATATATATATATTTATTATTTTTTTTTTTTTTCACAAACACACATATTAGGGAGTCCACTCAAAATTTTAATGTTTAAGAAGATAAATGAGTTTTACTTTATATTGTGAGACTCAATGTACTGAGTAGTATGAAAAAAATTTTTTCTGAATCCGTCAAATATTGACTCAGATATGCTAATTTGAAATACTGAAAAAACGCCACTTTTTTGGAAAAATCGCCACTTTTTATAACAAATTGGTAAGAATACAATAATCAATGCCACTATTTTGAATATTTGGTTGATCCCTATAGTCTGATAACTTTTATTTTATTAATATTTCATATATTGTATTAGAAACTTTCAAAAATAGCAGGTACGTATCAATGTAATAAAAAAAAAATGTATGGGAAATAACAAAAATATTCTATTTTGTCACCATATTGTGGACGGTAGCTCCATCAAACAAGGTGAAATGGCACGGAAAGCATGACTTATATAACCATAAAAAGAAAAGTATTTGTCTAAACTAAATTAAATTTTCACAATAAAATTAAAGTATACTCTTCTTTCAGACTATATAAATAAAGCATTTTCATTTGTTAAGACAAATCCAAGATGGCCGCCTAAAAATGCATGATCGTAGCATTTTCAACTTAAAAAGAAGATTTTTGGTCATATCTCAGTCAATTTTTGATGGATTTCCATGATCTTTTTTTTGTTTTGCTTCTTTTTTAATACTGATAACAAAATCATCAAACATAACAACTATTTATGACGTTTGATTTTCAAGTTTTATTTCAATATTAATTTAATTAGTGCAACATTTGGAAAATCAAATATTGACCGTATAATATACAGTTGACATTTTGGTAGAACATTTAATGTTGAATATATTTTCAATGAATTTAACGTTTGTAAGTAAGTTAGTTTTAATGATTTAAATATAACTGATCAATGGTATCATAGTTGTCAACACTGAAAAGTCTTCCCCCACAAACAGGCACAAGTACAATTTCTCCCAGCACTGCTTCAAATTTAGTAATCATGACATCAGGTTTTTGTGGCCACTGAAAATGCTTCCCCCTTTGTATTAAATAGGTAAATTCTGCATCGTCTTCAGAAATAATTTGTTTAACCTCGCCCGCATACCATTTATCCCTAAATGCAACCGCATACAATTTTCCAACAGATAATTCGATGGATATCTTTTTTTGTTTTGTACATTTTGTTTTGTTAGTTGATGTATTTGGTCTTTTTCGTGTTTTATCTTTACTTTGTTTAGAAACTGAAGAAAAATTATCATTTATTTCTGACACAATGGCTGGTATTTCAATTGAAAAATTGCTACTAATACAGATAATTAGATTTTCTTTCAATTGGGAGACATAACTTTTGTTTATTTCTTGTCAAAGAGAATAATTTGGGGTCAACTTTTGATTTGATGAGAGATTTGTGAACATTCAATTGATTTTTTAGCATCTCTATTTTTTGTGAATCTCTAGATTCAGCTACAAGGTTTTCTTCTACTTGATCTTGATTCGTCCAGATTCCTGACTTCTTCAGTTGCTTTATCAAAGCTTCTTTACGATTTTTCTTTTTTTTCTCAAGTTTTTCTCTTTGCTGTTTTCTTTCCAATTGTTTTGCAATACGAATTTTTCTAATGTTTGATGTATGGACACTGTCTTGTGCCATTCTGGACTTTGCTTTTTTTCTTGCTATATTCATATACTTTTGGCACTTGCTTTTTGCTAATTTACTGAGGAAGTTCTTTGTTTTGTTTTTTGTGTACATGATAAGACCTGACCGTCCAGCTTTACCTTTTTGGGGGGCATTTTGGATTGAGCGATCAAGGTCACTGAAATCTGCTTCCGATACTCTGTTGGTCAATGGTGCACTCATCGTCTGATCAAGTAGTGGTTGTGCTGGCAAATAATATTTACCCCCATGGCAGTTGATCTGATAACTGCCGATCAATGACAGGTAGTATTGCATTGCAAAGTGACGATACAGCCTTGAAAGTAAGGTCATCAATCTGAGGGTTTGGCTGAAAAAGCTTATCATATACAACATCCTTTTCGATTGGTGAGTTGGTAAAAGTAGTTGAATGAATTATCTCTTCAGGGTGTTGTGCAAATTGGTGGAGAAGTGTTCTTAACTGCAACCAGTAAGAATTCATTTCAAAATAATGAATGGCAGGATTCTCCAAGATCCTCCACAGAGGTCCACAAAGAACTTTGCCAATTATACCCAGTGCTCTGCATTCTGCAAGAAGACAAGGATTGCTGCAACCATCTGCTATGGCCTGGAGGAGCTTGTTTTGTTTTGTAGTTAAACCTGTAGAAAGGAAATCTGTTATGTGCTGTTGGTGATAGAATAAGGCCCCAGCATCATGAAATAGCACATTAAATCTGTTGTGCTTAAAGGTGATGAAATACGATTTTTCATCAATAGATGATAAATATGCTTTAAATTCAGCAGCATCGCCTGATTTTTCATCACCTGATGTTACCATAAAAGCTTTGGCACATTGGCGTATCAATTCAGAAGCTTGTGGGGACCTGTTACTGACAGTATTTATTTCAACATTATTTTCTTTTTCAAAATGTTCTAGACCATTAATAGATGCTGAGGCCATATTTACAATTATGTGTAAGCCACAGAACAAGCTATTTATCTTTACAAATTCTTCTTTTTTCTCAGCTGTTAATTCATCCCAATTTTCAAAATATTTTTCACCAAAGTTATTTCTGAAATCTTCAAATTTATTGTGATAGCTTTTGTTTACAATATGCCTGTCAGTCATCATATTCTTTATGCTCATCAAAAGTTGACCCACTAAATTTTCGGTTTCATCATCTTTATCGCTTACTGCTGCAGCTAATTCATGAAGAGTCTGTTTAGTAGCATCCAGGAAACTATCAGCATCTCCAGCAGGAAGGATATGATGGCCAATAGACAAGGTATTGCCATCACCTAGAGATACCTGGAAACCTGCATATTCTTCAAAATGTTTTTTTGTGCCATCTAAATGCAATGTATTATTCTCATTGTGCAGCATTTCTTCAGCTGCTTGGGCCTGTGCTAAAATTTGAGCTTCGACAGAAATTAGAGAAGCCAGTGTTTTCTGGGGTAAGCGATCAACATTGATATTAATAAGATTTTTTAAAACTAATTCAACCACTTTATGACTATTTTTAATAGAAACACCCATTTTCGTTAAATCTATGTAAACCAATCGAATACAATCATCATATTTACCACCATGAAACAAAGATACACAGCTGTTGAATGAATCATTCAATTTTGCTTGCAATTTTTCATTTTCAGATTCATAAAATTTCAGTTCATTTTTAAGAATGTCATTCTCATTAATTTTCTCTTTCAAAGAATTCTGAAATTTTGATTCAAAATTGAATTGTTTATTTTTATAGTAACTCTTCAATTTTTGTAAGTTCAGTTTATCTTTATTCAAAGCATCTATTTTATCATTCAGTTCTTGACTTTTATTTGTGATATGTTGTAACTCTTTTTCTTTCTCATTTAAGTCAATATCCTTATTTTTTAGATCAGTTGAGAGCTTCTCAATTAAGTTGTCTCGGCGACACAGCTTTCTTCTGATGTTGTGTGTATTAGAGTTTATGAGTTTTGTTTTCAAATCATTTATTGTTTCAAAGTACGAATGCTGCTTTTGTTTCAGTTTTAACATTTCATCATTTTTTTCTTTCAGAGACATATTTTCACGACATACTTCATTCATGGCTTCACTTATGTTCTGTAGCATGTCGTACAAATCACACAGCTGATTTTCTAATTCGTTTATTTTCATTTTATAATTTGGGGAATCAGACACACAGGGTTTGTTTTGAGGAGGGTTATATGCTTGTGTCACAAAATCTTGATATGCACTTTCATCCCTGCGTAGGTTTGCGCTTTCTTCATATATTCTGTTCCACTGTGAGCGGACAGAATGTGGATTTAGACATTCACATCCGGAAATGTCTGATATCCATTTGCATGCGAGTGTCCATGGAAGTTTATGAATGATTAGAATTCTGCGTAAATTCAGCATATGATTAATTTTAAATTTGAAGTCTGCAGAAACATGGAGGGTTTCTCCTTCGATAATATTACTGAGGGTAATATCCATTGAAGCAAAATCCAGGTGTAGATGCGAGACATCTTTATAGAGTGCCTCTACTAATGTGCAAGAGTCATTAGAGCTGTTTTGTAAGAATTTTCTTACTTTCCTGGACACATTGCTTATTTTTTCAGGTATACTACATTTTTCATCAATCAGTTTTAATATTGTCGGAAGTGTTTTTTGAACATTTACACCTTTTGCAATTAAGCCATCAAGCAAGTCAACATATGTGCTGTATGTTATCCTAAGTTCTTCACAACCCAGGTCACTCAAGGAAATTGCACTGTTGATGACAGCGTCCAGATTATCTAGAAGCTTTAATACACATTGATCCATTTCTGCTGGAGGAAACTACCAGTCAAGTTTTTTTTCTATTTTGCCGGGACCGATAAAAAAATAAATAATTAATTCATACGGCGATTTTCGCCACGATAAGTTTTATTTCACCATAGACTAAGTAACTACGATGAATTTCTATGCCCATTTAAATGCATTTACGTCTTGTTTTTATTGTAAAAAAAAAAAATACAAATTGTTTTTAAGTACAAATAATTCGCTTTGAACCCCGTTTATGTCTATTTTTTTAATATAACTCTCTGCCAGATTACTTCACAATGTTTGTTTGTAAAAACAATTCAACGTTGCATTTAAATTCGTCGTTACATGTAGCAGTTGAAATTATTGATAATTATTACTGTTGTTATTTTACCGCAAGAAAAACATTCAATTTAATGGTTAATTTAGTGAAATGATGAGAAATAGTCCTAACATTTATCTTAAAAGAATAACGAGGGGATCGGCAAAATAGCCTCTTCCATCGAGTAAAACATATCAAACTGAGGAAATAAACAGAAACATGAAATATTTTATATATTCAATATGTATTGTTTTTTTTTGTTTTTTTGCTATTCATTTTTATTGCATGTAAGTCATTTAATGATTTGTAATTATTTATAAACGTAATCGACAAAAATGTTAACTGTTTACAACATAGATTTCAACATCGTATAAGTCAACTCATACAACGAAATACTCGCTGCTGTCAGCCGAAGTCGCTCAAAACAAATGCTTTTTACAAGTTGAGCTGAATAACTTTTGTCAAAGAAAACTATCAAAATAAGAAAGTGAAAAGGTTATCAACATTAATATATGCGCGTCGTTCACATTTTCAAGCAATTTCCGATCGTAATTACCTAAAACGGACGATAACTGCTGCTTTTGTTTTGATTTTTTATGCAAATCCTAATGACGCACTGTCTATGTTAAACTATCTTTCATTAGCTACATTTTCATATGGGTTTGTTATGGGTAATCCCCCTGGCTCAACTTGCACTTTTTATGTAAAGATAGCGACTACCTAGTATTTTTCTGTCCATCGTCGACGTGTGGACCGCGTACAGCATCGCGCAATGATTTTTATGGACATCAAATAAATTAACAATGGTATACATGTCTATAAAGTATGAATTTACTGATTAAGTAATATTTACTAGATATCATAGTTGATTATTATACACGAAAAGCATATTCAATCATAAGAACAGAGGCTCTTAAAAAAGCAAAATTCAATGATACAAATGCGATTTCGTACGGCTTATGCAACAATGAGCGGATTCCCTACACATATATCTGTTTATCTACACAATGTTACAATGTTAGATAATACTTGTATCAAGATGGTCTGATGGAAACTCCGTAAGATATAATATTTCGGGAACTCTTCACTTCTTCAGAACCGTGCTCAACTCAAGTTCAAGCGTGCATATAAATAAATATATATATATATATATATATGTGTATATATACATTGTATTAAAGGTGAAACTATTTAATTTGTTCCACCATTATGTCTTATTTGCTCCAACTTGTGTCTATCCGTCACACCTCTGCATTGTATTGCCTTCTAAGTATCACATTTATATATATATATATATATATATATATATATGGATGAAATAAAATTATGTGAAATGGCTAGACTGTTAGTCTGAGTTTTTCTTTTTAACTTAGATATATATATATATATATATATAAATCACTGGAAGAAAATTAATTCCCTGAACAGAACAGTTTTGTACCACTTTTGTCCCCTTACAAAAATTAAAATCAAGATAGAATGAGACTAAACCTTATGTCTAGAATCTTTATTCCAATTTTGATCAAAATCCATTACATGATGTTGATGCTAGAAAATGTCTAAAATTTAAAGCTTAAGAGGTCTTAAGGCTTTTACCACCTTTTTACACCCCCCTTTTGCATAATACTAAATTAACCTAAGTAATAACCCAAATTATGACCTTTACATCTAGCAATTGCTTCAAAATTCATAATCTGCTAATTAGTTTAGGAGTGAATCCTTTACATGTAAATCTATAAATATATAGACATGCCTAACTTTATATAAATATATATATATATATATATATATATATATATTTATATTTATTTATATATATAGTATGTTTGTTTTTTTTATACAGAAGAAATGACCAGAGTGGCAAGTGTATGTAAGAGCATATATTTTTATTTCAGATAACACTATATGTTAGTTTGATCGTCCATTGATATCTGCTCAGTGGAAAGTTATATAAATGTGTTAGAGGGCCATTTTTTTCAATGAATTGACTGAAGAATAGTCACACTTGGTATTTTTAGCCTTACAGGCAGGGTTTCTAGTGCTTCCATGAAACCACAGGTATCAATGGACGATCAAACTAACGTTTAATGTTATTTAAAATAAATATACTAGCTGTACCTATCCGATGTTGGCCAGGAGTCTTTTACTTTCATTTTTGGTTTGCTTTTTTTCTTTTAACTATCGTTTTTTTTTGTTTTTTTTTTTGTTTTATTTTCAACGATTTATTTTTATTTTAATAGAATTTTGAAAGTTAAATTTAATTATTCGAGTAATGTTCAGTTATTAAATTATTAATTGAAAAAAATTTTAATAAAAGTATAGCTTATTTTATTAAGGCGATGTTTTAATCTCTATTTATAAAATTATTGGATGTAAATAGTCCCCAAAACTCTCAATCTTCAAATATAATGAGGATATGCCTAGAATATTAAAGTCAGTTTAAATGACAGTTTATAAATGCTTCGAAATTCCATTCAAATTTTGAAATAATCCATTCTTTTCTTTCAAACTATTTTAAAAGATATAAATGACTGACTTGTTTATGAAAAACCGAAATGTATTTTAAGAATTTAATTTTGTAATTAATATATTAAAAAAAAAAGGGATTTTAAACGTTCTGTTTTATTTTAGGCTATTGCATTTTTTGATTTGAATAAATATTCGATTAATAGTAAATAAGAAAAAATAATAATTCAGTGTGCAATTATCAAAGTTATGTTGACTTGTGAAGTTGTCTCATAATTTTATTAATATTTTATTAGAATTGACCCCCCCCCCCTCAAGTTAGGTTGTGTCGTGTTTTTAATCGGAAATAACCAACATTTTTCCTGTCATTTAGACAGGAAAAATGTTTATTTATTTGTTAGTATACATCTACTAATGAAATTTGTCAATCAAAAAGTAATTATTTTCCATGATTTAAAACCCGATTGCTCCTGTCTACAGCATAAATAAAATATGAAAATGTTCATTTACCTTTTTGTCAAAGGTAAAGTTTTAAAAATTTTGGTGTTTGCAGATTTTTTGTTGATTTGCTTCTACAGCAACCTCAAAAAAACTACAAAAACAAAATAAAAACTAAAAACAATAAAAACTATTAATAAATGTGAATACAGACGTCAGTGTTAATGTAATGCTTCCACTAGGTACACAGTCAGTGTTAACCTAATGCAGGCCTTATTTAATCAGGCTAACGTAATAACCATACAACATACAAAAATATCAATACAAGTTCTTCTGTCTGAGGGACTTTAAAAATAAAGTTAATTTATAATAACTATTTGAATTTATTTTTTCTCCATAAACTTCGCAAACAAAAAACTAAATATATATGTGAGTGATTGAGGATTGAATTTGATGCTTCAATATAAAAATTTAATTTCAATAACGTAAACATTATTTACCTGTCCATGACACCCGTTACGGCATATGCATTTCACTAATATACGTGACATCACTGGAAGCAACAGTAAATTTTTAAAGCTTCCAGAGATTTTCTTCTTTTTTGCCATCTCTGTCTCTATATTAATAAAATCACTATATTATTTAAATATTATTTATTAATAATATTTAAATAATATAATTATTTGATTAATTTATTTTTTTACTCTATTATTTGCTGCAAAGAACAAAGATGGCTTCCATTTGAAAAAAATATTCCCGGTGTTTGAATAGTGTTGCGGAGAGTATGTTTTTGGTAGTAGAAGATATAACTCCTACTCTCTCTTTATATGATAGAATTTTTAGGTAGATAAATTATAAAAAAAAAAAAAAAGAAGCTTAATTCAAAATACAATTTTCTCTTTAAAGCATGATCCAATGTTCCTAAAAGCTAACTGCTGAAACAGAATTAAATACTGAGTTTGTATGTGTTAGTCTATAATACACAAAAATCCCACAAAGACTGGCTTTTATTTATATATTATATATATTTGTCTCCTTTCAAATATGGGAGGTTGTGATACAATACCCAGCTACTTCTAATTAATATAAATATACATTTTGCAAGTAAATAAGGACTTTTAAAAACATTATTTAGTTGATTATGAATTGCTACACATTTCTACAGTGACCGATTGTTTTTTATTAATAATTTGGGGTTGAGCCGGCTTCAAATAAATTCACCATGTTCTGTGTCATGGTAGTTCACCCATGCTGATCAGTAGCTGAGTCCTCGGCATACCTCAGCCATTCCTAGTTTTAGCAACGAATACTAAAAACGCTGGGGGCCAGCTACCAGCTCCATGTCTGTTTTCACTGTATGAATCCATATCTTCAGCTGGCCGCTTCTGTCCTTCTTTCAGCCAGTCGGTGTGAATGGGGCCATCAACTTACAGATTAATTTTTTATCAGGACGTCTAAGAATGTGTCCAAACCAACTAAATCTCCTTTCTAGAAGAGTCTCTGTGATGTCACATCCTGCACGGATAGTGTGGTTTAGGATTTGGTCAGAGAGACGGATGCATAAGATGCATTGTAGGGAGTACATGTCAAAGTATGTGGAGATCTTCTTTGCGCAGGGGCCAAGTCTCGTAGCCATACAGCAGTATCGTATATATAATAGCTTGGTCTAACCTCAAATTTGATAATTAAGTAACTCTTCAATTGACTTATTTTCATCTGATTGTTTTGTTTTTTTTAATCAAAATTTTCAGCTAGCTTGGATTTCAGAAAGAAAAAAGAACTAAAAACATCAAACACTCAATTTTATTGATGACCAAAACATAATATAAATACAAATTGACTCTGCTCCAACAGCTTAGTTAAATTCAATAAGCCAGTCAAATATAATCTCGCAATGTAACCTAACAAGTGATTATCTTTCATATGAGTTGACTGAATCAATATTACAGACTTAATTCTCTGATTTGTAATAATCTTAACTTTCTGATCTTATTTGTTATTGCTTTAGGAACTGCAAGAACAGATGCAAATGTTGGTGGGAGGGAAGCAACAACTACAAGCAACATATAATACATTGCAGGCGGCCAATGTTGTAAGTTTTTATTTTTAATAATTGTGCTATCAAAATATGATGGCAGTTTAACTTATTTTGATTTTAGATAATTACAAACCTTGACAAGTGCAAGTGGATTTAAATGTATTAAAATTCTGGTTTTGAATAATTTTATTAAAACTTGAATGATAAGTATTAAAATTCTGGTTTTGAATAATTTTAGTAAAACTTGAATGATAAGTATTAAAATATATGAAAATATAAAGAAAGTCGTTCAAGCATATAAATTTAATTTTAAAATGATAATTTCTTAAATCTTTGCTTAAACTTTAAAGAAAAAAAATGGCAATCTTTATTTTAATAAAATCTTGTGACCACTTCCTGTGTGTCTGTGTTTCTTGCCTCTATGTGACTTGCACATTATTTTTATTAAAAATTTACTATTAATCAAATATTTATTGAAATAAAAATGTAATAGTGTAAACTAAAACTAACTTTAAAAAATATTATTTAAAACAATAATTTAATTAAAATATTTAATTTATCTCCTCCAGAATGCTTTTTGGGTTCTATGTGAACTAGTCAGCCATTTTAATTTTTTCTTAATAGTTGAAAAAGAATGAATTAACTTTGCGACCCTTCTAAATTTTAAAGGAATTTGGAAGCATTCAAACTATCGAATAGGTTATGACTCAGTGGGATAATATGTAACACAACGTGATTTAGACGAGAAGTTAAAATTCTAATGAATAAGAAATGAATTCTTATTCAGGAGAAGACATAAAATGGAATAGTCTGAAAGGTGAATGCGGATTGAGAGCAACTATATAAAAGAAAGGGTTATGTTTGTGTTTTCACATGTATGTATAACATTATTACAAGGGTGAAAATGGTATTAGAACATTAATTGGTGAAATGTACAAGATGCAAAAGTGTTAGTGTCTTATATGTATGTGAAATGGTATATATACATGTATGTATAATATATTACCAAAACTGAAAAGGGTACTGGACGTTAATGGTGTCATGCTAAAAAAGGGTCCAAGTGTCTTATATATGTAACATATATATATATATATATATATATATATGGTTAGGCAAAATGATCTGACACATTTTTAGGGTTTATAAAAGCCAATTCAAATAAAGTATTGTATTTTCCAGGTGTACATATGATGTCACAATGACAGTGTAGTGCTGACCTGCCCAATACATATGGGTAACCTGAAAAGAAATAAAACAAAATGGCATTATATGTACATTTGGAAAATAGAAATATTTTTTCATTATTCAAACGGTATAAGACAAAATGGCATTATATGTACATTTAGAAAATAAAAATATTTTTTTATTATTAACAAACAACATAAAACAAAATGGCATTATATGTACATTTGGAAAATAAAATACTTTTTCATTATTTATTCTAATTTGCTTTTATTAAATCCTACAAATGTATCAGATCATTTTGCCCAACCCTCTATATAATATTTCACCAAAAGGGTACTAGGTAGTTATTTGCAAAATGCACATAAAGCTATATGCACTAAAATTGTACTAGACAATAACATTTGGATTTGGTCAATGTGGAAACAAATGAAAAAGTCCTGAAAAAGATGCTTTAAAATGGAAAGGATAAAATGAAATAATATGAATTTTATGCTTACTGGATATTTTCATAGGCAGGGGAGTTCTGAGGAGGTATCATGTGACCAGGAATCCTAGAATATATACTTGTAAGAGAGAGGGGGAGTGAAGAGAAATAAAGCAGGAGGGGGAAAAATTTATTTTAACAAAGAAATTGACCATGGTCAAACTGCTTAGTGAATTGCACTTGTGGGCAAAGGATATTTGGACGGTGAGATTATTGAGGGTGTTCAGAGGTTTTGTTACCTTTGTGATACTGTTACGCTCGTGTCTTGTTGGGACCGACAAGACAGTCACGCAACAGAAGAAAAAAAAAAGATTTAGATCCTCAGGTTCAAGTATGCGTACACACCGAACAAGAGGGGAATGAGACTCTTTCTCAAGACGCCTGTAAAAATGAGGAAACACTGACATCGAACACTTTGTGAAAGAATGGAAGACAAACACAAATTAAGGGAGTAAAAAGTTTATTTATAAAAGTAGAAGGAGGAATAAGATAGAAGACAAAACAAAAATAGATGGGACAGGGTCTTAATAGATATGAAGCTAAAACTTGCGGAAGATACATATACAATACAAAAACATCAGCTTCAGAGAAAGAAAAGGGTCGGACTTACAAATTGTCGGTGCACCTTCAAAGTTCATAAGAATAAAATGTTAAAATCTTCGACATCTGTAAACAGTTGTGGTCGCTATGGAGAAGTCCAAACAATTCTTTATTGATTGACTATTTATTTATCTACCTCCCACAGCGGTAAGATGTGACACAAGGTCGGAAAGTGGGATTTGACAAGCCAACGCCCCAAAATTTGAGCACTCTGGCCTACAAAAAATGCCTGGGCAGCCTCGTTGCCATTCCCCGGTAGGGGCGCCTCAGGCAGTAAGCAATAAACTTACTTCTCCCCAAAGAGGGGAGGCGAAGCCTGGGAGGGTGGACCTCCTAGAACTGCACAGGACAAACCTACAAACCGGCGGAATCAAGGCCAAGACGACACCGGATTATAGGGTGTAGTATCCATCAGAACAGATACTGCACTTTGATCTTGGCCAAAAGACCAAGATGAAGATGCTTTTGGCATTCAGTGAGGTGTATCCAAAGTGTTTTTTTTATGTTGGTGTCCGTATTGATACCAAGCGATTTGATATTTTCTCATGCAGGATGTTTGCACGCCATTTGTTTCAAAATTTTTATCAGTCTGTCGCTTCTGTTGTCTTTAGGAGCGAGAAATTTCCTCCCAGCACTTGGAGTAGGTTCTGTGCATATAGCAGTTTTTTTTCTTGTTCTTTTGGCGGCAAAATAAAGGGGTCGCACTGGCTGTGTATCTGTTTAAATGGGGGAGATGGGTTGCATGTACTCTGTGACCTCCCACAGAGATAGCGAGATGACTCATTCCTTTCCCACTGTCATGCCCTTAAGTAGTGTGAAGATTTTAAAAAGTGGGAGTGGAACAGAATAAGGCCCATTGTAATATGCAAGTCCTTTCGTTCCCTCTCTCTTTCTCTCCATTTTTTGTCATCTCCCAAGCTGAGGGAGAAATATAATTTAAGAGAATATATTTCCACTTGGTGATATTTTATTTACAAAGGTAATCTAGTTTTGAGATTACATTATAATACCATTGGAGCTCAAAAAGGAGCTTGTCTGATTGCAAGCGTTAGGAATGGATGGAGTAAGGTCAGGAGCTTCTGCCATCACTAACTAGCAGAGTGTCTTTTGGTCTTGATTGTGGTGACTCATTAGTAAAAATAAAATGTCTACCAGTAGATTTTTGTATCGCACGGAACTGTGAAAATCTATAAGTTGCAGAAGCAGTATCCGGTCCAACTATAAGAATTAAGAAAGCAATAGTATGTGAAGCGGTAACATGAAGAAGGGTAAGGCTGCGGGACCCTCAAGCGTTGTTTCAGATGTTGAATGCTGCAGGTAAAACAGGCATTGAGATGATCACATACTTGATAAATCAGATGATAAAAGAAGAGGTTATCCTTAAAGACTGGGTTTAGTACAATTGTTAATTGTTACAAGGGTAAAGGGGAATCACTTGATAAAGGTAATTACAGAGACTTAAAGTTGATGGATCAGGTACTGAAAGTGATTTAAAGAATGATTGAGCAGCAAATAAGAAGTTAGATAAGCATAGATAAAATGCAATTTGGTTTTATGCTTGGACAACACACCACTGTCCCGTGAAAAATGTAAGATAAAAAACAAAGAACTTGTATTTTGATTTTGTGAAGTTGAGGGAACTTCTGCCATTACTAATCAGCAGAGCGTTACCACTGTCAACGAAGAGAAGAATCTATCAGCCATGTGTGAGCAGTGTGAAGTATTGAAGTGAAACTCAGTTAGTTAGGGTTGAGGACATGTGTTGCATGGGGAGAAATGATAAGAGAATGATACGATAAATGTGTAATTTTAATCTTAAAGACAGACCTTGATCTGATGATTAAATTTGGACAGTATAGGACAGTATTGGACAGAACAGGAGACTTTGTTGGTTTGGTAACAATAAAAAAAATGAATGAGAGTGCTTTGGTTATTAGATGTAAAAGAGTTGAAGTAGCAAGGTCAGTTTGCAAGGGAAAGCCAAGGAAAACATGAGAGGAAGTGATAGATTGCCTTGAGAGAAAGAGGGATAAATAAAAACCTGGCCAGAGGTAGGTTAGTTTAGAAGTCAATTTTGATAAGCTGTCCAACACATTTTGTAAAACAGACGTACAACCGAATATCATGGAGATAATTCTAATTTGTAGTAATCTTTACTTCTTGATCTGACCTTGTTATTGTTTTAGGAACTACAAGAACAGATGCAAATGTTGGTGGAAGGGAAGCAGCAACTACAAGCAACACATAATACATTGCAGGCGGCCAATGTTGTAAGTTTATATTTTAATAATAATTGTGCTGGAAGGTGAACTTATTTTGATTTTAGATTAGTATAAACCTCGACAAGTACAATGCATTTCGTTTTTTTTTAAAACGAGTTAGCCATTTTCATCTTTTGTTAATAGTTGAAAAAAGAAAAATGAATTACTTTTGTGACCCTTCAGATGGAATTTGGGAGCCTTTAAACTGTTAAATAGAAAGTTATTTAAATTGGCTTTAAAATTCTTGGTAAATCCTCATGTATTAAAAGATTGAAAAATAGAAGCTATTTGCATACAATAATTTTATAGAGATTACAACAGCATTATCTTAACAAAATTAGTTATAGTTTTATAAAAGTTTGGTTTAATTAATAATTTAATGACAATACCATAATAATTAAATTAAACTTTCAAAATCCTATTTACCCCTCCCCCCCAAAAAAACTACATAGTTAAAAAACAAATCGAAACCAAAATGAAGGTAAAAAGACTCCTGGGCAACATCAGATAGGTACAACTAGTTTAAAATAAATGACTAGAAAAAAAATATGAATAAGATTTATCCCAAAACAGAATTTTATTCAAAATATTTACAAAATTTTCAAAATAGTGTTATAGAAATTCAGTTTCATAATGTGATACTGTAAAGTGCAGTTTTTAAAATCAATGAAAGATTTTATAGAAAAGCATTCTCCTATTTTCTTTCTCTTAAAGATTAGTAAAAGTTTAATTAAAAATATTTTTCTTTTCTTTCTCTGATCTACAATGATAGTAATCGATATCTTGTCTCATTGTCATCGTCATGATTATCATCTGTTTAACGTCTGTTTTACATGCTGGCTTGTATTGGATGGCTTTTAGAAATTTATTTATTTTCGAACTAACCTATCTCTGGGCCAGGTCTTTATTTATCCCTCTCTTTTTATAAATCCATCCTTATCATATCTCCCCTCCCCGTTTCCTTGGCCTACCACCTGCCAACTTATCCTCCTATCTCAATTGTTCTACATTTACTAACCCAAGAATGCTCATCCATTTTTCAATGTGACTAAACCAATGAGGTCTCCTGTTCTGTACACATCTCCCTATACTGTTCAGATTTAATCTTCCTCTGAGGTCATCAGATCGACCACGTCATCCACTTTGCTCGATGGCCATAAGCCGTGTGGTAGATCGCTTAAGACATGGAGAGGATCAGTTGACGATGTCCTCATCCTAGCAGGTGGCATGAGCGAAATGGCTGCAGGCAGGAGAAGTTGGAAGTCATTCATGAAACATCTAAACGGAGCATGAGACACGAAGATGAAAAATAAAATAATAAAAAAAAGAATGTATCAATGGTGTCAACAAATAAAATATGTGTATAGGAAGCAACTATGGTATATATATATATATATATATATATATATTAAACTGTTCAAGAACCAAAACAATTCAAGATATTCTCATATTAACAAATTAGATCTTATAAATCTTCCATGATATATTTAAATGTTGCAAATAAAAATAAGCCCAATGGTTAACAGGTTATGCTTTCATATTTTAATTCGGTAGATTATAAAATTTATGATATGATTAAAATGTTAAATATTATGTCATAAATTTTATAATCTACCGAATTATATATATATATCTATATATATATATATATTTATGCAAACATTGTTAAAAATAACAGAATTCGTCTGTTTAATTATACCGTTGTTTATTTTTTCAATTTTTCTGATGGTCTTTTTTGAATTAAAATCAAAAAAATTAATAAATGTTCCATAGGTATGGAACATTTATTAATTTTTTTGATTTTAATACAAAAAAGAAATGTTGCTTGTTTTATAAGTACTTCCATGGAATGTGCCTCGACGAACTTACTGCACTTGTACCCTCTTAATATAAATACCCCTGACAAACCTGACTAGCAGCAAGATTCCACCCCTTCACTGTAGAGGTCTGCAGATGCTGGAAAACTATCTACTCTAATAGCTTTTGTTCTTGGACCCCTTGCCTTTGGAATTCTCTACCTGCTCCTTGTTTCTCAGACTACCAACATGCAGAAATTTAAATGTTATGTGAACAAACATCTGGCCGTCTAACTCCCTACTTAGGATGACCCCTATAAATCTGATCGTTAATCACAGTAGCCCTTTACGTCTCGGTAGCAATGTTCCTTTGGGATGAATAAAAGTAAAAAAAAACCAGTAACTACCATGCAAAATTTCAACCTGATCGGATAAATATTTTTTAAGTTATCAATGTTTCCATAGTATAACTTTGGGAATACATCATACAATATGGAGAAGTAAAGCTCAGAAAAGACTGGTTCATCCTTACGTTATCAGGTGGAGGTATGCAATCTTATGACTGACTTATGTTCTTATTGTATGCTAATAAACCTTCTTTCTTCAAATGGTGAGGTGAAATAAATACCGTAATTCTGATAAATTTCCTTCCATTTGTACATTTTGAAGTTAGGGTTTATCAATAGGATTCTTTATGAATATACAAATATTAAGTATTACTTTTATCTTAAATGGTTGTCTAGATTTTGTAAGTAATGGTTTCATAAATTTCACATTCATACTCTTCTGTCGAACAAAGATTTTTTTTAAATTTTAGGATTTGGAAAAGCAACTTGAAACTGCTGTTCAAGAAAAGACCGATCTTTCACAAGAACTGGATGGTTTACAAAGAGAAAAGAAAGTATGAAAATATTAAATTGATTAAATTTAATGTTGCAATATTTGTGCATGTTTTTATTTGCTTTTTGATCTTAAAGGAAGTTTTACGCCTTAAGTGATATAATTTTAATTTTATTCAAATAAGAATTACCATATTTTAGTGGACTTTCCCTAAAACTGACCCAAAACAAGATGCTAGTGCATTTCTCTATATGTAATGTTTGCCATCTTGCATTTTCAAGGTGTAACCACAAGGTTTTGTTTTATCTCTGAACATAACTATGCTTGTAGAGATAGGTGGTATATCTATTATAAAGGTGTGTATTTTGCATAAAACAAATTTTATGCGGATATTGAAACTGAATGTTATAAATCTGATTATAATGGAGATTATGCCTGTCTTTAACTGAAATTATGTCACAATTACACCCAAGTTTTGTTAACTCTTAT
The DNA here is from genome assembly GCA_963556195.1 of Sepiola atlantica. NCBI lineage: Eukaryota > Metazoa > Mollusca > Cephalopoda > Sepiida > Sepiolidae > Sepiola > Sepiola atlantica. The sequence goes on along the minus strand of OY744526.1, from coordinate 73,455,995 downwards.
TTCAAAGCATTTTATTTTAAAATTTAATTTTTATCAAGAAATAATATATTATTTACACTATTCACCTAATCTATCTACTATATTTTAATACACACAAATTTATATATGCAACAAAATTGTGGTTCACAGAGTGAATGCTATGGTTAATTAACATATTGATTTTTTAAAAACTGATTTTAATAAGTTCCAAGTATTTATGATTTCTAATTGTTTTCATTTTAATACATATTATAAATAATTTTTATGGGGAAGCAATAAAACAAAATTAATTGTATTATCAATTTTTATTAGTTTAATAGGTAAATTCAGAAAATTTTACCATTTAAATAGGAGTGAATGGAAGAATGGATTTCTGTCTGTCTGTCGGGGAGAATTTTTGTAAACGTAAGAATTTCATTACGGAAACTATTTTTAGATTAAATAATAAATAAATAAATAAACAATAAACAAATTTGACGCCGAAACTGCGATTCGGACCTCAACCTTGATGTCTTCAATATGTCCGTCAGTAATCTAACCAAAATATTATTTTTGCAGGTCATATATATAATCATATAAAAATAGACCAAACAACATGCGTTTTTTTCAAATTTATCTAATTTTTTTTATTTCGGTTTATGTCTATTTAATTGTGTAGGTAAACTTTCGATTCTTTTGTACAACAGAGGCGCATACGTAAACTTTTGTTGTCATGATATGCTTCCAGGCATTAACTCTTACTTTTTCATTAAAAAAATAACTCAATTTAATCTAGTCTATTAATTCTGTGTAGTATATTTCCATTCATCATGATACATTCCTCCCAAGCATTACATCTACTTTTCCGGGAGGGGGCATTATAATATACTTTTGTTCCTCACGATACCATTCTCCCAGGATTACCTTCTCCTTTTTTATAGAGGGGTAGTGTACTAAATATTCTGTTGTCATGATATCATGCTCCCAGGCATTAACTCCCTACCTTTGTAGGGTGGAGGAAGTGTTCGTTCGCTTATTTCGTTTGATTTTCGCACACATTTTGGATGAAGTCTTAAACTGTATTTTTTATCCCGAAATAAAATTCTAATTTATTTTTTAAAGACTTGAAATTAATTTGGAAAACTGCAGACTTATTTGTACACCAGAAACTTTCGATAAATTACGATCCTTTTGTACACCAGAGGCGCATCCGTAAACTTTTGATTCTTTTGTACACCAAAGGTGTGTACGTAAACTTTCAATTCTTTTGTATCAGGTGGACACCAGATGACGCGGTAGCCTAGAAGAAAATGCGACTGATAGGGAGCATTTATTTGCTAGTCTACTATTATAATTATTGGGTTCCATATTGTATTTAATTCTATACTAGGTCAACTTAGAATCCTTACTACAGGTGATAATAACTAAGAATAACATATTAATACTTCTACCCGGTCATGGCTGACGGAATGACAGCAATCTACTCCGGTGAATTAAATAAACAGAGGATCTGAGAGGTATTTTCGACGTGATTGATTGGTTGCTATTTTATAAGTAAGGTGTATTAGTTCTGTTTTGTTTATGTGTTGGGATGAATAAGAAACCAGTAAATTCTTCTATTAACAAAACTATGCAACAAAAGAGAGCGTGGTATATTTGTTAATCGAATTAATGGTAACAAATCAAATCCCAGATGAGTCAATTAGAAAGAAATTAGTTAAATCATTTTATTTAATGAGTTAAATTTAGTCAAATTCTTTGCTAATAAGTTAACATCTTAAATTAATAATCTGTTAGAAAATTCCGTTTTGAGTAGTAGTAGTAGTAGTAGTAGTAGTTGTAATAATAGATATATGTGATTTTCTTTTCCTTGCTAAATCCTGTTTTGTTTTTTTTTGATTTCTAATCTATATTTTGTTAGGCCCTTCAAGAACAGAATGAATGTTTGAAAATGAAAGATGAAACCTTGTCATCTTCATTTCATTTCATGCAGGAGGAGCAGGACAAAATCCTTTCAGAAAATAAGGTCAGTTGATTTAAATTCAAATTATTGCGTCCTTCATGTATCATAGAAAACAATCGGTAATAACAAAACTTATAAATAGTGCTACATTAATCTCTATTTATATAAAAGTTAGGTATGTGTACATGTTTACATATTTCTATGCAAAGAATTCACCCCTAAACTAATTAACCGATCATTATGAATTTTGAAACGGCTGCTAGGTGTACGGGTGGGTAATGTGTGCTATATTTAGTTTAATTTAGTTTTATGAAAAGGGGGCAAAGATGTTGTGAAAATTGAAATACCTCCAATTTTTGTGAAATTTTAACATTAGGTATTAGACATCAATTAATGCATATTCCCCAATTTCAAATTCTTTGAAATATTTTAAAGGTTTTTTTGGGGGCATAATGAGCTCAACCTCCAATTTGAAAACTGAGATATTTCAGATTTGCATTGAATTTAATCCATAGTCATTAGACGTCAATTAAGCAAGATTCACTGAATTTCAATTTCTTATTAAGACCCCTTAAGCTTAAACCTTAAATTTTATAAATTTTCTAGAATCCAAATCATATAATGGATTTTGATCAAAATTGGAATCAGGATTCTACACATAAGGTTTAGTATCATTATATCTTGATTTTAATCATCGTAATAGAACATAAAAGTAGTACAAAACTATTCTGTTTAGGGAATAATTTTACCTGTTCTGGGATGGGTATACATCTAGTCTATTCATGATTTATAGTATTGCAAGATCATTGGCAACCATAGCTCAGTAATCTTAAATCAGTCTAAGGTACTTTCTCAAAATCAAGAAGAATGTCAGTAATGTCTACATTTTTATTATAATTAGTCGTCTTTATTGCTAAACCTTCTTTTTAAATGTAAGAAGCTCATGATGCTTAAGTGGTAATCTCTATAAAACTTCAAATCCTACTTCCGACAGATATGTGATGAATAAACTTCAATATAGCAGTTTTGTTAAGTTCATGTGAGACCCATTTTTTATTTCTTGTCTATTGCTTTGAAATGATGAGATAGGATAGTTTTTGAGTCATCACTGTTTTCAGTAAGTTCTCAAACTCTTTATGGAATAATGACCACTTTGAGTGATTCATTAAAAACAGATTGCAGCCTTCCCCATGATTCATTAATATCCATATTGCAACATTTAAATTAAAACCAGCATACTGTAGTATTTTCTATGAATACTGTGTTGATGTCATTGGCCAGCTTGGATCTTTATTATTCCTGATTTTCATAAACGATCTCCCTGATGTAATTGCGTCCGAGATGGGTATATTTGTTGATGACACCATGTTCTATTTTTGACATGTGGGCAAAACGAACGCACACATGTCCAAGGCAATGCCTGAATCTTTAGAAAATGACCACCTGTCTGTAGTGGAATGGGGCCAAAAATAGATGGTAACATTTAATGCTACTAATACAAAGCTCCTTTCCAACCACCGATTGCCATGGCTAGTAGCACCGTACCTGAGAGTGCAACATTCAAACTCCTCAGCGTCACATTCATAAGTAACATGAACTGGAACACATACATAGAAGATATTGCCAATTCTGCTGCAAAGAAGGTAGGCTCCCTCTACTGGACTAGAAAACTTCTCCCACCTGCCAGTATCCTATATTTGTACAAAGTCACCATTCACCCATGCATGGAGTATAATTGCCATATCAGGGCTGATGCACCAACCAATAGTCTTTCCCTCTTAGTCAGGGTCCAAAAAAGAATCTCTAATAGGTCCCACATTGTCTACCAAGCCCCCAGCCCCTTGTCCCATCGACACAATGTTGCATACCTGTGCTTGTTTTACAATTGTTTCAATGGAATGTGCTCTGACAAACTTGCTGCAATTGTACCCCCTCAACGTAAATACCCCCCGACAATCAGCAAAATCCCACCTCTTCACTGTAGCGGTTTCCAGATGTTTGAAAGCTTTCTACTCTAATAGCTTCGTCTCTTGAACTACTTGCTTTTGGAACTCCCTCACTGCTCCCTGTTCTTCTGATTGTACCAATATGCAGAAATTTAAATGTAATGTGAACAGACATCTCACTGCACAACTCCCCGCTTAGCATACTCCTATAAATCTGGCCTTTAATTCATAGTAGCCCCTTACATCTCGGTGGCAATTTGCCTTGTTTGGGGTGAATACAAGTAAAAAAAAATTTAAAATTAAAAAAAAAAAAGCTTGAATTTATATTTGAAAATGGCTGTTATGAATGATCAAATATGTTCAAAGTGACTCGCAAATGTCTGTGTCGGAGATTTCTTGCTGAACAATACTTTTGTGTAGTTGAAGTTGATAGTAATAGAATCAAGATATGAAAATAATTTAATTTTATATTATGTCAGAGATACTAACATATTAAAGTAAACAAGAGGCTGAGAAAAGGCTCTTATTGAAGAGTCCATTCTAAACAAGGGAGATAATATTGATTGGCCTAATAGTTCTCAGAATGTAAACATGAATAATATGCAAGACAAATTAAATATTAAAATCGATAATAGCTAGTGTATCTGAAGTGATAATAACATTTTCTAGACAAGTAAACAGATTAATGCAGAAAAGAAAACCTAAAGCTTTGATTTTTTTTTCTAATCAAAGTATGTGTTGAAACTGTCAAATGGCTTTAAACAAACAAAATGATTATGAAAAATGGAATTTGAAGATAAATTGAAGCATGTTAATAATAATATTGTTGGAAATATTAAACACTGTTGTAAAGATAAAAAATCATAACATCCAAAAAATAAACAAGATAGATCAATTAACAGACTCATCGGCTGAAACAGCTAAGTTGTTGGTAACATCTTTTCCATATGTCCATACCTTTGAGGAATTTGATCCACTACCTGAAAACTTTTGGTGTTTTTCCATTGTTCCACCTAGATTGAATATGGATGTTAAGAAAGAAATATTAACAAACCTGTATAATGTACTTACCTTTGAGGGGAAAATGAATACTGGTCACAAAAAATGACGGAAATTCATTCAGTAGTTTTATTTTTAGAAAAGAAATTCAACTTTTATGCATACACTGAATATCGCCGCCATTATCACGATATTCAAGGGAGATAATTCCTTTTTTTCGCATTTGACCCCGTCTCCCTTTACTTTCATAATAATGTAAATATTCAGCGACAATATTTATTTTTTAAAAACAAAACTACTGGATGAATTTCCGTAATTTTTGTGACCGGTATTTATTTTCCCTCAAAAGTAAGTACATCATACAGGTTTGTTGCTATTTTTGTCTTAACATCCATATTCAATCTAGGTGGAACCATGGAGAAGCACCAGACTTTTATACGGAGAATATGAATATCAGCAGTTTACGGTAAATTAGTGATAACAGATGTAAGAATCTAAAGTAGATGTTAGTAAAAGTATTTGACCTGATCAAATACATCCAGAAATATTGTTTCAGTTTTTGTCAGCAAATGTTTTATTAATGCTGTTAATATTTTTTTGTTTATACATTTATGCATAATGGAAATATTTCATATACATGGAAAACATCAGTTGTAATTCCAATAGAGAAAACATTTCAGTCCATTTATCTGGTGACTATAGACTGGTTTAGTTTCTCTGATATATTTCATGTAAGGTTTTTAGAAATTTATTCGAAATCACGTTTTCCAGTGTATAAAAAAATGGTATAAACCTTAAACAATGGTTTGTCCATAGAAAGTCAACCTTATGAAATCTTTTAGAAAGTATTGATGTTATAAATTAATACTTATTAGAGGGAATCGTTGGATGGATGATTAGAAATATTATTTCAAGGAAACTAAACATTACTTTTAAGATATATAAAACCTTAATTAAACCTCATAGAATAATTTTACTCAATCCTGGGCATCAGTAGCTAGACTTGAGGATTGGGATATAATATGTACAAAGAAAAGTGACTAAACTAATAAAAGGATTGAAAGATCTCAATTATAAGAATAGTTTGGATCCTTAGATTTAACTACTTTACTAGGGAGAAGAATAAGGGTGACTTAGCTGATATCTTCAAAATAACTAATAGGATTTTCTTTTTATAAAATTAAGTATCTGAAAAATGACACTTTCTTTGAAATAGCTGTGAAAATATCTAATTTTGATTTTTCTAACTTTTTAGCAATACTTTCAGTTGTCATTTTTTTCTGGTATTCAATCTGAAAAATCAAGAATATGATTCTGATCTTCCCTGTAATGCTGAAAGTCCTGTTATTTTTTAGAATCTCAAAGAACAAATCAATGTACTGATCAGTGCCAGAGATGAAAGTATAAAAGCTTTGAAAAACTTGAAGGAGCATCACACAAATGAATTTTCTGAAATCCAGTCACAATTGGAAGAGTCGAGACTTAAATGTGAACACTTTGAAGAAAGACTAGCCATTGCAGAATCTGAAAGTCAGGTATGTTCTTTTCAAATTTAAACAATAGAATTAATTTAAAACCCCATACATTTTCGAGTTTACTTTTATGTTTTTATTAAACTTTATATTTATTAGTTTATTTACAACTTTTTTCCAAGTAACCATTTAATTTTTCACTTAATTTACAAAGGGATGATTTTTAAAATTGTGGATTTTCAGGATATCTTTATTTTGGTGTTGTTTGTGAATGCTGTTTTTAATAATGCAATAGAAAATAGTCTCTAAAATGAAAGTTGCCTTTTGCTGTTGATGAAACCTATTGCATGTATTTTGCATGTTTGAAGCTAATTTCTTTTGATTTTTGTCAATTAGAATCCGAGTCGAGTTGAATAAATTTGTTTCTTGATACATTTACATCAACTTGTTGTTGTAAATAAGATTGTTTGGTTTAATTTGAAAATGTGTCTACAATAAGTTGATGTAAGTGCATTAAGAGAAACAATGTATAATGTTGTAGTTTGGAATCTGTTTATTTAAAAAGAAAATATATAAAAAGTTTTGAATTAAAGCTTAAATTGATGTATATAATTTTTGGTTTTCATAAATGTAATTTTCTTTTTATTAAAAAAAAATCGAAAAACATTATGTGATGAGTTTAAAGATGCAAGTTCTTTGACTAGTATTTCTTTTATCTTAATTTGAAACATTTTTGTTGCAATTCTCAAATCAATATTCTATAGTCATCTTTTTTTCTTGGAATACGCATTTTTTTGTGTCAATGATTTCCTTGTCTCCCCACGAGGAAAGATCAGTTTTTAATGTGGAGAAAATCCAGGCACTCTGGATTGAGACAAAAATAAAAATTGCTTCACTCTACTAAGGATTTCTCCTTCACTGACCGAGGATAGAAAAGATGAAGTTTAGTAGCAGAACAGATACTACACTTTGCTCCTACTGTGTCAACAATTTTAATGGATAAACTATGAGGAATGGCAATCCTTGAAATCTAACCATATAAATGTTACTTATTTTTACTTTGATTACTCCGTGTTTTATTTATATAGGTTTTATATTAGTGATATTAATATATTCTTAATCTTTTAATCCGGCCCACTTGTCATAATAGTAAGAGTGTTTGCTAATGGGCCAGGAGACCAAGGTTCAGTCCTCAGTTGAGTTATACCAAAGACTTAAACACTCAGCATTATAATGTGAGGATCAACGATAAGTGAAGTAATCCTGGGAAAGAAGTGACACCCTAACCCCTACACCTTAGTGTAGTTATGCTGTCTTAGGGCTGCGTGTAACCATCGGACAGCTAGTCTAAACTCTTATCGACGAACAAGACTCTGAGGCATAGTGTAGTTTAAACCCAGGTTTTATTATTCATCGAAAAAGGTAAAAACGGAGATGCCTAAAATATCGGGATATTTAAGTGGATAGAAATTCCTCCATGAAGGTCCATGACTAAGCAGCTCAGAGAGAGCACTGGAAGCCGCTCGCCCGGTGTCGGGGCTAAAAAATCCCTTACAAGAAGGAGGGCCGACAAAGAGAAATAAATCTAAGGGACTTATTCTACGCTAGACAGAACACTCCTCGCCTGGCGTCTTCGACGTCATGAAATTGCACTCGTCCTTGGAATAAAGAACAGGTCTGAGGAGATGCTGCAGAAAGGAGCAGGAGCCGCTGGAAGTATTCAAGGACAGGAGCAGCTGGAAGGATGCAAGGACAGGAGCTGCTGGAGTCAGCAGGAGAGGCAGGCTGAAGCAGGTGCTGCGTGCAGTGAGCTGGGGAGGCACCTATTTATTTGAAGCTCCATTTGAGCTATTTGGATTTAAAAAAAAAAAAAAAAAAAAAAAAAAAAAATTGTTGGAGAGTTCAATATGCAATGTGGGTTTGTCCTGAATTGGTCACTAGTTTTTTTTTTTTTTTTTTTTAGTGATCACAACCCAACAAAAGTGTGAGAAGTAGGGAAGATTGTTAATGTTATATTGGATTACCAGTGGATGGTATTAGGATATTTAACATTGGTAGCAGAGCGTAGTTCCAAATGTTAAATATCCTAATACCATCTACTGGTAATCCAATTTCTTTTAACAGTCCTTCTGGTCCAATTGTTACTTAACTTCTGAACCCATCCAACATGGCTACCAGACTCTTATAGATCCTAGCCCTGGTGGCCATTCCTAAACCAAGGGCAGTAACCCATATGACATTAACAGGCTGGACCAGGGGTTGTGATGCCGTCCTTTCGCTTTTACGTTGTTAAGATACAATGTGACGTATTATGTTCTTTAGTGAATTCGGAGGCGAATGGTTTCTTGACAGCTATAGCCGTGATGGTTGGAGATGCATTCCCTCTAAGGAGTGATTGTCTTTGTTCTTGTTTATCTTGATGGTTATTGGTAGCATTAACCTCTAGTTTCGGTGATGGTTCGGGCGGTGGCCTGTCTACACCAGCGAATTTACAATACTGTTTAGTCCTTTCGAGAATACTCTGGGTCCTGCCGTCTTTAGCTGTGCTCATAGTTGCAGTCATCCTTGATAAGGCTAACCTGGCTGGTAGGTCGTTTTTAAAGTGGTGTTTGTTTTTGACCGAACAAAACATGTCGCCTGAGGTGAAAATGTATCAGCTGTAATCTTAGAGACACTTGATTTAGCAGGTGAGGCGGAAGATGATGGTGAGCCGTCATCCACAACTTTTGACTTAGTAGATACCATTGATGAGGTTTGAGTTTTTTGTTGCGTCACAAGTTTCGTGGGTGTACGAGTAATAACAGATTTTACTTTTGCCACACATTTTGGAATCTCATTTTAGATTGTTGCTCAAGTTTTGCGTGCAGAGATTTGGTTTGCAGTGGTGTACTTGTCAAGATGGGTTGAATGACTGCTGAGGCGTGAGAATTTAACGGTTGGTTGAAAGGACAACTATTTGTAGCAGGTGATGCAGATGATTTAGAAAAAGGAGGAAATCAGTAGGGAGATTCGGGTGGAGAGCTGCTTCGGTGGCTTGAACATATCAAAAAGTGTCGGCGATATGTATGAAGTTGGATGAGGCCTTGGTTATTGACGACCAAGTGGAGAGCTTCTCAAAATGTAGGGATCCGAGCTGCATGTTCGCAGAAGATGTGGTTAATGTAGACACTTGCAGACGAACTTTCGTGTGTGTGTTGGATTTGATCAAGTTGTGAGGAAATACAGGACCGTTAAGCTGAGTGGGTCTCTGGAAATGGAATACAGGGCGGGTGCCAAGGTGAGCATGGTTCTGATCGGTGTACATATTTCAACTGTTTAGGATGAGAGGTTCTATGTATACGCAACACACAATTGCTGAGGTACATGTAGAAACGTCTGGTATTACTTGGATGTACTCTAAGACTACCTTACTGTCCATGTACAAGGTAGTGGAGTGAACCTGCAAGTCTATCTCAGAAGAGATCGGTTCGCTTGCCAGAAGGGTAGCATTAAGCTCCAGTCTGAGGAGAGAATGTTTGAGTCATGGGGTGTTTCACTTTTCCCGTTATTAAGCTGGTTTGACAATTTGCTTCGTTGTCTGTGACTTTGAGGTACGTAACTGTGGCAATGACTTTGATTGGGGTCATTATCGAGGTACCAAAGGAATATCAGAAAGTTTCTGTGTTCGTCTTTCGCGGGGAAACAGTATAACGTCCATTCGGTGTCCGCAATAACGGTGGCAACTTCTTTGAGGAAATGGGTGAGAACTTTGACCAGAGTGTTGTTTAGGTCGGGTCCACTCATTGACATTTCGTTCAGGGATGCTCCGTCGTGTTTGGTACTGGAGTCAAAGACCACCCGGTATTTTCCTGTTGGTGAGAGGTGGCATGAGGTAGATCTGGAAGGTAGTGGAGTGATCCAACTGTTGTTTATGTCCTCAGCTCCCAGTTCCATGATGCTCGGGAAAGCGATATCCTTGATGGGAGGCACTGCCTTGTCGTCCTCCTCCTCAGTGTTTTGGAGCACGTTTTTTTATGAGTTGCCGTCACAGACCTGTGTATGCTGTGAAACGACTTCAGTTGCTGTTAGGAGGTCACCCTCCCCGCCGTACTTAGGGGGAGGATCTCGCATCTACAGTTCGAGCTAGTGGCGGTCCGGTCGTCTCTTGTTGGGGTTGACTTGCCAGGTCAGCTGGCATATAGCCGAGTTTTGTTGAGTGGCTATGGCTGGACCGTTTGTTGTATTTGTTGGCAGCTTCCCTCAAAACTTTTGCTTTAGCCACGGCAGCGGTCGCCTCCCTTTTGAGCTTTAATCTCTCCAACTTCCCCTTCATTTCCAGTTCCCTGTCAACAAAGGCTAGACATGTCTTGGCCGCCTCAGTAATTGCTCGGGCGATAGCAGCAGCACTCATAGACGTTCTGCTCGAGGAGCGAGAGTTGTGTGAGGCATGAGGCCTTGGCCGGTTAGACATGTTGTGAATCATCGTTGAAAGGATAAAAATAGGAGTGACCGATTGTGAGACTGAAACTGTATGGGCACTACTGTTGTTGAAGTATCGTCCGTAGTTCAGATGGATTCTTTTTTTTTTTTGCTTGTCTCCATGGAATGACCGTAAGTCTGCTGAGAGGGTCCGCACTTCTGACGGTCGGTGTAGACTGGTTATTTCGATCATTAGAAGGCCCTCCTTTTCTATTATGTTGAAGTCCGACCATTGGGAGGAATCTCCGTTATCATTATCCCACAATCCGACCGTTGGCGGCTCTCTGTTTTTACTATGCTGGAGTCCGACCATTGGGAGGCACCTCCGTTACACTAGACAGAACAGTAGTAGTTAATGAAAAGGGAGCGTTCAGATCGCTCCCTTTACTTTTTTACTTTTAATCTTTTAAATAAACCATTAATGAATCATTTGACCGAATATTTTAGGCAGTCATAGAATATAAACCCAAAACTTGCAATAAAACACAACTGGAGTTAAGATGAAAGAAATACTGATTGAAAATAATATTTAGCAATGCTACATACAAGAATTTCTATTTTAATCAAGTTTAATTTATAATTTAGATTTTTCCAACCTAGCCAGCTAAAATAGTTGCGATTGTAAAAATTAATTAATTTTTTTTGTATCTACTGCAATAATTTTTAGCAATTTCTTCATAAATTTTCTTTTCTTCAAATTAAAAAAAAAAATATTAAAAAATATTTTATTTAATAGTTCCCACATTTTGTTAGCTAAAATTTTAAGATAAAATAATTTGTTATTTATTTAAATATATATTTAAATTTATTTTCAATAAAGAATACACGATTAGGATAACCGTGTGGATATGGACTTGACGAAAATATGACAAACTTGCTTTTATAACAACTTCACTTTGCTTGTTGCATATGAATTTTCTTCACTTTTACTAACAATAAATAATTTGGCTTCATTTGTGGATGGTGATGATTGGTTTATTTAGTTGTATTGTTATTGCTGCTGCTGCTGGTGGTTTCTTTTTTTCTGGCTTAATATTTTTTGCTTTTTATCAGATAACTTGAGTGATCTTTTAGTGTTTTTCAACTTTACAAGAATTTTCCAAATACATTTTTTTTGTATTGACAATAGCTAATTTCAAGTTAAATAGAATTGGTTTTAATTATTTGCATATATTTGCAAGTATGAATCATAACAGAATTGAAAAAATTAGCATAATTCATATATTCACTTTTGCTTTTTTTAAAGAATATATTTCTTCCTTAATCTATTGTCAATACAAAGAATAATCCTTTTACGCCTTTCAGTAATTACTCTTATTGCTATAAGTTTGTTTTTGTTGTTATATATTTTATTTTATAATTAACGATACACAAATTAATTCAATAAACTAGTTTGTTTAAAATTTTTTTAAAGATGTACCAGTATGATAAACAATTTTTTTTTGTTTGAAATGTCAAATTTAAAAAATACCGTTAAAATATATAAACAGTTAATTTTGATATTAACAATATTGCTAGCTTTCCTTTCTTTGATATAAAATTAATAAATATTTTGTAGGTCTTAGATTTTAATAATAGCTATGTAAAATGATGTGAATTTTCATTAAACTTGTGAAGTTTTAATTTTTTTTATAAAATGTAAAAGTTTTATTTTTTTTATTTAAGTAAATTAAAACTGCCATTTTCAGTTCCATCTTTCCACAATTACATTTAAAAACCTTACGTTCTAAATAAAAACTCATTTAAAAGAATGGGATAAATATGAAAGTTAATTATTAAAGAATAAAACATTGTCAATAAATATATTAGGTCATAATAAAATCAATAAATAAGTTTATATCATTTGTATTATTTGGACTACTATTCTCATCTCTGATGTTATTCTCACAAAGTTTCGGTAGATGTAACCTCTGACCTTCTTCAGGTGTATCTTGTTGAACTCTCGAATTTGTAAGTCGAACTTTGGAAATCTATACAGAATTGCAAGCTAAACCCTTTATTTAATCCATGATTGTTCTCATTCTGTCAGACATAGCCAGATAAAAATCTTAAGTAATTTTTATTTTATTTTTAGTTAGTATTGCCTGAAGTGAAAATTGAACCTTCAACCTCAACCTCAACAAGACTGTCACTTAGAACTGATTGTACTTAACACTTTTATCCATTGTGCCATATGTCAATGATGAGAATAATAGTCTGAACAATCCAAATATTACAAATTATCAATCTTCATTTTAAAAATTCCGAAACATAAGTCTATATCAGTTAATGCTTGACATGTGTTAAATTTACTCTTGTATATACAGGACACAGTGTAAATTAACACCTTCTTCTATTTTTTTTTTTTTTAATGGTGATTTGTAGTAAACATTATTTATGAAACATTTCCTTTTACTTTAAAGCATCATATTAATTTCTCAATCTACTGTAATACATTTTTGTTCAGTAACAAAAAAAAATGAAAAGACGTTACTTATCCTGTATCATATAAATGTAGGCATTAGAAAAATAATAGGAATAAAAATGGTCGTTATGCTGCACCTTGTTATCTAAACCCTTAGCAAAGAGTTAAATATAATCTGATTTATTGATTCTTAACTGTTAATTTTATATGATAAATACGCTTATCTATTAATTATTCCCCAAAAAGAATAGATATTTTATTTGAAAGTTAACTGTAGATAAAGGTACACATGAAAAATGTTTACTTTTTGTAATTTAATTTTATAGTTAAATCTGTTACTATGCATGCTCTTATTTTTTTTTTTTTGTTCACAAAAAATGTTGCACAATGAGACAAGATCTCTTTATGATGTAAGAAGAATATTTCTATAAACGTATCGGCACTGATAGTGATCAGTATGCTTTATTTGTTATATAGAAATGTTGCCATGTTGCTGCTCTTCACTGTAGGCTGCTTGTCTTTTGGTTTCAACTGCAAACGTTGGCTTATGTAAAACAAAAAATGATTATACATTTATTTACATGGAGTAATTATTCTGACATTGATTTTTTTTGTGCTTATCCCTAACTAAATATCTGTTAGATCCCTTTTTTTCTCTTGTGTAGGCATTTAGTTATTCACCTGTATTCTTTATATCATATAGTTAATAAAGGATTTTAAATGATGTTACAAGTCTAGATCAAAAGTTTTTAAAACTTTGAAAAAAAAAAAAGAACTTTTGTCAAATTTTATTCTCAAAAGTTTTTGTTTAATTCAATTCTGATACAATTGGAAACTGATGTTGGGCAGCAACGTTTTTGCTTGCTCAATTATTAGCTCAGTTTTCAATCTATAAATGTGTGTTCATGAATATAATTAGTTATGGTTTATTCCAGGCAAACAAAGATATTGAGGATGTGGCCACTGATAAAATAAAAGAACTCTTAGCCAAAGTAGAAAGTTTCCAGAGCCACAATACCAGCATCACTGAACAGTTAGAAGAAAAGGAAACATATTTAAGTAAATTGGATGATGACTGCAAACAGCTGAAAAGTTCTTTAGATGAGAAAATGGTGGCGCTAGAGCAGTTGCAGAATACCAATCAAGAACTTTCAGATCAACTGTCAAATTGCCAAAAAGAAATGGCTTCATTACAGGATATTAAAGAAGATGATTCAACAGAGAATAAACTGCAGGAATATGTTAACCAGATAAAAAACTTGGAGCAGCAACTCAAAGAACTAAAAGAGAAACTTGCTTTATCTGAGAACAATTTAGCTGAAAAAAATGAAGAAATTTCTTCTGTAAGAAATCAATTCGATCAGGCTAAGGTTTTGTGTGAAGATCTGAAAAGAGAGAAGAATGAAAGCAATGTTAAGTATCAGACAGTTGTGAAAGAGAATGATAGTCTTGAAGAGAAATTGCAACAAAGCAAGCAGAAGCGCTCTTCTTATAAGAAGCAGTTGGAAATGATGAAATCCGACTTGAATTTTTTGGTAGAAGAAGTCAAAGAATCCAAAGAAGCATTAGTAAAGGCTGAAAGTGAAGCCGAGGCCGAAAAGCTCAAATCGGATAAGAAAGAGACGGAATATTCAACATTATTAACTAAATATTCTCATTCTGTCGATGCTCTACAAACGCTTCAAGAGAAGCTACGAGCAATGGAGTCTTCTCCCCCAAATGAATATTCAAGATTGTCACGATCAGAACAAACTCCAGACGAACAGAAAATCAGTTCTCTTCAAGAAGACAACAGTCGAATCCAAGCAATGCTGGAACAGATGCTTGAGCAGAGAGACACCTTGCAATATGAACTGTATGAACTGAAGCAGGAAAATGAGACCCAATGCAGCTTGCTATTGAATAAGACTGAACAATTGAAAGAGTGGGAAAATCTGATGCACATGATGAAAGAAGACAAGGAGAGAGCGTTGTTGGATCTGGAAGAAACCGAACAGCGAGAACAGCATTGGCGCAATGAGTTGGAATTCCTTATGAATTCATTACATGAGGCGTTGAATGAGCGGGACAGCTTGCGTGAAGAAATGTTCAAACTTACAGAGAAAGATTGCTCCTCACGTGACGAAATAAATCTTATGAAAAAGAAGGTTGAAGAGATAATTAATGAGAAAGGAAGATTAGAAAACGAATTGCTACGGCTTGAAGATGAAATACAAACGGCCGAGAGAGAAAAAGCAAACATCCTACGAGAGAAAGATTCTCTTTCAATTGTTATGCATTTGTCGGAGGAACAAGGCCAGGAAATAAGTAAAGAGTGTAAACAACTAAAGGATTCTTATGAAACTTTGTTTTTGGAGAAAGCTCAGTTGACAGAACACTTAGCAGGCATTGAAAGAGAACTACAAGAAATGAGAGAGCTGAAAGAGAAATGGGACAAGTCGGAGAATGATAGGGCAAGTGTCGAAAAGTCTTTAGAGGAATATCAAATGAGGGTTGAGAAAGCGGAAGATGAGAAAAGTTCTCTTTTAAAAGAATCCAAAGTAAAGGATGAGAATCTTCAGCAAATTGAGAAGAATTTCAGAGATAAGACAATTTACATAGAAGAATTAGAGACGAAGCTGTTAGATCTATCTAGTTCACTTTCGTCGCTGAAAACAAAATACGACGAGCTGAAAGTTGAGAATGAGCAATCCGAACAAGTTTTAGAAGAAGCCTGGGTCGAAAAGAATGAATGCAAATCAAAGCTGAAAGAGGAGTTGCTTGAAAAACAACATTTGATCTACCAATTGGAGGATCAGTTGCAAGAGGTCCATAAAGAAGCCGCTCATCGAATACAGGAAGCTAATGATCAGGTGAACGAGCTGTCTAGCCATTGCGACCAACAAAGCTCCGATCTAAGCAAACTACGAAAGGCTTTAGAACAATCTGAAGAATATCATTCTGAATTTTCTAATAATCTTACCGATAAAGAGAACCTCATTTCTGTCTTGGAGGATAAGCTTACTGTCACCATTCAGCAAAAAACTGTGCTCACTGATGAGAAAGCTAAGTTACTTTCAAGCATTAAAGAAATGACTGATACGATGGAGAAAGAAAAAATGGAGTTGAAAGACAACATTGACACTGATCTAGCCAACATCAGCGCGATCAAGCAAGAAAATCTTGAATTGAAGTCTCGTCTTGAAGAATGTGAAAATAATCTTTCTCTTATACAAAATCAGAATAGTTCTAGTACAAATCAGTTCAATTCTTTGGTTCAAGAAAAAGACAATTTGCTTCAGATTTTACAGCAGAAAACATCAATGTTAGAATACTCTGAAAAATTAGTAAAAGAACAGTCTGCCACTCTATTGAAATTAGAATCTGATTTGGAAGAAAAAACTCAGAGTTATTCGAAACACGTGTTGAGAAGTGAAAAAGAAGAGAAAGAGTTGAAGTCCATGATAAACTCGTTAGAAAGTCAGTTAAACATGAAGGATAAAGCTTTAGTTGAGAGTCAAAGCTCGTTGGAAGTTTTAACGAACGATTACAAGTCTTCAGAAGTTGAGATTGTGGAATTGAAATCATTACTAGAGAAGATGAACACGGCAAAATTAGAAGATGAAAAAAATCTTGAAAAATTGCTTGAGCAATTGAGAGCTTTAGAGAGCGAAAAGACATCGGTAAAAGATGATGTGGATGAGCACCAGAATAGAATAGCATCGTATGAGAAGACTTTAGAATCGAAGGAAGCATTGTTGTCGGAGATGCAGGAAAGTAATGCATTTTTGAAAGAAAGTTTGAAAGAAAAGGAAAAGGAAATAAAAGAGCATTTTCAAAATATTTCTTCTTTACAAGAAGAAAAGAAATGCTTCAATGGAAAATATGAAGGATATGAATTGACTTTAAAAAATCTTCAGGAAGAATCACGGCAACAAACTTCTTCACACGAAAGAATAATGCAAGAGAATGAAGAAAATGTTCAAAGTCTGCAGGCAAAAATCTTAGAGTTGAGTGAAGAAATTAAGTGTTGCCATTCCCACGAGAAAGAACTTGTTATCACTTCTCAGAATCAAATCGGAGAATTGGAACTTTGCATTTCTAAATTGAAGGCCGAGCTAGCTGATCTCAGTTCGGATATTGAAGCCAGGAAAACTCGAGAAGAAGATCAACAGAAGAAACATGCTGTAAGTATTAAGGAAGCTTTCACTCAAAGACATAGGTGAACATAAGGGACATTTGTACCCTTCTAAAATTGCGGTTGGTTTCAAACAAATCTGATATTGATTGTCGTAAAAATTGATCGTCGTAAAACTTAGATTAATGATTATTTGTAAAGAAACGGCTATTCATAAAATGTTAGCTGAAGTAGATTTATTTAGTTTTCTCTTCATTTAAACCTAAAACTTTTTGATATCAAAATTCTAATATAAGAATTTCTAAAAAGATATGTATTAAATTTTGAATCACTAGAAATTGAGGAAACTCTTGGTTGGGTAAAATGTTTGAGATTTTAAATGTTTTCTGAAAATGAATTTGTTTTGTAAATTAAAATTTTCATAAATATTTTTAGTTTTGTTTATTTAAAAAGTTTCTTTTTAATACTAACGAGTCATCATTTACAAGGCCAACATTTACTTGAGAATAAGGGTTAATGAAATTGTCAGTTGAATGATGACCAATACTATGAGAGGATTGGAAATGAGAGGTGAAATGGGCAGAATTTGATTACGTAAGAAGATGACTCGACAAGTATTTGCTAACATTGAACTTGAAGACGACTATGTTGTAGTCAGCTGGGAAGCATCCCCACGCTATTGCGTGGCGGGTTCATGGAAAGAAACTCTGTTCATGGAGATTCTGTTTGGTTTTAGGTACACAGAGAAAGAAAGTAAAGTTCTTTGCAGTGGTTGTAGCTAGACGAGTTCTTGCGGTGAATGTATTTAAGAATAAAAATATCTACATTAAGATATGGAAATATTTGTTCAATAGTTGTAGTACTAGATAATTCCTTGGCCTTTTGACTAGGAGCAAAGTGTAGTATCTTTTTTGATACTACACTTCATCTTTTCAGTGAAGGAAAAATCCTTTCAGACTGAGGTAATTTTTATTTTTGTGCCAATTCAGAATGCCTATTTTTGGGCAGCTGGATTTTCCTCACATAAAAAAAACTGACCTTGTGTCAAACTGTGCCCTCTTGGTGAAGCAAGTAAATAGGGACATGTTCTCATTGAACCCAGCATGTTTATAACTATACAAATGAAACGATGTGCATATTTTATCAGTATGCTGCTTTTCTATGTAGTTTCATACAAGATTGATGTACTTGTCTTATTGGTCTACACAAGCATATGGATACGTTCCTCAGAGATTAGGCATCAGGTGACAAGAGCTACCCTTGTATGTTAGTAACAACAGTAGCATTTCTTCCCAAATGTCATTTAAGTAAGTTTAAAAATATTATCTAAAAGATCAACATCAAGAATATGCAGTAGATATGATATAATATATCCTTTTATTTATCTACCTCCCACAGCGGTAAGATGTGACACAAGGTCGGAAAGTGGGATTTGATAAGTCAGCACCCTAGAGGAAGAGCACTTTAACCTTTAAAAATTGCCTGGGCAGCCCCGTCGGCATTCCCCAGTAGGGGCGCCTCAGACGATTAGCAATAAACTAACCCCTTCTCGAAGGGTGAGAAGGCAAAGCCTGGGAGGGTGGACCTCCTAGAACTGCTCAGGACAGACCCATAGACCGGTGTAAATCAAGCCCCGAAGTCCAAGACAATACCGGTCTATGGGGTGCAGTATCTATCGGAACAGATACTACACTTTGATCTTGGCCAAAAGGCTGATTGCAAGAACTACTCTTCCAGTCGTGTTGGCTGCGTGAAAAAGTACCATCGTGCAATGGAATGTCATCCCTACTAGTCAAATAATTAGCTTATTTATGGTGAAATTGTTGAAAGTGATGAGTCATGTTTGTGCAAGTCACATATGACTAATGGGTAAAGAAATAAAAATAAAGTACAACTACTAACTTTCACCAAATGCATTAAAATTCAATTTTCTACTGACCCATATACTTTTAAAATGTGGAAACTGATTATAAGATTTATTATCTCTGAATTTGTTATTGTTAAGTTTACTTATTGAAATACAAAAAAAATGGTGGTCGATTTTTTTTTTTTAATTTAAAAAAATTTTTTTTTTTTTTTTTTAAATCAATTTTTTTAGAGTTCATTTGAAAGTGGTCGCTTAGCTCCGAATTACTTCAGGCTGAAAAAGAAAGTAAAAGAAAAAAAATGACTTACCATATCACTATCCTCACGTCTATGGGGAGGCTTGCCACTCGGACTTAGGATTAATGGTAGAGTAAGTCATTTTTTTTTTAAGAAATAAAGTCCCACTAACAACAGAGCAACAAGCAGCCATTTTGTTTCTCGTGTGTCAAAAAAAGAGAGCTTATAAAAAGAAATTTGAAAACAGTTTCAGAACATTAAAAGTATATAGGTTAGTAGAAAATGAAATTTTAATGTGTTTGGTAAAAGTCATTTGTTATATATTTTTTATTTTTTTTATTTTTCCGCTGTTAACTATACTGCAATTTTACTGACTAATGTTTTGGTTGTCTAGTAAAAATCAGATTTTTCTACCTTACATTTCGGACAATCCTTACAATTGTGTTTTCAAATATTTTAAAGTTGTTAAGCAAAATTTATGTCAAAAAATCAAACAAGGTATTTTTCAATTCTGACATAAGTACTCTGCACTGATATTTTATGGTATTTGAATGATTAATTACTTAATCAAGTAAATGTTAAATATTCTAAATATTTCTTTCTTTAACTATATTAATATCAAAATCGCCGTAATAGTAATAAATAATTAAAAAATAAAAATCTGAATGAAGTTGTGCTTGTTATCATAATTGCATCATCATCCATTTTATCATCTTATTTCGCTTGGTTAGGGGTCTGGCGTTTTCTGGCAGCCTGCAATCTCAGTCTCCAAGCTTAGCAGTCTTGAAAATTGATTCCGTTCAAATTCCAGTGTCCGAGATTCTTGTTGATGGTTTGCATCCAAGTTTTTTTGGATCGCCCAACTTTCCTCGAACCTTCCACTTCAAGGTCTCTGCATTTTCTTATCCAAGTGTCATTCCTCTCAATGTGACCAAACCATTGTAACCGACTGATTGTCAGGAGTTCATCAAACTTTGGTATATTCAACCTTGCCAACAGGGTATCAGAGCTGATATGCTGAGTCTAATCTGACCCAACATTGCATATCAATCTGATCATTGCTCTGTCGTTACGCTGAAGACAAGCGAGTGAAGACTGGGTGGGGATCCAGCATTTACCTCCATACAGCATCACACACCTTACATAGCGACTATATACCCTCCCCCTCACAGTGGGCTGGGGGGTGGACATTAGGCAAAAAAGAATGTCGGAGGAATTGCTGATGTTTGGTGTTTTTATAAACTACTCTATATTCCTGATTCAACAAAAAAAAAAGTAAGTCAAATCGTTAAACGGTTGAAAAAATATGCAACATTGAATTCGTGATATTTCGCATTTTTCTCCAGCTCACGCGAAACATCCACGATTTTTCCCCCAAAAATTATAATTTTCAGATTTCCATGATTAAATTCCAAAAATCAGTGTGGAATTACTTATTATTGCATATTTTTTTGGTTTATTGATAACCATTTGTGAAAATGCAAAAATAGACCACTTTGGGACCCAATTTGTCGATTTTTAGCTCTTTTTATGAAAGAAATTAGGAAAATTTGAGCTAAATTTCCCTCTTTTTTGGCTCAAATTAGCGATAAAATTCTATATTCATCAGAAAATAACTTGTAAACCGGGATAGGGCACATACCAAACCATATATGTTTCTGAAAGCTATGGAGGTATAGATTATGAAAAATCAAGCAGATCTATGTGCCCTATCCCGGATTCTTCAAAAAACAAGCCGGAAGTTTCTCGCTTGTGTCACGTGTGGACTTGCTCCAAAGAGCATTACCAAAATCCCTCGACTCCTGATCAGGGCAACGAGTAAGGAGTAACCCCATCAATTGGGAAGAAGTCACTTTCTCCTCTGCAGCCACTGCCTGAATTTTTACCCAGATATCATTGGTTCTTCTCAACAACTGTTTGCGGCTGCCCAACTCTTCAGGAGGCCTTTTCCTGGATGCAGTTTGCGTCGAGGGGTTCTTGTAATAGCGGAACACAACATTTTCAACTTCACCTAGTGAGCTCAGCTCATCCCAGTTAACAGCAATCCGTTTATCTGTATATCGTCGTTTCTTCAGCGAATGGTATCTTTTGAGCGACTGCTCCTCTGTTAACTGGATGAGATACTTTTGCTCCAGCAATTGAACACATGCGGTGATGGATAGATGGTCTCTAGTTTTTGCATATTCTACAGTAAACACTTGGAAAAGTGCGTTATCGCTGACCGCTTCCATTTTTGATAGTAACTCTATCTAAATAAACAAAACAAAGATTTGAAAATTCTGTAGTGATTTCCTGTAAAATGCTTTGACAGGAAATTAAAGTGTGTAAAAAGGTGTGCAAATGAAAGAAAAGAAGTGTGTCAAATACTACTTCATGTCACATGTTACCAGATTTTTTTTGATTTTTTAGAAAGGCCCTCAGATTTTGCTTCTAACGAGCCCTCACTGAGCTTCTATGATCAATTTTGTGCCAAGATATGGCCAAAAATGTGATTTTGGGCCGTTATGCCCAAATATGGAAATTCGGCCCCAGAACCCGAAAAATGGATTTTATGAATTTTTTTTGATTTTTCCGAAAAGCTCTTGAAATTTCGCTTCTAACGAGCCCTCAAACAGCTTATATGGACAAGTAAAACTAAAGTTATGCCCAAATGTCCTCCAAAAACCTGTTTTGGCCCACTGTGCCCCTGGTAGTGAGAGGGATAGTTTGCGATATCAGAATGTAATGAAAATATATTTTTAATGTTTAAATGTAATTTATAATTTCATTTCTTTTTTTTTATACTCTTCCTGTTTTCTGGATTGAGTTGTATTTTTAAGTTGACGCACATTTGATACCTACGTGTAGTAAAAGCGTTTCATATTCATGGCCAATCAGAAATAAGTTTTCATTTTTCTTCCTTTTCAAACTTTGTCTTTGTTTCATTCTGTGATTAATCTGTTCCAATCAAGTGATACTGTCAAGGGTCATTGTCTTTGGGACTGCTTCCTTTCACAATTCGGTTTACTATTAACAAATACTTAAACAAATTGATTATTTACTATGATTATCGATGATTATGATGATGTGCTAATAAAAATGGTTAAAAAATAAAATTAGTGATAATCTAAAGAAACACATGCAAATCATCAATTATCACATAAATGATTGAATGTATATTTATACCAGCATTTCTGGGGAATGAATGAAGAACCCTGTGTTATCCTGTATCTACTACTAAAAACCATATTAGTTTTTAAAAAATTATTTTGAACTTTCTATAATTGTCAATTTTGAAGATGGAGTCTCCGGATGTGCTTAGTATTGCATATGTAGAAGCATCTCCATCATTCCAGTTATCATAGGAGCCACTGGACTCATGAAGAACTTGAAAAAGTATTTAGCAAGTATACCTGGTGAACCAAGTGCAAAAGAAATCCAAACAACTGCACTGCAAGGGAACAGCCAGAATCCTGAAAAGAGCTCTCGTTGGAGTCTGTAAATAGCGGGTGATCATATGGCATTTGGAAGAACGCCCCGTCCCCAGCAAATGAATGAAAAGAAAAATGAAAAAAAAAGAAAAATATATAACTATATACATATAAAAACAGTAATCAATCTCCTCAGACTTATCCATGTGACTGTATTTTATTTTAAAATTCTTCAGAATACATTTCCATATTACCATATCCAGGGGTTCTAGAAGAGATTTGAAATGACATTTCCACATTACCGCATCAAAACGGGCATGTATGTGTGGTTGTGTTTATGGCTGGTATAAGCATTTAAATTTACACTTCACAAAAGTGTGTACATGAGTCAAATGTTTCCTTTTTTAATATAAACTTTCCACTAAAAAAAGAAAAAAAATTGAAAAAAAAAAAAAATGGTAGCCAGACACAGACTGAACTCTATAACTTTTATTTTGCTATTTATTGGTGATTAATTGTCAGCGTTTTCTTTTTTTACTCCCTTTGTCACAAGTAGAATACATCTGTTAAATTGTCCACTGTTTGTTTTATGAATGTCATCAGCCGAGTAGTAGAGGAGTTTTGTGGTATAACAATTATAGTTTCAGTTTCTGCTTTTTGTCCCCTTCATACCTTGATTTTTTAATTAGTATTTTATTCTTTCTAAAGAAGCTATTACATTCTTATGTGTAATGATGATTAGTTATTATTCTACGTCTCATCGAATAATGCCATTATTTCAATAAAGAGTTTGTCAATTCTGTGAATCAATTCTTCTCTTATTTAAGGAGTTAACTGTTGAAATACAAACTTCTATGATTAATTTATTTCAATTTCAACAGTTAACTTCCCAAAAAAGTGATCATGATGACAGATTTCATTAAGAATAAAATTTTGAATTCTTGTTCTGTTCTCATCCTTTAAACTGCCTTATTTTGGTATGCTTTTTTTCTTTTTTTTTTTTTGGAGGGGGGGGGGGATCTTACCTAAACAGCAGAAAACAACGAAAGCAATTGGTGAGAGGTTCACACTTTATTGAAGTAAATTAACCATGAGCTTATTTTGATACAACTTATTTTTTTGTGCAATAATTGTTAGGTTTTCTTTTTTAATTATGGTACAATTTACTTTGAAATGACATTAAAATTTTAATAAATAAAAATATAAATTTTTTTTTTAATTGAATGAAGCAATGCTTAAAATAAATTTTTTTTTTAGTGCAGTTGTATTGTAAATAAGTGTAAAATACTGTTTTAAATTTTTATTTTCTTGCTTTCAATTTTAAAGTTTATTTATTTAAATATAAAAAACTTTAAATAAAATTTATATTGCACAAAAGCACAAGTTTACATTTATTCATGCTGTCTCACTGCTTATTTGTATTTTATTTCAAAGAATTGTACCATAATTAAAAAATCTAATAAAATTATTTTTGCAAAAAAAGTATATAAAAATACCTTTATTAGAGAAGTAGGTATGTTTAGGAGGGTGCCGCGGCGAGCACGGAAGCCTAGGGCGCGAGCTTGGTTGGAGCCGCCCACGGGTGCAGATCTTGGTGGGAGTAACAAATATTCGCGTTACCATTGTCAACCAAGGGAAGAGTCTATCAGACATGTGTATACACTGTGATGGTAAATTTTAGAGATCCTGGAATTAATATTACAACAGACATCTTGTTTTAATTTTTATTTTTTATTTATTTTTTGCACTTGAGTATGAAAATAAAAAACATTTTGTTTGCAAAATGGCTTGTCCTGTCCCACAAAATATACCCTCCATATACTTTTTCAACTTTCATGTACTGTCTTTTTAAATATCTGCTATTTTGGGTGGTCAAAGTTCTACCAATTGGTGCATGATAGTTAATATTTCATGACTTGGATTACAATTTAAGTATGAAAGTTTTTAATAAATTGTCAACTGTAAATAAATACCATTCATTAATTTGATAAAATACAAAACAAAAACTTGCATAAACTAATATTTATTTTTGTAATGACTTCAGTTCAGTTAACTGAACTGTTTATCATGTGCAATTCAAATTCATTATTATCAGTGTTGTTGTCTAATGCATTTTCCACATTCAGGGATCCATTCTGTTCCCACAATCTGCACATTTTAGCTTTTTTGTTTATTCTACATTTTGGACAGAACCGAGTTTTTTGGCTGCTTTGTTTGCTAGCTACTCTCATGTTGGATTAATTTGTGTAAATTTTAACTAATTGAAGCCTTGTGTTTCTTTACCAACTGCAAAGCTTTTTCTCGTTATTTTTCCTTTTTCGTATGCCAAGTTCCTTTTTTACTCCTGGGTAAACTGTTGCAGCAATGATCTATTCTATGAGCCTAAGTTTGTCTCTGTATTTTGCTATATGGAAATCACACCGTACTGTCCGCAAAACTTTAAATAAATCCATCCATGTTTGTTTTTATTGGGATTATTTTTTTGGTTTCATTTCCCATATTCTTCCAATTTCACCCTTGATTTCTCGACATGTCTTCTGAGTGGAAAGACTATAACTATTGTATGTTAGTATACTTGTTTCTCCAGTGTAGAGCAGGATTTCATCTATCTGGTCTTTTGAATTTGTTATCTTTTGTCTGAAGATCATTTTGTATTGCAGATATGGTTTAGCTTTGTTCAAGTTGATCCTGTTAACCATAATGTTGTCATAGCTGTTTAGAGCTGCCATGACTGTTTTTCTGATTCACCAGTACAATAGCAGGTGCTAGTGTGATTGCAAGAATTAGAAATAGGTGGAATAAGTTCAGGGAACTTCTGCCATTACTAACGAGCATCGCGTTACCATTGTCAACCAAGGGAAGAGTCTATCAGGCATGTGTACGCAGCATGTGTATACACTGTAATGATGTATGGAAGTGAAACCTGGCCTGTAAAGGTTAAGTTGCATGAAGATAAATTGTAGGAGAATGGTCCGATGCATGTGTAATGTGAGTCTTAAAAACAGGCTTAGATCTGATGAGCTCAGAGGAAAATTAAATTTGGACAGTATAGGGAGATGTATGCAGAACAGGCGACTTCGATGGTATGGCCACGTTGGAAGAATGGATGAGAGTTCTTGGGTAAGTAGATGTAGAACAGTTCAGATAGCAGAGGTAGGCTAAGGAAAACATGGGAGAAAGTGATAAGGATGAACTTTAGAGAAAGAGAAATAAATAAAGACCTGGTCAGAGATAGGTTAGTTTGAATATTTATGATTTGCTAAATATCCCACCATTTCATTCATCAATACATTATTTAAATAAACTCTAGTAATGATTATTTAGCCAACTTTGTATGAGTTTTCATGTGTTTTGCTGTGTGATTATTGGGTACTGCCTTCCATAGCAGCTCTATTAAGAAATGCAACACCTAAACTGCAAAGAATTGTAAACGGATACGATGCAACTCTCTTATAAAATGTAAACATTAATTACAAATAATGTCCGGTTATATTTGATATTGGGATAGTATCCTCTGTTTGCTGGAGATTTATATTTTTCCCTTGTTACAAAAATAATTTGAACTTATTGAAATGACTGGTTGAGAAAATGCAATAATTTTTAGTCATCTTTAAAAAAAAAAAAACTGAATCTCCTTTTAGCAGTCTGTATAAAACATTTTTGAAAATATTTGAATTTTATGATTCCAAAAATTATTTTTAGGGAAACATAAAATAAAGATGAATATATTGAGATCAAGTTATAAAGAAATCTATTCAAAGATTTTGTACAAACTAAAATAGGAATTTTTCCAAAGGATTGACAATCATAGTTTGTGTGATTGATTATATTAATATTTTTACCATATTATATATTGATTTGAAACAGGTTGTAAATGAAAATTGTTAGACTTTAATATATCTCAAGTGGAAATGTGTTATATATTTAAAAAAATGTCCACTTAACATTTTAATGAACAAAAAAATGTAATGTTTGTATGTTTTAGATGCAACTAAAAAAGTTTAATTTGTACAACTCCAAGAATATTAGTTTAGGATATTAGTGTAAATTGCCAATAAAAAAACAAAAACAACCACAAATTTGTTTCCTCAATCTCTGTTTTAAAAAAACACCCCAAAGTATTTAAAATAAATTCTTAAATTGTTTTACATGTAATTTGTTTGATAGGTAATAATTTTGATTTAATTTTCATATACAGAATTGTATGTTCTCGTCACTTATGTGCACTTATGTCTTGAATTAAAGCATTGTTAAAATATTTGTTATAAAATTTAAAAAAATATCATCTCATTTTTTGTTCATCATGAAAACATCATTTTTCTTTTGTTTTTATAAATTAAGCAAAACGCATGCATAACTCAATTGACTGCTTCTTTTGTTTTGTTTTCTTTATTAATTTTATTCAAAAGAATGTGTATAAGCTTTTAAATAAAGTGTTTTTATATTGTATTTAAAAAGAATATTATATCATCGCTAGTTTGTTTTTAGAAAATGAAGTGTGATCTCAGTAGAAAACAAAAAGTACTTATTTTTTCTTTTGCTAAATTACAATTACCAGATTTTGAGTATTAAAGTAATATTATACATGTATTTATATACCATTAACTTTATATATATATATATATATATATATATATATATATATATATATATTATACTAAATGTAAGTTGATCAATGTTTGTTTCCTTAAGGCTTTTTTTCCTATAAACTTTAATAACATTGTTAAAATACACTTTAGTTCAGGGATTGAGTTATGTTTGAATAATTGTTTTAATTAGCCATAATTTATAATTAACTGAACAAGGCACTCATGTCTCTCTTAGCAGTCTATGTATTTCTTTCGTCCCCATGTATGTAAATTAAATAGCAAAATAAGTCTCTTAACTTCTATATAATAATAATAATAATTAATAATCATAATAACAATAATAATAATGATAATATACAAGTACAGAGATTTATTATTTTTAGTTATGCAAGAAGAATGTATTAACAGATAT
The DNA here is from genome assembly GCA_963556195.1 of Sepiola atlantica. NCBI lineage: Eukaryota > Metazoa > Mollusca > Cephalopoda > Sepiida > Sepiolidae > Sepiola > Sepiola atlantica. The sequence continues at coordinate 73,428,164 of OY744526.1, read as the reverse complement.
GGTACGGTGTCACAAATTTTCACATGAAATCAAAGTATAATAACTGGTCGTAATGACATGGTCATGGGTATGACTAGTATATGTATGTATGTGTATATATATATATATATATATATATATATATATATATGTGAATGAATGAATTTGAATTGTATACTCTCTTAACTTCTATATAAGAATAATAAAGAATAATAATAATACATCTATATAATGATAATAATTAATAATCATAATAACAACAATAATAATAATATACGAGTACAAAGATTTATTATTTTTAGTTATGCAAGAAGAATGTATTAACAGATATGGTACGGTGTCACAAATTTATAAATGAATTTGAATTGTATATTCTCTCCAGAGAGCTTCGCCACATGCTTGACAACAGCATTTCCACCTATGTGAAAAAAAATACTTCAGCAATAATCTACTAATCTATACATGTGTTCACATGTATAGATTAGTAGATTATTGCTAAAGTATTTTTTTTTTAAGGGAGGTTTCGCCATACCCCCACACACAGTGCTGGGTATTCAAAAATGGTCACCTCTCTAGTACTTGTCAGACTCGTTTTACCGGTGATCTAATGAGAACTGGTGTGTCAATATAATTATGTTGTATATATAGTGAGATAATCGAAGTAGTAGTGAGCAAAAAAACAACGAACGCTGCAATCACCAATACAAATAATTACATAATAAAATACATTAAATATTTAGGTGATGAAAATCGTATATATTTCTAGACAGGGCGTTTTGGTCCGATGGTAAAGACGCTGGACTATAGACATCAATATCGAAGGTTCGATCCTTGTCTAAGTTAGCCATGCTGATGACAGCTGTGAGCCAGAAACATGTGTCCATGGATTACTTTTATGTACGTATAAAATAAATAAATTTATATATATTAACGAAAAATACCTCTTATAAAGTTAAGGGCGACTAATAATACAATTTTCTGCATCTTAATCACTTAGGAAGTGAGACAATCGAAGTAGTAGTGAGCACAAAAACAACAAACGTTGCAATCGGCAATAAAAATAATTACATATATATATATATATATATATATATAAGTAAAAACTATGATAAAAATGACCTGATACTTTAAAATTTGAAGTTATTGTTTTCCTGGACAACATTGGTATCTTCACTAATTATATAAGATTTATTTTATTATCTAATATTAATTAAATTGGGTAGTCGTTAATATGTCTGCTTCATATTCTTTTCAAATAATTTTCGCAAGGTTGTAATATCATTTGAAATAACTAGCAAGAAAAACAAAAAAAGTTCTAAATGTGTTTCTACCTTGAATATGTTTCTATCTCGACAGGGAATTACTCAGACTCATTGCAGATTGAAATATTTCAACATATTTAAATATTAGAATACTTCAAAATTATTTTCATTGTTATTTTTGTATACATTACTATAGTATGATTCTAAGATGTACTTGGAACTTGTTTTGTATTCCCTTGCATTTGAACTCTTAAAGTGGATGTTTATTTTGTTGGTTAAGTAATGATGACCACATAGCACAAGCATGGCAGCTATAAATACTTGTTGGTATTTCTGTATTGATGTATTTTTTTACATAACCAATCATCATCTTTGTTTGCTTATAAGAAATAGTTATTATTAAATTTAACTAATATTAATTAATACTAATAGCAACTTCTACAACTATTACTAATCTTGTAGCGACTTCCACAACTATTTAGAATTTTGTCTAACTAAATTCAAACTAGTTTTATTTTAAAATACTCTGTTCTGCTGGTAGAGTAGGAACTTTAATTTTAATTTATTTGCAGCCATGTTTATTAGTATGTAGGTAATTGTTTTACTAGTTTATTGTGTCATTTTTATTTTAATTTTACTGTATCTCTTATGCTATTCATATTCTGCTCATTTTGTTAATATATAAGTGTGTTTTGAATAAAGTTTAGTTTATATATCTAATATATAAACTAAAGCCAGTCTCTTTGTGTATATGTAAATGCTAAATAGCTCTTCTCATACAAGATCAATATTTAATTGTGTTTCAACATAAATAACTGGCAGACATTGGGTCATGTTCTTAAAAAATATATTTTGAATCAATTTACTCAAAAACATAATTAATCCTGATCAATATTTTAATTTTGTTCAGTGATATTCAGAAAAAGTAGGAGTTCCCTTCCTGAAAAAGTACTCCTCCCACCACTCATTAACAATCGGCAGATTTTTTAGTTACATACATTTTTGTCAATGCATTGTTATTTGACCTCTCCAGTAAATGGAAATTATATCAACATACATTTTGTATTTTACAACGGTAAAAAATATACATTATTTTATTTGATATTAGTAAATATAATTTCTATTCAATGGAGATAAATACATTTAAGATTTGAAAAAATGTCGCCCTAAAACTAATTGTTGTTAAGATAATGTTGTTCTAATCTCTATTTATAAAATTATTGAATGTAAATAGCTTCCAAAACTTTCAATACATGAGGATTTTTTATAGTTATTTTTAAAACTAAATTTTTTTAAACCCTTTCATTTGATTATTGGATTATTTTTAAATTTTCCTTTAAGAAATATGATTTTAAGAGTTAAATTTAAATATTACAATATTGTTCAGTCAATTTGATAAAAAAAATATCTGAAAAACTATTGTTATGGTAGCGTTGTTTTAATTTTAAAATTATTGAATGTAAATAACTTTAGAAATGTTCAGTCTTTTAATACATGCAGACTTTTATATATTTTTAAAAAACTTAAACATTGTAGTTTAATTCCTATTTCACTCGGCTAAATTATTTAAAGTAAAATGGGTTTCGGTTAATTAAGGAATTATTTTGTTTCTTCGTTCATTTTGAGTGCGGTGGTGTGGGTAATCCCAACACAAACCATAGTCATTGTCATGTTCTTTTAAACTTATCAGATGGTGAAATTAAAGTTTAAAAACCTTTTCATTTAGTTATTGAATTATTATTTTTTTTTTTAAGAAATAGAATGTTAAGACTTAAATTTAAATATTATAGTAACGTTTTGTTAATTTGGTTAAAAAAATTTTAATTTTAAAATGTGGAATAAAATGAAAATAAAAAAGCTCCCAGGCAATGCCGTGTATGTATATCTACTTAATAAACTTTTTATTTTTAATATTGAGATTACCATATTTTATATTTGATTACCAGTATTTGACTCTCTACAATTAATAAGCTAAACCTGGAAAATTGCTAAATATTTTCTTAAATATCATTAAAAGTAGCATAATAAGTTTTCTGTATAAATTTGGTTGTTCAATTAACTTTTAAAAAGGAAACCGTAAAAGTAAAATTGGAGATTTATATCAGTTAATGAGAACATGGTTTGTCAACATTTCTGTCCTTGGGATTGGTTTAATAGTGGGTGGAAAAAGCAATTTTGGTTGGTATGTGAAACAATAGAATGAATTTAATCTGAATGAATGGGTAAATTGTTCTCTGTTTATTTATCATGATGTATTGGAATGTTTATTTTATTATGAATATAATAACAATAAGCTTTTGTTATAATAACAATTGATTATTCTATCCTCATTTAATATTCATGCACAACAGTCATGAGCTTTCAAAACATTAATATGAGGTTTAATACAAGATAATGTTATGATACATCATGCTTATTAACAATAATAAACGTTGCAACATGTTGTGCCCACACATCCAATAAATTTATTGTACATAGTTTGCATAAAAAAAACAAGCTACTATAATAAACTCTACCAAATGAATATTGGAGGAGATAGCTTTTTAGGGAAAGTTGTATATTTCTTGTTGATGCTTTGGTTTTGTTCAATTATGAATATTATAAAAACTCAAAGATGCTGATAGCTACACGTCCTGTGCCAGAGACACATAAAAATCTAAAAGAAGGCAGTAAAATCTTACTCATGCGTTCCAAAGGTGCAAGTCAATTTTTTTCATAAAAATACGATACATTGCAATGCACATAGAAAAGCTGTTAGGACTGTAGGTTCTTTTTTTTTTCTTTCTTTTTTTTTTCTTTCTTTTTTTTTTCTTTCTTTTTTTTTCTTTTTTTTTTTCTTTTTATTTACCCCACCATTTCAAGCTAACTATAAGGACAGTCGACCTTCTTTGTAACAATTTAATTATGTGATAAGGATCAGGGAAATACATTTCTTGGCTGTACATAATGATTCTCAGCTCAGAACCTCATTCTCACCCTCACCTGAACAGACTCATTCATGGAACATCAAGAGCAGCTTCTTAGGGTCAACCATTCTTTGAAATATACATTCTTGAATTTTGGTCACATGATCTCTTAAAAATATAAATCTACATTTATACCGCTATTCGATTTATGTAGGAGAAAGCAAAAAAAATATGAGGATTATTTTCTTTTAGATTTTTAATTTTTCGTTTTTTTTTCTCATCTTATTCTGGAATCGTAGGGGGCAGGGGGATAATAGAATTTCCCAGGGATTAATTAAAGTCAATTCGTGGGTCCCAGGACTCCTTAAATAAAAAAAAAGCTACCAGCATCGCTGAAAACTAGTTCATAAATATCAAGAAAACATTAAAAAGACTATGCATCAAGTTCTCCCTTTCACGCAGTCATGCCGTCCTATAGATGTCTATAAAGCAAATATAAATAATCTAGGCTTCTAGGAAAGTAAAAGGATCCGTTTCCATTTCACAATCTAACACCTTTAATCTAAAACTCAGCTCTACAATATCTTACCATTTTTGGTAAAATTAATCCTAAAACAAAATGTTATTAATAACTTACTGTCCTCATCTTTTAATATACATATTGGAAAAATATTGCCTGGAAGTATTTTTGTAAAAATAACAAATCCAAAAATGGTATTGAATTAAAAACCTATATTTAAAAAGTAATCTCTATTGAATACTGATTATTTTTGTTTTGTTTTTATTTCTTTACACTGAAAATACAAATAAAATTAAAAAGTGAAAAAATGTGGTTGATATTTTATAATATAATATTTTTACAAAAAACAGGTATCAAATTTCCACAATAAAATTGGTCATCTATCAAATAACAAATTTTATTGAGATAATGCTAATCGTCGGATATTTCTTTAAACCATTTTATTGTTTAAAAATAAAAAAAATAAGATAGGCAATTGACATTGACCTGAACTTGTTTTCATAGTTAATGTATTTTTAAAATAAAGTGCTTCATAAAATTAGGGATTTTATTTGAAATATCTACTGCTAGAGAAATGACTAGGTTAACGTTTACGAGTTGTAAATGAACATAAAGATGTTATTTAAAGTATATTTTAACTCAAGTTAAACATAATTATATTTTCAATTGAAATTTGTATGATTGAAGATGTTCTTAAGCATAATATTTTGCTTGTTTTATTAGTCAAGCATGCCCTACCTTCTATTGTTATGTGTGCATCTGTATCTGTATATCTATGATGATGTCTTGACTGACCTCTTTTCTACTAACTCTCTTTCTTAATTGATGTGTTTACAGATAGAATGATTCAAGAAAAAATATTGTTTAAATACTTGTTGATCGCTAAAATAATCATTTAATATGGTTCTGCATTTATTTATATATATATATTTTACAATGCAGCAGGTATTAAAAAAAAAATATCCCTTTTTTTATATTAATGGAAATTTTTTTTCAGGTGTCCATACTTTTTTTTCAAAATTAAAAACATAATTTGAATTTGTATAGTAATTTAACAATTGAATAATTTATATCTTCAAATAAAATGAATTCAAATTCAAATTTTGGCAAAATTAGTTATGAATAACTAGCCCCCCCCCCAATGATGAACGAATATATACTACACTACCCTCACCCAAAGAAGGAAGTCATGCCTGGGAGGATGGTCTCATGAAAATAGAACACATACTACACTATCCCTCCCCTTGAATTGAGCATTAATAGTATAGTTTCGGCTTCAGACAGACAGATACCAGATAGTAAAATATTAAGAGGCTCAAATTGTATATAAAAAAACAACAATTTTTAAAGTCATCTTCATACAAACTTTTAAACACAATCAATTATTGCTTTACATTACACTATACATGCGACTGGGGACTGCTTGTGAATTTGATATCTCCTAGAAAGTTCCTCCTTTGGATGAAGCCGGTTCAACCTGCCCAGAGTGAATGCCGCTTTGTTCGTTCGTTACATTACAGTGACTCAGATGAGTATATATATATATATATATATATATATATATATATATATAAAACAAATAAGTCAGGAAAATTGAAAAATAGATATATAACAAAAACTAAAATGAAAATTATTTGCAATTGTAAATTAAACAATGCTATGCAATTTGCTTCAGCCATGAAATAATAAATTTTAACCATTTATATAAGTAACTAAAAAGTCTTCTGATGTCCCCACAAGAACCACTGGAGAGGCACCTCTAGGGGGTTTTGTGAGGTTGTCGAGGTATTTCAATATCAACCAAGAGGCATGTCTATCAATATATCGATCCTCCTCTATGGCTGCGAGATATGGCCAATGAGAATGATCGATTGGCGGAAGTTGGAAATCTGTGACAATGACTGTCTCTGCCGGATTCTGTGTTGCTGGTGGGTTGGTTGTGTCTCAACTGCTGTTCTGTGCCAACACCTCAACCTGAAGTCTCTGCCATCTGTCTTGTAGCAACGTTTCGGGCATGCTGTTTGCCACCCAGAGGAGGAATTAAATTAGGCATAATCCTTCCTACCTCTCTGCCTGGTTGGCACAAGCGTATCGAGCTGAGGAGCTTGGTTAATCATATTATGTGGCCGTTCGTGGGCCGCTATGGTTCAGGAAGTTGTGCAGGTCATGGAAAAAACCGGCTAAATTGCAACAACAACAAGTAACTATGTTATTCTTGGAAATTTATTTTCGTAGTATTCTGAAAGTACAATTATTTAGACCTTCAACTTGTACATGTTTGTCCACAAAATGTTCTCTACAACCTGAGGATAATTTAAGCCAAAAGTTTTTGCATAAATGAATAAATACATGCCGAAATTTGAATGTTTCCCTTTTCATCTCAAGAGTGAGAAAAATAGATCCCTTGAAATGCTCATACAAAATCCAACTATTTGGAGTTGTCAATTTCTTTTAACAATAATTGTTTAATTAATATTTGCTGCAGAGATCTACAAGAAGTATCTTTAAGGCGGTGCTAATGTTGCTTGTAATGGGGTTAATTGTTCTCTATTATAATTTAAGTAATTGTAGGCTGCAATAGAAGGTTTATCTGACTCCAACAGTTAATCAACAAACGACATTGTAGTTTAAAATACCTTTTATTGGTCTATGCTGAAAAAGGAATTAAACAACTAGAGTTAGTCTTTGTAAAGTGTGGCATGCGACTAAGGTAGATTTACCATGTTGTTGGTGATTTGAGGAAACCAACAAGCTCTGGATGGTGTCAACTCTGGCTAGGGGAACGAAATTACGTGAGTGCTGTAAGAAGTCTGGCGATTTGTGTTCCTACGCCAGAGCTTTTGATTGGCTGGGAGGGGGGCAATCACTCCAGTGAAATACCTGCCCATTTACATCAAAGGAAAGTAGTACATAATACAATTAGAATATGTGACTGCTACAAACTGTATTTTTATAACAATTGTAGGCTGTGACCCTTTCGAAAGATAACTTAATACAAGAGAATATTAAAGACCATTTCTTTACTGTAAATAACTTTAACTTTTTATTATTAGTTTATTTATTGAGAATTATTTTGAACGAAATCATTTGAAGAAGGAAAATAAAATAAAACTTGCATATGAGTTACTATTTAAATTTTATTTAAAAACTAATCTCTACTCTGTCGACATTAAAACCCTTTTCTAATAATTGTTCATCTGGATCCTTACATTCTATTCTATTAATTAACTGTTTGCATTTATTCCTTGCTAACCATCTCAAATGAAGGAATTTGTAGCTTTCCATTTTCATCTCTAATGCTTGGATAATATTCATTCCTCAGCTTTGAGTTTCATTTAATGAATACAGTATGTTTAAGTTGTCTCCCTGAAACCAGTGCATGGTTTATCTGCTTCATTTAAATCATTTTTCTTTTATTGTTTTCTGTTTTTTTACTATCTTTATATGTGTATGCGTGATACAATATTATGTAAACTGGCTATTGTTTAGCTTTGATTGTAAATTTGATTATTTAAGAGATTAAATAAAATCTACCTTTGTACATGAAGAAATTGTAAATTGGGTGAAATAAAAATTAAAAAGGTAAATCTAATTTTATTGAATATTTATTGAATTGTCTCTTTAGGGCATCTTTTATTTTAATCAATAATTTTATTTCAATTTTTTAGAAAATAGAAAAATAGCTAACAGATCAAATTCTCTTAGATATTTCATCAGGTAGACCGCAAAAATGCATCACTTATTTGCATACTCCAGAGAGCCTCTGGAAACAATGCTTGAAAACAAAATTCTGACACTTATCACCGTCTTGGGTCAGTCTTTCAGCTTCCAGGAGCGGCGTGCCAGTCTTAATCCTTATCTGGTCAGTCCATCTCTTTGGGGTCAAACTTTTGATCTTTCTTGAATAAAATCTTCTTGATATGATTTCTTTACATAGCTAGAGTCTGGGAAACATGCCCAAACCATGTTAATCTCTGTTTTTCGAATAACGTTGTTGATGGATCAGTTAATATTAAACCTTTTTCTGATATCTGCTTTTCTTAGTCTATCTTGCAAAGTTACTTGAAGGATAGATTTTAAATATTTAATTTCAAAGACATTGAGCTTCCTTTCATGCTCTGCAAGTATAGTCTATGTTTCCCTTACGTATACAGCAATAGAAAAAAATGCATTATTTACATGGAATCTATTGTAATTAGAAAAAAAAACTTTTACTAATTAATGTTAGTTTAAAGAATTAATTTTTCACTTTGAAATGCTTAATTTAAATTATTTTGATGCACTCTTTTTTGTTAATCTATAGTTAACTGTCAATAAATATTGGAGAGGATGTATTTAAACACGCTTTTATAAATCCCCTTTTTTTAAAAATTAAAATCCGTTAAACTATTGTAGTTTATGGAAAAATGTTCTGTATTTTTTGTAATTGTAGTTTAGGTTTACTAATTTTTCTAAGGAATAATCTTGTTTTGAGCTTTGTTTGTTTGCAAGTTTGTTTGCCTTATCAATGCTACTAATTCTAATTATATATACTCATCTAATGAATCAATTTTTAAGAACAATCTGAAAACAAGGGGTCATTCATTACACGAGATATGTTTTTGAAAGTTAAAGCTTACCTCATTTCCAAAACATTTTGTGTAATGAACGATCCCTTGTTTCTGAGGTAAAAAGAAATTGCTCTTAAAAAGTCGTTCATTACACATAAGTATATTTACATCTCGATTTAATAATCAATTGGTTTCACCTTTGAATTACTTGCTATAAATACTTGGTACTTTATTCATAATTATTGGTATCAGTATTCAAATTAGAAGTCGTCTTACATTTTTATTTATGTATAAAGATTAAAAAAATGGAATTTTAGCTTTATTCAGTGTCATGATTATTTTTAGTAATTTTTTATTTAAAATTTTTTTTTTTTTACTTCATTTCATCATGTATCTCATCCAAATGAATTTCAAATGAACTCATTCTACATTACTTATCATTCATTGCGGATATTATTTTTTAGGAATCATTAAGTGTAGAGGAGAAAGTGTCCAAATTACAAGAAACTCTGAAAGAAAAAGATGAACTTAATCACAAATTGAAAGCTCTTGCTGTGAAAAACAAAAGACAATTTGAAGAAATGAAAATTCAGGTTAGTATCATGGGCGTTTTCTTAATGACTCCAAATATGCCATTGGGTTTCCATCGAGATCAACCATTGATAACTAATGCATGGACAGGCACAGGCACAAATATATTTGTTTTATATATATGTATATTTTCATTTGTATGAACTTTGTGTTCTCATTGTTTCTTTCAGATAAATCCCTTTAATACAGTTAAGCATAGTCTATTCTTATTTTAAAATATTTTATATGATGGTCTGATTATTTTTCCTAATTAAGATAAGTAAGTTTTAATCATAAACTTTATTTATACTAATTAATAAAAAAAAAATAAACAAAGTAAAATAAACATTTTTTTATAGTACTTAAATTAGATTTTTCTTCTGAAACTACTTAAGAAAAAGTTTAAATTGCTTCCATTTCTTTTTTGTGGAAACAGTTCGAAAAATTAAATGAGGAGAACAATTCATTCGAGAAACAGTTGGAGAAGCAGAACATTGAATCTGGGATGATATCATCTAACTACAAGGTAAGTGAAGAGTCAAGAGAATAGAATAAACATTGCAGAATATATCAGCTCTTGTATATTCTGTTATTCACATATTTCAATTAAAACTTTTTTTGTTATTTTAACCTTTTAAAAATAAATTGCATGTTAAATTTTTTTTTATTCAATTGTTGAAAACTTATCTTTCACAATTTGAAGAACTCATCATCTCCAGTCTGTTAGGGCCTTCTTTTTTCTTTACTCTTAAATGCTTTTTGTTTCAAATATGACACGTTCCAACAAAATGCCTATTTAATATAATATTCAACAAAATATTTTTCAAATTGCAACTTGTTTCACGTCTGCAACGAGCCTGTTGGCAAGTGTGAGTAGGTATTAGTATGATTTTGCATCAACACACCCGCTATATAGGTAATCAGTATCTTTGATGTCATGGACGAGTGTCATCTGGCTAATTCAAGAGCCTAAACTTTTAAATCTGGTCATTATAATGGCAAGTAAAAATTATTTTATGATTCTCTAGTGTATTATGATTATTTAGATGCATATATTGTAGTGTTTTGTTATACATGTAAAATTGTATGCTATTTGTTGCACATTTGCAACATCATTTATTTTTCTTCAATAATTTTTTTTTTTCCAAAATCATTTATACTACTTTATATAACCCCTATGTAACGTTTTTCACTTGATAACATTTTTTCAAACCAATATAAAAAATAAAGCATTTAAGGTTTAAAGTCGTTGTTTTTCTTGTTATTGTCATTCTTGTTTTGTTCTTGTTCTTGTTCTTCTTCTTCTAATATTGGATGTTAGTTTCACAATGTGTTGACCGATCTAACCTCCGACCTTCTTCAAATGCATCTTGTTGAACTCAGAAATCTTTATTTCAAACTGAATCCTTTATTTTATCCATGGGGGTATATCTTTCTCATTCTGTCAGCCATGACCGGGTAGAAGTCTTGAATAATTTTTATTTTATTCTTAGTGAGGATTGAACCTTGAACATCCAGAAGACTATCACTTAGAACTGATTGTACTTAACACCTTTATCCGTTGTGCAACATATCCACGTTGACTAACACTAAAAATAAAATATAGATTTATTACTGAAGACTTCTACCTTGTCATGACATAGGGAATGAAAAAAATATACCCCCTGTGGATTAAATAAAGGGTTCAGTTCGAAATTTTGTATTGATCCCTGAGGTTACATTGGCCAAAAAGTTGTGAGAATAACATTCAGGATGAAAATAGTAGTCCAAATTATCCAAATTATCAATCCTCATCTAAAAAATTATGAAACATAAGCAAAACTGTTAAATAGTAATGATGATTCTTGGCAGAATACAGATATTATGCATGAAGAAGTAAGATATAAGCCCCCAAAGTCACACTATTCATTTTTATATATGTATACTAAAAGAATATCCGTCCCAGGACAGGTAAAATTAATTCCCCAGACAAAACAGTTTTGCACCACTTTTATGTCTCCTTACAAAGATTAAAATCAGGATATAATGGTATTAAAACTTACGTTTAGAATTTTTATTCTAATTTTGATCAAAATCCATTGCATCATTTTCATTCTAGAAAATTTCTAAAATTTAATTCTTAAATTTAAGGGATCTTAACAAAATTGAAATTCAGGGAATTTTACTTAATTTGAAACAAATTCAGTTATAATCTGAAATATTTTAATTTTTAAAATAGGAGATTGCGCCCATATTATGCCCCTTAAAAATTCTTTCAAATACTCCAAATAAACTGAAATTTGGGGAATATTTATTAATTGATGTCTAATACCTATTTTTAAAATTTCACAAAAATCTGAGGTGTCTGCATTTTCACAAAGTGTTTCTACCCTCCTTGCATTAAATTAAATATAGCCTACATTACGACCCTTTACGCCTAGCAGCTGTGTTCCAAAATTCATAATGATCAGTCAATTAGTTTAGGAGTGAATCCTGTACATAAAAATATATAAACATGTACACATACCAAACTTTATATAGAATACCGGTATCAGTATGAATATGCATCTGTGTGCATTCACTACACAGGCGGTGATCCTCCACTCCTTGTGCTGGTCCAAAGTTGTTACTTGATTCTGACACCGATCGCAGTATTAATTGTGTGGTCTCAGTCAGTGCTGCCTCAGAAGAATTCTCCATCCAAACAAAACCACAACTCCAGTTTAAAACAAGTAACAAAAGTTTATTGTTTGGGTATTACTAATACTGAACAACAGACTTGCAAATGAGAAATCTCAGCCCGAACAAACTAAAACACAAGTCCATCTACACACCATCTATTACCTAAGAGCCCAAGGGCCCATCTCTCTCTGAGAGGCACACACACCTCAACTACCCGTGAGACACTCTGAAAACCAACTGACTGACCACCCTTGCCCATCTGCTCGAATATATATAGATATCTCCAGGAATATCTCAGAAAGACCACTTGAGGTAATGGCTAACCAGCATCCATTTGAAAAGGCTAATCTGCTGCCAATCCATGGATATAAAAAAAAAACTTACTGTCGAGGAGGTCCCCATATCTGGACAGTCATTAAATTTGGAAGACCCTGGGTGAGTCATAACCACAGCAGGGAACCTTGCATATGAAGAAACATTATTTTCTCAAGTGGACAAATGGAATTCCGGGTGGCCAAACCCCAGATCAGACATATTTCCAATTTCCCGTGTGATCTCACTTCTCTTTGTTAGATATTACTCACTTGCAGCAAGTCTATTAACCACATGCAACTCTGCAACCTACTAAACATGCGGCCTAGTGCATGTTTACACCAGAACAGGTATAAGTAATAAATATAGCATTATTTATAAATTTTAATGTTTTTTCTTTCTTTGGAGGGTATGGTACAGTTTCAGTGCCCCCCTCCCCAAATGGTAAAGTTTACAAAAAATAATAATGTATATACGTTACTCACCCTGTTGCCTAGAATACATATTCCATAATTGATAATGATAAGTTCACTAGGTTAGGATTTTACCAAGCATATACATATTAAGACTCATGCATGTGCACCGGTCCTTTTAAAAATGTATTATTTAATATAACTCAAATTTGATGTAGAGAAATTCTTTTTTCTATTAAATTTTTTGTATCTAACTTATTTAAAAAACATTTTTGGAGCAGGTGTAAGTTTGGGTGGGCACACCCTTTAAATGGTAAAGTTTACAAAAAAAATAATGTGCCCATGTTACTTACCATATGTTTTAGAATATATATTTCAAAATTCATAATGATCGGTTCATTAGTTTAGGAGATTACCCTATACACATATATATATATATATATATATATATATATATATATACATGCCTAACTTTATAAATATAGACAAGATATCTCTCTCTCTCTCTCTAAATATATATATATATATATATATATATATATATATATATTCATTCATTGATTGCTATAAGTTAATACTTAGTGTTGCTGTATTTTCTATTATCTCTCACATGAAGATCTTTATATCTGATTGCAGCTTTTACAAGAAGAATATGACAAACTTCATGATCTTCTGGAAGCTGAACAAAAGAAATCTACTAGTTTCCAGAAAGATCTTCAGCAGAGTGTCCAGGAACTTTTAGAGCTGAAAGAGAATCATGGTGAATTAAAAAATGAAAAAGACAAGACGGATCGACAATTAGAAACGGCTAGCCTTGAAAATAAGGTGAGGATTTTTAATGGTTTTCATTATTTTATATATATTAAGACTTCCTTTCAATTTCGAGAGACAATTGATACTCCCTGTAAGTCTGCCTGTGTGGAGAGTACAGTGAAGCAAGGGTTGTGCAATTTCCAGCTGCACCTATCCTGAACTGGTATTGCTCGAGTCCAATGACGAGGAGAAATCCAGGACAACTGGAAACAGTGGCAGAAGAAATGTGGAGACAGACTGGTATTATTTCATAGTTTTCTTTCTCCTAAACTTGTTGCACAACTAAGGTTTGAGATTCTAGTCTACTCTACTATTTAATCCATAACTGGAGGGAGGATATATGAATTCATACCTTTCCCGAAGGTATTAGTGAAAGTGAACTAAAATTAGATATCCCAAACCAAAATTTTATTTCCATTATATCTAAAAACTTTTAATGTCAGCACATATATCTTTGCAAAACATAAACAATCATACCAAATTTATTTTAATGTGAGCACAAAACATAAACAATCATACCAAATTTATTTTGGTAGCATAATTCGCTACCGAATTATGACTGTTCAAAGTTTGTTGGAAATTAGAAATTTGACTGTCTTATGTGCTATTGGTCCAGAAGCCACATTTTACAGTGAAAAATCTTTAAAAATGTAATCGTCTTGTGGTAAATGAAAATTAATCATAATGGAAGCATAAACTATGAGATCAAGCCAACCTAAACATTGGGCAAAATCCCATTACCTTTTAAGAACTTACAAAAATAACTGTTCATATAAGATTCATTTAAACAGCTAACATATTGAATTTTCGTAGTATGATTAATAGCACAGTAAAAATTAAACTAAATTTCAGTGTATAATTAAAAATGGAGGATTCAAATCAAGTGAAGCATACTTACAAATGTAATGTCATCTTGTGGGAAATGAAAATTATAATGGAAGCAATAATTATTAGATCAAGGCAGCCTAAATATTGGGCAAAACTCCATTATTTCTTAAAACAACATACAAAAATGACACGGAAATACAATTTTGACTGTTCATATAAGATTATTTTAAACAGCTACCACATTGAATCTTCGTAATATAATTCATAGCACAGTAGAGATCAGGTTAGAATTTTCTTTTAATAGTAAATTAATAAAAAAACTCAGATTTGGACCAAGTAAAAACAGACGGAAACACAATTTTATTTATTGAAGTTTTTTTTTGTTGTGAAAGACAACTTAAAATCTTATATTAAGTCTACCATATTGATAAGTGTCCTTTTTCTTTAAGGTGTGACTGTTTTTATATGCATAGAGACATACAATATTATGTATATTAAGTTGAAAAACACCAACATTAAAAAATAAGTTGCCTGTCACTAAAAATACAGGGTGGTCGGTAGAAAAGTGGGAAATTTGAGGTTGTAAATTTTATTGTTTAAATTTTATTTTGTTTAAATTTTATTGCATCAAGCTTATTCTCTTCTTCAATTGGCACAGACGATATTTTGAGCATCTGTGAGTGTATTGATATTAGTCTTTGGAAAACTTTATAAATATTATTCTTTATAAAAATAAATTACTGTTTGACAAATTTCCCGTTTTTCTAGCGACCACCCTGTAGAAACCTGAAAAAAAAAACCCAAACTATTAATGATATAAGAGGAAGAATTTTACATTTATAAAAAGAAAATATTAAATTTTGTTTACATCCAAATTTTATCAAGATAACCCTTAAATTAAATGAGTTATCACAAGTTGAAATTAAAGGGAATTGTGATACCTACTAAAATTGAAAATCCCCATGTACATTAGTTGTAAATGTCACTTTTTCAAAAGTGATAAACCCCAAACTGGTTAGTTTTATTGGTTAATTAATTATTTCTGAATGTTTTCAATTTTTTCAAACCATTCTCGCTTTTGTTTCTTTCAGACTCTGGAGACTCAATTCATTGAATTAAACCAAAAATTAAAAGCCACCGAAATGGATAAAGAATCGTTAAAAATACAGAGAGATGAATTAACAAAAGAAAAAAATGAGGTAAAAAAAATCTTCAGTTTAAGGTTATAAAACTTTCACTAGGAACGTAGAATCTAAATGTTTGTCCTATTATTTAGGAAAATTGTCAGGTTTCTCAAAGTAGCAATGATTGTAAAATGTCATTAAAAAAGCATTTTTTGGGGAGGAAGGGCACTCATGAAATCACTAGAAACCCATAAAATCCTGTCAAACCATACATGTGTATTTTGTTCTTTTTATTGGTGAGATAAAAAAAAAGATGAATATTATAAAACCACTTTTTTCAATTTTGGTTGATTACATAAGAGGGTAGTTGCATGTTTAACTCTATTTCAAAGTGCACAGTGGTCGAAATTTGGTTAAATTTTGCCTTAAAAATCAAGGAAAGAATGCCTTTTAAGGTAATATATGTTCGAATTTGGTTGGTCAAATAGTTTGGCTGTAATCGATTATCAAAATTTGATTGCTGTGGTTCAGTAAGTTTAATTATACCTTTTTAATTTTTTCAATGATCTATTTTTGTATTAAAATCAAAAAAAATTAATAAATGTCCCATAGGTATCACAAACGCTTTCAATTCGTTGTTGAATCATCCTCAGGTGTCAAAAGCAAATGAACAAAAACACTGGAGAAAGAAGAGAATTTTTTAAAAGAGAGCAGAGAGGCTCACAGAACGTTTTCTGCATTATTCTAGGAAAGACATTGACAATTTAAATTCAGCTATGCCGGAGTGGCATCACAGAATAAAATCACATTATGTTAAGCATTTTAAAATGTTGCCACTGGTTTCATACGTGATGTCATTAATTGTAGGTTGTTGTTTTTTTATATAGATAGCTTCCAGTATTATTAATTTTTAAAAATTGGTTTTGGAATGTATTATTTTAGTGTTATTAACTAGAATTTGTCTTAAATCAGAGAGCATGCAGGCAGGCAGTTATATTTTTGTAGATGTTGGTAAATTGAGCTAGAGTTTACAAGATGCATGTTGAGGTAGCAGGATAGCGTAGTGGTTGTAAAACCAATGTAGCTATTAGCTTTATTATTATTATGGGAGTTACATTCTCCCAAAGGGCATTTAA
Source organism: Sepiola atlantica (assembly GCA_963556195.1). Taxonomy (NCBI): domain Eukaryota; kingdom Metazoa; phylum Mollusca; class Cephalopoda; order Sepiida; family Sepiolidae; genus Sepiola; species Sepiola atlantica. Next base: position 73,411,090 of record OY744526.1, on the reverse strand, counting down.
ACTTATATATAACGTTGGTTTTTGGGGAGGAGTTGTTTTTTACTACATGATTTAAAACCCAAAATCTTGTAGTAAAAACAGCTCCTGTTTTCGTCCTACCTAAAGCCTTGGTCTTTTCAAAACTTAGATCAATAGGCATCTCCTGTCTTTGCGATAATCATCTTTAGCTCCTTACATCAAGTGGCTTCATGTCTTGTCTGGAGCGATTTTCCCCCAAAAAACATGATTATCTAAAAAAAACACGTGTGTGGGGTATAAATCGATAAACACTTTATTTTGGAAGATTAGGTGAGAGCGATTGCAAATGAAACAAATTCAATTAGGGGGTCAGTTTATTAAAACTTATGATGTGCTCAAATGCTGCATTATCTTCTTTTTAATAGTTTCATGACATTTAACACATACATACCAAATTTCATTGCTTTATCTTCAATATTTTTTTTTAACAAAATGTTTTCAATGAAAACACAAAAATGTTGACTTAATATTTTTGGGAAAATGAATTTTTTTATTTTTCAGCGTCAAATGCTTATATTTAAAAAGTTCTGGATCAATTTTGATCATTTTAAAACTAAAAGTCTTCGATCAATTTATATTTTATAAATATCCTACTTTTTATAGCACAATCTAAAATTTAATTTTTTGTGAGCATTGCTACTCAGAGTTTTTGAAATGGCAAATATTGAGAAAAAAATATTTTAATAAATAATTAATTTCTAATTTTGTTTTATTTCCAGACAAGCAACAGATGAGAAGTTTAATTAAAAATAATTGAAAACTAATCATTTTATATACATTCTCATTTGCAATTAGTTTGATTTAGCCAGAAACCTCACAGAAAATAACAATCGGCAGCATAATTTGAGAATCACATTTAATCTACATACTATTAAAAAGTTATCGTATTTTTGGAGTTTGTCTGTTCATACACAAATAGAAACATGTGATTGGTTGGTAAAAAAGAAATAGGCAGAATACACGTTACTAAGGCAGTAGTTTTTACAATGTCAATATTGAGTTTAAATCTCACATAAGTCTAAAGAATAAAAAAAACTGGATATGTGTATATAATAAAATTAACATAACATAAAAGCATTATATATATTTTTTAAACTAAGTGATATTTTTTTTTGATAATTAGCAAAAAAGGTACACATAAACGGTATTCAGCATTAGTTTAAACTGAATTAATTGGTCCCCCGATTTAAAAAATTGGGAGACCTATGTTTTGAGGCATTTCCGTCCGTGTGTCTGTCCGGATTTTTCTCCAACCATCCATTGAATTTTTCTGAAACTTGGCCAAAATGTAGAGGCAATTGTTCTGGATATAAAATGAGCATCCTTGACATCAGAAAATTTCTGGTTCGCGCCCCCAGGGGGTCACAGTGCCCCTAGAATGGCAAAAAATGACCCTTTCCTCCCATAACGTTTGATCCATACAGTCAATTTTTCTAAAATTTCTCTGACATTTTGCATGAAGTTGTAACTTTGGTCAGGTTAGAAAGTGACATTCTCAGATTTTGGAAAAAAAATCTGGTCAACCCCCAGGGGGTCAAAAGGCCCCGAAATGGCCGAAAATGACCCTTTTCTCCCATAACATTTGATCCATCCATTGTATTTTTCTGAAACTTGGCCAAAATGTGGAGGCAATTGTTCCTAATAGAAACTAAGTATCGCTGACCTTGGAAAAAATTTGGTTCTGCACCCCCAGGGGGTCAAAAGCCCCCATAAATGGCAAAAAATGAGCCTTTTCTCCCATAACATTTGATCCATCCATTGAATTTTTCTGAAACTTGGCCAAAATGTAGAGGCAATTGTTCTGGATATAAAATGAGCATCCTTGACATCAGAAAACTTCTGGTTCGCGCCCCCAGGAGGTCAAAGGGGGATCAAAAATACCCCAAATTGCCCAAATTTAGTGCATTTTACACTCCTCACATACAGAGGGGGACCACACATGCACGGCTTGTTTTGCTTAAAACATAATTTCTAAAGTTTTTTCTAATAAAAACAATACATTAATACATTCATCATAGTTACTCTCTCGTGCAAATAATAAATAGCATATTTTTTTCCACAAAATTTAACAAATATTTTTCTACGTACTAGCTATAAAGTGGTAGAAACTAGTTAAAGATGGGACTGTACCAACACTGCCCAAGGGGCATGTATAAACTAGTATTACTTTAGATTTTATATAAATAGAGATTCTGTCCGTCAGTCAATTTTTAAAAACGTAATAACTACATAGTGAAATTTTACTCATTTCGATATATCAGAGATCTTAACTACTTTTAGAAATGGAAAATATTGCATCAATAGTAAATAATAAATTCCCAACAAATAAAGGGGATGTCATGTCCGGAAATCGAAACCGAAACCTTGAGATCCTCAGTGTGACGTTCTACCAACTGAGCTATTTGGACTTATGAATAGACATTAAAACATTACATTAACAAAATAATTATAGCTTTGGCATGACATCATAAAATTATGATGCACGTCATGTTTTAAAACATGAATTCAAACATAAGCGATAATAAAAAATAAATAAATGAAAGGGTAAACGTTATCAATAGGGTTAGAAATTATTTTAATAGTCCAAAACAATTTATTTTGCTTTAATATGTATTTGTGTTAAAAACAATTTAATATTTAATATATACTATAATTTTGGCCTGTAGGGTCCATAATTCTAGTAATTTCTAATAACTAAATATGAGGCTTCAATTATTTTATTTAAATGCTTACTGTAATAATTTGAATATTTAAATAAAAGGAAATAATAATGGCGCTTAAGAGAAAACATATTTCCACCAATGCTCATCAGTCTCTTGATTCAATTTATCTCTATAACCATGTTAAGAAGAAACGGGTTTTAAATAGCAGAAAATAAGTCAACACAATTGATACATTAAAAACAATGCAAATAATTAATTTTAATCCAACACATATTTGAATAAATCTAACAAAATGAATGAATATATGTATAAACTAAGCAAATCAATGAAAAGTTAATTTTTTATTTATTTATCAAATTAATTTTAATATATATATATATATATATATATATAAAGAGAGAAGAGAGTAGTGCAGTTTCAACAATAGAAAAGTGTATATTTAAAGAAGTGAGGCTACCAATATTTGTAAATTTGAAAAAAACAAAACTTTTTTCAAAAAATCTTTTTTTCAAAAATTGTTTATTTTATAATGCGTTTTGAGCACTTGGCTCTCTTCAAATATTCTTTCCATTTGGAAAAATGGGTTTATTTTTAACAGTTTGGCATTTCTGCGTATGCGCTTTCATATCTTTTACTTCTCTGAGTCAAAGCTATGTTTTTTAAGCATGTGTGTTTCTGACTTTTATCTCTGTGGTCATCTTTGTGTTAGGCGATTACATACATTTTGGTCAGTTTCTCCGGTTAGAGTAGGAGTTCCCTTGAGATTTTATTAGGACTCCATCTCTCTGTCTGCGTGAGAGTGTGTGTGCGTGCGGAGTGCATGTACATTTTGGTAAGTATGTTAGTATTGGTTTCTGTACGCAGGTGCCTGTGCACATATACATGTATTTTTGTTTTTGTTTTTACATAAATACACACACACATATACATACATACATATATATATATATATATATATATATATATATATAGACAGACAGAAAGGGGAAGGGGAGAAATAAAGGCAAGAATAGTTATGTATATATACAGAATTAAATTAGCTTTTAGTAATTGTTTATGGAAACGATTGGTTGACGGCTACCGTCAGCATTTGGATAAAGATAGATAAATAAATAGAATAGATAGATGGATGGATAGATGGTAAGATAGATAGACAAACACACACACTCGCGCACCCACATCCATTTTTACATACATGTATGTACACATATATATACACATACATCTGTTCTATGTATGTGTATGCGTACATGTACATGTGTGCACGTGCATACAAGTTCCCATCCATACACATACCCACGTTCGTTTTTATATGCATGCAAAAGCATGTGATCTGTATGTTATGTGAGTTATGATCTGTTCAATGCTGAATTGAATTTACATATAAAGTTTTTTTTCTTGTGTGAGAGGATATAGATAATCTTGAGTTTGAAAAATAGGCATCACCTTGAATTTACCTCTGCTGCATGAGTGTATATGTAGTGAAACAAATAATTTTCTGTTTTCTTGCATTTTTATGTTGCTTTTATCTAAAGCAACTTTATTGTTAAGTGTTTTGGTGGCACCTATATAGGATTCGCTGCATGTTATGCATTGTAGTATGCCTTGGAACTGTCTTCAGGCCTTCGTTACTGTCTCCCAACATAGACCCCCAAAGACTCTGGTGATCTTTCCCTTTAGCTCATCCTTTGTATTGCAACTGGATCTGTTCGTGTCTCCTTTCACGACGCCTCACAAAAGAAGTCGAGGTTGGGGTTACAAGCAGGTGAGCTGGGAGGCCAGATGTCAGGTTATGTGTGGTCAACGAGGTTCTCTGACAACCAGGCCTGGGTCTTCCGGCTTGTATGGCAGGGTGCTGGGTCTTGCTGCCATACGTATGACCTACCTGCAGCTACCTGATCTATGTAGGATTAAGACTGACAAGGAAAGTAAAAAATTTGCAATTGAAAATTGCAAACAAATATCATCTGCACCCACTATATATATATATATATATATATATATATATATATATATATGTAAAATGAAAAAAAGGAAAGCCAAAACCTATGTGATTTATGTATTCATCAATGTTTCGTCTTTATTGAAAGACTTCCTCAGAATGAAGAAAGCAATGTAGAAAAATCATACAGAATATTAATTTTGATTTGTCAGAAAGTATCCAGACTTTGGCATGACTGTTGGCATGAACAAACAGAAAATGGAAAACATGATTTTGGTAGTAGTGTTATCAGCCGTGGTCAGTTTCCTTATATAGTAAATCCAAGTTCTACGTCAGAAGACATTGTAAAGTGAAAAATATAATCTTTTTTAAAGCCAAATTCAAGTTCTATATTTGTAACTTTACGATGTCTTCCAACATAGAACTTGGATTTACTACTTACACGCGCTGCCAGGCGCCTCTCTACTTAAATCTTGGCATTCACCAGTCTCTGTTCAACAACAGGAGAGATCAGCTGACTTTAGCTCTCGCCATCGTGGTTCAACAATGAGGAAAAGAGAAAAAAGAACAATGTCTGATTTTCATTGAAAAATGTCTGAAACATTATCTTATTATTTAATATCATTATGATAATCACTACCTCCTAGGATTCCTAATATTTCTTAATTATTCTATTTCTTTCCTAAACTATTATTTTTATAAATTCTTAAATATTATTGACCACCATTATCGTTGTCATTGTCGCTGTTATTATTATTACTATTTTTATTACTATTACCATTATTATTATTATTATTATCATCATTATCATCATTATTATTATTATTATTATTATTATTATTATTATTATTATTATTAATAATTAATAACATCGGCACTTTCTAGTTATTCTTTAGTTATATTTTTTAGTACTTTTAAATTAAATTCAACTATTATTATTATTTTTATTATTCATTTATTATTTTCATTATTTCACCTCAATTATTAGGGGTATCTATTATTATTATTATTACTACTACTAATCCTGTTATACTTAACGAACATATTTATTCAATTTATTAATTTATTCATAGTAAGCAAATAAACTCTAGACAAATTATAAAGACAATATAAATCCAGAATCGGCGACACATTTGATCACCGCCCCACCACCACAACAATCACATGCGTCTGATCGGTTTGCCCACACGCACACATACATACATATACACAATATTACAGTTCACTTGAAAAAATACATTTATAAACTCGTCTGTTTTTTTTTTTTTTGACACTTGATTCGTGCATGTCTACCCCCCTCCTTCTCTCTCGATCTGAATCAACAGACGTTCTCTTTTTCTCCTTCTTTTCCTTTATGTGTCTACCTTCCCATCACCTCTCCCTTCATTATATGCCCCTCTTTCCACCTTATATTTTTTTATTTATTTATTTATTTATTTATTTATTTATTTGCCCTGTTTGTTTCAGATTTTAGATTTTTTGTTTTTTGTTTTTAGATTTTTTAGATTTTTAATTTTAATTTTTTAACGGCCTCAATTTTTGAAATGTTAAATTTCTTTTCTTCTTCTTCTCTTTCTCTATCCCTCCATTTCAATCTCTCCAAATATGATCTGAGGTTAAGATCGGATTCTAACTCTGCCTGATGAGATCTCAGTTTATAGTAACTGTTGATCGATAACATCGACATGCCAGTGTCGCAGATTTTGTACATGTCTGTGTAAATAAAATTATCATATATATATATATAGATACTATTTATAAATAAATATTAATTATTTATTACCTACAGACATCGGTGTTTCATGCTTACACAATCTTCAGTGCAGGAAGCTAATTCCCAACAGTCGGCGGGGGCGAACTCCAATCACAAATCGCCACTGATTCGCATATATATGAGAAGGAGATGTAGTTTCCTTGAAGCATTGTGTGTAATATGTATTAGAAGGCTATTACAATACAAGAAATGGAAATATGTCGGTGTTGAGAAGGAAGACAAAAACAAGTGATTTTCTATTTCGTTTTTATAGTAAATCTTAATTAGTCAAACCGTCTACAGTATGTAGACGTTTTGATGCAAAAAAAAAGGAGTTTTTTGCATCAATATGTGACAAAAGATAAAACATGGATCCACCACTTCACTACAGAGTCAAGTCAGCAGTCAGCTGAGTGAAAGCCACCCAAAGCGACCAAAGACTGTATTTTGGGATGCGTAAAGCATTTTGTTCATCGATTACCTTGAGAAGGGATGAACCATCGATAGCGAATATTATGTAGCATTACTGGTTTGTTTTAAGGAAGAAATCGCCCAAAACGGCCACAAATCAAGAAAAAGTTTTCTTTCACCAAGACAATGCACTGTGTAACAAGTCGACCACAAGGATGGCAAAACTACATGAATTACACTTCGAATTGCTTCAACACCCACCCTATTCTCCAGATTTAGACCTCCAGTGACTACTGGCTGTTTGCAGATCTCTAACGAATGCTCCAAGGAAAGAAATTTGGCTCCAATATCGAAACAGATGTATTTTAAGACCAAAGACAAATTGTTTTACAAAAAAGGCATTGAATTGTTAGAGAAGCATTGGAATCGGTATATCTTCAAAGAAGGAGAGTATGCTGATCAATAAAGTTGAATTTTGTCTAAAAGTTGTTATTTTATTAGTTAGGTCTGGGATTTATTGAATGATATGTTATATTATGTAAAAGTTGTTGTTTTATTAGTTAGGTCTGGGATTTATTGAATGATATATTATATTATGTAAAAGTTGTTGTTTTATTAGTTAGGTCTGGGATTTATTGAATAATATGTTATATTATGTAAAAGTTGTTGTTTTATTAGTTAGGCCTGGGATTTATTGAATGGTATGTTATATTATGTATTTTTTATATATCTATTATGTGTTTTTAAATTGTAGTTTACTGTTAAAAATCAAGAACTTGAAAATACCGTTGAAGAAAAAACAAAACTGTTACAATCACTGAATGAAGAATTACATTCTGCCAAAAAGGTATTTAAAAGAAAAATTATTTCCATGAAAATTTGTATCAGCATGCCATGCACATTTTTTAACTTACTAATGACTATTTGTTGTTTATTGTTAACGCACAATCATGAGCATAATTTTAAATAATGTTTTGGTTATATAAGTAAAAATATATATTTACAACATTTTTTTTCTTCGTGATTTTTAACGTTACTAAATTCTTATTTCATATTTTGCCAATGTCTTTGCTGTTGAAAAACAACCAGATTCTAGATTTCATTATGTGATCCTTCTTTAGAAAATGCTAATCCAATTTATTTTTGATTTTTATCATTCAAGTAAATCTTATTTTTACCACAATTTTCTTGTTTATCCTTGTAAATTTGCAGACAAAAATAAGTTAATTTTTGAAGTTCATTTGCATTTTACTTAAATATTTGTAGACACATTATCTGATGCAATGCAATGTTATTTAAATGTGGTTTACTGATTTTTAACAGAATGAAACTTTAAAACGTTTTTTTTTTTTTAAATGTAAAAACAGGAAGCAAATCAGAGCAGCATGATGGACCTGGAAATCGCTGATTATGAACGAACTGTAAATTCTATTCAGGCACAATTGAATAACAAGGAAGAAAAAATTCTGGAACTGCAGAATGAAGTGACACATTATCAAGAAAGGAGTAAATCTTTGCAAAAAGAAATTGGTCAGCAATCTTCTTTTCTATTATGTCAGTTTTGTAAAACCAAATTTAGACTAAACTTTACCGTTTTGAGTTTATTATAAAGGTTTATAGTTAAGTTATATATATATATATATATATATATATATATATATATATATATATATATAATCAAAATATTTATCCCAGGACAGGTGAAATGAATTCCTCAAATGCAACAGTTTTGCACCACTTTTATGTCCCTTTATGAAGATTAAAATCAAGACATAATGCTACTAAATCTTATGTCTAGAATCTTTATTCCAATTTTAATCAAAATCTATTAGATGATTTGGACTCAAGAAATTTCTAAAATTTAAGGCTTAAGCTGTGTTAAGAAGAAATTAAAATTCAGGGAATCTTACTTAATTGGTGTTTAATGACTATGGATCAAATCTAATGCAAATCTGAAATATTTGAGTGTTCAAATAGGAGGTGTGCCCATATTATACCGCCTAAAACCCTTTAAAATGCCCCAAAGAAACTGAATTTTGGGGAATATTTATTAATTGATATCTAATACCTATTATTAAAATTTCACAAAAATCTGAGGTATCTGAATTTCCACAAAGGACTTCCACACCCTCTTTGCATATGGCTAACATTACGCACCCTTATGCCTAATAACTGCGTTCTAAAATTCATAATGATTGGTTAATTAATTAGGAGGGACTCCTGTATGTACAAATAAATAAACAAAACCACTTGCTTAACTTTATATAGAGACTAGCAGATGAACCTGGAGTTTCCCCAGTTGTAAAATATACTGAAAGATTTTAAGTGCATGCAGGATGGGTTCGAAATACTAGCACACCTTTGACCTCTTTGATGAGTGCAGCAATTCAGGCTTCTTAAATAGTTCAAAACAGTAAAAAAAAAAAAATGCTGTCATGGGGAAAATTTGGTGAAAACATAACTTCTACAACTGAATTTATTGGCTGAGAAAAAGAGTTAATTTTGTGGTGTTAAGTACTCATTAGAAGGTCTTAAATGATAGAAATGTGTTTAAACTTTCAGAATCAACATAATCTTGTGTAATTTAACTGTTTTTTTTTTTGTTTTTTTTTTTTTTACTGATGGTTCACTGCTTATCAAGGCCCGGGCCCCACTCAAGGATAAAGGGGTAAAATAATTGCTGGGTGGAATGGGCAGAGGATTACTTAAGAGGACTTGATTTTCCAAGATGACAAGGCAACACATATTTGTTTACATTAGACTTGAAGACGACCATGTTGTAGTCGGTTGAGAAACAGACTCGTTGTATCTTGTTCTCCAGATTGTAAAATTTCAGTAAAATCGTGGATAAAATATTTGAGGAACCCATCCCCCCTCCTACTCCTTAAATCCATGCTGCCTTGGAGACCTGTTTATATATAAGTTTCAATCTTTTATGGACACGATCAGATTCTTCATGAAAAGTTTCACCTAATTCACTACCATAAACACCATTTGATGTAGCCATACTTACTTCCATGGAGAACTAACCAACCAACCAACAAACAAACTTATTTTATATATATATATATATATATATATATATATATATATATATATATCCATACAGGGTGTCTCAAAATATGTATACACAGTTTGAACAATTTTTCAATGGTACACTTATACAATAATAAAAATAAACTGTTTCATTAGAACACTGTCATGGTCAAGGTCATTCATCTTTAGTGGAATAATTTAAATCTTGCTTTTACTGATGGCAGCGTGACAAAACTTTGAAGAAAGCAAATTCATTATAAAATGCTACTGGAAGTATGAAAACGCAATTAAAGTGCAACGGCTTTGCGTTGACAGCAACACCTGGATCAAAATCGATATCATTTTGAGAACATGACATGGCAATACAATGTGATGTTTGTAAGTTCTATCAGATTTTGAAAATTAAATTAATTTTAACAACACCTATTTTATAACAATTCAAAATGTGTATTCATCTTTTTGAGACACCCTTTATAAATGTGTAATTGTTTTGAAATTTGTATCAATTCATAATCCAATGTAATGCTCTCTATATGTTAATGACTGCAAATTTAGAAAGCTAAATGATAGTCGAAAAGAAGTTTTTAAATGGTCTCCTTCTCTATAATAATAAAACACAACTACTCTGTACGTTCAGACATTTTGATTGCAATTTAGGATACTGCCAGTAAAATATCATTTTTTCTAATCTAATTATGTTGTCATAAGTACTTATTAACAAACTGGACTAATTAAAATAATTATATTAGTAACATTTCTGGCTGTGTATTAAATCTTATTTCATTTATATAATTACTAGCGAGACCCTGTGGAAATTCCATGGTGCTTTCTACATCAATCTGTATAATTTACTGTTAATAATAATACTCCTTTTGAAATAATGTGTGTCAGGATCAATACTATTCAGAAAAAAAGTACTTTTTTTTCTTCTATAAAAATAAGTGTGATTCTCAGCTAAATATCTTTTTAAATAAATAAATTATTTATTTATTTAAAATTGTAACAATTTAATTCTTTTTAAAACAATAAATATTTTGTCTCCTAACCGTAAAAGTAATTGTCAGCTAAATATTCTTCAAATCAATAAAATGAATGTCGTTTTTGAAATGTATTTAAAATTATACTGTTTTAGTCAACAGGATGACATTTGATTTTGGAACAATTAATTTGAAAATGGATAAAGTCGGAATTTCTTACCTTAGTGACATCAGATTAATAATCATCATTGTTAATCGGACGATATAATTTTTTAAAAAATAATGTTAGAAAGCAAATAATTCTGCTAGTGACGTCTATTTCCTGTGTTACTTTTGCTCAACCTGATTTCTAGAGAATCTTTCTGTTTTTTGTTAGAGATTTATTTTTACTTTTTACTTTGACCATAATTCTCATTTTATAGACTCGGTCGATGAACAACGAATACAGGCTGAAGAGCGAAGCAACAAAATGAAACAGTTACTGATGAAGTCCAAAAAGGATCTTGCAGATGCCAAACGCTTGGTATGTGTGTAACAAATTTTAAATATCTTCTTGACCAAAATTCGTAAATAAAAATTGAATTATGCCATCTTTTTTTTTTTTTTGAACTGAGTTCACCCCAAACATGAGAAGTTGCCACTGAAGACATAAGGAGCTACTGAGGATTAGGGTGAAAGTTAAGGGGATCATCCTAAATTGGAAGTTGTGCAGAAAGATGTTTGTTCACATTAGTTTTAAATTTCTGCATGTCAGTACAGTCAGGGAAACAAGGAGCAGTGAGGGAGTTCCAGAGTCCAGCAGCTCGAAGAAAGAAGCTATTGGAGTAGAAGGCTCTCAGGCATCTGGGGACCTCCACAGTGAATGGATAGGATTTAGCTGATTGTCGGGTTGGTCGAGTGTATTTATGTCAAGGGGGCACCAGAGCAGCAAGTTCATCGGAGCACATTCCATTGAATTACTTGTAAAACAAGCAGAAGGATGCTACATTGCGGCTGGAGCTTGGTGGATAGTGAGGAACCTATCAGATTAAAGACTCTTTTTTTGACCTTGTCTAAGGGAGAGACTAATGGATGATACACCAGCCCAGATGTGACAACAATACTTCATGCATAGGTGGATGGTGACTTTGTAGAGATATAGGATACTGTCAGATGTGAGAAGTTTTCTAGCATGGTAGAGGGAGCCCACCTTTGTCTGCTGATGTTTGTGTCTTTAATCACCTTGAATGGTTTTCACCTGCTGCTGTCTCCTCAGCTGACTGCTGATTTGACTCTGGAATGAAGTAGTGGATCCGTGTTTCATCCATTGTCACATATTGATGCAAGAACTTCATTTTGTTGCATTGAATCAATTGCAAACAATGCTCTGAATCGTTGACGTGTTGTTATTTTTTATCAACTGTGATCAAACGCGGCACCCACTTTGAACACAGCTTTTTCATTGACGAATGTTTATGCAAAATGCCTTCTGATATCTTCAACTCCATCTGCTATCACAGGCAACTTCAATTTACAATCGCCAAAAACAAGTTTGTGGAATTTTTTTATGTTTTCTGGGACAACTGCCGAATTTGGACAACCTGAGCGTTCAACACTATTTGTGTCTGTACGACTGCATTTAAAGGTAGCATATCATCTCTTAACTCTTGTTTCCAACGGAGAAAAGTTTGAATAACATTTATCAAGCCATTGCTTTGCTTGAACCATATTTTTTTTCCCATCAGAAAGCAATGCTTTATGAACACATGAAATTCAGACTTTTTCATTACTTTGAAAATTTGCAACAGTAGCTTCACTTAAATAACTGTAATTTTTTAACTACTAATCCGATTGGGCTCAAATTCTGACACATGCCATTTGAAGGTTAATACTTTATAAAACTCATGGATTAAAAAAAAAAAAATTTTTTTATGAGTCGCCTGTATGTCAGACTCGGGACTTATTGGATGATATATTAGCTGTTAATTTTAGCAATATTTAAAAGAAATTCAGATTCATTCAACTACACCATACTATTGTTTTTTTTTTCTTGCCTAGGTCGAAAGTCTCATCCATTAGGCATGTAATTTCCCTTCATTACAGTATGCTATTATTTATTTTTTATATTCATTTTCGTCTCATGCTGAGGTTAGACGTTTCCTGAATGACTTCCAACTTCTGTCTGTTGCCATTTCGCTTGTGCCATCTGCTAAGATCGGGTCACCATCAACTGATCTTTTGCATGTCTAAAGCAGCTTACTACGCAGATTTGTGCCATCGACATCGATATGGGACACATTTTGAGGCAGTTCGAATGACTGACGGCAGGTGACATGGCCGCACCAATTGAGACGTCGTTCTGCGACGCGATTTCCCATGGAAGCCTTTACAATAAGACCGTCGTTTTGACGTTTCATTGTCTACCACGTCTTACAGCCATACAAGATTACCGGTTGGATATGCTTCTTTTGGATAGGATGGAATCCTTGCATTTTGTAAAATTGTTGACAGCTGTCTGAAGACTCTCCATGCGGTAGATATATGTCGTCTTATAGTCGTGTCAGTTTGCTCACTGATCATCAATTGTAGTTGCGTTTTTCGTTATCGCATTTAATGACAACCTATCTTTTCTAGTGAGTCAATTTTAAAAATTTTTATACCAAACAGAAAAATGTGAATTAAACTTCACAAATTTTAACATTTCTTTATTTATATGTTCAAGGACGTATGTCAACTATAAAGGAATAATTTCTATTTCTTTACATAAATATTCTTTACTTGATTGAAAAATCAACATTATTCCGTAAATTATTTTCACGTTGTACACATAATTTGATGAATAATACAAAGTTTGGTTCTTATCGAGATGAGGTCACATATGGAAAACGCAATTCCAAATAAAAACTCTTGTTTATACTTACGTATTAGGCAATAATTAGTATACACAGAAAAAAATATGAGAAATTATCGAGTAGACTTTTGATAAAAAATAAAAATCAGTTTTATCGTATTTTGCCGATTGCTATTGATTTATTACGTGTTCATATGACAGTTACATCTCCCTACTTTCCGTGTTTTTCGGTCTAATTTTTACCTGTGACCTCATCTCGATAAGCATCCAGAGTTTATATGGAAAGAGATCATTGACGTGGACGTCTCTGCCATAACTGATCTATCACAGTTTCGTGCAGCTAGCTTCAGCTCAACATGTTGAATTCTTCCAGCCTCAAAATCATTCACCATAAACCTCTCTGTCTATCTACCAAGTCTTGTAAGAGATTAATCTTCTTGAAAGTGTCCTTTTCACATGATCTTTGCAGCACTTTCTTGTCTTATGCCTTGATTGACCATCAAGCACAAAGTCACTATATAAAAAAGCTGCTTTGGTAACTGATCATCCTCAAAATGTACAAGGTGCCTAGACCAATGTATATGTTTATGCAGTCACTCCTCACAACCCTGATGCTATATCATATAGTGTTATTCAGTTAAAAAGAAGACCTTCCATTTTACTAAGTAGCTCTAATATTTTGACACTTTAGTAAACCTATCATTTATAAAATGCTTAAGGTTTTTATATATTAAACAATTATAATGAAATTTCGGTGCTTTTACATCTAAAAGCATAGGTGAAAAATCGCAGTTCCAAATAGATTAACAGGAAAACCTTTTGATATACTTACGTATCAGGCCAAAATAGGTATCTACACCAAAAGTTTGGAAAAATTATTGGGTAGAATTTTAATCAAAAATAAAAATCAGTTTTATCGTATTTTGCTGATCCGCCATTGATAAAAGTGGAATACTTGTAAAGCAGGGGAGATAAGTAAGTCTGTCATTTAACCAAGAATGGCGGATCGGCAAAATACGATAAGACTAATTTTTATTTTTAATTAAAATTCTACTCGATAATTTTTCCTAATTTTTAGTGTTGATACCTATTTTGTGCCTGATACGTAAGTATACCAAAAAGTTTTTATTTGGAAATGCGATTTTCATATGTGCTTTTAGATGTGTAAGCACCAACATTTCTTTTGATCAAATAAAGTAAATTGAATTTTCCTAAGCATTTATTTAATGTAGCAATTAATAGATTTTTATTTGAAATAAAGATTGTAATAAACCAATGATATATGATTTGTATATTTGTTGTCAACATTTATGAATGTTTAATGTGACTTATTCAATTATTTTTATTTCTTGATTTTATTTTCACTCTTCAGGAAAATGAACAAAAAACATCTGAAGCTCAGTTAAGAGGTCAAATGGAACACTTGACTCAACAAGTGGAAGATTGTAAGGTGTGTTGTCTTGCAAACATAAATGACCCATTTATAATAATTTTGTGTTTTTCGTTAATAACTTTAATCCTGATATTAACATATATCAAAAAAATTGGATCAAGAGAAGAATAGGGACCCCAGATCATTAACACAAGACGCGGGACATATTTTAGAATCACCGGTTGACCTTGCAATACACGTGGTCTCTATTTACAAAACACTTGTAAATAGATCTTTTATAACATGTTAATATTTATTTTAAGGCAGAGAGTTCATAAATAAAACAAATAAATATTAACATGTTTTCTTTTAAAACATGTTTTTGTGTCACTATTTACAAAACAACTTTTCTTTTAACATGTATACGCTTTTTTAAAAATCGGCTGACTTGTAATCTGTCGTTTTGCAATAAACAAAACAATTTATCATTTTTTTTTTACTTTTATTTACTAAATAAAAAACAAATTTTAAACGCAATTCTATATTTCGTGTTGTGTATTTTAAGAAAAAGTGGATACTTTTTTTTCTTTTCATAGGGAGGCGAGTAACTAGCGAAGTTTTATTTATTTGTTTATAATTGTTGCTTACAGAAAAAAAAAAGGAAAAAACTTCATAAATTTTAAATTGCTTCCGTTTAGAAACTGATTTTTGAAGTCTAACTCCGCCCTCGTGGGGAGGCAAAACGAAAGATTACAAGTCAGCCGATTTTTTCAAAAGCGTATATATTTCGTTTATTTATTAAAATAACTTGCGTAATCATCCGTTTTGCCTCCTCAGGCTAGGAGCAATGTGTAGTATGGAAAAATCCTTCTAAACTGAGGTAAGATCCAGAGTGCCCCTTTTTGGGAAGCTTGATTTTTCCCTACAAAACGAAAGATTACTTAAGTACGGTGATAAATATTTCATACCCCCCCCCCCCCCATTTCTGCCCTCGTGAAGTTTTTTCCTTTTTTTTCTGTAAGCAACAATTATAAACAAATGAATAAAACTTCGCTAGTTACTCGCCTCCCTATGAAAAGAAAAAAAAGTATCCACTTTTTCTTAAAATACACAACACGAAATATAGAATTGCGTTTAAAATTTGTTTTTTATTTAGTAAATAAAAGTAAAAAAAAAATGATAAATTGTTTTGTTTATTGCAAAACGACAGATTACAAGTCAGCCGATTTTTAAAAAAGCGTATACATGTTAAAAGAAAAGTTGTTTTGTAAATAGTGACACAAAAACATGTTTTAAAAGAAAACATGTTAATATTTATTTGTTTTATTTATGAACTCTCTGCCTTAAAATAAATATTAACATGTTATAAAAGATCTATTTACAAGTGTTTTGTAAATAGAGACCACGTGTATTGCGAGGTCAACCGGTGATTCTAAAATATGTCCCGCGTCTTGTGTTAATGATCTGGGGTCCCTATTCTTCTCTTGATCCAAAAAATTAAATGGAACTTGTTTAAATTGATCTATTTCAAAAAAAAAAAAAAAAATTAAGCTTGATATTAACACATAACAAAAAATTGTTTCACTAATATTTATATTGATCTATTTAAAACAAATTCATTTTATAGATACAAATGTCAGAGATGGGAGTGGAAAATAATAATCTTCAAGATCGTTTAAAGAATATATTGGATTCTCAGCAACGTTCATCTAAATCGCAAGAGAAGCGTATTCTTTCTTTGCAACAAGAATTGGAACAACTGCAGAATGAATTATCTTCCGTACAGAATGAATATGAAGGATACAAAGTAAGCTTTTAATGATTAAAAAAAACGGTGCTTGTGCTGTTCAGCGGCCGTATGAAAAAATTATTTTTTTATAAAAACAATATTATATATTTATTCAGCGTTATATTCTTACTCACTGTACAAAAAAGTAGGAAAAAATAAAAATTAAATTTATTCCAATAAAACAAAATCTGAACATTTGGTTATAATGTAATAAATTAATTTAAGTTCGTTTATTTACTTTCATTTTGTTTTATTGGAATAAATTTAATTTTTATATATGTAGTTTTTTTTATACATGTAATTTTTTCATACGGCCGCTAAACAGCACAAGCACCAAAAAAAACAAAATTGCAAATGTTTTGTTCTACACAAGAAGCAAAGTACTAAGAGATTAGAAGAACTACAAGTTTTTTTTAGAAAACTTTAAGTAGAACGGTGAGAATTATCTCTCTCACCCCTACAAAAACATAACCTTTCGCAATCAACTAAAATGTGTTCGTATAGGTGTTGTATATTGGATTAAAAGGCAGGTAATTGAGAAAAAAACCCAAAGAAAACAAACTTTTGTTAACAAATTTCAACACTATGGAATCTGAGCTCAAGTTAAAATATACTCTAACAATTTTCATCATTAACTTTCTCCGTACTTTGCTTTACCTTATTCTTGTTGATTTTTCTTATTATAGAAATGTTTATGTTAACAAAGTCGTCAAATAACACAAATTAGTTTATGAGTCTCTGTGTACTAAATATATATCCTCTTTATATTCAATGTAAAATCAATTCTAAGAATTTCTGTCAATATAATATTCAAAGATTCTAGCTTTTTCTTTCAGATTCTCCTCTTCAGTTGTCTATTTTGATCTTGATGATAATTAAATTGGATAAATTCATAGAAGAATTTTAGTGGTGTTCAAATTCACAGAAACTGTTTCTGTTAATTTGACCGTAATTTGACAAAGAGAGTGGGGGGCCTAAAAACATTTTTATACATTGGGTGTTCAGGTAAGTGAAGTTACACACCTGAACCAGAGTTATCTCCGTTGGGCGAATCCTTAATGTTAGAAAATAGTCTTAAGTATACTAAGAAAATAGTGAAATCATATTGATCACCATTGTGAAACAGGTGAACAATTTGACTGCTAGCCTGTGATAACAGATTTCATTGACTTTTGATCCGTTAAGTTTAGTTTCTACCATTTTCTTTTTTTTTTTTTTTTTTTCCTTTTTTTATTTTTGGATTCAATTTAATAGAAATCTTTCTGTTTCGACAAATTTCAAATAAATGAAAAAAATAAATTAATTCTCATTGTTTTATCCTTCACTAGAATTTCCAGTTTTTGTATATGTGCGCTCATACAGTTATTTAAGCTGTAAAGATTAAGCCATGGATTGTGATAACTAGGGAAAATATATACCCATAGTTGTCAAATATTTTCTCCTAGGGCCACCACCTATATATATTGTGATTTGTTAAAAATATTTTATAGAAATATATTATTTTTTTTGTTTTGAACAAAAAACAGTTTGTGGCCCATGTTACTGCCAAGGGGGAAATCCTATTAACATACTTTTCTAATTACATCAGTGATAGATATTGTTGATATAAGAAATATTTCATGCTTTTTCCCCGGGCATAAACACAATTGAAATATTAATAAAATTGCTGATAAATTTTGTTTTACATCAAATAAAGTCTGTTTTTTAATTGTTTATTTGAATTCATAAAAAAATCTATTGGCACAAATTGTTTTTGAAAGATATTTTCTGTTGACGGTTTTCAATGTTTTTTTGATATTGTATGAAAGTCAGAATTTTGTGATCTTTTTTTCATTCCAATTTCCACTTATAAAAAGAATTCCAATATCTCTGCTCTTCACAATCTGCCAACAAGTGTTTTCAAATTTACAGTGATTTGCTTTTCTAATTTATCTCGAATTAAAAATGTTTAATGGAGAATATTTTATCTTCTCATTCTCTAAGGTGCGTGTCCATAGTGTTTTGAAGCAACAAAAGAATAAGTCAGCCCAAGATACGGTAGCCATTGAAAAACAAGACAAGTTAGTATTTCTTTTTAAAACATTTCCTTATCTTTCTATCATTAACTAAGTACTATTTTAACACTTTGAAATATTGCAATCGTTTTCTACACTAATTTGTGAATTATAATAGTTTTTTTTAGCCACACCATTCATTTTTAATATGCAACAAAAAAAAATGTTGAAGATTAAAAACAAATGTATGTAGTTTTATTTAAGAAAATTCATTAACTTTATTTTTAAATATATATATATAAGTTTTTGAATATTTATTAAAATTATTTTTGTTTGAGTTTTGGTTTTTATCTCAATTTTTTTGTTTAGAATTTTAAAAGATTCTAAAAGTAAATTAAAAAAGTAAAGTTTTAAAATCGGAAATTATGTATTTTTTTCTGTTTTTATAGAGAACACATGGAAAAAATAATTGACCAACTGAAAATAAAATTACAAGAAACAAGGTATGAAGAAGAATTCTTAATTATTTAATAGTTTAAATGTTAATTATTACTGCATACAATTAGTTTAAAATAATACATATCTAATACACTTTTATTGTTTTGTTTTGATGATTCAAGCAAAATCAGTTACGTGCGAGAGATATAATCTTTCAAAGTATTTAAACAAAACTAACCTTGCTAGTCAACGTTAGTCATCAATCATGATGTCATGTGTTTTTATCTGGACTAAATTGATTTCATGTTTATCTCATATGCATATCCATTGTTATAATATAACAACTGTCTTCAAAAATCACTTTTTTTGAACATGGCATATTGTAACATATTGTGTGGGGTATTCTTTGATCCCAGATGGCAACAAAATATGTTTGGCCGCGTTCTGTCTAAAGTCCTGTTCTGTTGAAACATCGCAAGTTGCTTTGTGAATATTTACGTCTCAGCTTTTTTCTCTTCCCTTGTTCTTGGAAGCTGAAATAATGTGAGGAATTAAAAAAACAAAACAAGAACAAATATTTGCTTTCAGGGTATAGTTTACTTTCCATAAATTTGCAATGTGCAGAACAGGAGATTTTGATGGTATGGCGACATTGAAAAAATAGATGAGAGTTCTTGGGTTAGTAAAGGTAGAACAGTTAAGGTAGCAGGTCTAGTTCACAGGAGATGACCAAAGAAAACAAGGCAGGAAGTGATAAGAATGAACTTGAGAGAAAGAGGGATAAATAAAGATAGGTTAGTTTGGAAGTCAATTTCTAAAAACTGTCAACATATGCCAGCATTGTAAAATTGTAAAACATGTTAAACTGAATATGATGATGATATAATTTTATAATATAAGTATAACATATAACAGTAATTAATATGTATATATATATATATATATATTTATATATATATTATTATTATTTTCAATGTAGATAACACTTTTAAAGAACAATCTCTATCTTTTTTTTTTTTTTTTTTTTTAAATTAAAAAAGATTTTTTTTACACAATTCTAAAGACAACCATTATTTCTACAAATGACGCAAAGACTATTACAATAAAATAAACATTTATATATATCCGTCCGAGGACGAGTAAAATTAATTCTTTAAACAGAACAGTTTTGTGCCACTTTTATGTCCCCTTACGGTGATTAAAATCAAGATATAATGATACTAAACCTTATGTCTACAATCATTATTCTAATTTTTATCCAAATCTATTGCATGATTTTGATTCTAGAAAATGTTTGAAATTTAAGGCTTATGCTGAAGGAACAAGAAATTGAAGCTCATGAATCTTCTTTAAGGTAGCAGGTCTAGTTCACAGGAGATGACCAAAGACTATGGATCACATTCAATGCAAATCTGAAATATTTGGATTTTTAAATAGGCCCATAAAATCCCTTTAAAATAGTCTCCTAAAAACCCTTTAAAATACTCCATGGAAACTGAAATTTGGGAGATATTTGTTTAATACCTATTGTTAAAATTTCACAAAAATCAGAGGTATCTGAATTTTTACAAAGGGTTTAAATCCCTTCTTTGCCCCCTTGCATAAGACTAAATTAAATATAACCCACATTACGACCCTTAACACCTAGCAGCTGTATTCCAAAATTCATAATGATCGGTTAATTAGTTTAGGAGTGAATCCTGTATATACAAATATATAAACATATACACACTTTTATATGGAAAGAACACTGTTGCATTGTCATTTTATGTGTAAGCTGAAATGACTGATTCTGTAGCATTGTGAAACCACATTACCAAAATGGAGAAATCTTGAGATAAAGATGTTCTTGTGTCATCTTAGTTGTACAGTAAGTGACTGAGATGGAAACAAAATATTAAGACTCTTATCAAAACAAAATAAAAGCATAACACTTACGTGTGAAATCACGTTTATATTTTCACTAAGAGAAATAATAAGACCCTTTTTACAGTCAAATTCTCTTTGTCGACTACAAAGTTTGTTTTAATTAACCTCCGTTATCACCAAACCCCATCCTGTTTCTTTTCTTCCTTAAGCTAAACATAACCAAATTCCATCATCCACATTTTTGTGAAAATCATCTTTTTTATACATTCTTAATTCGTCGTCTTTGTTTCTTTCCTCATCTCAAATTCTAATTTCAGAATTTTTTTGTTTAACAGAGTTTTTAAGTAAACTAATATTGATTGGAATTTTCTCTATTTTACACAAGTGAAACTATCCTAAAAATAGATATTTTTCTTTAATTCATAATTTCCTTCTTTTTTGTTGAGCAGATCATTTCAGCAGTTTTACAGATTTCGGAGATGAAAATCTAATGTTGAATTCGATATGTTTTTATTTACTTTCATAACTTTCTTATTAAGTTACGAACTGTCTATATTTTCAAATTGACGCACATTATCTTTATTCTCTTTCAGCGCTAACCTGACGACCTCCGTGCAGGAAAATGAAGCTCTGCAGGAAGAACATGACAGATTGCTCCAGCGTCAAAATAAACTCCTACAAGATTTTCAGGACAAAGAAAATACATTTAAGCAGGAGTATGTTTTATTTTTATTTTTTATTTTTTTTAACATAGTTCACCCCAAACAAGACAGGCTGCCACTGTAGACGTAAGGGGCTACTGAGAAATAGGGTGTAGGTTTTTGGGGTCATCCTAAGTTGGGAGGTGTGCAGCGAGATGTCTGTTTACATTAGTTTTAAATTTCTGCATGTCAGTACAGTCGGGGAAACAGGGAGCAGGGAGTGAGTCCCAGAGGCCGGCAGCACGCTGCTGATGCATAACAAACGTCATGAGTCTGATCATTAAAACTTACAAATCTCGGTCAGGGATCATTATTTAAAATTTTTGATGAATTAACCTAAAAACAAAAATAGTTCAATTTTTAGATGGGTGTAAAGAAGGTGCATATTTACTCTCATTGGCTGATGCTGACAGACGTGTCTCAATAAGAATGGTCAGAGCTTGTTGCTTTAAACAGAAATCTTTTTGCAATGTTGATATGTGTAGCACATAGCTTTAAAGGAAGCAGCCTGACACGTCCAGAGTCAGGTCGGGGTTGCTGTCTGAGCTGATATGATACAGAATCTGAAATCAGCAATGAGGACTGCATCACTAAAGACCATCCTTGATGCATCTAGAAAATGTATCTTGTGATGATTGTAAATTATTTCAGTAGAAATAGGCATATTCAGTTGAGCAAATATCTAAATTGTCATAGCTTATTGAATATATATATGTATGTCTAAAGAAGCTTTGGGTCATTTTAAACAAAGAAAGAAAATGCAGTTTAAATTCCCAGGGATACTAATTAAATCCAAAATATTGCAGTCTTAGCACTTGCATAAGCCGATAATTATAATAATAATACTAATTATAATACTAATTATAATAATACTAATTATAATACTAATACTAATTATAATACTAATTATAATAATAATACTAATTATAATAATAATACTAATTATAATAATAATACTAATTATAATAATAATACTAATTATAATAATACTAATTATAATAATACTAATTATAATAATAATACTAATTATAATACTAATTATAATAATAATACTAATTATAATAATACTAATTATAATAATAATACTAATTATAATACTAATACTAATTATAATACTAATTATAATAATAATACTAATTATAATAATAATACTAATTATAATAATAATACTAATTATAATACTAATTATAATAATACTAATTATAATAATAATACTAATTATAATACTAATTATAATAATAATACTAATTATAATAATAATACTAATTATAATAATACTAATTATAATAATAATACTAATTATAATACTAATACTAATTATAATACTAATTATAATAATAATACTAATTATAATAATAATACTAATTATAATACTAATACTAATTATAATACTAATTATAATAATAATACTAATTATAATAATAATACTAATTATAATAATAATACTAATTATAATAATAATACTAATTATAATAATAATACTAATTATAATAATAATACTAATTATAATACTAATACTAATTATAATACTAATTATAATAATAATACTAATTATAATAATACTAATTATAATAATAATACTAATTATAATACTAATACTAATTATAATACTAATTATAATAATAATACTAATTATAATAATAATACTAATTATAATACTAATTATAATAATAATACTAATTATAATAATAATACTAATTATAATACTAATACTAATTATAATACTAATTATAATAATAATACTAATTATAATAATAATACTAATTATAATAATAATACTAATTATAATACTAATTATAATAATAATACTAATTATAATACTAATTATAATAATAATACTAATTATAATAATAATACTAATTATAATACTAATACTAATTATAATACTAATTATAATAATAATACTAATTATAATAATAATACTAATTATAATACTAATTATAATAATACTAATTATAATTATAATACTAATTATAATAATAATACTAATTATAATAATAATACTAATTATAATAATAATACTAATTATAATACTAATTATAATAATACTAATTATAATAATAATACTAATTATAATACTAATTATAATAATAATACTAATTATAATAATAATACTAATTATAATAATAATACTAATTATAATAATAATACTAATTATAATACTAATTATAATAATAATACTAATTATAATAATAATACTAAGTATAATACTAATTATAATAATAATACTAATTATAATAATAATACTAATAATACTAATACTAATTATAATACTAATTATAATAATAATACTAATTATAATAATAATACTAATTATAATAATAATACTAATTATAATACTAATTATAATAATACTAATCATAATAATAATACTAATTATAATACTAATTATAATAATAATACTAATTATAATAATAATACTAATTATAATACTAATACTAATTATAATACTAATTATAATAATAATACTAATTATAATAATAATACTAATTATAATAATAATTATAATACTAATTATAATAATAATACTAATTATAATAATAATACTAATAATAATAATACTAATAATAATACTAATTATAATAATAATACTAATTATAATACTAATAATAATACTAATAATAATACTAATTATAATAATAATACTAATTATAATACTAATTGTAATAATAATACTATTAAAACACTACACTTGAGAACCTTTCTGCGATATAGTAGTTAGCATATAAAATTATATAGGAATAAAACATGCATAAAAAAAAGTTTATGTACTTTTGGTACCAGATAGGCAAATAGATAAGAGGACGGAAACCTAGCCATACAGATCTAAATACCCAATATATATATGGGAAGAGAAGGATGAAGGTAATCCGACGTGATGGGAAAATGAAAAAGGAAAACCAAAAAATGGATGTTTTTTATGTGTACATCAACGTTTCGTCTTTATTTATAAGACTTCATCAGGATGATAATATAGAGAAAAAATGTCATGCAAGTACAGATACATGTATATATATATGTATTCCCCTGAAGATGGACCCGGATGGGTCTGAGAGTACTTGACACACAAATCTAAACTATGCCAAATTCATCAGCCAATTCCCCTCCGAAACTAAGATGCTGATTCGGAGTTTTGAAAGGATCTACCAAAGACCTGAGTTGTCTCTTATATTCAACAATACTTGCCTTTTTAAGTTTTTAATTGAAATTGGAGTATATTAAACCTTTATATATATATATATACACACACTACTAAAACTTTGTAGATCTTCCTTGTTTGTTTATCTTTGGCCGTTCACATTGAATGGCATTATTATTTTGTGACGTCATCTATTAAAACAGGTGGGGGATGACCATGCACAGTGAATGACGTAATTAAAGGATGACACCATCCATTAAAACAGATGGAGGATAACCGTGCACAGTGGATGATATCATCCATCAAGCAACAGAGAGATCTTTAGATGAAACATCATAAGACGAATTTTGTATCACTGGTTATCTACTAGACAAATCATCTAAACCCCTGGAGGTTTGGTATTTATAAAAATATATGAAAGGTAGAGAGTGGGAAAAAGATTCTGTATGTTGATAAAATTGTTGAAGAAGGATGTCTCAAAAATAAATCTAGTTTTGAGAATAGAAATTAAAACTGATTGCTAATATTAAAGTCTTCTCACAAATATGTAGTTTTCTTTTTTGTTTCTTTTAGATGAAATTTTACTTTCAAGTTGTTTTATAAAACATTAAATGTTCTTGTGCTTTTTGAACAGAGATACACATTGCTTTTAATAAATGGCAGCAATAGTTACATAATTTCATACTTTTTAAATATTTAAGAATGCAATCAAAAAACTAAATATTCAATCTGTCTGATAAGAAATGATAAAACAACTTATGCATTTATTAAATTATCAAGTTTAAAATAAGATTGGAAAGTTTATTTATAGAGAATAGCATCATCAAACCTCATAGAAAAATGATGTAAAAAGAAACCTATATTGGAAAGCAAAGTGGTTTTACACACACACTGAATTTGAAGAATTCATAAAAAAATCTTCCTCACAATATGTTATATTTGCTTTTATCATTTCTTTTGATCCTGATTAAATTTACTTTTATTTCATGTTTTTCAAGTATATTTTTAACATTTAGTCCAAAATGTATACGAAAACGTTCTTAACAGAATTTTTAGTTAAAAGAAATAGTACATTAGAACTCCTCATCCTTTTTTGTTTATTTATATACAAATCCGTATTTACTTTCTGTTTGTATGTTTTTTATTTGTTCTTTTCTTTGATTACAATGTGTATGTTAAGGGGGCAGTCAATTTTCGTTGGCAAAAGTACTTCATTGATGATTTCTATAAATTTGTTTTATGTAAGATAAAAAAAGTTAGATACCAAATTTTCATATTATAATAAAAAAATTCTTATTTAGATTGAAGGGGGAGGGCGTTTACTATATTAATTAGAGCTCCTTTGACCCTTTTCATCTACAATTCATGAGATTCAGACATAGAAGAAAGGAAGAGGAGATTGTTCATGTTTAAAAAAAAAATAAAAATAAATAAATAAATAAATAAATTTTTGCATGAAAGCAAGGGTTAGAAAATTCCAAACACCAAAATGAAAATGGTCAAAGTTGGTCTGATTTATGTTAAAATAAAAAAAACGATACATTTTTTAAATTATAGTAAAGAAAACTAGATTAAAAGTTGCCCAGAGGATATGTTATCTTTTACTAATATATATATATATATATATATATATAATAATGCCTCTTTTTATTTAATTTTCAGTTTAGAAGAGTTGGTTAAACAAAATACAGTGAAAAATTCAGAATATGGAGAATCTATTCATCAGCTGACATTACAGAATGAATCTTTGACTGTACATTTTAAGGTAAGATTTCTAAAGAGGGTTCCTCTTTGTGGGTTTAATAGTTTTATAGAGTGTCTCAAAAATCACTGATGGGTTTCAGTTTTTAATAACTTTGCTAATGTTACAGATAAATACATGATTCCAGCCAGATGGTTCAACTGCTCATACTTCAAGAGAAACAATGCAGTTGCATGACGGTTACTTTGGAGAGCGAATAATCTCCTGCAAAGGAAATGTCGACTGACTTAACTAGTGCAGATGTTTTCTTGTGAAGATACTTGAAAGAGAGGGCTCATGGCAACATACTAGAAACCTGATGCAACTGGATGAGAAAAGAGGAATCACAAAACTGGCATCTCACATTCTTGAGGGTGTTGTAAAATTTGTCTTGTGTATATTATGTAGAGCATAATCATGTTGAAACACCGGTTCTCGTTAGATCATGAAAGTTAAGCAATGTTAAGCCTGGTCAGTACCAGATGGGTGAGGAAGCCAGCTCTGCCCACCCAGGTCAAATTCTACATCAGGTATTACCGAATGTATAATATATATATAATATTTATTCTCATTATGTTCTTTGTATTGTTTCAAAGTTTTATGCATTTATCTGGAAAATTAAGGAAGTTATTAAAAATTGGAACTTCTCAGTGACTTTTGAGTCGCCCTGTATACTTTGGATAAATATTTCACTGATGAGATTTAGTTGTCATGTTTATTCAATGACAGCATTTTTGTAATGAAACAAAAAAAAATCTTTTTTTAAATATAAGCAGAAGAGAATAATAAAGATGTGATAATATCAGAAAAATTTTCTCCGAAGACACAAGAGTAGATATTTAGTAAGGTTTATTTTTTTCCTTTAGAAAACAACTAGAGTAGATGGCAGCAAGATATGATTAAATACTACGAGATCTATAAAAGAAAGTAGATGTTTTCTCTCAACCTAATCATCATGGATCATGTTCCCATCAAGCACCTCAAACTACACTAAAAGGAAAATGATAACATTTTGTTTAACTCTGATTAATTAAAGCAAAAACTTTTGAAGTTTTACTTATGGAAAGTAAAAGTCAAGCTTATACAGGCTTTTTGGAAAATCGATCGCATAACTTTGGGATTATGTTCTATATGGTAAAAGAGCCTCTTTGTGTGGAGGTTGATTTTGTGATAGCGCTCCATTTCTAGTCTTTGTGGTCCATTTATTCGTCTGTGTGGTCTTTGGTTTGTACTGATCATATTTATTTATCTGTATTTGGTCTATTGTATTCTGTTACTTGAAATAAGAAGGGCCAACATTCACAGGATGCCCATTGAGTACGCCATGTTGACTATCAAAGGAGTCCCCGCTGATCATGATGTTCAGATCTTCTGAACCTCCACAGCTTTTATATTTGTTTAGGTTCATTTTTTTATGGTTTTGTTGGTGTATGTGGCAACACCAGGCCCTGGATTATTTTACCTGTAATCCTGTCATAGGGATAGTGTTATCCCATATGTAGAAATAACAGTGCATGCACTATCACACACATTGAAGATGTTTACAATAAAGAATGTTGATCAGTATTTGTTTCAATGGCTTATAACTCGGAAACCAATCGTTTCTGGACTTATGTTTATGGGAATTTTTCTCATTATTTACACATATGAAACATAATCCTAACATTATGCCATTTATTTTCCAAACATGTATATCTTTACAAAAATTAATTTTGTTTTAAAATGTAACTATAATTTAAT
This sequence comes from Sepiola atlantica, assembly GCA_963556195.1. NCBI lineage: Eukaryota > Metazoa > Mollusca > Cephalopoda > Sepiida > Sepiolidae > Sepiola > Sepiola atlantica. Next base: position 73,382,677 of record OY744526.1, on the reverse strand, counting down.
TAACAATTTATTTAAAAAAAACTCTTTTTCACAAATACATTGTGCAATTAAAATGCAAATATATTTAAATAAAAGTTGTCCAGAAAAACAAAATCTGCTGCAAAGTAAAATAAAAAATGACTGACTTGTTTACGAATTATTTTGTTAAAAAGTTAGTTTTAGTATTTGACGCCTAATCATTAATAGTTAAGAACAAATAATAAACACACATACATGCTTGAAATCGCATAATTTAATTATATTTATTTTTGAAGAACTCAAAATAATTGTACACAATAATTTCCTTTTGATCTTTTTCGGTGAGTAAGGGAAAATGTTTCCACTCTAACAATTTTCTTTAGCTGGAATAAGAATTTTCAGAAAAGATGAAACAAAACAAAATTGAAGCAAAATAAAATATATTAATGCCAATAACATAGTGGAAGAAAAAACACAGAAAAATAGGCTAGTCTGAATCAAGTATCGGTATGTCAGATGGATTGCTATTTGGGTCTGACTTTGAAAATCTGAGAAGATAATTTTATATGATAGAAGAAAAAAAGAGGAATCCAAATGAGATTTTATTTCTTTTATTATTTTGATTAGAACAAACATGTCTTTTTGTATCAAGAATTAAAAACAAAAAAAAATGGTTAATAACATTTTAGCTATTTTTTAAAAATGTATTAAAAAAATTAACAAACTCCGTTTCTATTTCTCTACTAGTCTTGATGGCACTATGGTTCATCAGCTCTTTTTGTTGATAGACGAATGTTTTTGCCGGTTGTTTGAAAATTTTTCATTTTTCAAGAAAGTATGATTTGTTTTGTGTTGTATGTTATTTGTAAGTATAATTTTAAATTCAGGAACAAATAAAAAGTTTAAAGGAAGACCATCGGAAAACACTGGATCTGCTCCATCAACAAATTGATATGGCTGAGAAGGAGAACTACCGATTGCAAAGAGAATTACAACAACCACAGTATACGACCGCAGTTGTCCAGCGATCGAATAAATCTACAGAGAGAGAGCCAACTGACTCACCATCATCTGATACTCCTTTAGACATAGCTCGTCATGAAGAGCGGCAGCAAGGAGAGGTAAGAACTGCATGAATTAAAATTATATTGAATTATTTATGGCAGTAGTTTAATTTTAAAGTTTTTATAACATTTTAAAGTATTTTTGAAAATATCATTAGTGGTATTTAACGTCCGCCGACCACTGATAAACCAACTCTTTTTCAAAGGGAGAAGGTAAAGCCTTGTAGGGTTGACCTCTGAGGACTGCACAGAACCACCTCTGTCAAAATGACCCACACTCTGTTGGACTGATTGTTGAGGATGTATCCTTGATTGGTATGCTGGCCATTTAAAGAAATGATGACTATCATTAGTTAAAAACTGAAAAATATCTTAAACATTTTTGTTTTCAACTATATTTAAAAAAATTCTATTTATTCAATCTATTAAAATGCATGAAAAATTTAATAATAAAAAAAAATAGTTTTTCAATTAGTATCAGATGAGTTAAACTTATTTTATTTTTAAATTAAATATTTGATTAGCAAATTTGTACAAATAGATTTTGGCTTGAATGTATGAAGATATCAGATTAAATTAAAATGAGCAGTTAATGTGTGTTGAACATTTTTTTTCTATGAAAGATAATTGTTGGTTTTTAATATTTTGGATAAGTAAAACATGTTTGATTCTTAAAAGTATAAGCAAAAACTTTGTTAAAAATTTTCAATGCTTTTTCATATATAATTAACTTTAAATAATTTTCTTAACGCTGTCAAAACTTTTCAAACATCATGATATTGAATTACTTTATTTTATCACAAATGTATTTTTTTTTTTTTAGGGAATGGAATATGTAGATTCTGAATCCTGTCAGCGGGTAAGACATTAATTTGTTGCAAAAAAAAAAAAAAATGTAAATATTACTGATCGTGAAAAATTAAAGATATTATTTAATCCATTTTGAATGAAAACTTGACTATTCTTGTAATAGAGTATTTGGATTACAAAAGCTAATTAAAATTTTTTAATGTGTGAACATTATTCAATTTTCACTTACTTCAATTAAACTGTGTACAGCATTCTTTTATTAATATACTTAATTTAACAAATCCTCCTCTAGCTGACTGGTAGCATTTTTTACTAACAACATCAAGGTAATGAGTTCATGTTTGGCAGTCATACATTTAAAAAAAATATTTTTAGATTAAACATAAAAATCAAATCCACCAAAAATCAAATAATTATTGGATTTTATTATTTTCATTGATAACAAGCAGGTTAAAGCCGTGTAAATGGGTGTTTTAGAAAGGATTTTAACAAAAATAAAACTCACAATAATTGTTGTTGACCGATTGAAAAAAAACTTTAATTACAACTTTATTTTAATTACGCTTAGCATATCACTCAATAAGTCCTGAGCCTGCAATATATATGGCGCCACTAATAAAAAATCCATATGATTTTTATTAAGTACCAACCTTCAAATGGCACATGTCAAAATTTGAACCCAATTGGATTATTAGTTTATAAATTACAATTATTTAAGTGAAGCTACTGTTGCAAATTGTTAAAACAATGGAAAAATCTGAATTACATGATTTCTGATGTGAAAAAAAAATACTGTTCAAGCAAAGCAATTGAATTCTGCTCCATTGGAAACAACAATTAAAGGGTGGTATGCTGACTTTAAACGTTGTTGTACAGACACAAATAATGTTCAGTTTACCCAAATTCAGTTGTTAAAGAAGAAAACATCAAAAAGTACACAAACTCGAAATGATTCCGCTTAAAATCAAGATATAATGATACTAAACCTTATGTCTAGAATCTTTATTTTAATTTTGATCAAAATCTATTACATGATTTTGAGTCTAGAAAATGTCTAAAATTTAAAGCTAAAGCTTCAGGAGTCTTAGAAAGAAATTGAAATTCTTGGTGTCTCGTAAATTTGTATGAATCAACATGGTATAATTTTGTTGACCAGCTTGATTCTGTTGTTGGCATTTTTACAGGAGTGACCACGTAATGGTTGTCAACATTCCTAAGTGAAAGTGGTACTATGGAACCGGCTGGATTCGAACATGGCACACCCAGGTCGTCAGTTCGTGTCGTTATCCACTTAACAACCGTAACCTCAATCAGATTCAGTGCAAATATGATATATTTGAATTTTATATGCCCCTATAAACCCATTTAAAATATGCCAAAGAAACTAAAATTTGAGTAATACAATTGATGTCTAATACCTGTTGTTTAAATTTCATAAAAATCGGAGGTACCTGAATTTTCACGTAGGGCTACCGCTCCCTTTTTACCCCTTTAGCATAAAAATTAAACTAAATATAGCTCAAATTTTAACCCCCTTACACCTAGCAGCTGTGTTCCAAAATTCATAGTGATCGATTACTTGTAATTCTTCCTACCTTTTTGCCTGGTTGGTGCAAGCATCTCGTGGACAGCCAAGAACCAAGGAGGACTTGGCTGAGCTCTCAGGTTCACACGTGGTCAGCTTTTGATGGTGGTGGTCAGCTTTCGATAGTGGAATTGCGATTCGTTAGCCATCTTGTGCGACCTTGTTCAAGACCACTGTGCATGGGCAGGACTTTATATAGAGATAACGAACATTACAACTTACTTGTCAGTACCTATCATTGAGGACCTTCTGCTCTCAGCGCTGAACCCCCATATAAGTAATTTTAGTTAGTTTAGCTTTAGTGTTAAGATATTATTTCATCTGTTTCTATTCCATTTTTTTATAATATTAAAGTTTAATATGGAACAACCGGTAAAAGCTGAAAAGAGAATTTTGGACGGTAAAAATGTAATGGCATCTCTCTCTATATATTAATGGAAATGGCTGACTTGTTTGTTGATTTTGTAAATAAGTAATTGTTGTAAATCAGAATGAAAAATATAGAATTTAGTTTATGAAGTGTTTTGATATTCTTTCATCTCAGAAACATTTAAAGTATTTAGTAACGGTAAAGTGCGACAGATCGCTCTTTCTGTGTATTATCAGCATTACAAGCCGATAATGTCTTTTCATTAGACAACGGCAAAATTTCACACCTAATGTGCTGGAACAAGTCATATCTCTCTTATTTGTTGGCCAATTTTTTTAAACAATTGTATGGATGGAAAGAGAATAAAATAATCATTCCAATGATATTAATTTCATTTGCATTTATACGTTGACTATTTTTATACTCAAAATAAAAATGGTTAAAACTGACGACAACAGAAAGGAAACTGTTTTTTTTTAATTTTTAAATTTCATACATTCCATTTCGATTGAAATGCGCAGGGTTAAATTTTGATAAATATTGCTGCAATTTCACAGTCTATTAAAACTTAGATGCCTAATTCTACTAAAATTTGATGTGTATTTCTATTATGACTAGAAGCAGAGTTATCACTGAGCAATGTTAACAAAGGATATTTCGAAATTGATAAGGTATATCGACTTACATCATTAAGTTCCATATAGATTATTGTTTCAAAATTATTTTTATGTATAATATGTAAATATTTGATAATTTTTAATTGCGCAGATTTTTCTTTAAAACGTATGTTGTGTTGAATTCTGAATAAAAATGCGAACACATCAAACTGAAATACTAAATTTGTAAACAACATGCCCCCCCCTCTTCTCTGACACCATGACTGAAAGCTATTTGTAAATAGTAGTAATAGAAACAGAGTGAAAGTAAACATTCAATATCTCTTTTTTCTCTCACTTTCTTTTTTTCTCACTTTTTCTCTCTTTCTCACACTTTCTTTTTTTCTCTCTCTCTCTTACATTTTTTCTCTCTTTTTTCTCTTCCTCTTTTTGAATAAATATTAACAATATTCTGAAAACATAAATAACTTTGCCCTTGTGTGGAGGATTCAAATGATGCAATGGTCTAAAACAGTAGAATTTAATTTCTTTTTATTAACTTATTTAAAAAAAATACAAAAAAATACTTTTTATTCTCTTAAAAAAAAGTTGCGCTAACTTTCTATGTTTAAAAGAATTTTGTCTGACTTTTATTTCGAAAAATATTTCTTTAAACGAGGTTCCTGTTTCATATTTGATAACCTGTAATCCTTCAGGTCATCTATGATCTATTTAATGGATGACGGCATCCCTTATGACATCATAAATTATCTTCCCAGTATTTTAAACTAAGTGAGTAATATAATATTTTCATGAATAGACTCACAATCTGTATGATACAATATACCAGTTTTAAAAACTTTAAAATTTGTAGATCTTAATTTATAATTCATGGCTTAAGGTAAAAATATACATAAAATCTGACTGCATAACCAGAAAAAGCACATAATTTTACATAAGAGTACCAAGTTTCATGAGATTAGCTTAAAAAATAAATAGATGGTGAAGAAATTAGCGAATTTTATTTTAACCAACTTTTTTTTAAAGGATTATTAAAGAAAAATGTCCAATAAAAAACTCAAATTTCTGCACTTCAAATTCTTATAACTTTTGAACCACTGATGTCATTTACATAATTCCAACGGTTTTGAGCTTCTTTTAATCAGCTCTATTTACCCAAGTTGATAAAATAACAATTTGTTAAAAAATAAAAAAAATTAACTTATCATGCTAGTACTATTAGAGATGATTGATGACTGGAAAGCACCAGAATATTGGAAGAGTGACGTGCATGATGATGATTTGTGCTGGATTAAAAAAAATTGGAAATCTAAACTGCAGCTCAGTGCTCCTTGAATATCTTAAAGGCAGTGAGCTGGAGAATTGTGATGGAGATGTGGGAGCAGTGGATACCAGGAAAGATCATAGCAGTCATTCTGACTGTTTCCACATTACAAAATTCATTGAAAAGCTGCAAAAAAAGTTGTGGACTTTGGCGACAGATGGGCGTTCGAGTGGCAAAGAAAGTGCTGAATGAGGATCTTTACTGCTCCTCACCCAAGAGTCGCAAGGGCCAACTACTGACCGTAAAGGCTCAAGAGAACTGCCTTATGAAAGCCAAGAAACTCCTCAACTGGGGATGTTCTGTTTTTTTTTTTTCAGATGAGAACTTCTGCCAGGACCAGTTGCACAACACTCAGAACAGCAGGTAGCTAGCCCACAGTCTGCACAAAGTCCTGTGCTTTATAAAGACTAAGTTCCTTCAAACTATGATGGTTTTTTGGTGTGTTTCCAGTGAAGGCCATATTATACCATCTCATATCTTCGAAAAGGGACTCAAACTGATTTCAGTTGCTATATTGAATTGCTGTCCACTGTGTCAAACACCGGGTGGAGAGGGTGGCTGAGAGAAGGCCATGCGCATGCCAGCAGGATTCAGCTCCATGTCACACCCGCAGGGAAACACGCAGAAGTGGCTGTCTATGAACTTCTATGATCAAGATCAAATTGGTGTTCAGGCATCTTTCGAATGATACATGCTCTGGGTTCAGGTCTTCCCTGGAGGTCTGATGTAGGCTCAGAATCGCTTCTTTAGGTCTACTGTATTCGGCAAAAATCTTCTAAGAGATACATTTTAAATTTTCAGAATACATCAGTTATTGGCTAAAATATGCGTTATTCTTTCCTTTCGAAAAAGTGTAAAATTTATACCGAATATCCTGTATATACAGAAAGAAAAAAGACTTCCAAAAAAGGAAATGCAATGTAACATGAAGACGTTATGAAAGAAAACACCGAATCACTTAGCATAATATTGTAATAAGGTGTTTTATTGAATATCTAAGTGAAGTCTGCAAAAACCAAGCTCCAAAGAATTTTTGAATGGATTGAGTAAAAGTTCCTAACTTGTCGTGAAGAAAAGTTGTATCTGCTTTTGCATGGATAGCTTTTGTCAGTTATTTCATTATAGTGCATTCCTCTAAAAGTTTGCTCTGACAGATGCAAACAGCACATGCGGAAGTAATTATATGGGAAAACCTACACACATGTAGCAATAGATGCAAAAAGTAGTGCCAAATGGTTATTAACCATGAGTTGAAAACAAAGAAAAGTAGGAACCGTTTTCTTATGTATATTGTAAAAACGTCATGATGAAGGTACAAGTTCATTTTGTATTGTTTTTAATCAGAAATGTAAATTTGTAAAGTATTTTTTTTATTGGCTGTGTAATCGTAATCAATGACAGGCATAGCGATTAAAACAAAGTGATCCAGCGCACGGTTTAACACAAAAAAGTTACTTTAATTACATTTATTCCTTATATCTCTGAGTCAAAGGATGTGGTTTGTTTTGTTTTACGGCATATCAACCTCTTATGCATCATTTAATGGCGAAACGTTAGTTTTTAATGTTTATGTATTTTAATATCATTTATTTTTAATGTTTATGTATTTTAATATTATTTCTTTTTAATGTTTATGTATTTTAATATTATTTTTGGTGTTTGGTTTGGTTGTTTTGTTGCATATCAACGCTTTTCAGGTTATTTAATGCCGAATCTGGTTATTTTGATAAAAGTTTTTTGCTTCAAATTTGTGATATGTTTAAGTATTTATTCATGTTTGGTTTGGTTATTTTGTAGGAGAAAATTGTTGTTTTTGTTTTTGGTTTAGCAGAACATGATTGAGTTTTGCAAAACGAAGGAGGAGGGGGGGAAAACAACATCAATGTTTTGTGCATCCTTGGTCAGGAAGCCAGTACCATTTATATTGGTAAAAGGATTTTATGCTTGAGGTTTATAATATTTTAAAATATTTAACAGATTTGGTTGAATTTCTTGTATTTGTGCATATTTCTTGAGTAAACAGTCTGCAATTGATTACTTTTTTCTTAGGGAAGTTTGGTTTATTGAACTTATAGATATTAGATTTTTGGGGTATAAACCCACCATTTTCAGAAAGGATATTATCATTTCTACTCGGATGTCTTTAAATGGTTCCTTCATAGTACCAACATTGTAGTATTTTCGTTGCATGCGAGCAAAATCAACACATTCTAACTAAGTGTTTCACCGTGTATAGTACTTGACAAGTCGCACACCATGGTGGTTCCTTCTGCTCAAGCAGGAATGAATGCGTAGCTTTTGTGTGGCCAATACGGAGTCGAGAGAGGATGACTTCCTCCCTTCATGACTTTCTACAGCCCTGCCTCCATTCTCCTAGATCAGGTTGTATTGTCCACAATTTATTGAATGTATTACTGCTCCATCTAGATTGCCATTTCTTACGGATATATGCTTGGATGTTTGTCTTGACATCTGTGTATGGAAATTTAAATTTGTTGTTGAGGGGCTCTTTTTGTGCGGTTTTGGCTGCTGTGTTAGCCTTATCATTTCCTCGAATTCTTATGTGACTTGGGATCCAACAAAATATAATCACTTTGGTGTTCAGCAATGATGTTATTCTACATAATAGTTTGATGATTAGTGGGTTATCCAGATTTCTATTTTTCAATGTTGTTAATACTGATAAGGAGTCAGAAAGAATAATAAAGTTTTTCATTTTACTCTGAGAGATAACATTGAGTGCTAAATCTATGGCATTGGATTCTGCACTGAAAATAGATGCTTCTTTAGGAAGATGTTGGATAGTTTGATTTTCATGTACAGCTGCACATCCTGGTGAGTTCTTGTCCTTAGATCCGTCTTTAAATATAGCGGTATATTTGGGATAACAATCTTGGATTTTAAGTTTTTCTTGAAAAATGAGAGGATGTGTGATAGTTTTTATTGAGTTTATTAATTTCCAAGTTTACTTTTGGTTGTGTCATTTCCCACGGTGGTATTGTTGGTTCGATGGTATCGTATCTTTTTGGATGTTGGTTTCTTTGACTATTTCCTCCATTTGGAGGTCAGTCGACTTATTACTATGGAGGGTAGTCACTTCTACTCTGTCTTTGAAATCAGTAAATAAAGAGAAAAATGTTGATCGGATAAAATATAAGAATTGTTAACTTTGAATGAAACTGAATTTTTTTTTCATGAAAACGTGGACCAATAACTGGCCTAAATTGCAGAGGATGCAAATTTTTTATATGTAGTCTCTAGTTAAGAAGCTGTACCGGTAAAAAATAGAGAAAATTCTAACTTTACTTTATATATAAAATGAGGTCCTATTAAAGTCTTAAATATTTTAACAATAACATTTTCTTCTCTTGAAATAAAATTTCTAATCATCCAACCAATCCTGTTATTTACCTTTGAGACAATAGACAAAATACAATTATCAGATTTTAATTTATAAGTTAAAATTTACTTTCAAGTCACATTCTTTAGTTATTATTATTTTTATTCTTCCTTTGTTTAATTTATATTTATATCTTTTATTATTTGTTGCAATAAACCTTCACACTTTTCAGTTTCCACATATTTTCTCATTTTGTATTACTTTTGTTTTGTTTCTGTGATGATTCTTCTATCTTAATAATTGTTTTTCTTTCTGTAGGTCAATAGTAGCCATGGTATCTCATCACTTGTCAGTTTCGAACAGTTACTGACACAAACTGATGAGGAAGGTAAGTTTTGTCATTCTTGTATTTGGAATGCAATTTAATTTTAAAATATTCAATTGCTTTAATTATAACTGAATAAATACATCATTCACATCATTCTAAGCTAATATCAACATCCATCTCTTAAAAATGAGTCAGACCAATTATAATCTTGTAACTAGCAGTTTCTTTATTCATGTTTTTTAAGGAATCAAACACAAATCTTTTAAAATCTAATTTTTCATGGCCAAATTCTTTTTATTTGACTAATTTTAGTATTTTATCTTGGCTCATTATTACATACAGTTTTATCTGTTTTAAAATTGTACTCAATAAATCTATATGTGATACATATATTAAAATATCAAACTCTGTTGTTATAGGAAACTTTAAACTTCAATTGAAATATAACTAGCTTCGAGCTTTTCATTTGAACATCAATTAAAATTTGTATTAACGACCAAGGCTCTGTAGTCAGTCTATGGAATATTTGGGTTACCAGTCAGAATTAGAGTTACCCTTTTGTTACCATTACAGCTGAGATGTAGGGTCACTTGCAAGTATTTCTTTGAGTCTAAATGTGTTAACTAATACATTTTATTGCCAGACTTTTAGTCTTGCTGTCAAAAACTGACCAAAAAGGATTAATCAAGAATTAATATTTGAAAAAGAACTAATGTTTTAACAATTTCTCCTTTAAAAATAAGTAAAGTTTTTAAAAAAATGTTTTGCTTTGAAAATGGCCAAAAGCTTAGTTTTAAAATAAATAAATTTATTTATTAAAAAAAAATACATTGTTATTGGTTTTTCAAATTTCTAAATGAAAATATCATACAGAAACAATGTTTTAAAAATGTGTCCGTATCTCTTTAAGTAAATTCAAATGTTAAAACAAAGCTTAACTTTGACTATTTTTAATTTTGTTTACAACCAAACATTTCTTTTCTGAACTTAAAATAGTGTACATTTCAACAGCAAAAAAAAAAAAAGGCAAGTTTTAATCTTAACAAATACCCTAATCATTTTACTATTTTTTTTTTTATAATAAAGAATTTGATGATGTAACTAAAATTATTCTTTTTTAAAAGAGTGTTGTAGATTGCTTGAAGCATTGTGCTTAGTGTGTAGAAAGTTTGATGTCGAAGGCAATGACAATGCGATATAAGGTTGAAAACACTAAGTTGAAAGATAAAGTAATGGGAGAAAAAAGAAGTAAATTTAAATTTATTACATTTCTGTCTTTTGTCTACCATTGCCTCGTCTTCAATCTTATATCACATTGTCTTCAACCTTATATCACATTGTCTTCAACCTTATATCACATTGTCTTCAACCTTATATCACATTGTCTTCAACCTTATATCACATTGTCTTCAACCTTATATCACATTGTCTTCAACCTTATATCACATTGTCTTCAACCTTATATCACATTGTCTTCAATCTTATATCACATTGTCTTCAACCTTATGTCACATTGTCATAGCCTAAAATATTCTAAACTTTCTATTATTTTTTAATAATAATATTCGATGCAATAACTCATATTTATTTAGATTTTTGCAGTAGTTATTTTTAACCATTTTAAAAATCTAGTAAAACGTTCATTTAAAATGTATGTTTAAAAATATTTTTACAAATGAAAAATTGCATTTATCATGTATATTTACATGCTAAATTTCATAGATAATCAATGTTCCCACATTGGCAATGAATATTCTCAAACCAACGACAGTATGTGGTGCAAGTATCGTAAGGAATGTTAAAACTGACCATATTAGCACTTCTTATACCAGGGATGTGAATTCTCTACTTTTTAACGGAATTTCGCTTTTTTAAAATCCAGATAAAGCACATTTCTACTTTAATTGCTAGAGCTCTCATGGATGCGAGTTCTCTGCACTTTGGTCGAAATCCGCTCTTTTTTTTAAATAAAAAAAAGTTGATTTCTGCCAAATTGCTAGAGCCATACCTCCTTATTTTTTGTCACTATTTGGCTGGATTTTATTTCTTTTTCCCTGTTGAGAAATTTATCTCGATTTCAGCCATTTTTTTTCCATTGGCTACTCACATCCCTGTTATAATATTAAGTGATCTTACGTTATAAGATGATTGTTACATTTGATTTCTCGCGTTGCTTTTCAGTTACAAAATCAGTATTTAATGAAGAAGAGCTAAAACTGGATTTAGACAGTGCGGAAAAAAGAAGTGACCATTTAGCACAGGTAAGACATTTGAGCATTATATTTACAGACATTTTGAATACTGCATCTATAATCTTAAAATTAGGTATCCCAAACCAAAATTTTATTTTCATTATATCTAAAAAAAATTATGTGAACACATAGATCTGTGCAAAACATAAACAATGGTACTAAAGTTATTTTAGTAGCTCAATTAGCCACGGAATTATGACCGTTCAAAGTTTGTTGGAAATTAGATTTGTCGTCTTGTGTGATATTGGTCTAGAAGCCAATTTTCACAGAAATGCAGGCTTCAAATGAGTGAAACATTCTTACAAATGTAATGTCATCTTGTAGTAAATGAAAATCAATCATAATAGAAGAAATAATTATTAGATAAAACCAGTATAAATATTGGACAAAATCCCATTACCTCCCCTGAAAAAACATGCAAAAATCACATGGAACCACAACTTTGGCTGTTCATATAAGTTTCATTTCAACAGCTCGTGTATTGAATCTTAATATGATTCATAGCACATTAGAGATCAGGCTAGTTTAAAAAATTTTTTTTTTATAGTAAATCAATAAAAATACTCAGATTTGGACCATGTAAAAACAGGCGGAAACACAATTTGATAATAGGGCAAAAATGGATAAAAAAATAAGTCAAAAGTGTTACTGAAATTGCTGTAAAACGGTCTCCACTGGAAATACAATCTTGAAACTTTACCACTTTACTAATTTGGGGATGAGGAATTCAAAAACATGTGTGTCTTCTCTGTATTATCAAAGGTTTTTGTCATAGATATATTTTAACTTGGGTGAATTTATTCAGTTTTTAACTTACCACGAAAATAGGTCGTCCAACAACAAAACTTAGAAATTTGTTATACAAAAGGAATCACAAGTTTTAGGCTTTAAACTTCAAGAATTTGAAATGAGTAGAAATACTTTTATTTTAACTGATGGAACATTATGCAGATTTAATTGTCCCCCTACAGTTCTTCTACTTATTGATTTGTAGTGAGAAGGTTTTTATAGACTTCTGCTATAATAAAAAGATCTGGAACATTCCAAATTCTATCATCACTTGCAATTGGCATTACATTAAAATCACATCTATATACAAATGTTGACTCCACCTGTGCAATATTATCTGACAAAGGCCATCGGAAATAATCATTTCTGCCTTTGGTTTGAGTTAAAAATGTGATTACTGCAATGGATGAAGATATAACAATAACTTTTCCAATGTAAAGGTTGGTGTCATAATATACAGCAACCCATTGTACTTGGTGCTGGTAAGTAAAAATATCCTGAGATGGTTCTTTATCAGAACTTATGAAATTATTTAAATGTTCAGAAGATTCACCGAGTGAGTTTTCTTCCTTCTTTCATTGATTTAGAGGTGGAGATAAATTGATTGGCTTTATTCTTTTCAAGTTGTCACTGAGAGCAGCTTCCAGCTTCACTTTATTTCCACTGGTGTTGATCTTGAAACCTAAGACAACCTTGAGATATCTCAATTGGTCTTTTAGCATTTCCAAGCCATTTCCTCAAACTAGTTGTATCTCTTTAACAGACTTTACAGGACCGTAATGTTTACTAACAGATTGATTGATGATTCTCCATTTCTCAGCAGTAGTTTGACACTTTTTTGACTTCTTTTGCCTTTTATTTTGTATAGTCTTTTCTTTGATACAGAATTTCACAAGAATTTCTTGTTGGGTGTGTCTTTGTTGAAGATGTTTTGCATATTTTCTTGAGATGCCTAGAATGGACTGGTTCTCAGTTGATGATATTCCTCCCAACCAAGTTGCTCTCTGGTTGCGCTTGAGCATATTTGTCGTTGATCGATCGTCTAGCAATGCATGTCATTTTGTTTGCATGCTAAAATCTAAATCTCCAAAGGCATGTTCACCTGACAGATTTGTTAGAGGGCAACTCTTCAAAGCAGCTCTTGTCTCCTAATCCACATCTCTTCAAAAAAGGTCATGCAACTGGTGCTTAGGGACAATGAGGAACTTGCTAAGTATTTTATGCTAATATTTAATATTTAATTTACTTTTCTATCTACTTGTATAAGTTTCAAGTGTCACTACTGATTGTAAATCTATGAATTTGCTATCATAACTTTTAATCTATCGTTAGTCATGTTTCAAGATGGCGCTTGATTTTTTTTGGAAGCTGGTTACTAATTTCAGGCTTAAAAGATAAAAAAAAAAAGAAGCTTACCCTCATTCGACTGGAACCCACCCCGGACTTAGGGTTAGTGGTACTGTAAGTTTCTTTTTTCAAAGAGAATAAGCATTGTTATTTATTGATTAAATGATTTCATAAAAAAGAAATTGAATTCTACCGTTTTAGACGATTAGATCATTTGAATCCATGCTAGAGCAAAGTATTTTAGTTTTCAGAATATTGTTAATATTTATTAAAAAAAAAGAAAAGAGAGGAGAGAAAAGAGGAAAGATGAGAGAAGGAAAAAGAAGAGAGAAAGAGAGAAGCAATTTCAACAGCGACGCGAAACGTCGCCTGTTGTGATTGCTATTAATACTACTGCTACTCGCTGATTGTCTCAGCTGCGTTAATTCGATGGGATATTTTTCCATAAAAAGGTGCAATTTTCGGAATTTTTTAAATTGTTTTTTTTTTTCAGCATTTAATTGAAATTTTTAAGTTTGATTTTCTTTGAGAAAGATAATTCAAAACGATTTATTAAGCCCCCCCCCCCCCCACACACACACATTGCTGAGTGACCCTTTTTCTGTAAGATAGAGCTATTTTTATATGTATAGATAAGCGCAATGTATCGCCTGGCTAATTTGAAAAACAAGATTTTTTTTTGCATAAAAATAAATCGCTCGTCACCAAAAATAGTGACCTAATTTGAAATCGCTTTAAAAAAAACTATTAATGGTGAAAAAAAAGAATTACAGATTTATAAAGAGAAAAGGTTAGATTTGGTTTACATTCAAATTTTATCAAAATAACTTGAAAAAATAAACGAGATATCGCAAGTTTAAATTTAGGCTAATTTCACTATATTTGCCTTTTTTCAAACACAAAACTAGCCCGGTTTGTGATACCTATTAAAATGTTTGAAGAAAATGCTAAAAAGGTTTTGATAAAGCAATTCAGTTTTTTTTTGTGTATACTATATTTTGTAAACTTCGTAATTTAGGTTTAATCAATAATATTTGTAAAGAAAAATGGATGAAATATGAGCAGATACTTTTAACAAATTTATTACAACTGAACACAGAATAAATAATGAGTTAATTGCCGCTGTAACGCGAGATGAAAATAAGACAGTCTGATCCGTGGTCAATGTTTTCTTTTCTCTCCCGGCCAGACTATTGACAAGGGCTATAACTCTGAAATGGTCCAAGGGAGATAATTGTTTCGTTAGTTATCCCTAACACTATATTATTAGCATCATTTTCCATCATCATCAGCAGCAGTGTTAATTGCTCACTGTTATCATTGAAACATTTACTGGTTCATTCAAATTTGACTTAACAAAAATTGATTTTGATTTAATGCAGCTTTTAAATGAAAGTGAAGCCACTGTAATGAGGTTAACAGAACAAGCTAAAATTCTGAAAGAGGAAATCCGCCGGTTGGAACGTAATCAAGAACGAGAAAAGGAAGCAGCCAACATGGAATATTTAAAGAACATCTTCCTCAAGGTAATTGTTTTAATTGACATTTTAAAAACCATTTCTATTTGGAATGTGAACAGTTCAGTTTAAAAAATAAATGAAGTGAAAATCTGAAGTCTTCATTAGATATTTAAGCGCCTAATTTACTAATTTGATTCATTATTTGGGCCCGTTTTTATACGAGGGTCATTCATTAAATAAGGTGAATTTCTCAATAAACCGTCTCTTATTTCGTCCAGAAAAACAATGTATACTTTATTCTTCAACTATCTGTCTTTGCCCACTCGCTATCGCTTCACAATTTAGTTCTGAAACTAAGCGATAAGAAAAAGACAAAAGTAATCGATAAGAAAAAGACAAAAGTAATCGATAAGAAAAAGACAAAAGTAATCGATAAGAAAAAGACAAAACTAATTGATAAGAAAAAGACAACACTAATTACTTTCTCTTTCTTCACACTGCGCACATGTATGTTAACTTTTATTATATAGATAATATTAATAATGATACAACTACCACCACTACTACTAATAATATTAATAAGGGAATATTTTTTGTGTCTCTATTAAAAGTGAAAGAAATTCTCTTGTTTTTTTAAATTATTATTATCAATTATTATGAAGATTAAGCTTCTCCTTTGTCATAAAACTTAAATTTCCATACATGATTATTGAAGCTAGCAAGACATATGTACATGCAATTTTATTACATAGGTAACCCATTTTCCCCATTGGATTGAGTTTTTAGCTATTTGTTCACGGTGCTCTTCACTTCATTTTTAGAACCCAACAACAACTGACTTTACAAAATGGCCAGCTCATCATGTGTGCTATATCCAGAGAAATTCAATTTTTTTAGAAATATCTTTCCATTGTAACTCTTCTGTCAGCTAAAATGAGCACATCAACTGAAGCCATCATTTCAGATGTGCTCTTTATTGTCAGTCTGTCTGGCTTGTTTTCATCTTAAATACTATTTCGGCCATCTTTAAACAATTTATTGCATTTGTAAACTTGTTTTTTAGTTAAGCATGCTTTAAACATTTTATTTTTTATTTTTGTTCACCCCAAACAAGGCATATTGTCACTGAAGTGTGATAGGGGCCAGCTTTATCGGGGGCAACTTGGGTGGTGAGTTAGGCATCAAGATGTTTGTTCAGATTACATTTAAATTTCTGCATGTTGGTACGGTCGGGGAAGCAGGAAGGGAATTCCAAAGGCAAGCAGTCCGAGGAAAGAAGCTGTTCGAGTAGAAATATAGGGACCTCTGCAGTGAAGGGGTGAGATTCTTCATAAACCTTGCACATTCTTCTGTAAAATTCACATGGTTTGCATTTCTCAGACAATCAAAACTTGTTGACATACCTTTGTTCAAACCTAAAGAACTCTGTTGTTGGATTAGCTGTCATTTTAAATAGCTTCAAAACAAATATTTCTACAAGATGAAACTGATGTTTGTTATAAATCAATCCCAAACAGCAGTTTAGATTTATGGACACAATTTTTTTTTTTTTTTTAGATCAAAATTTATTTCCTGGTTGAGGATATGTTTTGCATAGAGAGAAAAGAGATGGATGTATAATTTGAGTCTTAAAGACAAGCTTAGATATGATGACCTCAGAGGAAAATTAAATCTAAACAGTATAGGAAGATGTATGCAGAACAGGAAACTTTGTTGGTTTGGTCACATTAAAAAGATTTAAAAGAACTCTTGGGTTAGACCGGTATTGTCCGGGCCTTTAGGTCTGGATTTACGCTGGTCTATCGGTTGTCTGTCCTGTGCAGTTCTAGGAGGTGCACCCTCCCAGGCTTTGCCTTCTCACTCTTTGAGAAGGGGTTAGTTTATTGCTAATCGCCTGGGGCGCCCCTACCCTAATGCTGACGGGGCGACCCAGGCAATTTTTAAATGGCCAGAGTGCTCAAATTCTCGAGTGCTGGTTTTTTCCCCACTTTTCCGACCTTGTGTCACATCGTACCTTGTGGGAGGAAGATAAATAGAAGAACTCTTGGGTTTGTAGATATAGAACAGTTGAATTAGCAGGGTCAGTTGGCAAAGGAAGGCCAAGGAAAATATGGGAGGAAGTGATAAGGAAGGATTTGAGAGAAAGAGGGATAAATAAAGATCTAACCAGAGATAGGTTAATTTGGGAGTCAATTTCTAAAAAAAAAACATCCAACACATGCCAGTATGTAAATCAGACGTTAAACTGAATATGATGAAAGAATTTACCGTATTTATTTATTGACTGAACTTTGTAATTATTTCATACTATTAAATTAGAAATTGATTGATTTAGGAAATTTAAATTTGATTAATATTCTCTAAATGTTTTGAGTTTTGTGAAATGTAGAAATAAGATATTTATTTAATATATTATATGAATAAAAAATATATATATATATATATATGTGTGTGTGTGAATGTTATCTTTTTTCAGTTTGTCACGTTAAAGGCTGGTGATGAGCGGCACATGCTGATTCCCGTTCTGTGTACAATGTTGAAACTCAGCCCAGAAGAAAAATCCAAACTCGCTGCAATTGCACAAGGTGAGAGAAAGAAAGAAAGACATTGTTGTTTAGATCAAAATATTTCACTGATTTTAGCAGAGAAAGTGCAACTGCAAATTACATCAATCTAAATGAATGAATGCGAAGTTTTTTTCATTTATCACTCCTATCTAATAATCAAAATTGTTATTTCAATCAAGAATACAGCATAAAGACTTGATATTCTGTATATATAGTGCAGATAAACGATTAAGAACCTTTTGACTGCCTAATTAGCATAACTATTTTTAAACCGTTCATAATTAATTAATATTTGGTATTATTAATTTGGAATTGCATTTGATTATGTTTGTTATCTATATGCAATAGTATTGTCCATATTAACAGTAATTACTTAAAGTTATTTAATAAATAAATTGGAAAAATAACTAAAACACCTTAAGTTTAAACAACCCGCGCTCGCTCATGACCATACCGAAGGTCGTGGCTCGCCACGAGTGAGGTATACGCAAGAACCGAAAGGGGAGGGGAAGGAGAGTGTGGCTGTCTCGCTCGTTTTCTCTTTGATCGCTTTCTATCACCCTCTTTTTTCAGTTTTTACATTTTCTCTGAGATAAATAACTTGTTTATTAATTAAGTTAATGCCTTTTATTGTAAAGTTTAACAACAAACTTATTGTTTAATGTTTACAAAGACCTTATCACTATTCTGATTGACAAGTTAAAGCAATAGTTTAGTAGCACTGTGATCTGTCCCAATTACGAAAAAAAATATTCATTCATATTTTGCTATGATTGTAGATTAACATCCTCCGCGAAATTACTCACCATCCACCCCAAAAGTATTCTATCTGTTTTAGGCGATCACGTGTGAACTCCCTGAAAACTTCATGGAAATATGAAAAGAAAAAAAAAAGTATTATTTTGGAATTTAAAGTGGGAGAAATTTTTTTATATAAATTCAATGTAAAATAATCCCCATTTTTGAGGCCAGTTTTAGGGCAGTTAACTAAATTCTTTTTTTCTATGGGAGTTAAATCCACTGCGTTTTTTGGGGTGTGTGTGTGTGTGGGGGGGGGCTAGCTACTTTTTTAGATGATTACATGTCGTTTTATGATCTTGCCTCGGACTTATAGTTAGTAGTAAAAACTTCTGGTTAGTTTCCTAAAAAGATAGAATGGTCCGGAAATTGGGAACATGGTACGTTTGAGATAGATATATATATATATATATATATATATACACAACTGATCCCCCACTAAATTCTAGAATATTTGTTTTTCTTTTATCTCCGTTTTCTATGGTGTTAACACGCAATCGCCTAAAAAAAAGAAGCAAAATGTCATTTTTATTTTGATGCGTTATTTGATTTTTGATTCTTTTATTTATTAATTGAAACCACCGTGAAATGTATATATATATAATAATAATAATAAATAGTTACCTCCCCTTTTTTAGATATTTTAATTAATTAGTTACGTACCTTTAACCATGGGTTTTTTTTATATATAAATAATATTTAATTTTCTCTTAATTTTCTTTTATTATTATTAATTTTATTTTATTTTCTCTTCTCTTCTTTTCTCTTTTTCCTCACTTCTAAATATAGAATCTCTTACATAACGACTATTTTCTGGTTTAAGCGTCTCACACCTCTTCATTTCAAATTCTTTGTGCAAAGCGTTTCATAACGGGTAAAAACTGTTTTTTGAAGAAATTCCATCATTTTACCATTTCAGACAGTGCTGACGAAGACGGAATTGGGGATTAAACCCTTTTCTTGTCAGAAACCACTGGTCCATGTCTGATTAAAATCTGTATTTAAAAATAATAAATATTACGCTCTTAATTTAATTTAATTGAGCACTCTGCTGGTATTTCCCTTTTATTATTTTTTGAGTATACCCTTATACTTTATATATATATATAGACATAGTCTGTGTGTGTGTGTGGGGGGGGGTACAGTTCATAAGTCCATACTCTGATATGCACAACATGTATGGAAGTCTATGGGGATCCACTCTAATTTCAAGGAGACCCCTTAAAGTACATTTCACCGAATCAAATAATTAATTCGACCTGTTGTCTTAGGCAAGGAGGAATCAAAGTTTAAAAAAAAAATTTTTTTGTCCTTTTGCTAAACAGAATTGATAGCAGAAAAGAACCGTGGACATAGCCTACCACGCACACCAGGATATTGTTAAGACGAAGCAGCTAGCGAGGGAAAAGGTTTTTAGCTCCTTACATCAAGTGGCTTCATGCCTTGTCTGGAGCGATTTCTATTAAAAAAAAAATCTTTGTCAGACAAGGCTATCCCGATATTGTTAAGTCTGACAATGTTCCGCCTTCCAGGGGAAGGAATTCAAGGATTTTACCACCCAAGCAGGATTCCACCACAGAAGAGTCACACACATTGTTTTTCAAAGAGTAATGTTTTTCAAAGAGTAATGTCTTCAAACAGTAATGTATTCTAGGAATATAAATAATTATCCTATCTATAGAATTATATTTGACAACTTCATTCGACATTAAATAACCCACAAATGTTTGATATGCCATAAACCAAATCAAACCAAACCATCGCAATTATCTCATTTTTTGTTTTAGCTTTTGCACTGTCATAAATCATAGCAAAAAAAATAGTTTTAAAATATTTTTTTTTGGTGGGGGGCGGGATTATTAGACAAAAAGAGTGTACACTTATTTCTACATTTATTTGCCAATTCCAAATATAGTTTTATATTTTCTCTAAGATGCTTCTTTCCTTAGATATTAGCCAGTTTTCACCTGTACAAACTTTCAATGATAACCAAATAATAAATCTAGGAGGTGATATATTTCTTTATAAGGAAATTGGTCACATCTTAAGAAGCATCCATGTGTATGAATATTTTATATAAAAATTTGAAAGCCAAAACATGATGCAATATAAAATAAATAAAATCATTTATTTTATTTATTTAAAAAAATTTTTTGATTGAAAATGATATTTATCGAAAGTCTTGCCTAAAAAAAAAAATAAAAGTATTTTATTCATTTTATATTGCATCATGTTTTAGTTTTCAAATTCTAATATATTCATATATTCATATTTCTTTATATACAAATATGCCTGTTGATTCAAATGATCCCGAAACTTGCAACATCATTGCTTCCAGTAGTTGAATTTTCCTTTGATTTGTTTGGTAAATCTATGTATCTCTATGTAAAGATTTCCGTTCCTAAGAAATCAGTTATAAAGAGATTTTATATATAAATTTTTTTTCCAGAAAATAACTAAAAGTTTAGTCTCTTTTCTGTTTTGTGGTTGCACATTTCATTATAAAAATCTCGCTTTAAAGATTGCATTTCAATCAATTTCAATCATGTCTGGTAAATTAAACCTTGTTTTTAATGAGGTCAAATATTCGCCACAACTTGAAAAAGATTTTGATTAACTACATTTAAGTTACTAATTATGAACCAAAGTATGAAATGATTTTTGAATTGCTTGACTAATTTTTCTCTTTTAATTTTATTCTTTCCTTGCATTAAATTTGAACATTTTTGTCATTGTCAGGTGATGATGGTGCTTCCGGAAACCAACCTGCAGGTTGGGGCTCCTATCTCCACCGGTGGTCTGGGTTGACGTAGGGGAAAACACAAACTTTGTACACACTCACTAAACTATTCCTTGATACAGATGTTAAGGCTGCTGAGATTGATATTTTGGTGGCATCATATCCATAAATGCAATATCATGTTTTGTCAAAAAATTACTTTAAAAACAAAAGTTGTAAATCATTTGGCATTTGTGTTTAAGTTTCTTCGGCCATTGTTATATCTTATATGGTTCTTTTCTTTGATCTGCATTTAGAGTGGAAGAAAGACAAATTCTAAGGGATCTGATCATACTGGCTTGATACTAAAATACAAATGATCGAAGGACACAGCAGTTATGTAAACACAAAATATGATAATGAAGCCGAAAACTTGAGTTCAAATGCTACTACCTCATTTCACAAATAGTCGGCCATATTGGTTTGTCTTCATTCGATAATTCTTTTTAACTGGTAAGATAGAAGAATGGACATGTTTGCAGTCTCTTTTGTCATTTCACTAATTGGAGCCAGTTGGTCTTTAGCAAAACGGTGCTTTATTTCTTTCTGGTTTTATTTTGATATTTGTTTCAATCTCGGTGTTTGTCTTTAATTACTTTTGAATAATTCATCTAAATCTGAAATGCTTATTCTTTTAATTGTCTTTACCATTCCCACTGATTCCATTCAACTGTAAATTTTTAATAATTTATAGTTCTGCCAATTCATGCAATATTTTGAATTGCTAATCTGCCAATATTTTTGTATATTTCATAAAATCTACAAATATCTTCACCAAAATAAAACTTCTTTGATTATTTTTATTACATTTCTGATACGCAAATTAATTTCAAGACTTTATATTCCTGTGCGTTTGAGATCAAATGAACTTTCCCAATATAATTGAAACATTGAGTAAAAACATATTTTTATCATCCTTTTGTCTTTTTTGTTTATTTATTTTAATTCAGCTATAATCGTTTTGAGAGCTAAGATTTAAGATGATCTAAATAATTATTTTCATTTTATTACAAGTCTGGCTTCCTTCATACTGAGAATTATTGAATCACTTGAATCAATTATTTTATTTGTTGCTCTTTGACATAAAAGTAAGTTTCCTTTATTCATTCCAATGTTGCCTTCGAAATTATTCTATAGTCTTTTGTTTTCTTTTTTCACATAATAGAAACTCTTGGAATCTGTAGATACATCCCTTTCACTAAACCTTTCTTACTTCATTTAGGGTCCAAATTTGTATATATTTAATGGCAATAGTTTATCATTCTACTCTTTCTCTGAAATGTTTACCAAGTTCCGTTTCATTACTTATAAATTTCATAAGGATTAAATTTTAAGTTATATTATAGAAACAATTTTCTTTGCAAATTTGTTGGCAAGTAAAAACTAGGTAAGTTTCAAAATTTAATGGAATAATTTTCTAAGGGAACAATGAAGAAAAACAACCCGTATTTCCTTTTGTTTTCTTTTAAATGTGATAAAGCAATTACGAATTTTCAGGCAGATTGCTTGTTAGTTATTTTTTATAGAGCAACTTATATTTTATTTTTATTCATAGGAAAATACTTATTAATTTGAATGTTTCTTTTATCCAATTGGGAACGTCATATAAATTTTTATTCATTAATTTACTTCATTTCATAAAGAAAAAGTTATTCTTTGACTAATATGCTAAAGCGTCCCTATTGCTTACTTTGTTTGCTGTCTGTCCGTCCCTTGAAGCTAAAAACTCAAAATGCTGTCCAATAATCGAAACCTACTAAATACTTTTTGCCCTCTCTTTCATTCACTTGTATCAAGTGATTCTCCATGATCTCTCTGTTGTTATACAGTTAAAATGGCTGAATCTGCACTATTTGTTGGGCATCACACATTTTAAAGCGCTTTTGGAGGCACATTTTATTGACATGTAAAAGCTTTTTAGAAACAGAGAGGTGATCATTGGAGCTTGTATCTTTTGGAATTGAATTTATTGCATATTTTGAATTATACATACAAATTATGTCAGTATTTTTCTTTTGCTATTTGTGATAACACATTGTACATATGTTTACTTATACACACACAGTTTATTAACTATCAGAGAATATTCGTTCTAATTTAAGTCTCTTAAAGTCTTTATTTATTTATTTTTTTTTTTACAAAACACAAAAGAGCATGTCAACTTGCTACTTACTGAAAATTTCAAAAGATAATTGTTAGCTCTTTTCAGACAGTTAAAATTGCAAATATTATGTAACAGATGCCAGTACATAAGCGTCCACTAATTGGAGTGTTCTATTATTGAATTGGACGATAAGTGGCACAGAAGATGTTTATATTTATTTGTGTATGTGTTTAGACATTTCTCAAATTCAGTCAGGTCATCTAGATACACTAGGTAGTGTTTGTTATCTATATGAATAAATGTTTAATTTTTCGAACATTTACACAAACACATGCAGCAAAATGGATACCATTATTCTCAAATCATATTTACACGAGATTTAACTGAAATATTGTTTGAATACTATCCTTAAAAAGTGTTTACAGATTCCTTTGACATTTAATTTGCATCAAATATTTTGTAATCTTCTTTTAATAACTAGCTCTGCTCTGTTATTCGTTTCTAATTTTATTGTATTATTTTTCCCAGTATAATAAATAGTTTTATATGTTTATACATATAAAACTATCTATGTATGGTCAAGTGTAAGAAAGTTATTCACTAATTATATTTATTTATACAAATACTTCAATGGATTGTGCTCCAATGAACTGGCTGCTCTGGTGCCCCCTCGACGTAAATACACTAGACCAACTCGACAATCAGCTAAATCCCATCCATTCACTGTGGAGGCCCCCAGATGCAGGAAAGCCTTCTACTCCAATAGCTTCTTTCCTCATGCTGCTGGCCCCTGGAACTCCCTCCCTGCTCCCTGTTTCACCGACTGTACCGACATGCAGAGGTTTACTACTAATGTAAACAGACATCTCGCTACACAGCTCCCAACTTAGGATGACACCCTAAACCTACACCCTAATTCTCAGTAGCCCCTTACATTTACAGTGGTGGCCTGCCTTGAATTATGTTAAAAAAAAAAATTTTAGTTAACATAAAAATCAGTAATAATAATTTTAGATTGTGGGTGGAAAAAGCTCTAAAATCCTTTTTGCTCATTTTTTTTTTTTTTTGCAATACTCTCAATTAAACACCACATATTAAGATTTAAAATGTTTTTTTTTAATATATACAGGGTGTCTCAAAAAAATGTACTCACTCTTGACATGTTTCGCGACGTTTGCGAATCCCTTGGTGCGCGTTATCAGCTTTGTTTGAACAATAATGGTCATCAGTTTGAACATTTGCGAACATGATTTTTCAATTACATTTGTTTCATGTATTTGAAGCTATTTCATTTCTCTCTATGTTCATAAATAAAGGTTTTCTCGTCATTCTAAGAGTGAGTACATTTTTTTGAGACACCCTGTAGATGGGGGCATCGGTTTTCTTTGTTAATTTAACGTATATAAGTTTCCCTTTTGACCATTTTCATTTACACTCGTGGTTTGGTGTCATGTTTTTAAATAATTTTGTGGAAAAGCAAGAGTTGAAAATGACCATCCTTCCATTTACAAATCATGAAATGTAAATGGGCAGCAGGGAAAGGGCTCTATTTACATTAAAATTGAGAAAACTATATATTTCACAAATCATATCAAACTTAGAGCTAGATTAAAGGTCTCTATTTACTTGCTTCTCCACGAGAGCAGAGTTAGACACAAGATCTGTTTTTAATGTGGGGAATATCCAGCTCCCTCAAAAAGAGCACTCTGAATTGGGACAAAAATTTAAATTGCTTCAGTCTAGAAGGATTTTTCCTTCACTTACTAAGGATAGAAAAGATGAAGTGTAGTATCAGAACAGATACTAGACTTTGTCCTAGCCAAAAGGCCAAGAATGGTCTTTCATTTTGTTTTTGTCGCAAAGTCTTTCTTTATAGTATTTTCCATGTTCATTCTCACTCTTTTAATTAAACTGCCAAATTTCTAATACATTTTTGTTTGGACAAGATTCATGGTAGCTTTTTAGCAAATAATTAGATAATATTTTCTCTATGATTGGTACATATAAAGAGTTTAAATGCAAAACGCAATTAATCCAGTTCCTTCAAATTCGCAACAAATGATCATGGTATGCCTCAATACGATAACTGTTTGTTAAAAGAGATAGATACAACATAGTTTGTCATTGCTACAATCGTATAAGATTTGAAAAAAAAAGTTGTATAATATTTGAAAAAAAATGTAAACAAAAGCTAAAATTAAGAGAATTGATTTAGAATGACAATGGAAGAACTTATGTCAGCGGCAGATTAGATTAGCATGAAGAGTTTTTAAAAGAAAACCTCAATGTTAACATCATGAAAAAGAAATTTTAAAAATTAAGGCATTTATTCAAATGGTACATATAAAGAGTTTCAATACAAAACACAATTAATCCAATTCCTTCAAATTGAGAAATTCGATTCTAAAGAAATGAAAGTATAGAATCTAGAATTTTGACTCTAAAACCTTATTTTAATTAAAAGCCAACAATTAAGGCAGATATGACAAAATGTAAAAAAAATATTTTACGGTTAAGTTAATGTGAAACATTTTATAGTGGAAAGTTAAAAAAAATTTTAAATGGTGTTTATTATGTTTTGCATTGAAACTCTTCATATCATATATACAAACTATCTTTATAAGTACTAAAAATAAATAAACATTGTTTAAAATCTCAAATGTTGTAGGAATAAGTTTTGAAAAGGAGTAGTCTAAAAAAGAGTCTTTATAAGTTTCTTCTACTGCCCCCTCCTCAAAGCCACAATCTTTAACGGTCTGTACAGGCTCAAGAGTTAAGATAGAGTCCTCTGCCATGTTCTTAACATCAATTGACTTCAATCTCTGCCCTTTATCCCAACTGCCAAGGTTCAGAGGGCATATGGTCCCCCCCCCCCGATATAAAAAAAACTATTTTGCCTACTGAGTATCCACCAATGCTAGAATATAAACAGGAACATGTGGTTCAATCCTCCATTCAGCAATGCAGCAGAATCTAAATTGGATAAATTACTTGGATTTAATCGATAAGCACTTCCTGAAAATTCATTAAAAAAATGAAAACTCTAATGATATATATTTGTGCTACTGAGCAGCTATAAAGGCTGTGCTTTGCCAACCATAAAACCTCCTTTGATAGAAAAACATAAATGTATATCTGGTACGGGGGGAGCAAATAAACTCTAAAAAGCATAGAACTTCATAAAACAACAAGCAATATCTTATTCGGAAAGATAAAAAATGTGTAAACTTTGTTTAGAGCAAAAATTTAATTGTATCACATTCCTTGACTGAAGCATAGTTATTGAATAAGAGAACATAGGTTGTGTCTGAATACATACACAAAAATAAATATCTTCTGTGCTACCTTCCGCCTAATTAAATAATAAAACAAATTTCTTTGGTTCAAGTATTGGCATCTATTATACTATTTTCACTTTTAACTGCCCATTGACAACAATTCTCCTTCCGGTATGAATTTTTTAATAGCAAGTAGAATCTAACATTTGACGGTTTTATTTAGTTTTAATACTCCTCTATCTAATTGTTTGCTCTTTAGCTGTTTATTTCTTTGTGATAAACTTGTGAATAATCAAATAAATATGTTTATTTGATATATATATTACTTCTTGTTTCATTTTACTTCAGTCGAAGTTCTCACAAATTAAGGGGCCCCTTCCCGGGACTAACACTTGATCTCTATATGAGATACATAGATGTTTGAGTGTTCCATTAAAGTTCTCCTTTACCTTTACAAACGTTGAGTTATTAAAGATGTGAAGAAGATTCATTTTCCTCTCCACAATTGACCAGTTGATTATGTTATAGCATATCTTTCTTTTGGTCTCTTGGTCTTACCGGATTCCAGGACAAGAATTCATCTAGTCTGGTGGAGTATCTAGCTAAGTGCTGTTACTTGAGGTAACATCACTTGGAGAAGGTGCACCATTCCTCATATAAGCCGTGTCGAGGGGATCTTATTTGGGCTTCGAATACTATGTTATTTTGAATATTTGGTCAGGGTTTATTTGTAAGGTGAAGTATGCTCATGTCGGGTTGTCCTGACAAACCCTTGTACAGTGAGGCCGAAGACACTCGAGGATGGTGTCTAGTAGGTAATTCAAACTCTCCAGCACACACACACATATGTGTGTGTGTGTGTGTGTTTAAATAAATGACTTTAATAAGTGTTGAAAGAATACATCCTCACAATACACCAGTGATGTTTTCAAATTGGAATCATAGGGTATTACAGATTTTCCAACGTCAGGCCGTCTCCTCCAGTTGATCCAACCCGGGCCAATCTGATTGTTATTTGCATCATTGCTGTCCTTCATATTCTTTTTTGCGAATGCATTTCATTTCATTTGTTAGCTCTGTTATTGTGCTCACATCACCACTGACCAACGGTCTTCATTATTCAGTCTTCCGCTTGGTTGAACATACAAATATTTTCAGTTTGGTACCATTTTACTGTTTTAGTTGTGTGTGTGATATTTCTGGTATCTTTTTTTATTCAATTTTCTTTTCTATTAGTTTTTGCTGGGGGTCGGGCATCTTACTGGATGCCAGACGTTCACCTGCTATTTCAGAGACTCCAACCGACAGATCTTTTTAGGATTCTAACCATCCCTTTAAGTGCAATTGTTTGGATCTCTCTTGCACTTGGTTCACTGGGTATATTCACCAGATAGTTTAAAAAAACAAACTCTTTTTCATGAGCCCAGTTATTCCTATGATGACTGGAATGATTGACATCTTCCTAAGGTTCATGTTTCTTTTCATGTTGTACATAAGACCTTGGTATTTAGTTTTTTTCCCCCCTCTCAGCATTGTTGGGGACACTGACTTTAAATAAGGTTCTACTCTCACCCTCCTGTTCCATATCACTGTCAAGTTTAACAGCTGCGTTCTCTAAGTATGTAGCTGTAGGGATTACATTGTTATAGTGGATGGTGTACAACTTATTTCCAACTTTATTTCTAGTACATGTTCCCAAGACTTGCTGCTACACTGGATGTTTAATTTTTTATAGGTGGTTCAGTGGAGATAACTACAGACTCCATTGTATCTCATTGTGTAGTAGCCGTCCCCCCAGGAGAACTTTACAACCGGATGTCCGGTGGCTCTCCACTTCTTCATGTAGTTTCTCAATTCTCAAATTGCTGGTCGCACTATTCTTATGTTTATTTTACAGATCAATAATGTAAATTAGTTGATCCTCTTTAATTAGGTCACTCCATTCCATAAACTCCCCATCTGAATCAGTAACCATCTTTTTGGCCATCTCTGATATTTGTTGCAATGTCTTTCATTTTCTTGATCCAGACAATCTCATCCTTTGTTCAAATATAGCACAAGCGTCTTTTCAAAGATACTTGTCACTTCAGCCCCTTTTTTAAACACATTTGTTGTCTAGCCATAATTTCTGCAATTTTCTCGCAATTTCTTTCTGCAATTTTTGTCATTTTCTTTCATCTGCATTTTCTTGCTAAGGCAACGTTAATTTCCGCGTAAACTTTTGCCTCATAGTATAGGAAAATGGATGACATTGTATAAATTGTTGAGACTTATTCATCATTGTAAAGGTTGTAATTTTTATTTTAATCAATTCCTTCTTATGGTTGGAGAAATAATTGTACATTATGAATAAAGGGAAATTCAAGTCCAATGTTGAATAAATATTTTTGAAAAGGAACTTTCATTTTATTTTATTTATTTATGTCATTCTTATTTTTATTTATTTATGTCATTCTTATTTTTATTTATTTATGTCATTCTTATTTGATGATTCATTTTGCAGCTTTACATATGGGTATTTATTTACTCCTCTCCAGGAGTTAGGCACAAGGCCAGTTTTATCTTACTCCCACAAGTAAGATGTGACCCAAGGTCGGGTCGGGAAAGTGGGGTTTGAAAAGCCAGCGCCCAAGAAGGTGAGCACTCTGGCCATTAAAAAATTGCCTGGGCAGCTCCGTCGGCATTCCCCGGTAGGGGTGCCTCAGGCAGTAAGCAATAAACTTACTCCTCCCCAAAGAGGGGAGACAAAGCCTGGGAGGGTGGACCTCCTAGAACTGCACAGGACAGACCCATAGACTGGCGTAAATCAAGCCCCGAAGGCCAAGACAATACCAGTATATGGGGTGCAGTATCTATCGGAACAGATACTACACTTTGATCTTAGCCAAAAGATGAGTAATTCAATTCTATAATTATAGTTTTCCTAGCAGAATCCATGGAAATTCTACAGTTGTATCCTTTATCTGTTGCATATTGCTGTCGTGCTTAAAAATATTTCCATTTTATGGACGTCCGGTGCGAACACAGACCCCACAATATTATTGTACCACCTTTGTTCAAACTGAAACATTATTTAATAGATACTCTGGGTAATGTAGTTTTAGAATATATCTGGTTATATGGGTCCATCTCTAAAACCCTTGTAGGAGTTTGTCATATATTTCCATTCTATGGA
The DNA here is from genome assembly GCA_963556195.1 of Sepiola atlantica. Taxonomy (NCBI): domain Eukaryota; kingdom Metazoa; phylum Mollusca; class Cephalopoda; order Sepiida; family Sepiolidae; genus Sepiola; species Sepiola atlantica. The sequence continues at coordinate 73,352,732 of OY744526.1, read as the reverse complement.
CATCTGACGCAGACATAGACTTACAGTATTATGGTACTATCTTAGGACAGAAACGATACTACACTTTGATCCTAGACAGAAGGCCAAGAAAGTGTAGTTTGGTTTGAGTTTCATGTTCAACACAACAGCAACATCAGATGGAATTTTAAAAAAATACTTTTTTTTTACATTGCTTCTTTGGTGATCAGGCAGTCCCATATTTTAAAAAAAGTATAGGTGATAATTGCCTTAGCATATTATAATATAGATTCCTTATTTATCTAGTGTTTTGAATAAATAAATAAATTTTATCCATTTGAAAATTGACCAAAGAAAATTTTGTAGAACATTTTTTTATTGAGACATCACAAGTATAATTTGTGACTAGTTCACTTCTATTTTTTGTTTCTTTTGCAATCACATTGTTCATTTAAAAATCATAGAATGGAAGAAGCCAATGCTGCTTCTCCTCCAAATCTATGATATCCCTACCCCAGCTGTACTAGTGTGTATATTCAATATTGTCCTGTCAAGATACTAGTTTTATTATAAGCACATTAACACATTCTTTTTTTTTTTATTTATCCAATTTTAATATTAAATTATCCTATGTTTAATAAGTAATGATATTTTTTTTATAAGACTGTATGGGAGATATTTTCCCTCCCCTACCCTATGTTAGCTAGTTCCTTAATCTAAAGAAAAAAATGTCATACACACTTATTTTCTTTTTCTTTAATAGATTTCTGATGTAGGTCTCAACCTCCTGCAAGACTCTGGCAATTTGCCTGTTAAACGGGTCAATATACTGATTGACAACCCCCCCCCCCCCCCAAAAAAAAAAAAAATTGCACAATTTTGTTTTTTGTGTGGTTTTGTGCTAGGTTGGGTCTAATTTACAATATACTAAAGGTTGAATAAGATTGGAGTATGGGAAAGTGTCAAATTTCAAATATGATTTTTTGGTTTACAAGTAATTTTCCATTTACATGTGAAGCACTAACTCGGTCAGTTTTCATGATAAATCAATACATCTTGGATTTTTACCCAGGTTTTCAGAGTCAATCTTTCACAGGAAAAAGTTACTAGTGATGCCAAATAAACCCCTATAGAATATCAAGAGGTACCCCTACTCCCATTATCCTTGTTGCATCCACCCTGATTAACTTATATCACTGTACTTTTTCAAAACTTTTCACTCTTCATCATCATCTTCCACCGGATTATTTTTCATATTGTCTCAATTTCCGTTTTGGCAATGTCCACATGCACTGGTACATTCTAGTCCATGCCTCCTCCAGGTACACCTTAGGGTATTGCATCCTTCCGAACAGTTGCACTGAATTATCTGAATCAGTGAATCTGGAGCGAGGCTTTTGCCCGTCATTAATGGAACAAGTTTGTCACCTTCCATCTTTCACCCCTACCCAGATGGCACCATGACCTGGTAGTAAGTCCGCAAAGAATAAAATTTACAGGCAGAGGGAGTCGTTCTGGCGTGACAAATGTTTTAGCTGTTGCAACTTTCTTGCAGAGCATATTGTATCTAATAGATGCCAGGGAGTCTTTCTTTGAACAAAGCTACCATTGCCTTACACCCATTGGTTTCCACAACGACTTTGCTTTGGTAGAGAGAATCAGGAACAACAAATCATTACAAACTGCTTTGCTTTGGTAGAGAGAATGCTTTTGAACAGTCTGTCATTGTCTTTTCTCTCTTGACGATTCATTGGAACCCCAATGTTTTTCTTATTCCAAATACCCTGGACACCGAATCGCATCCCGTAAAGGCATGCAGGAACAACAGATCATTACAAACTGCTTCACCAAGCACTTGCTTGAGAACCTTGACATAGGATTTCGCCGTGTCATAGTTGAAATGAAATGCAGTACATTTGGAAACGTATGCATGGAACAATAAGAGAACAAGAAGATCTGTGTCTTCTCCAATGAGGGTGATTGATTTGAAAGCAGACATATTGATGGCTGCCTTGCAATCTCAATATCTGCATCTCATTTTGCTTGAATCACGTCACAGCCTGGATCAGTGCCTGCTTGTTTGACGCATTCAACAAGAAGTCCTCCTTTTTCCCAGTAAATTCTTTGGTAATATTCACCTTTCTTGTATTCAGCTTTTGACTTCGCCACTGATGAGTACAGTCCTTTATACTTAGTCCAACTTCATAACTATCAAACAAGACAGTTGCTCTCCCATAATGTTTGATAGTAAATGAGGCATAATCATTTGCAATCGAACTGAAGGTACTCCCCTCCTTCCATTTCAGGCGGTGAAGAAGAAATCCTCCGTCTAGTACATTGTGCTCTGTGACTGGAACGGTTTGTATCACAGCACTGTCCAATTTTGTTTCAACATAATTTCTGAGAGCTGCTGCCAGCTGTGGTTTATCCACTTGATGTAAGATGTCCTTTCCTTCAAACAAAGACATCGGGTAGAGACAGAGTTCATAGGACATGACATCACCCAGCCTTAGATCAACCATCTGTGAGACCACAAGAAACCTCTAGAATAAAAGTGCTGGGTCAATGCTACGATCTACAGAAACTTTGGCGTTCTTGCTCGATGCTAGAGTCTTTGCCATTAAACTCCAATTGTGATAGTAGGAGAAAACTGATTGTCCATCCATCTTCTGTACAATGTCTTTTCCGATTTCGAAAAGGTCTTAAACATTGACATCCTTATTGGCAGTAATCCCTGTGATAATATTCGTGATGATTCATTGCCTGAAAACGGTTAAAAGCTGTCTAGTTCGTCTGCAACTTTCCCGAGGTCTGTCTCATCTCTTCTAACCCGAAAGGCAGACAACTCCTTATGTTCTTTGCTTGTTGTGTAACTTTGTGCGGTAAGTTCTTGCATAGCGAGATTGTAAGCGGATGACACAGTGGACATGGCCAAAACTGTTCTCTGGTGCTTTGCCATGTGAGCCCACCTTGGCATTTGAGTGAGCACATTAGTGTTTGCTCGATGACAAGATCAGAGCCAAGACCAGCCCAGTATTGGCTACTGCGTGTGATTGCATGAAACCCAGACTGAAACTTTTGATGTACTGCAGGGTTGTCATCTTTCAAGGCATACATCTTCTAGAGATATAGATGAGACGACTTCAGATAATTTGGATGACTAACAGCTGCGAATATTGGTAGGCAAGCAAAGACGGCACTGAGATGCAGTTCCCAAGACCCCATTTGATCCGCTGCAGCAAGTGCCCTAGCAATTACTGGCATGTGCTGATAGTTTATCAACAGATTGGTGGTTAGGGAGGCCCTTACCAGTTCATCCCTTATCAGAGTTAGACTTGTAAATCCTACCGATTGAATCTAATTCCAACAATGACTTCAAGTCACATTCACCAGTCTCCATCAGCATATACAGCCTCTCAAGTTCCTCTACTTGGTCCTGAAAACCAGGTTTATTTTCCAAGATTTTGGCAACAATCTGACGTATGAGACACTGATCTACCAGCAGATGGCCACGAAACACTTGTTGCACTGCCTTTCCTCTCATCATGTGTACAACGGCATTTTCACCATATACTGTCTCCATGATCTCCTTGAGTTCACTTCCATCCATCAACGTCCCAATAGCACCAAACACATTCATGAAGGTATGGAGTATCATTTGGAACAGCGGTTGATCAAAGGTAACGGCAGTCAGCATGTTGTGTTTTGACGAAATACTGCATAAGTAATCTAGGGTGGGCATGGTACAGGTTTTATTTCCTGGATTCATGTCTATCATGGGGAGAAACTGTACCTATGATTTTCTCAGATATTTACACTCTTTATGCATCAGGTGCATCATGCCTTGCCAGCTGGAAGTAGTCTAGTTGAAGCTAAAGGACATTTCCCAGAAAATGTCCACTCTGCGATCACAGACATCAGATGTGGGGAGGGACTAAAATTCAATGCCACCGTTGACATGCTTTGAAAAACAGTAATCTATGATATCAATCTTCGTCATTTCAACAAGTTTCAAGTCCAACGTTTTTTTTGTCTTGGTATGTCATGACTGACTTGCTTCTCTGGTGTGATAGCCGCAATCATGCCCATCGCGTGGAAGGTACCCTTTCTATCCAATGTTATAATGTTGTGATCGACGTTGTCTCTGGCAAATATCAGGAATGTCCATGTCACCACCTAACACATCTGGAGCAAGGGAACATGCCGCGTTCACTTCAAACTTTTGTACCTCTGGGTATGATTAAGCAAATCCCATGGTTGAGAGACTATTGATCAAGAATCGTGACCTGTACAAATGATGCATTTGCACCGAGATACCTAGCTGAAAGGGTGCAATTACAGCTCTTGGATGCACTACTTGAACAGAATCATGTCCTATGCCAGCAACCTTTATGGATGTACCCTTCCAAACAAACAGATGGTGCAACAAGAATCACAAACTTACAGGACTGAAGTCTAATGCTGCCCCTAGTTTCAGTTCTGCCGTTGTTGGATGCATATCCGCCACTGTTGTCTTGATGTCAGCTTTGATGAGTGTCACTGCGGTTTTGAGAATTGCTCGTTTTTATTCTTCTTCATCGTCTGTCGGAGGTGAATTGCAGTATTCACAAAAAATGTCACAGGTTTTTTCCCTAAATTAAACAATGTTTGCGACACCACAACGGCCTTTGGTCACAAATAAAGAATTTCCATATCGACTTATCAGCTTTTCCTTGAAGTACTGATTTCCATACGCCGTTGATTTACTACCTCGTAAGTATTCTCCCATTTTAGTGACAAGGTCCGATATCGTCATCTATTCGTCATCGTTTTCCTCCAGGAATGCACACACCCTTTCGAATGCTTCATCCTGATCGCTGTCTTTTGGTCTTCCATTTTTTCAACTGATGTGAACTGTCTTGGAATGATTTGCATTGTACGGAAGTTGACGTTACACACACAGTCTGCAGCGTGAAGATCACCACCAAAATATTCAATCCGACCTTGAACAGCAGTGGCCCACTTATTTCCCTTGTTTTGCAGTGAACCAGGACAGTTTGAGAAAATACATCAGTTTTCACATAGCAAATCTTTTCCTCACTTTTTCATTTATAGTCTTTTTTCGTAGTATCAGTTCCACAGAAAAAGCAATGCGTTTTACTGTCATATCATCCCAGAGAAATGTGAGCACTCCTTTTTACTGATCAAACAGAATCATCCTTTTTTGAGACTAAAGCAATGTCCTTTTTGTTTATGTGGTTAACCCCACATGTTTTGTGAACACTAGTTCCGACTTCAACAATGACTTTAATACTTTTTTCGATACTTGTATGGTTGACATCTGTAGCACCCTTTTTTTTGAAGCACCACAATCTCTTCATAGTCCAAATCCCGTTTACATAAAGGACAGGTTACTCTGCTGACGGCTGTACTCATGTTGACCCTGAAAATATACAAAAATATGTGACTTGTAAACCCCAAAAAGTTATCTTCGAAATTTGACACTTTCCCATACTACAATTTTGTTCAACTTGTAGTACATTGTAGACTAGACCTAGCCTAACATAGAACCACCAAAAAACAAAATTTTGCAATTTTTTTTAAGGTAGATGTACTCTGGCTGTATATTGACCCGTCAATGTGCTGTCTACTGCAGAGACAGGAGTGTAAACTCCATTGAGTGCTCACAGTGCAAACTATGGGTCCACAAGAAGTGTAATGGTCTTACTGTGAGGCTAGTAGTTGATCCGAATTATGTCTGTTGTAGATGTCTGGATGTTGTCTGCCCAATCGATGTTCGAGCTGAGGCTGATATGTGTATAGATGCTGCCCTACTTGATATTGAAGCCATCTTCTGCTATTTGGCCGACATGTTGAATGCTGATGGTTGGTTGCGAACACACTATCACTGTTCGGGTTGCATTGAAAAGGTTCAGGAAGCTGCTGCGAATCCTCACATCTAGGTACATTTTCTTCAAGATTTGGGGGAAAGTTTTCGTTCTGCCAGTGACATGAGCCTCAAACACTTTTGATCTACAATAGCTTCGTCGTAATGATCATACGATGATCAGGTGGATATGTGGCTCAAAACTGGAAGAAAGGATTCCTTTCAATCGTGCTTCATCAGAAACTTGGTATTGGTGAGATTACGGATCCCTTACATGCTTGGTCTCTCAGGTGGTTCGGCCATCTACAGTGTGCCACTTCTTGTATCAACTTCAGGTGCTAGACTAAGGATGACTTGGCTCTACTGCATAAGAAACGATATAACTTCATGCAACTCTTTGGCCCGGACTGCATGGAGAAAAGGCGTGAGATACTTCCTGCTGTTGCCCACTTCTGAGTCCGAGAAAGTCGTCGTAGCCTAAATACTAAAACCGGATGAAGAAGAAAGAAGAAAAATAACTACTAGAAGTTGTTTGAAGAAACAAACAAATGGAAAATATGTCCTAAAACCTAAAGAATTTAAATCCTATAATTTAGAACCAGTACAAACAATTGAGACATCCCTCCAAAAATACATCTTAAATTCACTATTTAAATTCATTACATTTTTGTGCAAACAGAGGCTCCAGGGAAAGTAAGAAAGTTCTGAAACTAATTGGATGATACAAGTCATGTAACTGCTCTCACCTGTTGCTGTGTGCAGATGAACTCCAAATTAAATTGGGGCTCGGAGTGATAAACCGTTTCCTCTCAAACGCAAAGACTGATCAGGAGCCAATCACTAAAAATATAAACAGGAACATTGTTGTCAATTTAATCTTGTCAAAGCGGGCATTATGTTACCAACAATCTGCCCACCACTTGCATATTTGAAACAGACACTACAACAAAAACAAAATAGCACTCAGAAAAATACAAACATCCCTATTTTACAGCTCCAAATGACAAACAAAATTTACCGCTGCATCCAAATACACTTAAACTCTTATACCACTTCAAATAATGTTAGTACTTCTAGTGTACACTCTCCGTCAAAAATGAGGGGGAAAAAATTGTGCTTCACTAATCTTTGTACTCTCTATTTATCTAGATATATTACTAAAATACATTCATATAAAATCATAGAATAACACCAGTAAATTAATTTTTCATACATAAGTTATCATTTCTGATGACCTAAAAAAACCCCAAAAAACCACCGTTAACTTTTTATTATAGAGTGGATAATTTCTTTCCGAATTCATTTCAGGTGATGTGGTAAGTCTGAGGTGGTTGTCAGACTTGCTATTTGGTTTCTCACTTCCTCTCACCACATGAAATGGTTTCATCAGGGGGGGATAGAAAAGAGCATGTGTTTTACTTGCTAACTTTTACATGATGGGATGGAAATCTCTCTCTCTCTCTCTCTCTCTCTCTCTCTCTCTCTCTCTCTCTCTCTCTCTCTCTCTCTCTCTCTCTCTATATATATATATATATATAATGTATAAAGTATACAAATAAATACATGTTAGTCTTTATTATAGAGCAGAGGATTATTCTGTAAACATTTTTACATATTCATATTCTTTATTGCTTTCTTTTTTTTTTTTCAAAAAAGCATTCTTCACGTTGTTTGTTTTTCTCTTGCACTTGTGGAGCCTGATACTCGGATTCTATGTTGCCACCTAAAACTGGTTACAAACCTGAAATAAAAAGTGTTTTTTTTTAGTTTCTGTGGTTCAAATGGTTAAGATGCTTTAACATTTTTTTTTTTTTAAAGTCCTGTTTAAATTATTTGCTGTTATTGTTCATTTAAGGTGACATTCTAAAAATGTTCCTAAGATTTAAAATTTTTTAATCAAATGAAAATCTAAACATTTTGGTGAAGATCATATTTTAAAGAATTTTATTTTATTTTTAAAATGCAATATTTTAAAAGTTCAACTAACAAATGCCTTCATCATAATGAAATTCTCGTTAACTGTAGAAATGCAGAGGTATAACCTTTCTTCTGAACCCTTACCCTAACCCTTTCTTCTGTGCTGATGACACCTTGCACCATATATTCCCAATGGTGATTTGACATAAGGTTTTAGCTAACTCCTCCCTTGCATCTTCATTTATGCTCTTTAAAGAATGGGTGTAGTAAGAGTGATAATTTCTGATGCCAAAGCCAAAAAATACTATAAACAAATACTTCATCCGTTATTTCTTGGCAAAAGCAATTTCAAATACATATCTTCATTTTTATGTGACAAATGTATTTGTTGACCACAAAAAGTTTGTATCACTATGCGAACATTCTTTGACTTGGTAGTATTACATTCAATTTAGAAAACTACTATATTTAAAATATGTAAATTAAATGGCTACACTGAAAAAGAGTCACTCTTTCTCTAAATGCTCACACCTTCCAAATTTGACTTAAAATTGCCCACAACTTGATAGAATGTTCTCTTTTCAATTTTCTGTCAAATATGATTTGAAGGAATTTTTTTTTATATTTAAATTAAATGTTCTGTTCTATATATTTTAAAGAATGTTTTTTCAATATTCTGTTCTATATGATTTTAAAGAATTTTAGAGGATAGCTAAACAGATGACAAAGACAAATATGGATATTATTTGAGAGAAATGCATTCGAAATAAGAAGAGGGTGCTAGCAACAAATGAACAGGACAAGGAAGGAAATGCTTTATGAGAGATTGTTGAATACTGAGTTTTCATGGGATCAAGAAAATCGACGTTATAGAAGCAGTTTCTAGCCCAGCTATAAAAATGAGAATCACTATATAGAGGTAATTACAGAGGCTTGAAATTGATGGATCAGGTCCTGAAAGTGATTGGGAGAATAATTGAACAGCAAATAAGAAGTCGGATAAGCATAGATGAAATGCAGTTTGGTTTTATGCCATGGCAGAGTACAACTGATGCTATATTTATCCTGAGACAAATGCAAGAGAAGTACCTTGGTAAGAAGACGAACTTGTATTTTACTTTTGTGAATCTAGAGAAAGCTTTTGACAGAGTGCCAAGAGAAGTTGTCTGGTGGGCTTTGCATAAACTAGAGGCAAAGGAGTGGTTGGTGAAGGTTGTTCAACCAATGTACAGAAATGCTCAAAGTCGTGTTAGAATTAAAAGCACATTTAGTGACAGCTTTAATGTTCAAATAGGAGTACATCAGGGTTCTGTACTGAGTATGTTATTTTTCATTTGTGTCTTAGAAACATTGTCCAGGGAGTTTCGTATTGATTGTCTGGAAGAGATGCTTTATGCTGAATATTTAGTGCTTGCCTGTGAAACAATGACAGGGTTTTAAAGCCTTGGAGGAATGCTATGGAAAGTAAAGGTCTGAGAGTGAATGCTACCAAGAATGAAGTGATGATCAATGGTTGTAGTGTTAGAAAGCTCCCCAAAAGATAAAAGTTCCACTGCTAAATTTGTAGAAAAGGGAGTTGGATGCAATTCAATTTTTTGCAATATTTGTGAGCATTTGAATACGCAAGGTAGGTTGAAAGAGGATGACCAGTTTATATGCAAGAAGTGTAAGGCAATAGATGGATGAGAACTCAGATGTGGAGAAAGTATATTTTTATGGTTAGGCTATTGAGGTTGTTCAGAAGTTTTGTTACGTCGGTGATACCATTGGAACACAGGAATGACTTGAGCTAGTGTGATTGCAAGAGTAGGGAGTGGATTCACTAAGTTCATGGAATCTCTGCTATTACTAATCAGCACTATTGACCAAGAGACGAGTCTACCAGACATGTGTAGAAAGTATGATTATGTATGGAAGTGAAACCTGGCCAATGAGGGTATAGAACAGGCATTGAATGGATAGGAATGATACATGGATGTGTAATGTGAGTCTTGAAAACAGGCTTAGATCCGATGACCTCAGAAGATTAAATCTGGATAGTATAGAGAGATGTGTGCAGAAAAGGAGACTTTGTTGGTTTGGTTACATTGAAAGAATGGATAAGAGTTCTTGGGTTAGATGTAGAACAGTTGAGGTTGCAAGGAAAACATAAGAGAAAGTGATAAAGATAGATTTGAGAGAAAGAAGGATAAATAAAAGCCTGGCCAGAGATAGGTTTGTTTGGAAGTCAATTTCTAAAAGCCATCCAACACATGTCAGTATGTAAAATGGACGTTAAACTGAATATGATGATGACGATGGATGTGTAATATGAGTCTTAAAGACAGGTTTAGATCTGATCATCTTAGAGAAAGGTTAATTCTGAACAGTATAGGGTGATGTGTACAGAAAAGGAGACTTTATTGGTTTGGTCACATTGAAAAATGGATGAGAGTTCTTGGATTAGTAGATATAGAAGTAGCAGAGTTAGTTAGTAGGGGAAGGCCAAGAAAACATTGGAGGAAGTGATAAAGATAAATTTGAGAGAAAGAGGGATAAATAAAAAACCTGGCCAGAGGTAGGTTCATTTGGAAGTCACTTTCTAAAAGCTATCCAACACATGGCTGCATGTAAAACGAATGTTCAACCGAATATGATAATGATCTTTTTAATATTCTGTTCTATATGATTTTAAAGAATCTTTTCTTTTCAATTTTCCATAATATATGATTCGGAAACAAACATCTTTTTAAGATTATATGATTTGAAAGAATGGTCTTCTTGGTTTTTAGTATAGCAAGACTCCAAGAGGTTAATATCTAAGTTGGAATAATTTTTTAACGAGCTGGGTTCACCAATCCGAATATTTGCTGACAATGATATGGCTTTCACTTGTAAGTACTATAAGACATTTTAGATAATGTAGTTCTGATGTGCTAAGCACCTGCTGGGAATGGCATAGTAGAAAGGAGTCACAGAAGTATCAAAGCCATTGTAGCAAGAAAGCAGTGCTCCATAGAAGAGGCAGTCTATTGTTTTTATGGCACTTTGTGCAGAGTCAATAGAGAGTTTTAGTGAAAATAGAGTTCAAAAAAGAAATGCTTTAGAAAGCTAGGATTGAACGTGTAAAATCTAGATGATTAAAAATTTAAAAAAGTAAACACAAAATTGCATAAATGACACTAGCCAGACCCACATGAAGAGTAGGGGGACACTAGTCTTAGATAAAAATAAACCAAAACTTATATCTTTTTGAACCAATAAATCAAGATCTATCTGGAAAAAATGTCAAGTAATCTGATTTTGCTGACCAGAAGAAAGTTTGATTAAAATAGACAGTATAACGGCTTAATGTTGGAGAACCTGGGTGACCAAAATGATAATGTTTATAGGAAAAATAAAGAAATAAACAAAGGAAGGAGATAAAGAAATAGAGAAGGAATAAACATCAGGAGTAGAGGATGGAGAAATAGAAAAACAAAATTTAACATTCTTTTTCTTGGAGGTGATGGTGTGAGATGGAGCCCACAGCAAGTGGGAGTAAGAAGGGGCTTGTGTCTTCGTCCCCCAAAAAATATTTATTGAAAACTAAAGAAGGAGGTGTTGGAGCTTATTAGCTGAGAGAACGAGAGAAATAAAGTCTAGATGATCAATCAGTTTTTCCCCAATGTAACCTTCTCGGAGTCTGAAATGAGATTTGACGTAAGCACGTACACTTTGGAAAAGTAGGTTGAGTTAGAATCTCTGTGTTGGAAGGTTGAGTTTGAATTCCCGAGCTGTGAGGACTGGATATCATGTTCTTGAGCCTGAATCACACTTGGAAGAAACTTGATCTACAGATAAATCATAACCAAATTCGTGCACCTCCCAGCTTTTCATCAACCAGTGTAAAAGACCCACATTACAACTTAAAGAACCGGAACGATTGTTATATTCTTGTCACTCACTTTGATAAACCTGTTGTTAGTTTCCAACAGAGTTGTTGTTTCCTTTGAAATTTCTTTTGAAGCAAACATCAGATGTGACCCTGGTGAAACGCTGAGATTACCATGGGCTCTGGTTGGTAATTTCGTTAACCAGCCTTTTGTTGTGCACTATTTTTGGATCCGACCACAAGGGCAGCCGCCGGACGATAGACATGTTATAGTTTAACATCACACCCAAAGACAACCATTCACTTTCCACGGCACTGGCTGATGCCCTTCACAGGCTTTATATCTGATTACAAGACCTGAACCTCCAAATACTGAAGGAGCATACAGAGTGTGAGACATCATCTGAGTTCAAACTCTACACGAGAAGTGTACAACCAAGTTTAGGACGTGTCACATAATTCAGATTAATTATTATAAATTAATGTGAAGAACCTGCATAACTTTATAGGGTCGAAACCATCATCTGGACATAAGACTGAGCAGTTAGTTGACTGAAAATCATCCTTACTAAGAGAACCTGATGACTCCCCGATGATGCATTGTCTGAAGATGGAACAACCTTTCCAGACAATTCGTTAAATACCAGCAGCCAAAATACTAATGCAAGATGACCTAATGACTTCCAGGTGATAATTTGTCTTGTTGTTCTTTGGATGAATACCTGCAAATGAGGTCTGTCCCTAACTAGACTTTTTGTGATCAGGAGGGAGTGTAATGAAGAATTGCTTGGTGAGTTTAAATGAATTGTCTTGGGTAGGTATTTACTTCCTTCCCACCATGGGAAGATGTGAAATTAGGTCCGAAGATGGGGATTGAAAAGCCAAGCGCACAAGAGGTGTGTACACTCTGAACAACAAAAAATGTCTGAGCAGCCCTGTCGGCATTCCCTGGTGATTAGCAATGAACTAATCTTTTCTCAAAGAGAGAAGGTAAAGCCTGGGAGAGTGGACCTCCTAGAACTTCACAGAACCATACATCAGCTCGACAGATGCAAGTTTATGACCTACTCAAACATTACACAGACTCTGTCGGACTAATTGCCGAGAATGTATCCTCAATTGGTATGAAAAAAATCTTGTGTAACATGCAATGAAAAATAACAGTTTTCCTTACCTGCAAACATAACATACAACAACAGCAATTTTTGATAAAGAAGTGAAAATAATTCCACCTTCATTTTTTAAGAAATCAGCATGCATTGATTGACTAGTTGAGCAGGCACTATCTTTTTGACACGTCGCATATAGTGAGTTGATCGATTGAGAAACAGTGTGTTCGCAAGTTATTTTTCGGTGTTGGATGAGAATTTGCTCCCTGTGATCTGGTGGTCCTAATTTTCACTGTTGAACAATGACTTATCCCCTGTGGACTGCTGTTCCGGTTTTTCGATGTTGGACTAGTGAAGAGAGATTCATTCAATTACAATTTTTTATTTTTTGGATTATATCTATATTACTAATGGAAATTTCGTATCTGTCTGTCTGAATCCGAAACTATTTCTTTTGATGTACTATTATACTATGTTTTAATGCTCAATTCATTGAGGAGGGGGGAGTAGTGTAGTATCTGTTCTGTTGTCATAAGTTCACCCTCCCAGGCATTATCTCCTTGTTTGGAGGGGGCAGGTAGTATAGTATATGTTCATCGTCATGATACCATTCTCCCAGGCATTACCTCCTACTTTATGGGTGGTAGTGTAGCATCTGTTTGTAGTCATGATATCATCCTTCCAGGCATTACCTCCTCCTTTTTTTGGGGGGGGGGGGGATTGGGGGCAGTGTAGTATCTGTTATGTTGTCATGAGACGATCATCCCAGGCATTATCTCCTCCTTTGGGGGTAGTATCGTATCTATTCTGTTGTCATAATATCATCCTCCCAAGCATTACCTCCTCCTTTTGGTAGTGTATATCAACAAGAAATTGTCACAATCGGCTGTTCATTAGCAACACTTGCATTATATATACTAGCAAAAAGTATATGAAAGAAATATATTATTGCTAGTTATTTTAAAGAATGTTTTAAAGTGCAAACATTTGTAAACAAAATTGGAGAGAAACCAAAAGTTCAACTTCAATTTCAAAATAATTTTTGTAACTTGACATTTTGTGCCTCTCCCCCTCTCCTCTTACATAACCCCCGTAGTCTATGTCACTGGTTGGTTGTACAGTTATCTTTTAATAAGGGTAGAATTATGTGCAAAAATTATTTTTAACGCTTTATACCAGTTGAGAATACATCCTTGACAATCAGTCCGACAGGATCGGCCACTGCGGCACCAGCTCCCCTGCTCTGTTGAGCTGAGGTATTGTGGGCGGGTTAGGGTTAATACCATCTTTTAATAAAGGTTTTCGTGGATCTGTTTAATCTTCTTCTTCTTCTATTATATAAAGGCCAGTTGTCTGTATGTCTGTCTGTCTGTATGTCCAGCTACTCCTCAAAAACTACGCGACGACATGTCAAAAAGTTTACATCTTTAGGACCGCACATATCCTGGGATCATAATATCTCAAAACTACAAAAAAAAAAATGTCTCCGGGGGTCAACGGGGCCAGTTTTCGGGGGTGGGTCTGGTTTTTTAAAACTTTTTCAATGTTATTTACTGGTGATTTTGAAATACATTGATAAAACTTGATAAAAATGCACTGTCCGGTTGTATCAAGTCAATTTAGGACTCAGATGGTTCGGCGTTGTCCGGGAGAAAAGTGCTAAATGTCCTAGATAGAGCTACTGTAGTGTTTCTCTTCGGACTATTGTGCAGATGAAAATGAGGGGGGATCGGTAAGAGTGATTTTTAGTAGTGCTCTGGAGGCCGTCTTGATTTTCTAAATACTCGCCGTTGTCCAGGAGAAAAGTGCGCAATATCCTATTTTGCTTGCGGAGAGAAGGAGAAGGGAGAGCCCCGGGCAAACGCCAGGTACCCCTGCTAGTCTTCTATATAAAAGGCAGTTCTTTGTGTGTGTATGTCCGGCTAAAAGTCAAAAACTACAAAACAAAGAACCACTTACTAAAGGGAAGTGACTCTAATTTTTCTCACGGAGTTAATTCCCTTATAATAACTCATTTCTCGAGTGGTCTGTGTATGTTCAGAGATAGGAAGAGGCTGGCTAGAGGAGAAAGAGGAAGTGGGGAGAGGGAGGAGAAAAACGGGGGGTGAAAGGGAAGTTTCAAA